>CM062816.1:1252156192-1252838660 GCA_031772625.1 Pinus tabuliformis | reverse complement strand
AAATGGCGCGCTCTGGACAAGGCCATCCTAGAACAACTCGCTGCCAAATAGCAGGAGAAGGAACAACAACAGCGGTTCCAGCATCTGGTAGAAAAAGCACGACAGGAACAATAGCTCGCTTTGCAACAAGGGGTTTCCCAGAACCCGCCAGCCGAAGAGACCTCGATAGCGCAGGAATTAGAACTAGCATAGGAGACAGAAACTCAAGCTCCTAGAGAACAAGTCAAATGGTCGTGGTGGGAGGACCCACCATGTATCAAGAAAAATTCCAAAGTAATAACAAGGGTAGAGAACGAATTCACAGCAAGCCCTATATTTCTTGCTCTACTTATAGAACAGACAACTATGTTGGGGGAAATCCAGAAGCAGGTGGGAACCTTGTAGGCACAATCTCGGGGGAAGGTTCACCTCGCCAACAACATAGGTATGATTGAGCCATTGATGAGCTGCTCACACCGAACACTCTAACGTTGCTAGCCGCTGCTATCACAAGACCCAATGAAGAGGGTAGTTGGGATTTAGATCTGGCCGCCCTACCTAGTAGCATACCTTTTCAATTACAGGAGGGGCTCACTAGTGAACTCCGCACAAGGGAAGGTAGCGCCCTCCACACTTTACGGAAGCAGAAAGCTGAGCTCGAACAGGTCAGTCTTCAGCACACTATCTGGGTCGAGCATTACAGGAATATTGAACAAGCTGTCACAGAAGCATGCCGCACAGTTTTGAGGGTAGCTATCCCTTAGGATCTTCCAACTATGACCAAGGTTCAACACATGGCTGCAGAAGTTCGCACGGTCTAGGAAGAGGCCGCAAAAGCACAAAGAGAGCTTGCTCTACAGATTGCAGCGCTTCAGCTCCAGGCACAACAACCCCGACCCGATGATGGACACTGTCGCGTGGAAATTCAAGAAGGCATGGAAACCATGTGAAGCACGGTCCGAGAATATTCAAGGCTTTTAGATCCGTCCATTGGCCTACTTACATCTCAATAGGAGGACCCCACCATTCAATGTGTTGAATCTTAGGTATGCACGTTGCAGAAGGCCTATGATACAGCTCGCGGAGAGGCACAAATGGTCACTATCACACAACGGCTAGCTAAGATGAGGGAAGCTCAGGCTCTCAAAGTCCAAATGGATGTGGCAAGGCAAAAGGAGGCAGAACTTAAAGACTGCATTCAGCCATGGATCGATGAAGCATTTACTGTTTCCACAATGATGGAGGGCAAGATAACACAGATGCAGGCAGTCTATGATTCTAAGCAAGTGCATCCATTAGACACAGATACATCAGTGACCCGAGTGGCACTGGTACAACAAACCGCCGTAGAATTTTTTGAAGAGACATGCATAGCATAGAACTTGTTAAATGACCTTTGCTCAAATATGGACGCACTAGCTAAGTGACTCGAGACGAGTCACGATGATTGTGTTGGGGGACTATTGGGTAACGCAAGCCCCGCAAAGTGAGTATGGGGTGCGAAGCCTGGAATTTTGGGTAATATTAGGGTTAAAGAGTCCACGGAAAGCGCAGAGTGCAAACTATAGTAGGTGGAGTCAAAGGTAGTCAGCCCAAAGAAATTTTAAAGAAATAGTAATAGAGTTAGCCCATGAAGGGACCGCGAGCCAAGGGAAAGTATAAATAGAGCAAGGCTCTATGAGGGAAAGTAGTTCTAGAAAAGGATGGAATGTAATGGGTTCTGAAAGGAAATAACTTGAAAGCGTCTGTAGGTTCGAGTCGAGGGAGTAGGGTAGAAGGTAGAGGCTCTGCATCTATGTGCACAGAGGCCTGGAAAGTCCGCAGTTGTGTGCGCGGACCCTTGCAGTTGAGTGCGCAGGGTGGATCTGGATGTATTGTTGAAGATTGATAATAAATATAAGTTTCTTCTGAATTCTATGTTGATTGCGATTGTAATCTTTTATGAGAAATGAATTGTTATGATTTCTGTATTTTCTATAGATGAGTTCATGTGAATTGGATTAATCTTGATGCGTGAAGTAACCAAAAGTAATAAATATTTTCTTAATGATCATTTTAACTAGATCTGACTAGTAATGATTGATTCAATCTGTAATAAACGCGATAAAGCTATTCTGATCTACACGGATCTAGCGTAGTGCGAAGCTACAGAACAACGCACGAGCCCCAAACCACATCTAAGACATCCCCAGGGTGCGGAAACCTGGTTCCAGCACCCTCCCCTGCTACCACGGGTGAGAGCTCAGTCCGCGCTTCGCGGGCTGTTGCCGAAAGGGCCAGTAGCTGCAGGATTTGTTTGGCTAAATAATTCTTTCGAACCTAGGTTAAGCCCATATAAGCCAACAACAAGCAACACATATAAAAACAACAAGTTTCATAAGGAGTTCACCCAATACTCCTGGGCTACATCTCCTGATCCAACCTTCAGTGGTGACCTCTCTATTATGTTTTCAAAGCAAAGTTTTTACAACAGTGAGCTCAATTTGAGTCTCACACAATAGATATAAATCAACAAGACCATACTTAGATCCCCCAAGTCTATCAAGTACACAGACTCTCCTTGATGAATCTTGACCTCTATTGGGCACAATGGTATGAGTCCAATCTAAGACTCAATACATGACAGGCATATACAAAGGAGTTTTCTTGAACCTCTCAAGCGTTCTCTAGAGTACATAGACTCTCTCACTCTCTCTGGCTTTCTCTTAATTCTGGATTGATGCTGCCTTCACTTCTACAGGTCAGTTCTGCTTCTTCTTTCTTCTTTCGGCTTACTGCCTATTGCTTTCTGCTTGCTTTGCTCTTGTCAGTTAGTGGCTTTTAAGCCAATCTGCTTCTTGGCTTTTTTTTTCTGCTTCCCGGCTTTCTAGTTCCCCTACCTCTATCTGTTTGAATCCCTCTATCCTGCATAATCAATCATTGTATAATGCTTCACAGGGAGGTGGCTACCTATTTCATAATGAACTGAGTTTCAATTCTCTTGGACATGGCCATTAATTCCATTAATTCCAAGAATGCCCGTGAAACACGACCTTCTGCCAACGCATCGTATATGTTGGACTTAAAATCTTATACAACTCTACCTGTTGACCCCGTCAAATCCAGTCATCCATCAGAATGCGTCTCTACCGTTGATTTGGGGACCCTATATCCTACGGTCATCGTCCATATCGGGCGGGTAAGTAACATGATGTTTACCCATTGGATATGAACAGGTTTCTCTCTCTTCCATCGGACGTGTGGTGATCATTGTATGGCATCCGGTGGAACTCGGTTGAAATCGCTTACTGCTCGAAGCCCTTTTGATATCCCACCATATTTTGTGGGACCCCACTTCTGATGGAATTGGAACGATATCTATTGCATTTTATGATTTTTCGGGTCCGGGGGTTTACGGCCCTTCCTTCTTTGAGGGGTTTTCCTTGCGATATGCGATTAGTGACTTGTCGCTAATGACATATCAAAAACTACCCCTATTCCTTGAAATGACCTTTCGATTGCTAATCTGCGATAGCGCGCGTTACCATGGACTGACGATCTATGCGCTTGACTGACGGTCCTCGTTGCTCCACGCTGATCACAAATTGCAACTGTTACGAGGATATCTCTGATAAGCTTGATCTTTATAAGACTTGTAGCCTTTGGCATAATTTTGAAGAGTTTATGAAAACTTAGAGAGTTTTCTAGGATCCAATTTGGATCATTGCAACAATGACTTTCCAAAATTAGTAAGTCGTGTTGCTTCAATTGGTAATCATGTATATATGATAGAAAATCACTTAACTTATCCTTAATCAATCTAAATTGTTTAATTCTTAAATTTAATCATGAATGTTATTACTATTATTACACTTATGATACTATAATATTATCTAAAAAGGAATTACTTGTCACCTCTCCTACTTGGCTCTCAATCATGTCACTTCACATCTCTCTCCTTCATGGAAAATCGAACTCTCTCATTCAATGATATAATTACTCCCTCTCTCTCTCTCTCTCTCTCTCTCTCTCTCTCTCTCTCTCTAATGCTCTTACACATTGTTATTGCTCAAACTAGTAGGGGACCTAAGGGGATTCCTAAAGGGACAAATGCTAGATCAAGGCAAAACAAATGGAGACTTGGCCCACTATCACCTCAGCTAAGGCTCCCTTCTATTTATGGATTTTCACTGATGGGAGGAGACCCTATACATATGGAGTCATAAATGAAGGATAAATCAACAAATGGATATAGAATGACCCAAATAATCCCTTTCAAGAAGATAGTCAAGAATGGATCTTACTTGCTTTCTAAGAAAGGTACAATATCTTCTAAGAGAAGGATGGGAGGATTTGAGGGTTAGGTTTAGGGAATATGACTTTTGAAAGACTTTCCCAATCTTAAACATGTTATTGGAATTGGTATCCTCGATGGTTGTTGAAGAATTGTCTTTCCAAAGGAATGGGACCATATGGGACCAAGTGGACCCAACCTAGGTTAGGAGGCAAGAATTTCGCAACCAATTACATTCTTAACCTAGAAAAGGAGCAGGAAAGGACCAAAGAAAGGATTTTCACTTAAAGGTGTTGAATTCATTCTATGAGGCACTAGCCTTTGGGATACTAGGGAAAAGTATGATCTCGGAGATAGGGATTGAATTTTCTCACAACTCCACCATAAGAATGGCTTCAAAATTGGAGGAGGCCTTGAGGATACACTAGTGCGAAAGAGGCTAGGAGATCGAATGTTTTGGAGGGATTCTTTCTCAGGAAAATGATGTTTTAAGTGACCCAACTTGGCTAGACCTAGAAAAAGGTGAAAAGGAGTTAAGTTTTGAGTGACCACCTCTTGGTAGATCAGTGCCTTGATATTGGGAGAATGGATCTATGATAAATATGAATCAGGACCTTGTTTCTTAATCAATAATGCCTTAAGACTACCTTGTTATCCTTCTAGGGAAAATGGAAGCAACCTTACAACTTTTATACTTCAACTTGCAAAAAGTGATGGCTCATCAATATGAATTTGTTAATAGAATTATCCCTAGGAAATTTGATTCAAATTATTGGGCCCGTACATTGAGAGATTCCATATAGAGACAAAATTCCACAGTTTATGCAGTAAACGCATGCAGCAAGTAGCCGTAAAAATTAGTGAAAATCCGAGTCCAATGTATATGACAAAGTAAACCAAGAATAACATTAAAAGCATGTACTTACATGTAATAGAACATATCCAACCATCCACAATTTGACATTGGACAACTATATCTAGAATCAATGCAACTCCCACCCATAAGGTAGACATCAATATTCCCTCTGTAGTAAGGGCTTAATCATGTTGAAGAATGTAACTAGGTTCTGATTTGTTTCTAGGGTTTGATATTTGAAAAGGCTTGTCATATCATTGAAAGTAATGTTAAGACCATAGATATAATGAGTTTGATATTTTGTTTGAGCTATTGATGTGATTTAGGGTTTGTAACAAAACCTAGGCAAGAAGTTGAAGTATTGAAGTATAGTCTCTTGCTGATTATGTTTGTAAAGTCTAATGCTTCTATTATTATAAGATTTTGATATGAATAACTTCATGCTTCTATAGATTTGGTTGTACTTTCTATCTAAGTTGTGCAAGTACATCATCTTCAAGATGGTGAAGATGTTTGTAAGAGAAGTTGATATGATAAGCATGATGAGAAGGATGGAAGCCATGAAAAATTCTCCAATATCAAAAGAAGAAGTTGATCTCCCTAGGTTAAGAGGGAGCCTAGATAGAAGAAAACTCCCTGGTTGAGATAACATAGTTCTGATTGGAGAATGCATTTTAAAGGGTATGTTGCTACATGTGAAGTAGGAAAGAAAAGTGTATGATTGAGGAATATTTTGTCAAAGATTCATAGTCCTACTGAGATAAGTTGAGAAGCAACATCGAGTTGTCTAGAAGAACTCGAAGGTTTGTATTTAGTTATGTACTTTTGAAAGTGTACTACTGATTGGGGTTGTGTTTGTACAGGTAAAAATATCTCGAAGGTTTGATAAGCATGTTGGTTGTTTATCAGTTTTATCGAGAGATATTTTTTGTTAAGGCTGTGTGAGTGAAGCATTTCTTGAGAGGACATCTGGTAGGCACTTGGTGTTGATGTCCCGAAGTAGGAAAGGTGGAGTTGGTCATTGAGCTCTAGCACGCACTTGGATCCTTGGGTGGATGATTAGTAAGTAAGCCTGATGGTACCTAGAGAAGCTGAAAGCTTGAGTCCATCTTAGTCCCAGATAGATTTCCCTGGTCAGGAATCTAGTCTGTGGCATTGTGGTGCCTAAATTGTTGAGAGACCTTGTAATTTTGGATTTCTAAAATGACACAATTAAAAAAAATGACGTAAACGACCAATTCATATTATTGTAGTACTTGTTAGGTAGTTGTATTTTTGTTCCTAGACTAAATTAGTCATTCACGTTAGTCATTTTTAGTTGTATTACTTATTAGTTAGTCATGTATTTTAACCTGAGACTAAATTAGTCATTTATGTTAGTCGTTTTTAGTTGGTTCACTTAAGATTTCTTATTTTTGGTAGTATTTCACTTAGAAAAGTTGTAGTGACTAACTTTTTTAGTCACCTAGTCACTAATTTCTCATTTTCTACTAGTGTCATTACGTCCCCAAATGGCTTTAGGAAGAGAGTTGCAATTCCCCATAGAGATCTAACTAAGACTCCGATAGAATTTTTTTTTTTATTGAATTGGACTCTTAACATTGAATTACAACTAGGGAAACCTCTCTCATTTGATTCCACTAGCTAAAAAATGTTTTATTCGATGATATGAAGAACTAGGGTTTTGTTCAATGAGAGACAATGTAATTTTTGCCAAAACGTTCTATTTTACAAGACAATAATTCCAGAAATTGTGGGTATCATGCTCATGTGGTCCTTGGCCAAACACACTTGTAGCAGCCTACAAAACAATTATGCTTGCTCGGTTTTGATTTTATTCCCCTGAACAAAATTCTCATTATGTCCTTGTAGGGCTTCAAGAAGTGAGTTGCAACTTGCATTAAAATTACAATTTGGACTCCAATAAAAAACCATTAATCACATTATAGTTCTAAAAATGAATGAGAACTAGGGGTACCTCTCTCATTTGAATCCACTAATAATTGCACCAGATGTTGCAAAGAAAATGTTATAAAGCATAAATTGAAGAAGAATTGTGACATGTAAGTGATTATTGAAGCTAAGATTTAGTAAACAAGATTTCATGCAAAGGTAGAAGATGAAGGTAAATGATTTATATTATGTGAATTTTATTGAATGTGTAATGTTTCTAACATACATTGCCTCTTGAAAAATAATAATTTTAATCGCGAACAACATGGTGGTTATCCTTCCACGTTTAAATTTGCATATCAACTTGTTGAAGACATCAGGGAGTCAAAGAAGAAATAAACCACTTGAAAAAGAAATATTTCGTTCAAAATATATAGAATAATTATTATTATTTTAAATATGGAAATTAACTGTTAAAATTGACTATAATGAGTTTGCATGTGAATTGTGTTATAATGAAATTGGAGTGAATGAAATTGAACTTACCTTTGTCATGGGAATTTCAATACTTCTAGTAAAAAATGCAAGGGAATGATGGCATATCGAACACCATTGAAGATTTATGCATAATTGAAGATGCATATTTCTTGATTTCTACTCCGTTTGTATTTTTCGCATTTTGTCGTGTTCATGTATGTGGATTATACGTTTTAGAGTAGATTTTATTTTTAATAATAATTGTAAAGTTGGTCGAAGGCAGTGTAGTGGTATGTTTGGATTTGGCACTGGTAGAAATATTTTTTCTATATTGTGTAATGTAATTATTGCTTCCTCTATTTTGTTGTAGTAACTATATAGTTGTGATATCTGTGAGTCCATATGTCCTGTTTCAAAAGATAGATAATGTTAAAATCAAGTAGTTAAAAAATATAATAACAATGTAATATTTACAACTATGTATTAATAATGAGTAAATTTGACTATTGTTAATAGATAGAAAATGTATGCGATAAAAATAGATTGAGCTTAATAATTATGGGAAACCTTTTGGAGATGTTAACATATGGATTGGAGTAGGTCGTCTGGAGGAGACATTGAATGGAGAATTTCTTCTGCATGTTTTTTGCGAGTAATATTTTTGTTGTCTTTCATTTTTATGTAATGATCGAAATTGAATGTGAGGCAAAATTCAGACATCTTGTAGAGAAGGAAATATTGAAATTACTGTGAATGTGATTCCTTGAATTTCAGCTTTTCCAGTATCTATCGTTGCTTTTGGTAATGACATACTCTGAGATTTATGTATAGTTAATTCCCAAGCCATCTTTAGTGGAACTTGTGTACGTCCATTTCTTTTTATTGTTGGAATACGTAAGTGGGTCGGATTTATTTCATCCCAAGCAGGCCCAAAGTATTTGGGAAAATCTACAACAACAAATGTTGGAATTTTTGGAGGTTCAGTTGATTCTTTGTAAAATATGGCTATAAATTGTTCGAGGAACCATTAACAAGTCTGGTTGAAACCCAAAGGTTGGAAGTTAGCATTACTTTTTGGCCTTTTCATAACAAGACAATTCGCTCAAGTTGCTTGTCTTTTGAGGAAAGGATAGAATATGTGTTTTCATCTTCTGCAATAAATCTTGCAATAGGAGTCTCTTCTTTTTATTGTCAATACTCATCTAGAATACAAAGCTATTGACATATGTGATGGAGATTCCTTGCTAGACAAACAAAGGGTATGTTATAAACATGAAATTATTGAAGCTTATAGTCATACAAATCCATGTAAACCTCTAGATGTCTCTATTGTTAACAATAACGAAGTTGGAAAACCCCAGAAGATTGATGAAACCTATAATGAAACCCTCGATGACATATACAACTATAGTGCTGAGAATGAAAACAATGTCAAGAAAATCATTGATGAAGAATACGAGCTTGATCAAATAAATTTTTTCTCTTTGGACCACATCAAATGCAAATATGTTCTCTTCTCCATGAACATGTGGACAATCATTCATGCATTATATTTTTAAAAGGAAAAGTAGACAACAAACCTCTAACAAATCCGCATGAAGTCAACATTGAGGGATAGTTTTGGGGCTTGGAAAATGTGCACTTTGGAATGATTGGTGATGTAGGTCAATATGAGCTTGAAACTAGAAAGAGGGCATTTTCTCAACATAGTCATAAACAAGATCTGGCTGCTCTGACCACTCAGCTTATGGGGTACCTTTCAAAGTGTGATTCACATCAATAAGATTTGTATACACACAGGTAACCAAAAAACATAAATTGCGGGAAATAAAAAAAAGGCTACTAGCAGGAGTAACAAGTTTGGATATGATCATGAGCCTTATGATATTTTTCATAGGAAATATGCTCTCTAGCACATTGAATATGTGGTTCATCCTGAGTGGACTATTTTCTTGCATCATTACATTGGTGTCAATGCTACGAGTGAAAGGGTTGATGCCAAGTTGAATATTTAAATCAACCATGTTGGAACCAAGAAACCAGTGGTTCACAACTATAGGCTTGTTGAGCACCATGCAAATATAGATAAAGGAAAACATTTTGATGTAAAATCTAGTGCCAGAAGCCCTGTACAACCCAGTCAAGAAACTGACATATTTATCAAAAATTTTAAGTGCAACTTACATGACATGATCCCACAAATAGTTGTAGTTGTAGATTTGTCCCTGACTACTCTGTATAAAGATCTATGAACACAAATGACAAATTAAGTCATACCCACTCTTTTGCATGCTTTGGGGGACAGGACTAGTTCTAATATAATTCAAAAAGACACAAGAATTGGTAGAGCTAATCAATGTGAAATATTTTTGAAGAGTGATCTTCATGCTACTAGAAGAATAGCTAACTCACGTGATATTTTGTATCTAGAGGAACAATGGGACCCATACCCCCTCCATGACTTTGAGTTCCTTGTCCATAATGAAATAATGGAAAGAATGGAAATAATTTTAAGCTTAAAAGATTCATAGTTTTTATTTTTACTATAGAAGAGAAGGGTGATCACCAAGAGTCAATTATGATGCAGAAACCATCTTAAAATATCCTAATAGACAAAAATAATGTGATTGTACTCTAAAATTACTTAGTGTTTGACATGAGACTAAGAAATGAAATTTTGATTTTCGAAGTCTTTCACATGGATTAATGTTGTCCCAAACAATTATTAAATAGGGGCCAGTTTGGTTGGATCACTAGAACTTGCAACAGAAATAGGGGTCAGTTTGGTTGGATCACTAACACTTGCAATAGAAATAGGGGCCAATGCAAGTGTTAGTGACACATGGGCAATCAACCTACAACATGTTCTCTTCTAAGACATAGTATTTAGAATTAAATCACATCATAATTGTTTTTAGATTCTAAACAACATGTAGTAAAATCGATATTATACTATGAAAAAATCAACTGTTACAAGATACATCCATGTACCATGGGCCACCTCTAGCTACCAGTTTAAACTAATTTATCATAATATTGTGGCAATGCTAGATAGTTAAGCTTTAAAATAGAACCCAAAATTTCATTGGCATAATAGTGAGAGAATGTTAGGCCTATGAAAAAATTGGCAAGAGCCAAAAATAGGCTAGACAAATAGAAAATGAATAATTGCTAGTGATCAATCTTTATTAGTTTGTAAAGCAGGGGAATTTCTTAGACCCCATTAAGGCTCATGGTTTTGTGTTATTGAAACTAGGTGCAATCCTACAGAACTTGGCATAACAGATACCCAGCCATGGTTCCTCAACCAAAGGGATCTGATAACATTCCATTGTAATAAACTTGGAATGAGGAAAGGCACATTTACAACACAGATATAAAAGGAGGCATCTTGTCAAATGAATTAATAAAGAGTAAATAATTTTATTTTAAATAAATTCAAAAACTAAAATTAAGAGACATAGGACCTTCGAACAACAAAGGAATGACTAATAACAGTGACAAACACATAGTATTATAATCAGAGTGAAATAAATGGAACTAGCCATATAGAAGACTTAGGTAAGAAATATAATGCACTAACAACATGACCTCCACTGATATAAATGATAGGAACAACCCTTGTTACTCAACAGTTATATTTTTTCTCATAGGCCCATTAGGCATGGACATTGAAGTCTTTTCTTTAGAAATTACGCACCATATAGACAACCCTTGAAAGGGTAAAGCTACAGATAGAATTTTAGCAGAGTCGGTTGGAGGAGAAACTATGATGCAAAAGATATCAAATTTGGTGTGTTGAATGAAGAGTTGCAATGCTACAAGGTGGGGAACAACTTGCAAATGATGTAAAGGTGAAAATCGGACCAAAGGGTGGCAATGTTTTTATTGAAAAAATTTATGGTGCTCCAAAAGTAACAAAGGATGGTGTTACCGTGGCAAAAAGTATTGAGTTCAGTGACAAGTTAAAGAATGGCAGTGAAAGTCTTGTGAAGAAAGTTTCCAATGCTACAAATGATGTTGTAGGAGATGGCACTACCTATGCGACTATCCTTACTCGTGCAATATTCACAGAAGGTTGTAAGTCAATTGCAGTTGGGATGAATGCAATGGACTTGAGATGGGGCATTAGCATGGGAATTGATGCAGTTGTGGCACATTTGAAAAGTAGAGCAAGGATGATAAGCACATCTGAGTAAATTGCACAGGTAGGCACCATCTCAACAAATGATGTAAGGGAAATTCATGAACTGATTGTTAAAGCAATGGAAAAATTTGGCGAGGGAGTCATAACTATTGCAGATGGGAAGACATTGTATAATGAATTGGAGGTTGTTGAAGGAATGAAGCTAGACAGGGGTTATATATCCCCGTATTTTATCACAAATGAGAAGGCCCAAAAATGTGAATTAGAGAATCCTCTGATTTTGATACATGAAAAGAAAATTTCAAATTTGAATGCAGTTGTCCGAGCAATGGAGTTGGCCTTAAGAAAGCAAAGAGCTCTTCTAATTGTTTCCGAGGATGTAGAGAGTGATGCACTAGAAACCCTAATTCTAAATAAAATTTGTGTCAGAGTCAAGGTCTGTGCAATCAAAGCTCCAGGCTTTGGAGAAAACATAAAAGCCAACTTGGAGGATCTTGTTGTACTTACTGGTGGTCAAATGATTACAGAAGAACTTGGCATGAATCTTGAAAAGGTTGAAGCTGATATGTTTGGTTCAACAAAGAAGGTAACTGTATCGAAGGATGACATAATTATTCTTGATGGAGGTGGTGATAAGAAGGCTATAGAAGAAAGATGTGAGCAGATTCATGCTGCCATTAAATCCAACATGTAAGCATCATGAGGGTTGACAAATCTTTCAGGAGGAGTTGCAATTTTGAATATTGGTGGTGCTAGTGAGGCAGAAGTAGGGGAGAAGAAAGACAGAGTTACAGATGCCTTGAATGCTACTAAGGCAGCAGTTGAGGAGGGTATTGTGCCAGGAGGTGGTGTTGCTCTTCTTTATGCGACAAAAGAGATAGAAAAACATCAAACTGCTAACTTCGACCAAAATATTGGAGTGAAAATTATTCAGAATGCATTGAAGATGCATGCATATATGATTGTTGCAAATTATAGTGTGGAAGGTGCAGTGGTTGTTGGGAAATTACTGGAGCAAGATAATCTTGACCTTGGCTACATGCTGCCAAAGGTGAATACATTGACATGGTGAAGGCAGGGATTATTGATCCCCTGAAAGTGATTAGAACTACTTTGGTTGATGCTGCAAGTGTGTCTTCGTTGTTAACCACAATAGAGTGCATCGTTGTTGAGATTCTGAAGGATGAGAAGGAAGGCCCAACTATGGTCCTAGTTTTAAAGGTTAAACTTCGGGTCAATTAGTTTGATAGCAGTTAGTTTGACCCTAGACTGGGTTTGTGGTTCTTCTCTCTAGTAAAGATTCTTTTTCTCCTTTCTAAACCTTCTTATCTAGGTATATAGAGTGAGCATATAAAGTAGTAGATCCATAACCTATAGCATCATTATACGAGCTAGCAACAGATTCTGTAGCTTCCCCTCTACTGGTTATTATAGATTCAATAGCACAAGCAACGGCTTTGGGAGTTTATACATGAGTACCATATATAGTAAAGGAAGAAGTTGAAGCACCAGTAGTAGAATCAATACCAGCATAGCCAATTTACCTATAAGAAAGGAAAGGTACATCACTAGTATATACGGTAGAGTTAGTTGTTGATCCAAAATCAGTAGAAGTAGCAGTCTGCTACTGCTATTACATTTGCTAGAAATAGTCTCTACTATCTGTGAAATCGGTGGATCCATATCTCGATATGCTACAGGTGAAAAGATAGGTGATAGGTTTGGGACTGGCTCTGATACTGGTACTGGAGAGGATGCTGGAGCCAAAACTAACATAAAGGAAAATTTGTCAATTGAAGTGCCCTATAGTTTCTACAACCTATCTTTTCTGCAGGGAAAAAGTGTAATCAAAGAGAGACTGATAAATTTTTTTCCTTATTCACCTACTGGAGATGATAATTTATTCAAAGAGATAATTTTTAAGAAAAGAAAAAAACAATCCAAAAAAGATACCTACTTTAGGCAAAAACCATGGAAGATCGGGGCTGTCAAAAGGAATGATTGTAACTATAGAGATTGTAAACTTATCTTGGTGGTATGGAAGGGTTGTTCCCAAAAGCGCCTCACATGTTAATGCTCCACGATACTCCCCGACCATAGTGGAGTTAATAATCTATCTATAAATGTGTGCACCAGCTAATGCTCCTCAAAGAATGGATTATCTGTCTGCTCAAAAGTTTCCCAAAATGCTTCAACACCAAATTGTTTGAGAAGTGCTTGAAATTTGAAAATGTCACACAAAATTGTTTAAAAAGTGCCCAATCAATGTTGGAAAAATGACTCTTCAGTAATTTTATTTATGTAATAATTACCAAGATCCTATTTTCAATTTTAGGAGAACTAAATATGTATAGGAGATAAGTTACAATATAAACTTAAAAAATATCAAAGGCCAAATAAAACACCTTTTCTTAGACTATCTAAAATGAGAATTTCTAAAGAAGAAACTAGGATCTCATCTTATTTTTTATATCATTGGTAAAATGAATATGGCTTGATTATTCAATATCTCTTGTAATTGAACCAAACTTATGTATTAGATGAATAGTTATAGGTAATAATTCCCATAAATGATCATGATTACTATCTCACATATTGATATCTTTAATTTCATAAATAGTTTCATCATCTCTAATAGATAAAATAACCACGACTTTAGGTAGCACTTTTGATGGATTTTACTCATTGTTAACTAGATTTATTATTTCTTTGTGACTGAAGTTGAAAAGTGGAAATACAAATTATTTAATAAATGAGAGTAAAGATTATTTGAAGGGTGTTACCAAGCCTATGGCTTGAGGTTTTATATGAGACAACTATATATTGCTAGAAGAATAGAGGTTGAAAGATAAAAAGTGTAGCAATAGGCATCAACATATAACATGAAAAATTTCAAACACTTTTTCATGCTAGATATTCCAAAATCTATAGTAGCAGTCAATAGGAATTAGCCACTAAAGGAAAATATTAAACATTGTCCATACAACATACGTGGGGAAAATATTTTCTTTGTAGGGGTTGTATTGAAGTGGCTTGGGAACTTATACATGGACCATGAACATTATGTTACACCTCTTTTGGGCCCTCAGGGACTAGTTTTCATCCTTGAACAATGTTCAAGGTACTTAGAACCATCCCTTAAATGGTCTCCATGAGCACCATTAGGCCAACTATTCACCTTAGAGGCACTGGTTGGTGATTTTGTACCATGTGCATAGTCTATATTATTACTAAGCCTTAGAAACCACTCGTACATGATGAGCCCCCAAATTGGGTAACTTATTGGGCTCATTTTGCCTAGTTGTCCTTGTTCAATCCTCCATTTTTCATAGATTATTTATGTTTTCTTAGTATGTCTGTGTTATTTGAACGAATAAGGGTGTTCATTCTACCTAGGAGGCTAATACGTGGTTATTTCAGAATTTTTGGACAAATTTTGGAGCAAAACCAAGCAATCATGAGATAGATGGTAGCCAAGCTTGAGGGGAGGATTCGTAGGAAGGTTGTCTCTTGCATTAAATAGCCTTCCTCAAAATCTCCACCCTCAACTCTGAGCTCCACAAGCCACCAAAACGAGTTTCAAAGGCAGCCAAGCAGCTTTGGGAAAAGAGACTGTTTACTAGCAGTTGGGACAACCAAGTCCCTTGAATCTAGGAGGGCTGCTAGCCCCCTCGTATTATATAAGTAGGAAGGCCTCAGCCTTTGTAGTTTACTTTTGGCACTATTGTTATTTTTTCACTATAATGTTGCCATTTTGCTTAGCCTGTTTATTGTAGCTACTGCTCTACAACTTTGATATGATGATTATTTTTTAATAATGAGAGCCAGCTTTACTTGCCCACAGATCTGAGTTCTTTATAGGAGCCTACAGCTCTTGGGGTTGGGCCCAACCCGAGTGCTAAGGCCTCCTTTATGTATAGTTATTTGTTCTTTATGCAATTGCAAAAATATTTCTGGTTAAGTAGATTAAATGTTGCTGGTTAACTAGGTCACTGTTAATGGTTAGAAAGGCTTTTGATGCTCAGATTTAGTTGATAGGTTGTTAACAGGAAAAAGCCTCAAAAAGTGCCTTCAAACATCTCTGGCTTCACCTCTCCTTCAGTAGGATCAGGAGCTGGAATCAGGATGACTGTGCTGCCCACAAAAACACTGATTTTGCTTTGCCATGCAATCGCTAGTGTTTGAATTTTCATGAGTAGGAGTTGGTCACAAGTTTAGACTTTTTCTTGTGTAGTTGCATGAGTTAAAATACATGGTTTCATTGCAGGTCACAATTCTGTTCATTCTCTTTGCTGACAGCTAGCAGATTAGGTCAACGGAATTAGTTTTTGAATTTACAAGTCTTCATTGGATCAGTTGGGAAAACGCCTTGCAGAGCATCTGTACCACGCATTCACCTACTTATTCTCCATTAGCACCATCCACTCCGCCCTCTACTTAGAATCCTCGCCTCCTGTTTTCCATTTGCTCCCATAACCCTAGTTTTGTGTGTAACATTGCTTCAGCCTTCCTTGAACCAAATCCAGCCATCTACACCTGTCCACCACTCCATCAACCAAGTCCTAGACCATCTCCAACCCTCACTCTACCTCCACACTCACTCCCTCTCCTTTTCCTCTCCATTCATCCACCAAAAACCTCATTTCTGAACATCTTGTAGAAAATCGCAGACATCCTGTAGAACCCCTGCAGACTTCCTGTAGAGGCTCACGAATGAGGTTTCTTGATAGCCAAACTCGGTGAAACTCTATGGAAGGGTGTTAGGGACCCCTTAGGCCCTCTCTGAACCTTCTTGACCTTTCCCAAGCATCTCTTCTCGCCCATCCACCTCTGCACAGCCAAAAATAGTCAATGCATATGCATAATAACTCTGACAACTCATTCAAAAATACAAAAAGATGGTTTTTTTCAGATATTGATGTAGAAGTAGCTCAGATGCATGTATTTACCTTCCTAGGAATCAATGGCATCCCCTTCAGTAGCTCGCATCCTCCTTTTTGCATCAGTAGGGTTAGCTGGTAGAATTAGGGTTTGCTAGGGTTTATGTTTCCTTTTTGCTTTCCAGTTTCTTTCTGCAAATAGATCAGCCTTCTTTAAGTTAGCTTTTGTCCATCAGTTAAAAAGCTTCTTCTTAGAACTCATAGAAGTTGGCTTGAGCCCCTAGTGGACTTGTGCCAGCTGACCAAGTGACAGCTGCGGCAAGAGCTAGTACTTGTGCATACAGCACCGTCGCTTCCAAGTTTGTTATGAACTACCGGGTTGATAAAAGCAAAGAAGGGAGTCCCAAGAGTGCAGCATTATTGCTGTAATACTGGAGCTCACCACTCTTTTTTTTGGCGCCGTTGCCGGGGAAGCATTAGAGTATTTGTGATTGCTGCTTTTCTTCTATTTTCCTGCTCTAACCTTCTGGTAAGTAGTTTATTTCATTTCCATTCTGCAATTCCGTTTCTGCAAAAGTAAATTAGACATTTCCTACTTTCGTAGATTAACCTTTCCATTCTGCAAACGTAAACTAGAATTTCAATTTTGCAAGCATAGTCTAGTATTTCCTTTTCGCAATTTGATTTCAGCAGAGTAGATTAGTCCTTTCCCACTTTCATTTCAATTCTGCATTTTCATTGCTGCAAGATAGATTCTAGTTATTTGCAATCCCATCTGTTTTAGTTTTGCAGGTACAAGCAAAGAAAAAAGGCAAAAACAACCAAAAAATCCTTTCATGCCTCATAGGAACAGAGATAATACCAGAAAATTCCTACCCAACACCCCCACCACTTCACTGAGTCACCCTTCTCTCTTCTTTGGTGGTAGTGATCCAGAAGAACCTATAGGTGAACCTCCTGAGATATACGAAGATCCTATAACAGAAGAAGAGCAAGAAAACATTCCTTTTGATACCATGGATGAAAACAGAAATGGTAGAGACGATGATGAGAGAATAGAAGGTACCTTCCCCATCCGAGAGACTAACGGGGACATGAAAATGAAGAACATAAGCCCCTCAGCCTTACCTCATTTCCATGGATTGACCACTGAAGACCCTGATACCTTCCTATTTGAGTTTGTTGTCCTTTGTCGAACTTATGACTATAGAGAATACGAGCAAAAGCTGAAACTTTTTCCCTCTACCCTCAAGGATGCAGCATTACGCTGGTTCATGGGGTTACCTAGAAACAGTATCACTACTTGGGCTTAGATGCAACAAGCCTTTAACAACAAACACTGGGATTACTGTAGGTCAAAGGAAACCAAGGAAGAAATCTTTTGGATGACCATGTAAACTGATGAGTCTTTAGAGGACTACAAGGAAAGGTTCCAACTCAGCTATAAACGGGCCAGGTGCACACTTGACCCTGAATCTCTAAAGCTGGTTCTGCTCCGAGGAGTCCCTGAATACCTTCTAGATACCCTTCACATGCTAGCTGGAGGAGATATTTACCAACTATCTTATAAGGACATAAAGACTATGTTTAGAAACCACTCTAGGGTAGCCGGGAAAAGAGGTAGGGGGAATCCACTTTCAGCTAGTATGACCTTCTCCAAGCATGAGTTTGCTAATCAGATGGAAGACCTCAAAAGTGAGATGAGACAGACTATTGCCATGCAACTAGATACTTTCCGAATCCAAAAAAAGAAAGAGGAAGCTTAGAGAGCTTTGGCCATTTTCTATCCCAGATGTACGAGGAAGCACCCTAAGAACGAGTGTCCATTGCACTCAGTAGAGGTATGTTTCGTTTGTGAGGAGGACCACCCCACAAACCAATGCCCAACCTTACTCGGATTCAAAGCCATGTACCAAGGGACTGAGGCACCCATTGAACCTCTCTACTTCCTCAACCAAAGGAGGCCGCATGGACCCTGACCTTACCAGCAGGGGATGTAAGGGACATCCCAAGCCTATTATAGCCCCAACCAGTCTGCTCACATGCCTTCATGGGGTCCCCCTGCTCATCCTTTCTGGTCTGCACCTCCTCTGTGGTCTTATCCACCTCAATACCATACTCAACCCACTGCTCATTCGTTTCACTCACATGTCCAGCCACAGCCTCAGTGGAATGCACCTCAACTGGGGTGGAGGACCCAATACAACTCTCCTCCCGCCATTCTGCCTCCACCACCGGCTCAACCACAACCATTATCTCCAGCTCCTCCAAGACAACCCCAAATGCCTACTCAACCGAACCCGAACCCCAACAACCGACAGGCCCAGTAGGTATACACTGGGGAGACAACATGTCCTACCTATGCTGTGGAGATCCAAGAGATCAACCTGTGATCCGGGAAGACCCTTCTAGATCGCCAACCTCCTCCCCCAGAGGACGAGGAAGACAAACAAGAAAGTGAACCCAAAGCCATTCCACCCTTTCCTGAGCGACTAACAGTAACCACATAACCAAACCCAGAGGAGACTGAACTTCTAGGGGAACTGAAACAGTTGTGTGTGAAAATACCCCTTCTCCGGGCCATCAAAGATGTACCAATATACAACAAATTGATTAAGGAGAAGTGTTTTAGGCACCCAAGCAGGAGAAAGAGAGAGGTCTCGACTATCAATGTCATAGGACAACTGTGCGATCTAATGTTGGGACAAGTAATCTGTCCAAAGTATATGGACCCTGGGAGTCTTGTAGCAGATGTCCACATCAATGGCACCATCATTCCCCATACCTTGATTGATCTAGGGTTGCCATTAATGTGATGACCAGGGACACCATGCTTAAACTCAACCTTCAAAGTTCCTTAAGGAAGACCTCGACAGTCCTGCAGCTGGCAGATCGCTCCATCGTGACTCTCGAAGGGACTTTGGAGGATGTCTTGGTCTCTGTTGACTCTTGGGAGTATCCTGGGGACTTCTTGGTCCTTCAACCAAAGGCAAAGCTTACTGCATACCCCCTCATTTTGGGAAGGCCTTGGTTAGCCACTGTAGATGCTTACATTAACTGCCGAGCTGGGAGCATGACCATCAAGAATGGGCCTATGTCCAAGCAGTTAGTCCTATATCCTCCTGCCCAACCTCTGCTAGAACATGACTTACCACTCTGGTTGGAAGAAGGAGATGAGGATGAGGTCTACTCTGCACCCTCGTGCACAGTAGAAACCACTAGGGGAGGGCCTCAAACCGAGGATGATTTGATTGAGACTTTGATTCAAAATCCACCCCCCTGTGCACTGTCCTTAGAGGAATTGATGGAAGATACCCAAGCTAGCACCTTAGTGGACCTCTGTGTGACTGATTCAACCTCCCCTAGAGTTAAGAATGTGGAGTTTGGTCCCGAAAGAACTTTGAAGATCAGCTCTTCCCTATCTCCTCCCTAGGAAAAGGAGTTGTGTAGTTTATTGAACAATCATTTAGATGCTTTCGCTTGGAGCTATAAGGAGATGCAAGGAGTCCATCCTTCGGTCTGTACCCATCAAATCTACCAAAGAAGATTGTAAACGAGTCAGGCAGCCTCAGAGGAGAATGAATCCAGCCCTTAAAGACATTGTAAAAGAAGAATTGCAAAAATTATTGGATGCAGGATTTATCTACCCTATCTCTGATAGTGAGTGGGTTTCGTCTCTAGTGCTTGTGCCCAAGAAGAACGGGAAGTGGTGAATCTGTGTATATTACCGAGAACTTAACAAAGCCACCAAGAAAGACCATTTCCCTTTGCCTTTCATAGACCAAGTATTGGATGGACTAGCAGGGAAGAAGTTCTTCTCTTTCCTAGATGGGTTCAGCGGGTATAACCAGATCCATATAAGCCCTAAAGACCAAGATAAAACCACCTTCACTTGTCCATGGGGTACCTTTGCCTACCGAGTCTCTCCCTTTGGGCTATGCAACGCTCCTGCCACTTTCCAGAGAGCAGTAGTAAGCATCTTTTCTAAATTAGTCCATGATTCGGTAGAAATCTACATGGATGACTTTACTCCTTATGGGTCCAACTTCCACGAAGCATTGGCTAATCTAGGAAAATTTCTAACCAAGTGCATTGAGATGAACCTATCCCTCAGTCCCGAAAAATGTGAATTCCTGATGACTAAAGGGACTGTGCTAGGACATACCATTTCTCGCCAAGGATTACAGGTGGATCCAAACAAAATTGCTATCATCCAAAAGGTTCCACATCCTTAGAAGGTAAGGGATGTTCGAAGTTTCCTAGGCTTAGCAGGATATTATCAAAGATTCATTAAAGACTTCAGTAAGCTAGCCTCGCCCTTGTTTGGACTCTTAGGGAAAGATGTTGAGTTTAAATGGACTGACCACTGTCAAGGGGCACTGGACGAATTGAAAGATAAGCCGGTGTCTACCCTGATCTTGAGAGGTCCAAACTGAGCCCTACCTTTCCACATCCACACTGATGCCTCGAACAAAGCCATAGGGGCAGCCTTAGGACAAGTTGAGGAGAAACTCCAACATGCCATATACTTCGTTAGAAAAAACCTTTCCAAGGCAGAAATGAACTATATTGTAACTGAGAAAGAATTCCTGGCAATAGTCCATTCCCTAAACAAGTTCAGACACTACATCACTGGTTATCAAATATTTGTGCACACTGATCATGCTACGATTAGATATCTAATGAATAAGCTGGATGTCAATGCTCGTATTATTAGGTGGTTACTTTTGTTGCAACAATTTGATTTGACGATTGTTGACAAGCCAGGTAAGGAAAATGTTGTTGCTGACTTCTTGTCTAGATTGGACTTGCCCGCAGGCGAAGAAGGAATAGTGGATGACCAGATGCGAGATGAACATCTATTTGCTATCTCCATACTCTCTCCATGGTTTGCTGATATAGAAAATTACTTGGTCTAAGCACAGTTCCCTCCGCATCTACCCTCAAAAGAGAAGAGCAGAATCGTAAGGAAGAGCGCCCCATTCACTTGGATTGGGGGCAACATGTTCAAGCTTGGCCCAGATCAGATCTTGAGATGTTGTGTTAGGGAGGAGGAAGTCTTTGAAATCCTCCTAACCTGCCATGACAGACCTTGTGGAGGCCACTTTGCAGCAAAAAGGACTACCTTCAAAATTCTGCAGGTAGGCTACTATTGGCCTACTCTTCATCAGGATGTCAGAAGATACATCAACCAGTGTGACTAATGTCAAAGGATGGGGAAACTGACTCCAAGAGATGAAATGCCTCTCCAACCTCAAGTGACCTTCGAGTCATTTGAGAAGTGGGGCATGGATTTTTCGGTTCCTATCAACTCTCCTTTAAAGCAACGGTATTACATCATTGTGTGCACCGACTATCTGACCAAGTGGGCAGAAACGAAAGCAATCAAAGCAGCAACAGAAGAAAAGGTAGCTGAGTTATTGAGGGAAAATATCTTCTACAAGTTTGGCTACGCAAGAGAGTTAGTCACTGATCAAGGAAGCCAGTTCACCTCCAACCTAATTGAATATTTGCTCGCTCATCACAAGATCAAGCACAAGACTTCCACCCCTATCATCCTCAAGAAAATGGGCAGGTGGAAGTCACTAATAGAGCATTGGAAGGGATTTTGACTAAGGTTGTGAGCAGTAGCAGAAAGGATTGGGCAGATCGCTTGGTTGGGGCCACCTGGGCCTACAAAACCACTTGGAAGACTACAACAACTTTCACGCCTTATGAGCTGATCTACATGAAGAAAGATTTGCTTTCCATAGAGTTCAAGTACAATACATTGAGGGTGGCAGCTCAGCTAGACCTAGATCTCAGCCATGCTCAATGTGAAAGATTATTGCAGCTGAATGGATTAGATGAACAAAGAATGCAGCCCCTTCTCCACTCAGAGGTAGTTCAACTCCAGAGGAAGATATGGCATGACTGACACCTTAATGAAAAGCAATTCTAGCCGGGAGATTGGGCGCTGCTGTATGACTCAAGATACAAGGATTTCAAAGGAAAGCTGAGGACAAGATGGTTAGGACCATATACAGTGGAGAAATGCCATGACAATGGTTCAGTCCTCATTAAGACCATTGATGAAGAAGCCATCGCCATGCTTGTCAATGGGCATAGACTAAAAGTCTACAAGAGACCCCTCTCAAGGCAGGAGTTCATTGAAACTATGGAAAAGTCAGTGCTGGTAATAAATCAGGGTTCTGCCTTTGTTCCGGCCACACCTTCATCATCAAAAAAAAGGGGGAAAATAAAGATCCCTGGGTGAAAACCTCTCTGAGGCGCCTAGGGCAGATTGTGGGGGTGAAAACCTCATAGAGGCGCCCCTGCTGTCTCAAAAAAAAAAAGAGAAAAAAGAAAAAAGAAGAAAAAAGAAAAACAAGATTGATCTCTAAAATTATTGCAGGTTGCAGGGCATATAATGCAGATAAAGAAGGTCGCGCAAATCAAGGACAAGGGTCCATCCCAAGCTACCAGGCATCCTCACTGACACTCCCTCCATGGCCACTCACTTTTCCCAGGATTTAGACACATTTGGGTCAAGATTCAACCTCCTACAGGAAGTTTCAGGGCTTTCTATAGGAAGTTTTGTATTTCTACAGGAAACATCCTGTAGAACCTTTAGGCAGGCCAAAATCGATTCCGAAGAGGGATTTAAAGCTTGAAGTTTGTTGATGAGGCCTGCAGCCACTCCTCTTTCCCATCCATCACTTCTTTCATCTCTTTCCACTGCCATTACCACAATTTGATCCTTTATCCCTGCATAGCCATGCAAAAAGTCTTGTTTTCCTCAGAGTGAATTTTTTTCACTAAAAGAGAAATCAAGCATTCACAAGCTTGCATACCCTACCTGTCAAATGCTTCAATATGCCCCTTCATCCGTGACTATAACCTTGCCCGTTTTAGCATGCATCCCAGGAGGAGAAGCAACTACATTATGTCCTACAGGAATCCTATAGCAGCTAATCCATGTGGAGCGCTCATTATGGAGTCAAGAGCGGTCGAAATCAAAACAGGAGGCATGCAACCAACTCCGTGTAAATATGAACACCTCCTCGACAACTGAGGGAAGGCAGAGCTGTGCATGCAACATTCACCACCAGAGGACCGGGTCCTGAAGCCTTGCATCCAGCGTCAACCAATGAATGAGGGAATTCAACCGTCTGTGCACGAGCAACAGAGAGCAAAGCCATTGTTTCACGTCCAAAAACCTGCGAAGTACGTCCACGGCCACAGAGGTAAGTGCCTAACCTTATTTCGTCAAATTGCATAACTATACTATGAACACTACATATCTGTGAATGGGGCGGATTGAATGAATGCAATGGCCAGTCAACCGGCCACCCACAGCCAATAGAATTGCCTCGTGGGATCCGAACGAGCATGGTTACGCTCAATTCCGCCAGAAAGACGTGGAGCCAACACGTGGGAAGTGTCCAGTCGGGGAAAATCAGTAGATTTGCAATGAAATCGGCGGACTAATAGGGATGACGACAGGTAATGGTGGAGATAGATATTGGCGGTCAGAGACACACCAAAGAATGATGGTCGTGACGTTGTCTAATGGCTCGACCTGAACACCTCACCCCCCGCGCCATGAATTACGTTGTATTTCAAAATCATTCGACCAGAGCACTCACATTAACCACTATCATTTACTCTACAACCGGTTTTCAGCAACGTGAGTTTCCTCCTCCTCTACAGTTCGTTAGCCCGAGTTTTTTGGCCCGGTTCAAACTCTTCCCGCGTCCCAAGCTTGCTCAGCAGCGCCGTGACGTCCTCCAGAAGCAGCAAAAGCTCTCTACAGGAAGCACAGCGAAAGCCCCCGGAGCAGAGAAACCCGTGTCTGTTGCGTCGGAATTGGAAATTTCGAAGAGAGGTAGGCTCGAACACGCCATCCCCATGCTTAATTTTCGAAAGGTGGTGAACTAGCTTGTTTGAAGTGGGGAAAATTAAAACCAGTCTGCCTGTGGGTCAAGAATGGTGGTTTGCTTATATGATACACATAATTTCTTTCAAATGGTGCTGTGTCATATTCTCCTCCATGGTTCCTGTTAACAAACTCTTCCCATTATAAACGATAAACCGCTGTAAGGCTCACCTGTGCACATATAAACTTTCTTGTGACTGTTATATGGTTAGTGTGAAAATTAGCTCTGCACTCTATCTGTGAGAGCTTAATTCCTTTTGACATGTCGAGTTTTGGGTGGCAGCAATATTATAACTAGAGAATTGGTGAAAGGGGAGATACAAATAGCGGAGAAATCCTGTCCTGAGAGTCAAGGAGGAAAACCATATCAGAATTTCCGTTCTAACCAGAGCTTAAGCCGGAAACAGGGTATTTTCACCATGCCAAGAGGGTTTATCCGAAAGGAGCCCTCGGATTCCAGGAAGTTATGAGAAACTCCTGAGGTGGTAGACGTATTTACCCATGCAAATTGGATGACCTTCTGTGATAGAATTCAAGGTCACGATGATGAGATAACAGAGGAGTTCCTAAGGTCCCTGCAGCCCAAATCAAAAACATTGGCCACTGTAAAATTTAGAGGATTGACCTTAAAACTCACTCCACAACTCATTAGTCAGGTCACGGAATTGTCATTGGGGATACCCTAGGATAAAGAGGAAAAGAAATTGGGCCAAAAGGCCAAACAAGAATTCTTCCTATCGAAAGAACAGTTTTCAGAGGATAAGAATGGGGTCCGGAGAGCTAGCCTTCAGCCATTCTGGAGCGAGGTCAGCCTTCAAATTATGAAATATATTACCTGTGAGGGGCGATTTAATATTGTGTATGGTTATCACTTCCTCTTGTTAACTGAGCTCAGGCATAAGATGGATTTGCCTTCAGAACAAAAAATGAGTATCCCATACTTCCTCCTACAGTCATTGATCGAGTGTGGCACAAAATCGAAGGAGGGGACACCAGACCAGCTGGCTCATCATGGGCTTATCAAGCTCCTCGTTGAAGATGCCCTCCATACTTATACTGTCCCTATTTCCTGGGAGATTTTCCGCAATATGTCCAAGGATGATGATATCCAGACTCTGGCCAAAGAACTCACTTCATCCAGCAGTGAGGAAAAGGGGCAAATTAAGGCAGAGAGGAAAACAAAGGGTAAGGAAGCTAAGGGTAAGAAAACCTAGGGTAGACCATCACAGGAAAAGCCATAGGAAAAGTAGGAGGAAAAGCAAGAAAAAGGACAATTTGCTGAGGCCAAAGCTATGGGTGAAGTAAAAACACAAATGCCAAGGGAGAAGCGGTTGCAGACCCTGGCAGAGAGGACTGAAAAAGTCCAAAAAAGTAAGGACACACCCAAAGAAACCACAGCACAAATCAAGGAGAAGACACCCCCAGCCAAGCAAGCCAAATCAGGGAAAACTAGTTCTATAGGAAGCCATCAGACTGTTTCTACAGGAAGCCAGAAAACTACTTCTACAAGAAGCTAGAAAATGGCCACTACAGGACTTTCTACAGGAAGTCTAGGGAAAGGGCAGCAGAAGGAGAAATCGCCCGAGATTTTGGCTAGGGAGGCAGTAGCTGTGTTGGCCACCCTAAGCACATCCCCCAAGCAGAAGGAGAAGCGAAAGAGGGAGCTTCCACTATATTTTAAGGCGAGAAGAAGCGTGAGGATTAAAACCGGCAGACCCCAACCACTGTCCAAAGAACCAATCACCATTGTCGACACCCATACCACACCAAAGGAGAGGTCCCCCTCCAAGGAAGCCATCACTTATGAATGGGGGAGCTCGAAGACATCCACCTGGAGGGAGAGGATGGAAATGTTGGACACCCAGGCCTCTCTATAGGATGCTGAGGCTATTCTACAGGAAACACTGGCTAGACTGAAGGAGACCAAAGTAATGGAGGGTGAGGCAACTAAATCACCTCAAAGGGAAGAAAAGGTAACATTGTGGAACCTAGCCCCCAGCCCAGCTTGGGCTCCTATTATAACTTCTTGGAGGCCGGAAAGATCATTCCTCAGAAATTCACAGTGCCACCTTTCCTTGCACTAGAGGAAGAGAGGATGAGGACCCACACTTGGATGAAAATCACTAAGTCCAAGGGAGTGGCAAATATAGGTCCTCTGGAGGAGCAGCTCAAGGAGGCCAGAAAATAATTGGCTATGGTAGGACATGTGGAGAGCAGCCAGCGGGTCAGGCTACAGGAAGAAAATGAGCTGCTCAAACGATAGCTACAGTCATAGGGGCAAGGGAAGGAAGATAGGCCTCCTATCTTGGGAGAGCGACAGCAATAGGAGGGTCCCACAACAGCCAAAGATACCCCTTATGAACAGAAGAGAAAGGAAGGAACACAGACTAAAATTGAGGCACTGAACCAGCAGCTACAGGAACAAGAATTGCATATACATTCTCTGAAACAATAGGTGCAAGACAAGGAGGCCCAACTGGCCTGCATGGCCAGCTGGGCAATGGAAGCTCTGCAGTGCAAGCAGCCTGCCAAATACTATGCCCTATACCTCAAGGACCAATGGTTACAGTTTCAAATTAATACCTTGGCTCAAAGGGGTATTACCCCTTTCCAAAATTTTCATCAGTTTGCAGCTTTATGTGGCAGTAATTCATCTGAGGATAGGGCTAAATTGGCAGAGTTCTACTTTCACAACTTCGCCCTTTCGGACATGAACGCATGGGATCCCAACAAGGTGATAGGAGATGTCCAACTAATGGCCATGGCGTCCTAGATGAACCATGAGGAAAAGAGAGCAGCAGAGGTCCGCAATCTCATAAGCAGAGAGCTCAGCGAACCACTCATGATCAGAGCAGAGCCAGATAACCCCTCAGCAGTGATAAGCGCCCACCAACACTTGGCCAACAGTCCTCAAGATCTCCCAAAATACATTGAGCAACAAGCTCAAGCCATCGCCCACTTTGAGGACATGGACAGGTTGTTGGGAGAAAGTTGCATGCATGCCTGTACAAGGCTGTGAAACACACTGCCTCACAGCTTGAAGATAAGGGAATACCACTCTCCCACCAAGATGAGGGAGGCCTTGGC
This sequence comes from Pinus tabuliformis, assembly GCA_031772625.1. Lineage (NCBI taxonomy): Eukaryota > Viridiplantae > Streptophyta > Pinopsida > Pinales > Pinaceae > Pinus > Pinus tabuliformis. The sequence continues at coordinate 1,252,811,150 of CM062816.1, read as the reverse complement.
AAGGGTACCTCAATACAAACAGTTGATGCAGAATCTATAGGCCAACTGGATTGGCCTGAAATTCAGTCCTCCTTTGCTTTTAGGATTGCTAGAAGGAGTTAAGGTGGAGGAGGAAGGCAGACAGTGGGAGGAAGTGGAAAGGAACGCAGGATTCCACGATTGGGAAGAGGATATCACAGCAGAGGCCTAGGACATGAGGGAGGCGATCAAAGCCATCAAGGATCATGAGCTGGACTAGTTGCTCAGAGGATGAGCAACATGTTTAGCAGGGGGGTGATGATGAGCCCCCAAATTGGGTAACTTATTGGGCTCATTTTTCCTAGTTGTCCTTGTTCAATCCTCCATTTTTCATAGATTATGCATGTTTTCTTAGTATGTTTGTGTTATTTGAACGAATAAGGGTGGTCACTCTACCTAGGAGGCTAATACATGGTTATTTCAGGATTTTTGGACAAATTTTGGAGCAAAACCAAGCAATCACGAGACAGATGGCAGCCAAGCTTGAGGGGAGGATTCGTAGGAAGGTTGTCTCTTACATTAAATAGCCTTCCTCGAAATTTCCACCCTCAACTCCGAGCTCCACAGGTCACCAAAACGAGTTTCAAAGGCAGCCAAGCATCTTTGGGAAAAGATACTGTTTACTAGCATTTGGGACAACCAAGTCCCTTGAATCTAGGAGGGCTGCTAGCCCCCTTGTATTGTATAAGTAGGAAGGCCTCAGCGTTCATAGTTTACTTTTGGAACTATTGTTATTTTTGCACTATAGTGCTGTCATTTTGCTCAGCCTGTTTATTATAGCTACTGTTGTACAACTTTGATATGATGATTATTTTTGAATAATAAGAAGAAGCTTTACTTGCCCACAGATCTGAGTTCTTTATAGGATCTTGCAGCTCTTGGGGTTGGGCCCAACTCGAGTGCTAAGGCCTCCTTTATGTATTGTTATTTGTTCTTTATGCAATTGCAAAAATATTTCCGGTTAAGTAGATTAAAGGTTGCTAGTTAACTAGGTCACTGTTAATAGTTAGAAAGGCCTTTGATGCTCAGATTTAGTTGATAATTTGTTAACAGGAAAAAGCTTCAAAAAGGGCCATCAAACATCTCTAGTTTCACATCTCCTTCAGTAGGATCAGAGCTGGAATCAGGATGACTGTGCTGCCCACAAAACATTGATTTTTCTTTGCCATGCAATCCCTAGTGTTTGAATTTTCATGAGTAGGAGTTGGTCACAAGTTCAAACTTTTTCTTGCGTAGTTGCATGAGTTAAAATACATGGTTTCATTGCAGGTCACACTTCTGTTCCTTCTCTATGCTGACAGCTAGCATATTAGGTCAACGGAATTAGTTTTTGAATTTACAAGTCTTCATTGGATCAGTTGGGAAAACACTTTGCAGAGCATCTGTACCACGCATTCACCTGCTTATTCTCCATCAGCACCATCCACTCCACCCTCTACTTAGAATCCTTGCCTCCTGTTTTCCATTTGCTCCCATAACCCTAGTTTTGTGTGTAACATTGCTTCAGCCTTCCTTGAACCAAATCCAGCCATCTACACCTATCCACCACTCCATCCACCAAGTCCTAGACCATCTCCAACCCTCACCCTACCTCCACACTCACTCCCTCTCCTTTTCCTCTCCATTCATCCACCAAAAACCTCATTTCTGAACATCCTTTAGAAAATCGCAGACATCCTATAGAACCCCTGCAGACTTCCTGTAGAGGCTCACGAATGAGGTTTCCTGATAGCCAAACTCGGTGAAACTCTATGGAAGGGTGTTAGGGACCCCTTAGGCCCACTCTGAACCTTCTTGACCTGTCCCAAGCATCTCGTCTCGCCCATCCACCTCTGCACAGCCAAAAACAGTCAATGCATATGCATAATAACTATGACAACTCATTCAAAAATACAAAAAGATGGTTTTTTTCCAGATATTGATGTAGAAGTAGCTTAGATGCATGTATTTACCTTTCTATAAATCAATGGCATCCCCTTCAGTAGCTCACATCTTCCTTCTTACAGCAGTAGGGTTAGCTGGTAGAATTAGGGTTTACTAGGGTTTATGTTTCCTTTTTGCTTTCCAGTTTGTTTCTGCAAATAGATCAGCCTTCTTTAAGTTAGCTTTCGTCCATCAGTTAAAAAGCTTCTTCTTAGAGCTCATAGAAGTTGGCTTGAGCCCCTAGTGGACTTGTGCCAGCTGACCAAGTGATAGCTGTGGCAAGAGCTAGTACTTGTGGATACAGCACGGTCGCTTCCAAGTTTGTTACGAACTACCGGGTTCATAAAAGTAAAGAAGGGAGTCCCAGGAGTGCAGCATTATTGCTGCAATACTGGAGCTCACCAGTACGCCCTAGGATGGTAATGGTGTTTCTCCTTAGATGATTTCCAATGCCCCAATAAAAGCCATCCTTGTTGAAAAATATCTAAAATTGGCACCCATACAACATCTATGTACGTGTGGTTTATAATGATGGCAAAAGGTGCTTCTCGTCACCTAATTGTGCAGAAGCCCTAATTAACCTAGATTCCATGTCAAACATGTCCCTGATATTAGTAGATCCTACATTATCCACTAGTTCATGGAGATGGAGGGTTCAAGGACTATCACTTAATGATTGGGGACTAGAGTCCATCTAAAGGTCAGATGTCGAGCTAACGCTATTAAGGACAACCAACACTAATGCAATGTATTAGTTGTTGGAACATCGACCTCTAAAAATGTCACAATATTTGGTACTAGACATCAGTAAGTAGGATACTAGTCACCAACAAGAAACCTTGATATCGATAGAGTATTGATGTTGTGAGTTGATGTGGACCTAGGGATACAGCATGTCAATTGTGTGGTAGTTTATTTGACATGATAATGTATCATTACGATGTGGCACAATTGTGGGTCTAGCTAACATGGAATACCAATGTGGCAAGTGATGTGGCATGTTCACATGGTAATGGAGAGTTGGCTTGGCACCAAGGTGATGGCTAGGTGGCAACCACATAGCGACAACGTGGAGGTTGGGATTTTCGATGTTAAGATATCAACTAATTAGTACTAATGACATTCTTTAGCCTCTTCCTGAGGGCCTAGTGGCTTGATAGCCTAACCATTGGCCTTTCGAGATATAAGGTATCGAGACATTAGAGCTTCAAGCTACAAGCTCGTTTATCTGTTAGGTGTCAAGTATCAAGACAATAAGTATTGATAGAGCATTAAGTGTCCTAGGGTGATAGGGGCTTAGTGATCCTGTAGATGATGGAAAGGTAACTCTATTAATTGATGACCCATTGTCTGGTTATGTGAATATCGAGTAAGTAAGTTTTAAACTAATGTGATATTTCCGAAGAGGTCAATAGTGGATATAATAGCCAATTGACTAGGTAGGATATTGTGGAAGTTGATAGGCCATTTTATAATGGTGACATGTGGGAAAAGGGTTGCCACGTGTTTGACAAGAAGCAACTAAATATGTATAGGAGAGAAGTTACAATATAAACTTAAACAATACCAAAGGTCAAATAAAACACCTTTTTTTAGACTATCCAAAATGAGAATTTCTAAAGAATAAACTAGGATCTCATCTTATTTTTTATACCATTGGTAAAATGAATATGGCTTGATTATTCAATATCTCTTGTAATTGAACGAAATGTATGTATCAGATGAATAGTTATAGGTAATAATTCCCATAAATGATCATGATTACTATGTCACATATTGATATCTTTAATTTCATAAATAGTTTCATCATCTCTAATAGATAAAATAACCACAAATTTAGGTAGCACTTTTGATGGATTTTACTCATTGTTAGCTAGATTTATTATTTCTTTGTGACTGAAGTTGAAAAGTGGAAATACAAATTATTTAATAAATGAGAGTAAATATTATTTGAAGGGTGTTACCAAGCGTATGGATTGAGGTTTTATATGAGACAACTATATATTTCTAGAAGAATAGAGGTTGAAAAATAAAAAGTGTAGCAATAGGCATCAACATATAACATGAAATATTTCAAACACTTTTTCATGCTAGATATTCCAAAATCTATAGTAGCATTCAATACGAATTAGCCACTGAAGGAAAATATTAAACATCATCCATACAACATACATGTGGAAAATATTTTCTTTGTAGGGGTTATATTAAAGTGGCTTGGGAACTTATACATGGACCATGAACATTATGTTACACCTCTTTTGGGTCGTCAAGGACTAGTTTTCATCCTTGAACAATGTTCAAGGCCCTAAGTACCATCCCTTAGATGGGCTACATGGGCACCACTAGGCCAACTATTCACCTTAGAGGCACTAAGTGGTGGTTTTGTACCATGTGCATATTTTATATTATTACTAAGCCTTAAAAACCACTCGTAGGCCCTAGGTTGGTTATGGTGTTTCTGCTTAGATGATTTCCAAGGCCCGAACAAAAGCCATCCTTGTTGGGAAAAACCTCACATTGGCACCCATACAACATCTATATACCTATGGTTTATAATGATGGAAAATAGTGCTCCCCATCACTTAATTGCACAAGAAGCCCCAACTAACCTAGATTCCATGTGAAACATGTCCCCGATATTAACAAATAATACATTACCCATTAGTTCATGGAGATAGACCGTTCAAGGAATGTCACTTAATGATTCAGGACTAGAGTCCATCAAAATATTAGATGTGAGGCTAACAGTATTAAGGACACCTCGAGGTCAACCAACACTAATGTAATGTATTATTTGTTGGCACAACGACCTATCAAAATGTCACAATATTGGGTACTAGACATCGATAAGTAGGACACTAGTCAACAACAAGAAACCTTGATATTCATAGAGTAATGATGTTATGATTTGATGTGGACCCGGGGATACCATATGTAAATTGTGTGGCAGTTGATTGGACGTGCTAATGTCTCATTATGATGTGGCACCAATGTGGGTATAGCTAACCTGACATACCAATTTGGCAAGTGATGTGGCATGTTAAGATGGTAATGGAGGTTTTATTTGGCACCAAGGTGATGGCGACATGGTAACCAGATAGCGACAACATGGATGTTGGGCTTTTGGATGTTAAGATGTATCAATGACACTCTTTAGCCTCTTCTCGAGGGCCCAATGGCTTGATAGCCCGACCAGTGGCCTTTCGATATATCAGGTATCAAGACATTAGGGCTTCAATCTACAAGCTCATATGTATGTTAGGTGTCGAGTATCGAGACAATAAGTATGTGTAGAGCATTAAGTGTCCTGGGGGGATAGGGGCTTAGTAATCTGGTAGATGATGGAAAGGTAACTATGTTAATTGATGACCCATTTTCTGGTTATGTGAAGACCGAGTAAGCAAGTTTTAAACTAATGTGATATTTCCCAAGAGGTCGATAGTGGATATAATAGCCAATTGACTAGGTAGGCTACCGTGGAAGTTGATAGGCCATTTTATAATGGTGACATGTGGGCAAAGGGTTTCCACATGTTTGACAAGAAGCATGGTATGGACATTGGTGTTTCTTTGGAAGATAATCTTATAGTACTCTATTTTTTAGGCTCATAAACTTGCTAATGCCTTGCTTCAAGTGAACACCTTAAGAAACAAGACCAATTCAATAGGTGATTAGATCATAAAATGACACAATATGTTCAATATTATCTTGACATTTAAAAAAATGAGAACATAAGGATCAACACAAAGGGATTAAATATAAATCCAAAATATTTACTTTAAAATTTTTAAGCTAATAAATTCTCAATATATCGACTTTTAATTTTTTTTAATAATTAATAAATTCTTTATTTGAAATAAATAAATAAAAAGTACAGATAATTTTTTTAAATTTTAAATTTTTCACTGCATGCACAAAGATCTTTTACTTGCAAAACCATTCCAAACTCCAATTTTTTTCTGAAATCGAAAGTATACATAATTTTTCTAAATTTTAGATTTTTTATTTACATCACTTTTACAAATTCTGATTTTCACAAGATTTTGACAAATGAAGCACACATTTTCGGTTCAGATTCTTCTCTTTTGGAAGTTTCAGAGTTCATGCAAAATATAAGTTCTTTGCTTTCATTTTTTTATTCTGTTTTTCCTGCTTCTGAATGCAATTATGATTACCTTCGTAGATTTTTTTTAAACAGTTATTGCCATGTCCTTTTAATATCCCATTTTCTCAGCACTCGCATGTCCCTTTCCTTGCATATTATTTTATTTTTCTGTTAATGGAAATGAATTTTACACAAAATTTGTCCATCCTTGGCTGTGAGTATTTCGCTTCTCTAAGTGCAACGAAGAAACTATGAGTTCATGCTCCATCACCAAGAGTTTTAATCCTGTAGCGTAGAATAATATTTCATGCTTTTCCTATGAGGAAACATCTCATTGAAGTTCAAAGCATGTCTTAGTGCGAAGAATGCATTGTCATATAAGATTCATGTGATTTTGCTTCTGAAATTGATAGAAAAAAGAAGATCAATTTATGGGTTACTAGCCCAACCACCCGATAAATTAAACCAAACTTATTGATAGCCTGCTTTTTTTTCCAGAAAAAAGCCACCGATTAGCATCATTTCCATGTTGATCTCTTCAAATGATACAGTTTTTATTACATTTACTCGTGGAATAAAGCAATTCAAACCCAAAACAACAAGAGGATGAATTGAATCCCCGAAATCTCACAATGGGGTAAAAGTACCAAAATAACTCTTGCTTATGGGTGAGAAAAATCAATAACAATTATCTCTTATCACTATCATGTATCACTTATCAGCTCCCTTTAAAATTGAATCCCCGAAATCTCACAATGAGGTAAAATTACCAAAATAACTCTTGCTTATGGGTGAGAAAAATCAATAACAATTATCTCTTATCACTATAATGTATCACTTATCAGCTCCCTTTAAAGCCCCAAAAGAGCTAATATGCTGGTCAAAACATGGATTTTCAAAAATGCCTAATAGGAGTAATTAATGTTTTTTTACTTTTCAATTTCACAGCCTAAGACTTGAAATCCTCAAGCTCGACTTGCAACAAGTGATGCACATAATATAACAAATATCTGAATAGAAACTCTTGAATCATGAACTGGTTTCACTGAGCTCAAAAATTATCCTCAAGAATTGATAAACATATACCTGAATATGAAAACCTAATATGGAATCCAAAGGGACCATCTAGTCCTCAAGTAGAGCACAATGAGCACTGCTCGGCACCCAGGAGAGGGAACCTGTCTTCAAATTATGCTTTGGTTCTCGCCATATGCAATTCACCCAGGAGAGGGAACTTGTCTTCAAATTCTGCGGTTCTCGCCATATGCAATTCCGTATATATTCCTTGTTATCTTCAGTGTTACCAAGCCTATCTGAGAATTCAGAACCATCATCATCCTCTCTGCCCAAACCATGTAACTTATTTTGCCGATTATTTAAATCAGTTTCTCTTCCTCTCATTGAAATCATCCTGAACTCCATTCTAGCCTTCAATCTATTTGAATTCAACCCTAAATATAACCTTCCATCCTCTCTAATATCCTCCCTCCTCCAATCAAACTCGCGAATGCAATTTCTTATGGTTATGGATTCAAGCCAATCTCTTCTCTCGGATCCAATACTTTTCCCCAAATCAAGCTACCAGACCCCATCAGGACTGTCAGATATTACATGGTGGTTATACGAGTCTACTTTGATCTTCCCTGTAATACCACAAAGCTTATCCCTGTGACCAATAAGTCGGCTTATCTTTTCCGGAAGACTAGCAATGATTTCTTAAGAATCATTCTCAATTACATACATTTTGAGCAGACAATCTTTCCAATCTATAACAAAGTGTTGTGAATTTTCTGAGGCAATCGAACCTCGAGCAAGTCCTCGACGAAGACCAGGATTCATTATAATCCATGAATATTTTATAGGATCATATAGCTCCCCTTTTATTGGGCTTCCTGAGCCTGCATTTGCACCCTTAACATAAACCATGCCTCTATGTTCCACACCAACACAACTTTTCATGGAAGAATGCATCCTTGAGACAAAACTCTAGCAATTTGTCATAGGATCATAGACTTCTGTAGAAGTACCTTCTTCCATTTCTTCATTACCTCCAGCTACAATAATACTTTTTTTTAAGGTTACAACTGTCGAATTTGATCGAGGTACCTGCATTGGGGCAACTTTGATCCACTTATTCTTGCAGAAATCATATTTATGCACAGTATTTGCAGGCTCAGTTGGACGAATGCAATTGTAAATTTTTTCTTGGTCACCTCCCATCACAAAAAGTGTTCCATGCAAAGCAGCAACTGTCTCAATCTGCCACCACTCATAAGGATCAACGTTCCATTCAGGAGAAGAAATTGCTCGATCCAAAGATAGAGGAGGAAGGAAAAACCATGAATTCTCCTTCAAATTGAAGATTTGGACTTTGTTACTATGTACAACAAATGAAATAAATGTTTCACTGATTTTAAATGCAGCTCTGGTGGCATAAAATTCTTGTGATGAGAGTATATTTCTCCAACTTTTTGAAACCTTCCTTAAAGAGGTATCATACTTGACCAAAGGAGCACGCATCAAGCATAACTGTGCCAAATCATTTGGCAGGCCTGGAATGAGAATACCATCTATATCAGCCTCAGAGGATTCAAAATCATTTCTCTTGGGTCAACTCTCTTTACTAAAACCCCCATTCATTGCAAAATGTAGATCGTCATCATCATCATTTTCGGAATCAAATCCCACCTCGTTTCCACTTTCGAGGTCACCAGATCGAAACCTGTGCTCTTGCTTGAAAAAAAGCATATTAACACAATTTTGATCATTTTTATCTGAAAACCCTTTGACCTTCACCTTCTGGTCCAAAATTTGAAGGGCTTTTTCGCATGGTTGCCTGGAGTTCTTGCAGTCTGCTACAACGCAAGTGGTCGGCTTTGTGTCAAATTTGGAGTGTTTGCTACCTAATGTGGATGAATTACTGCTAAATTTGGAGGGTTTACCCAGAGAGCTACCATTGCAGCCCATGACTTCTATTTTCCCTGCGAAATGTGACCAGATTTCTCAGTTTTTCCACAACTAGTTATAAAATACAACAAAAATGCCAAAATCCTTCCATCTTTATTCTCTCCCACCACGATTTCAAAATCGAAAATACCATTTCAATTTCCTTCCACACATTCCTTAATTTTCTTTTATCAATAGCATGCTTGCACGTCCTTTCTTTCTATCCATCCTTCCTGAGGTTCATCTTGTCTCCCCCATAAACGCCCCTCCCATAAACGCCCCTTTATGGAGAGTTACACTAAGGTGGTTAGGTATCTGTACCCTGACCTGCTATAGGTGGTTATGTATCTGTACCCTGACCTGCTATAGGTGGTTATGTATCTGTACCCTGACCTGCTATAGGTGCTTAAACCACTGCTACTGATACTGGCTACGGATATGTAGCTTAAGACCCTTCCTTTGTTGTAGCTATCCGTTAGACTGAGACTTCTGTCGCTGGTAGTAATGTCGCTTCAGCATAGCCTTCGTGTTGCGTCTGTGAACTGTGTTAAATTTAAGCCACTAGATAGTTATTTCACTTCCTCGATATGAATTGAATTAGATATTTGTATAATATATTATATTTTTAGTTTGTAATATGAATGTAATGAACAATTGACATACATATATGTTTCAAGAAATATATAATCTTATTCAAGAAGCATTCTTAGATATGATTGATGATGTAATTGATTGATATACACTTACCAGTATATACTAACCACATTTATTAGTTTATTTTAAATAATATGTATGAATAACCACATTTATTAGTTTATTTTAAATAATATGTATGCATAACAATTGATATGTAGGTGTGCAAATAAAACGCATACAACGAATCAAGAAAAATGGATACGTGTCTCTTGAACTAGGCATTAAAGTCGTTATTGATAGTGTTCTTGTGTTTGTGCTAGAACGAAACCTAGTATGCATTATATTTTTTGCACAATGAAATATTGTTGTTGGAAACTTGGTTCTTTGTGCTAAAAGGAAATGTAACACACATTATATTTCCTTCCTCGTGTAATGCTATTATTTCCAATGTGTTTTTATTTGTGTTAGAAGAAAATTTAATAGGTGCAATTTTTCTTTGGCATGCACCTTTGTTGTTGGCAATATTCTTGTCTTTCTACTAAAAGTAAATCTAACACATGCTAAATTTCTTTCACCTTGCAATGTTGCTATTGACAATGTGCTTGTATCTATTATAGAAGAAAATATAGCACATAGTAGATTTGTTTTTCCCTGCAATATTGTTGTTGGAATTATACTTGTGTTTGTGTTAAAAGTAAATCTAACACGAGCTAGATTTATTTCACCCTACCATGTTGTTATGTGCTTGTTTTTTTTGTATAGGAAAATCTAGCATGGGTTAGATTTCCTTCACCTTGCAATGGTGTTATCAACAATGTGTTTGTGTTTGTGCAAAAAATAAATCTAGTGTGTGCTTGATTTCTGTTGTAATATAATGTTGTTATGTGACTATGTTTGTTCTAAAAGATGTAGGAATTTATAGGGTAAGTTCCTCAGACAGAACACCAAAGGACACCGCTCACAAACAGATCATAGATCAATACACCAGTATCCTTGACGTGGTTGAAACCCTCAAAGAGGGAAACAGTGCACGGCCTGAGCCAACGCGACCACTTCAGGCAATTTATTAATAAAAGAATGAAAATTTACATAATCTTCTCTCATGAACGGTTACCCTACAAATAACCCTCCATGCTGTTTAAATAGAGATCATGGAACAACGGGGTTTTAAGCCACGAATCAAGTGTCGGTAATACCGAGGAGAGAATGAACCATCAGATCACTTCATGTCTAGAACATATTGTGACCGTCGGATTGCAAGTTACAAAAGTACATAGTAAAGAAACACAGTTTACCTAAATCTACAATAGACGAAGTTATACTTAACTATTTCCTATGTGTCGGAATATCCTAACATCCCCCCTTAAGAACAACTTGGGAGAGGATTGAAGGGTGTACAAATATGACACAATAGGAGAAGGAAGGAGGCATTAGAGCCTATTCCTCCTTAGTGACAACTTCTTGAACTCCAACCATAAATCGAAGTTTAGTAAACTTTGCCTCTGTGAGAGCCTTTGTAAAGATGTCTGCAACTTGATCATCTGTTGAACAATATTGCACTTCAAGAACATGGTCATGAATGAGCTTTCTGATGAAGTGCATGTGCAGTTCAATGTGTTTGTTGCGCTGATGTTGGACTGGATCTTTGCATAGTTGAATGGCACTTTGATTGTCACACCAAAGTGTAGTCGAATGCTGTTGTTGAAAGCCAAACTCTGATAGGATCTGACGAAGCCACAGGGCTTCATTACTAGCTTCTACGGCACCATGATACTCTGTTTTTGCTGAAGAAAGAGAAATGGCACTTTGTTTCTTGCAAGCCCATGTAATAGGTCCTGAACCAAGAGTGAACACGTAACCTACAGTAGACTTCCGATCATCAGGGTTACCAACCCAATCGGAATCAGTGAAACCAACCAATAGAGGAGATGCTTCTGCACTATAATGAATCCCAAATTGCACTGTACCTCGAACATAACGAAGTATTCTTTTAGATACTTTCCAATTACTTTTATGTGGTTTTTGCATAAACTGAGAAATAAGGCCAACAGCAAAGGAAAGGTCAGGACGAGTATGGGTCAGATACAAAAGTTTTCCTACAAGTTAACGGTATAAAGTAGCATCAACTTCAGGGGAAGTACAAGTGACATAAAGTTTGGCTCCAGACTGAAAGGGAGAAGGGGCTGACTTATAGTCTTCCATGTGAAAATGGTGTAGAAGATCACAGGCATACTTGGACTGGGAAAGGGAAATACCTTCCTTGGATTGCAAGACTTGAAGACTAAGAAAATAATGAAAGTGTCCTAAGTCTGTCATTCCAAACTTATTTTTAAGGATGGAATTCACATGGTTTATAAGGTTGGGATCACTACCAGTAAGGATAAGATCATCAACATAAAGAAAAATAATGACAAGAGACTTGCCCACTTTCTTGGTGTAGACAGTATTGTCAGAATGACACCTTGAAAAGCCAGTTTCTAAAAGAAAGCTATCCATTTTGGCATACCAAGCCCGAGGGGCTTGCTTGAGACCATAAAGGGATTTCTTAAGCCGACATACAAGGCTGGAGTCTATTTGTATAAACCCAGTGGGTTGTAACAAGTTTTCGTCCCTTTGGAAAAGGAACAAGATCCCATGTATCATTTGCCAATAATGGATGATATTCTTCATTCATAGCTGCATCCCAATCTGGATGGCCTGAAGCTTCTACAAAGGTTTCAGGATCATAATTCATTGAAGCTTGAGCTACTGAAGAAGAGTCTCTATCGAACTAAGAACGTGTATGTCGCTAATTTGTAGGATCACTGACAAGAGCACCTGTTGCATCCTGAGTAGCATGGACCCATTTTGGAAGCCGAGGAGCCGAAGGAGGATCCTGAGAAGGTGGGGGAGGATTGTCATCCTCGCTGTCATCATTTGAAGAAGAAATATTTTTCAGAAGTAGAAGGGATAGAGAGAGGTGGCACATCCACCAAACTAGGCTCGTAGGCTGATATATTTTCAGAAAACTTTATATCTCTTCTAATGATAACAATTTTTGACTTAAGTGGAATAAGTCTATATCCTTTGACATCTTCAGAATATCCAACAAAAATACATTTTTCACTCTTAGGTTCTAAAGCTTTATGTTTCTCATATGGAATATGGGCCCATGCTTCACTTCCAAAAACATGAAAGTGACTTACATCTGATTTAATTGAGCTCCATGCTTCTTCTAGAATGATATTCTTTAAAACCTTAGTAGGAGTGCGATTTACTATGTAATTTGCACAATTAATTGCTTTTGCCCAAAAATTAAGATTAAGTTTAGATTGAAGCATACAATTATCCATTTCCTTTAAGGTGCGATTCTTCCTTTCAGCTACACCATTTTGTTGTGGAGTATATGGAGCAGTATGTTGCATTTGAATTCCATTCTTAGTGTAAAATTTGATGAATTTGTTGTTAACATATTCTCCACCATTATCAGATCTTAGCTTAAGAATTTGATGTCTAGATTGTTTTTCAACAAAGGCCTTAAAGGCCAAGAACATGTTAAGTACTTCACTCTTGAGTTTTAAGAAGTATACCCAAGTGTGTCTAGAGAAATCATCAATGAAATTTAAGAAATACTTGTAGCCAGAGAATGAAACAATTGGAAGTGGACCACATAAATCACTATGCACAGGCTGTAAAGGGGCTAAGGCGTGCCAAGAGGCACGTTTTTCAAAACTATCTCAATGATGTCTTCCGAGTACACATTCAGAACAAACACCATCTCTACAAGATACTATTGGAAGACCTACCACCATATTTTCTTTACATAGATTCTGAAGGGAGCAATACTTTAAGTGACCAAATCGCTCATGCCAAAGTTTTCTCACTTCATCATTATGAGCAAAAAATACCGAGGGAAGATTTGATGACCCAAATTTGTTAAACTTATACAACCTTGTAGAATCATCAGGAATTCCAGTAGCTAAAATCTGTCTAGGATCTCTTAGGTCCTTAATTACAACATCGTGAGGTGAAAATTCAACGATTTTACCTTCACCCGAATGAGCTATTTGATATACAAATAGAAGGTTGCAGGATAAGGTTGGAACAAATAATAAATCATTAAATTTACCATTGTCTAGATGAACAGTTCTAGTCCCTACAACACTAAGAGACCTATCATCACCAACATATATATTTTTGGTGTTACAAGCATTTAAAGAAGAAAACATTGCTTTGTTTTTGGCCATGTGATAAGAGGCTCTAGAATCAATGAGCCACTCATGAGAACGATAAGAAGAAGATACATTTAGTGCATAACCAGACTGAGATGCTTGACAACCACATGCAGAAAGTGTTATTCCTGAAGATGAGGTTGAAGTTGAAGAGTGCTCCAAATGGATGTTATGCTTCTTTATTGTTGCTTCCAAGGTTTCCATCTTCTTAAAGCATTTGGATTCTAAGTGGCCATCTCGATTACAAAAGTGGCAATGTCTATCAGTCTTCTTCCCTTTGTTTTTATTTTCCTTATCATTTTGTTGAAATGATTTTTCATTTTGAGACTGAAATTGCTTAGGACCCTTGTTTGTTTTAGGACCATTCTTTTTAGGATACTGCTTCTTAGGATTCTTTGAATTTGGTTGCTTCTGGGTGGCTAAGGATTTCTAGAAGAGTTTCAAAGATTAAGTAGACTAAGATATAAGAGATTTTCTTCTTCTCTTATTAAGGAATCACAAAAGGCATCAAAAGAGGGGGACTTGTAGTCTTGTCTTTGAGAAATAAAGGCTTCTCTAGTAGAATGGAAGGTGGAAACAAACACAGAGTAGGTTGGTCCCAACTTAGTAAGAATGGAATAGATAAGGCTACCATCTTCTTTCTTAACCTTAACACCTTCCAAGAGAAGTCTAAGGGTCTTGAACTTGGACAAAAAATCTTCAATAGAAGAAAAATTATTGGGGTCCAATGTAAGCAACTCATTTTCAAGTTGATGGGCTCTAATTTCATTTTTAATTCAAAAAACTTTAGTGAGTTGTTTCATTGCTTCATTAGGAGTATCAAGTTCTGCGATATGGAATCTAAGGTATGAAGAAATAGACATCCCTATCAGCCCACGTGATTGATCTTGCCTATTTTACCATTTGGCTGCCTTATCTTCATCTTGAGGTTTGGTTTCTTGGCCTGAGACTATTCTGTAAAGACCTTTACTTCTAAGTAAATCAACAATATAGGACCACCATTGGAAGTAGTTGGTGCTGTCAAGAATAACTTTGCATGGACTTTCCATTTTAACAGAAACTGAAGTTGTAGATGCTAAAACTAAGTGTTGCAATGGAAAGATCTCAAAAAATTAGGTTGATTAAAAAAACGGTTTCTGGATGAAGAAGTTATGGCTTTTTGAAAAGAAGTTATTGAAGATGTCGACGAAGTGCATGAATGTGCAGAAATGAATGATAATGTTATATTTAAAAAAAATCCCTCCCTTTACAAACTTAATCTAATTAGTTCACTTTAAAAAAAAATATTTTATGTCACTCACTTTTATAAATAAGTGAAAGTCACTTTTACAATGGTACTTTATGAGCTACCCACTAAATTGTAACTTAAATAAATGATAAAGAGACTTTAGAATTATAAGTGACTCACTTTTTATAATGGGCGAGGACACTTTTACATAAAGTAACTTTAAAACATAAGTTACATGTGATTTTTGAAAAAGTAACTCAAAAAAAAGAAATACTTGAACTCAAGACCTCTATTCTCATAAAGTAACATTGGACCAAGTGAGATAGTTTAAAAGGTTAGTAATTTTTGGAAAAGAGGAAGTTGTTTTTTTTTTTTAGTTATTGAAGCCTTGGGGTGCGTGCTTACTTGAAAAAGCTATTTTTTGTCTACAAAACAAAAACCACAAAACCCAACATAGACATACAAAAAAAACAAACCTTACGTCTTGAGGTTATCTTTAGCCGGAAACTAAATATTCTCTTCAACGTTTCTGATTTTCCGAGATCACACTAAGGCACGGCGAAAAGAGCATACAGATGAGAAACATCCTTCCTTTATGTTTCTGATTTTCCCAGATCGCACAGAGTCGCGAGGCAAAGAGCATACACATAAATGAAAGGTATAGATTTGGCAATAAAAACATAGAGCTAAATAAACTGAAATAAATAGAGAGTTGAATACCTAGAACTGCAAATAAAGAATGTATACCTCCAGATCTTAAAAATGACATAGCTAGGAGTACCAAAAACCTTTTCGCGTGAAACGAAAGGGGTTCCTCACTGTACTAGATGCTCCTAACACAATAGAGTAGTCCTCTCGGCTCGAAAGCAGTAAGAAACAGCAGATCTAGGAAACGACAGTCGGATGCAGTTGTATCGACTTCATATTTGGATCACCAACGGATGCGACCCTCAAATAGCTCTGATACCATGTAGGAATTTACAAGGTAAGTTCCTCAGACAGAACACCAAAGGACACTGCTCACAGACAGATCACAGATCAATACACTAGTATTGTTGACATGGTTAAAACCCTCAAAGAGGGAAACAGTCCTCGGCCTGAGCCAATGTGGCCACTTCAGGCAATTTATTAATAAAATAATGAAAATTTACATAAAATTCTCTCATGAATGGTTACCCTACAAATGACCCTCCATGCTCTTTAAATAGAGATCATAGACCAATCGGGTGTTAAGCCACGGATCAAGTGTTGGTAATACTGAGGAGAGAATGAACCGTTGGATCACTTCATGTCTAGAACTTATTGTGACCGTCAGATTGCAAGTTACAAAAGTACATAGTAAAGAAACACACTTTACCTAACTCTACACTAGACCAAGTTATACTTAACCATTTCCTACGTGTCAGAATATCCTAACAAAAGAAAATATAAAACTTGTTAAAAAAATTCACCTTGTGATATTCTTATTGATAGTGCTTATGTTTCTGCTAAAAGGAAACCTATCTTGTGCTATATTTCTTCTAGAATGTGATGTTATTATTGGCAATTTTGTTGTTCAAGCTAGAAATTGATTACCATGTGTTACATTTCCTTCACCTTGTAATGTTATTTTTGGCAATGTGTTTGTGTTTGTGATAGAATAAAATGTAACATACACTAGATTTTTTTTTATTTGCAATATTGTTGTTGGCAATTTGTTTTTGTTTGTGCTAAAAGTAAATCTAGCATATGTTAGATTTATTTCACCTTGCAATGTTTTTACTCCAAATTTCTCTTCTATTTCTAATAAAGTAAAATAAAGCATGTGGTAGACTTCCTTTGGCCTATAATATTGTTGTTCACAAAATGTGTGTTTTTGTTCTAGAAGTAAATCTAACATGTGCTGGAATTATTTTAGCATGCAATGTTGTTATGCTCTTGTATTTGTGCTAGAAGGAAATCTAGCACACGTTAGATGTATTGTACCTTGCAATGTTATTATTGATAAGGTGTTTATATTTGCAATAGAATAAAATTGATCGTGTGCTAAATTTATTTTACCTCGCAATGTTGTTGTTGGAAATATAATTGTGGTTGTGCTAAAAGTAAATCTAACATGTGTTGAATTTCTTTAATCGTACAATTTTGTTATGTGCTTGTGGTTGTGCTAGAAGAAAATATAACACATTCTAGATTTCTTTTTCTCTACAGTGTTGTTGGAAACATGCTCGTGTTTGTGTTAGAAGTAAGTCTAACAAGCATTAGATTTGTTTGAAGCTATAATGTTGTTATGTGCTTATTTGTACTAAAGGAAATATAGCACTCGTTAGATTTATTTCATCTTACAATGTTGTTATTAGCAATGCACTTATGTTTATGATAGAATGAAATCTAACATTTGTTAGATTTATTTTTCTTGATAATGTTGTTGTTGGAAATAGGCTTATGTTTTTGCTAAAAGTAAATATAACACATGTTAGATTTTTTTCACCTTACATTTTTTTATGTGCTTGTGTTTGAGCTAGAAGGAAATTTAGAATGCACTATATTTGTTTCACAACGCAATGTTATGGTTGGAAATTTGGTTTTTTTTTGCTAAAAGGAAATATGCTAGAATTCTTTGACCTTTCAATGTTGTTATTGGTGTTATCTAGTCAATCCCTTCTATGGATAGAAGCGACCCCTCTAGTCCAATAAGTGGATCTAATAACAACTGAAACAAATACATGCAAAACTCTCCTAGTTTAAATCAGAATGACATGGGAGAGGAAATATGGCCTACCTCACTCCTATACGGTCGCTTTTCGATGTCGATGTCGATCTCCTCACTTCCAAGTTCAATCCTCTCTATTATGTTGTGAAAAAATACCTGCAAGAGAGATCAAACAAAGACAACAAAGGAAAAACATAGCATATGCATTATATTGTAAACCATGTGATAGATCAAGGAGCATCATAGTAAGAAAGGAATCATTTACATGCTTATGGAAAGTAAACATGCATTGTATTAATAATAAACAAAAGAGGGGAGCATAAAACCACTGCCTTGATGTTGGAAGCCTCCTTCGGGATGGATTTCCAAGTCCAAGCCAAGACTTCTAAAGATCTACTCTCTCCTTCACAAATCGGTAGAAATTAGGCACAATTTAGCAGCAACATGACCAATCTAGTCTCACCAAACATTTGAGGGTGTAAGGAAATGAATTTATATGGAAGGAGAGTGAGTTACGGATCTAAAAAAGGAGGAAGAAGGTCCACCTCTTAAGGGGAAGATCCCTAAAGGTAGGATCAAGGACTCAAAATGGGAGAACTCAACCATCTCCTTATTCAACAATAATCATCTTGTTGTTCTCCAGGCTTCTAGTAAGAGAAGCTCCTGCTCCATTTTGGAGAAACTGCCTAAAGAGGATTAGTGCAGATTTTGCTATACAAAGTCGCGCTGCCAACGCTAGTCACTAGTTAGACAAAAGGGTACCATCACGATTTTTCCTACTAAAAGTAGCACTAGGCTTGCAAATAGGGATTTTTTACAAGCTCTTCCAGAATTACTTCAATGTGTTTCTTCTTCTTTTCTTCAAGGATGCTCTGATGAATGTTTCTCATGGTGAATTCATTGACAACTTTTGTCGGTTTGCAACATTTTGGGAAAATTTCGACAGCTCAAGGTATGAGATAGGGAGTGTGACAAATTACTATATAACAACTGGAAATTTTCATGTGATTGTGTTAGAAGGAAATTTAGCATATGTTATATTTATTTTATTGCAATGTTGTTATTGGCAATATGCTTCAGTTTGTGCTGGAAGTAAATTTAGTATGTGTTATATTTATTTAACCCTATAATTTTGTTATGTTCTTGTGTTTGTGCTAGAAGGAAATATAGCATGGGTTAGATTTCTTTCATCTTGTAATGTGCTTGTGTTTGTGTTACAAGGAAATCTATCATGCGCTAGATTTCCTTGCCCTTAATGTTGTTATTGTCAACATGGTTGTGTTTGTGCTAGAAGTAAATATAACATGTGCTAGAATTCTTTCACCTTGTAATGTTATTATTGGTGATGTGCTTATCTTTGAGCTAGAAGGAAATCTTGCATGGACTATATTTATTTCACAATGCAATGTTGTTGTTGGAAATATGGTTGCTTGTGCTAGAAATAATCTAGCATGAGTTATGTTTCCTTCAACTTGCAATGTGCTTGTGTTTGTGATAGAAATGAATCTAGCATGCACTAGACTTCTTTATTCCTACAATTTTGTTATGTGCTTGTGTTTGTGCTAGAAGGAAATATAGCATGCGTTATATTTAGTTCAATTTGAAATGTTCATGTTTGTGTTGGAAGAAAATTTAGCACAGAATAAATTTATTATACTCTACAATGTTGTTGTTGGCAATGTGCTTGTATTTGTGGTAGACATAAATCTACCACTTACTAGACCTATCACTCTACAATGTTTCTATGTGCTTGTGTTTGTGCTAAAAGGAAATCTAACACATGTTAGATTCTCTTTTACCTTGCAATTTTGTTATTGCTAACATGTTTTTCTTTCGGCTAAAAGGAAATCTAGCTTGTGCTAGATTTGTTTTGTCCTGTAATGTTTCTAGTGGAAATATTTATATGTTTGTGTTCGAAGTAAATATAACGCACACTAAAATTTTCTCACCCTACAATGTTGTTATGTGATTATGTTTGCATTAGAAGTAAATATAGTATGCATTATATTTCTTTCACCTTGTAATGTTATTATTTGCAACATGCTTATGTTTTTGATAGGAGGAAATCTAGCATGTGTTAGATTTGTCTTGTCTAGTAATGGCGTTGTTGGCAACATGTTTGTGAGTTTGTACTCGAAGGAAATCTTGTATGTGTTAAATTTTTTCCACAATGAAATATTATTTTTGACAATATATTTATTTGTGTCATAAGTAAATCAAATGCCATGGATTGTTTTTATTTTGCAATGTGCTTATGTCTATGCTAGAAGGAAATTTAGCATGCACTAGATTTCTTTTTTTCTTACAATGTTGTTGTTGACAGTATGCTTGTGTTTGTGCTAGAAGTAAATATAGCACATGTTAGATTTAGTTCACCTACCAATGTCGATATGAGTTTTTTTTTTTTTTTCCAAAAGGAAATGTGGCATGCTTAAATTTCTTTCCCCTTCCAATGTTGTTATTGGCAATGTGCTTGTTTTTACTAGAAATAAATCTAGCATGTGCATTTTCTTTGCAATATTGTCATTGGAAACATGTTTGTATTTTTCCTAAAAGTAATTATAGCACATGATAGATTTATTTCACCCTACAATGTTTTTATTTGTTTTTTTTTAAGCTAAAATGAAATTTAACGTATGATATATTTATTTCACCTTGCAATGTTTTTATTGGCAATGTGCTTGTGTTTGTGATAGAGGGTAATATAGAATGTTTTTTTCACAATGCAATGTTGTTGTTTGCAACATGCTTATGTTTGTACCATATCCCATTCTTAGACCACATATTCCATATGAAGGGCCTTCTAATCATTTGAGGGTTTAACATTTTTTATATTTTAACAACAGTCTATGTAGGCATGGACTAAAACCTCATTGTCTCTAAAAGTCAAGGTAAAATTTCATAGGCATGGAGATGGCCCTCAAAAGATTATATTGCAATGATTTTATTGACAATGTGTTTGTGTTTGTGCTAGAAGGAAATTTAGCATGCACTAGATTTACTTTACACGGCAACGTTGTTGTTGGCAATCTTCTTGTATGCGATAGAAGGGAGTCTAGCATGTGTTACATTTCCTTTTCCTTGCATATTTTTAATGAAATGTGCTTGTGTTTGTGCTAGAAGGAAATATATCTTGTGCTAGATTTCTTTTGGTTTGCAATGTTATTCTTGGAAATATACATGTGTTCGTGCTAAAAATAATTCTAGCATGTGCTAGATTTCTTTCAAATCTAGGATGCAAATATTTCTTTTTCTTTGCAACAATATTGTTGGAAATATGTTTGTGTTTCTGCAAGAAGTAATTCTATCACGTTGTATATTTCTTTCACCTTGCAATGTTGTTATGCGTTTATCTTTGTGTTATACGAAGATCTAGAAGAAAACATAATGATCGCCATAGTTAATGTTCTTTCATTGTGTTTTATTTTTATGGTTTATAAAGAAAACTAAGAATATACATAACTATAAAAGATAAATTTTGTGTAAATATGATGTTGTTGTAGTCTCTACAGTTGTTTTTATTTATTTGCAATGTAATGTCTTTTGGAAATGTGCTTATGCTTTTGCTAGAAGGAAAGCTAGTAGGTGCTAGCTTTCCTATAGCCATGATTAAAATAACATAATAAATTATTTGGGGGTTGCCTTTTTCTAATCAACACCATGATTAGTTATTATTGTGAGTTCTACACTTGTTATTTTTCTTGTTATAGTATTTATAAATTCATATTTTCTTCAATAATTTGAAACTATGATAATAATTTTTACTTTATTTCCAGAAACCATGGACTATGAAGCTAGTGATAATTCAAAGGAAGCATCCAAGGAAAAAAGAATTTCAAGAAACACGAAAACAAAATATTTAAATCATGAACCACACTGGTTGGTTCGAAATGCGTCGGCCAAAAATTTCTCTTATGTGATTTCTATCGAAATACTTTTCTTAATTTTAAAATGAGTTTATACTTTGTTATGATGGTTAGAAATTATGCTAATAAATGGTTATTGATTAATGAAGTTTGTGCTATCCCTTTTTTTTTGTAGGTAAGCACCCACGAAGGATTTGAACCAGTGACCTATCACAAGGAGTGCCTTAACAGTGCACCCATTCACCGTCAATCCAAAGCCCTGTGGGCTAAAGTTTGTGCTATCCTTATTCTTGCAGTAAGATTTCATATTTTTTGAACTTATTTGATTTTGTGAATATGTATGAAATGAGATGTTATAAAAGCTTAATTCATTATACTTTTTAATTTATTTGAAATTATCATTATATTTTCTTACAATTTTCCAATTGCTAAGAGCTATGGTACAAGTGAGATTAAAAAAAACATCAAGGAAAAAAATGAATTCAAATATGACACAACATAAGTCTCCTATAGTTGGTATGAAATTTTCAAATATATTTTATATTCATTTTCAAATAATTAGACAATATTCTAGTATGTAATTTTGTTGAAATAAGGAATTGCTGGGGGGGGGCGGGGGCGTAGGCGGGGTTGAATCAGTAATTAAGAAACTCTTAAATTTTTCATATTATGCTTACAATCCCCTTTTTATATGATTTTACTTGTGAGAGCATTCATTCACAAAAGAAGTGAACCAACAATATTTCATACACAAATGTTCAAACAACAATCACTTGAGCAACACATATTTGACACAATTTTTTTCACGTGGAAACCCATAAGGAAAAAACCACCAATTTTGTTGTTTTTTTTATGATGTCAATTAAGCACCCACTTATTTACATATGTTTGTATATGAGCACCCACTCACATGAGGCACTGACCCCCTTTGGTTAGTAAGCGCCAACTTTCCAAGAGGCACCAACCTGCTCTCACCACTGCTCTACTATTTCATAAAATTTTCAAACTTAAAACAAAGGCATACAATAATACAAGTAAAATACCAACAACGAATATTTTTATATTTGACTTCAGCACGCTACTTTCTATGCTCACTTGCGGTAGGTCTCTTCTCGATGCTTACAACAACACTTCCTGCGCGCTTTTCCTCCTTTGTCAAGGTGATCCAGGTGGATATTGGTGTCCACCCGCAAATTCCACTTGGACCCCCACCATTGTTTCTTTCATTTTTTTAGTTTCCTTAATTGTAGCACAATTTACTATTTTTAGCAGTTTTTCAGGTTCTAAACTTCCGAAGCCATTTTGAGGCCCTAAATAATGTTTTTTGGGAAAACTTGGAGCAACATGGGTCCATTGATCATTGTTTCTCTTCCCAAAATCAGTGCTTAGATAGATCTTTCTAACAAGGTCTTTTGCACGTCAAACGAAGATCATATGCCAAAGTTACGACCCTGGGAAGTTGATGTGCCAATTTACCCAAAACGGGGCCCATAGTTTGGCGCTTCGTCTCATAGAGTTAGGTTTTTGGATGTTTAGGGTTTTCCATTATTCCTCAACAATAAATAGGCCTTTGAGCCTCACTGTAACACAGTTCAGAGGCATGTAGCCGCCACATCTCTCCTCAAAGATAAGATACCATCGCCCAAGCTAGTTTATTTCCATTTCTGTTTGTAAGCATATTTCAGTATTTTACATTAATGAAATGAAGTATTATTTATGCTGCATCTCTGTATGTATGGTTGTATCTGTAATTTGTTGCGTTCCTGTTTAAATCTAGATCAGTGGTATCAGAGAGGTTTGCTCTTTCTCTGCCTTTCTTTGCATGTCCCCAACGAGGTTGGAATATAAGGAGTTAGGGCTTGAACTGGTTGAATCTTTGCAAGAACAACGTCACAAATCCCGACGGCCTCCCATGGCAGATGAAAAGAAAGACGAGGGGGCAGGAGATCCTATCAAAATATTGCTCGAAGAGGCCCTCGAGTGACAAAGGAACATGATGATGGACACCTTTTCCCAGATCCTTCAGGGGCTACCCAGAGGCGACACATCTACTTCTTGAAGCTACTCTACAAGCACCACACCCTTTAAGGTATAAGTTAACTTTGACATTCCCATACTTGAGGGTCAGATAGATGCAGATGCCGTAGATAAATGGTTAAATCTGCTAGAAGGGTACTTTTCTATTCATGATTTTTCCGGTTGGGAAAAGATTACTTTCACTCTTCTCAAAGTTGCCCCCCATGTCAAATACTGGTGGGAAACCTACTACGAGCAAAAAGATGAAAGTACAGATCCACTGTTTTCAGCCGCACCCACTTGGAATTCGTTCCAGGCTGCCATCAAGGAGCAGTACTACCATGTCGGAAGCTATGAGGATCAATACATAAAGTGGGCCATGTTGTAGCAGGGAAGGGACCAAGACGTGTCAGAGTTTACCAATATTTTCCATACCCTTCGCACAAAGTTGGGTATCAAGGATTCGGAGCAGCATTTGGTACTCAAATATTGCGATTGGTTGCACAGGTACATCCAGGATGAAATAGAATTCCTGAACATCTCCTTGCTCGGCACGACATACCGATATGCTGTCAAGATCAAGCAAAAACTTAAAGAGAAGAATCGAGACTTTGGATCTGTGAATCTGAAGCAAGGGAAAGGTGCCCCCAAACCGCAGAACAAAGGAAAAATCCAAGGTGGGGCAGCCCAAGACATCTCACCAAAGTTGCAAGCAAAGAACAACGCTGTGAAGCCAAAAAAGGACATGAGAAAGGGTGTGAGTTCCATAAGAGCTCCACTCACAACATAAGCGAGTGTCGGGCCAAGCAGTCATTGGTGGCCGAGCTAAAGGTTTCAGAATTAGATGCATGTTCTGACTCTGAGTCAGAATCCGACAAGGGGAATGAAAAAGGGAAGAAGATTATCGATGCGGAGCCCAATGCCACCGTTGCCACCACAAAGATCCAGAAGAAGGAACCTGAAGATCCAGAGGAGGAGGAGCGCCTCTTCCACTCCCAGATGTGGGTAGAGGGCTCCCCGCTACAGTTCATTGTCAACAACAAGAGCCAAAAGAACCTCATTTCGGTAGAGGTCATGAAGCAGCTGGGCTTACTTACCATAGCACATCCACAACCATACACCATCGAGTGGCTTCACCAAGGACGGGATTTTCGTGTGAGCCAACAGTATTTCCTTCCATACAACATCAATCCCTTCACAGATGAGGTATTATGTGACGTTGCTCCCCTTGGGTGTTTGTGATGTATTATTAGGCCAACCATACCTGTGGAAGTGACATGCTATGTATGAATCAAGGCCTCGTGTTGTTATTGTTACTTTGGGAAATAAGTTATACAAGATACTGGAGGTAGCACTGCCTACCGCCATCTCTTTGGTTACTGCAAAACAATGCAGTAAGCTCATTTCCAAAACCAGGAAATTTGTTTTCCTGATGATACGCCCTCAAGGAAAGAAGAAGACGGTGGCCATGACCTCTAGACAGGGCCCCTCCGCACGACAACTACAAATGGACAAGGTCGTGGGGGAGTACGAGGATATCTTCACCTCCCCCGCAGGGGTTCCTCTACACTGTCAGGTCAAGCACTCCATTGATCTAACCATAGGTGCATTGTTGTAGAAAGGTCACATTCGTCTGAGTTCATCACCTTGTGCGAGCCCGATCATGTTGGTACAGAAGAAGGATGGGACTTAGAGACTCTCTATTGACTATCGGGCATTGAACAA
The DNA here is from genome assembly GCA_031772625.1 of Pinus tabuliformis. Lineage (NCBI taxonomy): Eukaryota > Viridiplantae > Streptophyta > Pinopsida > Pinales > Pinaceae > Pinus > Pinus tabuliformis. The sequence continues at coordinate 1,252,785,784 of CM062816.1, read as the reverse complement.
GATCACTGTCCGTAATAGGTACCCGATCACACGGATTAATGACCTCCTGGACCAACTGAAGGGGGGAAAATATTTCAGCAAGATCGATTTGATGTCAGGATATCACCAAGTACCAATCGAACCCTCCGATGTGTGGAAGACTACCTTCAAGGTCAAGGAGGGCCTTTTCGAATGGTTGGTTATTCCTTTCAGTTTGATGAATGATCCTACAACCTTCATGAGTCTAATGGATGACATTTTGTGGCCATTCACCAACTCATTTGTAGTGGTATACTTGGATGACATCCTGATCTTCAACCAGAGTTGGGAAGAGCACCTCCACCACATCCGACAGGTTCTCCAAACACCGCGACAACACAAGTTATGTGCCAATTTGGAGAAATGCACCTTTGGCATGACCCAGGTTCAATATCTGGGATACATTATTGATTAACGGGGGGTTCATGTGGATCCAGCTAAGATCCAAGTCATTCGGGATTTTCCATCTCTAATCAATCTGACAGAGCTCCGCAGCTTTCTAGGTCTTGCCAAATTCTACCACAGGTTCATGTTGGGATTTTCTCATATCACTTGGCCCTTAAGTCAAGTCACCAAGGGAGGAGCGAAAGAAAAATTATTTTGGTCTGAATCTCAACAGAATGCATTCACAGAGTTGAAACATCGCCTTTGCTCGGCACCAGTGCTTGCATTACCAGACTTGCAACAACCATTTGAGGTCGAGACAAATGCCTTTAACTATGCTATTGGGGCAGTCCTTACTCAACACGGGCATCTAGTGGCATATCATAGTGAGACACTTTCAGACACAGTTCGGAAGTATCCCACTTATGACAAAGAGATGTATTCCATTGTGTAGGCCTGCCGATAATGGAAGCATTACATTTTGGGGAAGGAAACGGTCATCCACATAGACCACCGGCCCCTGCAGTTCATACAGACCCAAGGGAAATTGCAAAATGATTGCCATCAGTAGTGGTCCACATACTTGCAACAGTTCCATTTGAATATGAAGTATAAGAAGGGAAACACCAATAATGTTGTATATTTCCTCAGTCGACCACTGATCATGGTGTTAACCACCGTGCTCAACTCTTGTGGGCACGAGACTTCTGATTGGCCACTTCTCTACAAAAGCGACCCAGAATTTGGCCACACATACTAGACACTCTTGGAGGGTCAGCATGTTCCAGATTTTCACCTCCAGGATTCCCTGTTATGCCACCTGGGTCACCTTTGTGTTCCTTCAAACGAGCATGCCAAGATGATTTTGGAAGCACACTATAGTCGGGCTACTAGGAATTTCGGGGTCGAGAAAATGGTGGCAATACTATAGAGGTATTTCTATTGGCTGAATCTTCTGCAAGATGTTGGGAAGTACATCAGATCATGCACTGCCTGTGCCATTGCCAAACCGACCATAAAGAAGCAAGGCCTCTATACCTCGCTACCTACTTCTAGTCGACCTTGGGAATCCATCTCCGTGGATTACATGTCGGGCCTTCCTTCTACTAAGCATGGAAACGACTGTGTTTTTGTGGTCATCGATAGATTTTCGAAGATGGTCATTATGGAGACCTGCAAGAAGAATATAACAACAGAAGCCACTGCTAAACTCTTCTTTGAACAAGTGTAGGTACACTTTGGGATCCCACAGTCTATCATCTTAGATCGAGACAATAGGTTCCTTAGTACATTTTGGTCCAATCTCTGGTCGATGCTGGACACCAAACTCACTAAGTCCACAACCTTCCATCCCCAAACTGGTGACGAGACAGAGGTTGTCAACAGGATGATCGTAGACATTATGCGCATGTACAACTAAAATCATCCATGCACATGGGATGAGAGCCTCCCTTATGTTCAGCATAGTTATAACCGAGCTCTCCACATCTCGACTGGCCACAACCCTTTTTAGGTGGGCTTGGGATTCTAGCCACTATGTCCCATTGATGTGGCCATGCCATTTGCAGCTACTCAAGCAGATTCGACTCATGTCCAGTTCGAAACAGATAAGACAAACAACTCAATTGAGCACATCCAACGTATTCACCAGCAGGTCCATGACATTCTGGAGAAATCAAATGCCAAGTACAAGCAGCGACATGATCAACATCTGGTGCCACACAAGTTTTAGGTGGGCAACAAAGTCTGGTTGCATTTGCAAAAGGAACGCCTTACCGGAGCCTATTGGAAACTCAGACCACTCCGATATGGTCCTTACACCATTACCAAGGCTGTGGGAGACAATGCATTTGAGCTCAGAATTCCCCCATTCCTTTGCCTGCACCCAGTGTTCAATGTGGACTGTCTCCGGCCATACTTTCCACCATTACTAGACACATCTGACATTGTAGAACAACTCACACCCGCAGAGTTAAATACAGATTGCATGGAAAAAGCTGCAACTGATCGGATCATGGACACATAGGTCAAGCACACTTGCCAGCAGAAGATCCAACTGTATCGAGTTGTCAAAATAGGCCAACTCCTTCACCAGGGCAAGTGGCTCACCAGGGACCAAGTTCAGCAGAAGTTTCCTCATCTCATGGAGGAACTCAACACAATGGGGACCATTGCTTCCTAAGGGGGGAGGAATGATCTAGGTGGATATTGGTGGCCACCCGCCAATTCCACTTGGACCCCCACCATTGTTTCTTTTAGATTTTTAGTTTCCTTAATTGTAGCACAGTTTACTATTTTTAGCAGCTTTTCGGGTCCTGAACATCCGGAGCCGTTTTGGGGCCCTAAATGACGTTTTTTGGGAAAACTGGTAGCAACATGTGTCCATGGACTGATTTTGCTCTCCCAAAGTTGTATTCCTCAGATAGATATTTCTAACGAAGTATTGTGCGCGTCAAACGGAGATCATATGCCAAAGTTACAACCCTAGGAATTTGATGTACCAATTTACCCAAAACGGGGCCCATAGTTTGGCGCTTCATCTCCTAGGGTAAGGTTTTTAGATTTTTAGGGTTTTCCATTGTTTCTCAACAATAAATAGGCCTTCGAGGCTCATTGTAACATAGTTTAGAGGCATGTAGCCACCACATCTCTCCTCGGAGATAAGTTACCATCGCCCGAGCTAGTTTATTTCCATTTCTGTTTGTAAGCATATTTCACTATTTTATAGTAATGAAATGAAGTATTATTCTGCTGCATCTTTGTATGTATGGTTATATTTGTAATTTTTGCGTTCCTATTTAAATCTGGATCGCAAGGGCTCTCCATTGACCGCTATTCAACACTACCCTTGAAATTATCCACGCAACCCTCTTGCTTATCTTTCTATTGTATTACACAGAGTCCTCCTAGGTGCTTCAACCTCTTTGTCTCAATGCACTTCTCTCACAACATAACACACTCACAATATGCTTGACTCCCCCATCTTCTCCATTGCAGGTAATGGTTTTGTTCCACTTAGGCACTCTGCACCAGCCAGTCTCTGTTGTTTGTACTTTAGCTGACCATTGTACTTAGGCATGCCTCCCCTTGCCACGCTTCCATCTTTAGGTAGTTTCTTGGCATACTATCAAAACAGAGATAAACCTTGCAGTCCTTTATCATCTTACTGCATAGAGCTCCATGTTGAGAAATTAATTCCTAGGTGACCTGCACACTCCTCCAAGAGTCCCATGCGTATTTATCATTCCACAAATCTTGACAGTTCACATAGGTGACTGCTCTCTTCTCATTCATCACAATCATTCGTGTACGTGAAGCAGTTGATTGCTTCGTTCATTCGCCTGAAATCATCTCCCTGATTTCTTGTTATAGAGTCTTCTACAGGTTTAACCCCTTTCAACTACAAACTCATCTGATCCTGCATTAAATTCCATAGTTGCCAACCGATACATCCCTTAACTCGTTGTACTTCGTTATTGGAGAAATGACACATCGTAGCTTCACAAAGGTGCAATGTTATGATACTTCCAACTCCTCTGATACTGAGCTTCTTAAACATTTATCCTCCATGGGACTCATAGTTGTGACCTACAACTTAGATTTCTGGTGCTAATGCATTTTGTTCCTGTCAGGGGCCAATATTCCTTTGCTACTGCTATGCACCCTTGGTTCTTTGGTTTTTCATGACCAAGAGCCAACACAATATCGGAAGCCCCCTCCATCAGAATTTTTCCAAAAAACCTCTCTTCCAAAATTATGAGGTCTTAATCCTCCGATATACCAACCTCCAATATGACATCATCACTCTCCGTGGCGCCTTTATAGAGATGACATGTGTCACCCGGATCAGGCACATTAGGGCACCCAACACCATTGAGTCACCGTGCCACGTGTCTTGTCATACTGCAATGTCATGCTGACGTCAGATGACACTGCAACTTATCAGAGACAATATCATGCTGCCATGTATCCTACTGAAGGAGAGAGAAGAGGGCCCTTCAAACCTTTGTTTTGCAACAAAACCCTTTGTTAATCTTCTTCGACATTCCTCGACACTTTTAGTTTTACCGACATTGTCAGACATTGTAACTCCTTAGAGTACTCAGTTAAGAAATTTTGATACTCCGATGTCCCGATCCTCTGATGTTCCAATATTCTGATATGACCTCTGATATGCCATCTTCTCTGACTCTCCAATGTTTTGGTATCTAATGTGCGGATGTCCTGATCTTTCGATGTTTTGATGTTCTGATATGCCCGATATGTTGATCTTTGATATATTGTTCTTTGACATGATGATGTTCTAACCTCCAATATCCTGATATCTGATATCCCTGATACCCCTTCATTCCTAAGGCTTCAAATCTTTGAACTTCAGCAAAACATATATTTTGATCCAGGAATCCATATTTGAACTTTCGCATATCATTGGAAAACTCTTCCAAAGCACTTTGCATTGGATAGGGCCCAATGTAGGCTTTGAATCCATTTGCTACCTGTGAGATGGCTGCAAACCTCTCTACTCCTTGACTCTTCTACTTTGTGCTTGGACAGTTGAACTCTCAACCACCATGGTGATCATTTTATGGCTTCTTCAGTAAGCCTTCTATTGTGATGATTCTCTACATGAAGCCTGCAGCTACCATGGAATTCCATCTGGTCCATCACTATAATCATCATTTTCTGGCTTCTTTAGTAAGCCTGCTACTGTGATGATTTTCTACAAAGCACTCCAACAACCATGGGATTCCTCCCAAACACCCAATCATTATATTGACCCCTATTTGACATCAATGCTAACACTTACATAGCCATCCATACACCATCAAATGTCCAACAATCTCCCCCTTTGGCATTGATGGCAACACCATAAGCTCGCCCTTAGGTTAGGCATGTTCTACACTGATGCCAATATTCTCCCCCTTTGACATCAATGACAAATAGTACTTCTCGAGCGCTCCTCATGATCCATTGCAGTCAACTCTCCCATGAGTTCCACATGATGAGTAGTTACCACCACCTACCAAAATGAAGTCATTTGAAGGGAGGAACCACAATTCCTATCCGTTTCTTGAGATATTCAAATGGTTCTCTTGCAGTGGCTTGGTAAAGATATCTTCTAGTTTCTCTTTAGTGGATACATATTAAAGTCTGACAGTGTTGGTTATAACCCGTTCCCTAAAGTAATGGAATTTGATATGAATATTCTTAGTCTTTGAGTGCATGACTAGGTTTTGGAGATGTTGATGGTACTTGTGTTGTCACACATTATTGGAATGTGATCAGTCAACTCTACCTATATATCTTTCAAGGTTTGCTTCATCCATAGAATATGCATACAATAGATACAACAGGAATATACTCTGCTTCAGCACTCGATAGAGAAATGGAGGCATGTTTCTTGCTAACCCACGACACCAAGCATTTTCATAGGAAGAAGGTTGCACCATTAGTACTCTTCCTGTCATCAAGGCTTCCAGCCCAATATGCATCCATGTAGGCCTTCAATTTGAAATCTTCTCTCTTAGCATACCACATTCCATATTCTTTTGTACCTTGAAGATATTTGAAAATCCTCTTGACAACAACAACATGACTCTCTTGTGGAAAGGCCTAAAATATGGCCACAATCCCAACTGCTTGCGTGATGACTAGCCTTGAAGTTGTCGTATACAATATTCTTCCAATCAATGACCTATATTCAGTCTGATTTATTGGCGGTGTTCCATCACATTCCTTACACAGGATATGAAGCAATTAAGTTAGAAGTCATATAGGGACTTAGTTGAAGAGTCACTGTTTCCAAAAGGTGAAGCAGTTGGACAAGCTTTGCATCAACATCTATTGCAATATGTTCAACTACATTGAAAAGGATATGTCGACAACATGGAATTTCTAGATGGCCATCATGAGAGATCAATAAGGTGAAATGTTCCTTACAAAAGATTCAAGGTGTGATTAACTTTGTACAAGTAGGTGGAAGTTTAACATTAAATGAAACTACAGGTAGCATGAATGCAGTTGGCATGGTTCAAGAGGTGCAGATGCATAGTGAAATTCTCTCTATTCATGGAGATTGGGCTATTTTTTTTTGCTACTACTTTACCACTTATTTCCGAAAGTGCAATAACAATTGGTAAAATTGATGGTACCATGGAAACACAACCTTATGAGAAAGATGTAAATAAAGTAATTCATGTTCCACATAAGCTTCAAACATTGCATACACCATTGTTAAAAGGCTTTTCTATAATGTTATCCCTCAAAGGAAGTTCAGGTATGCAAGAAAGCCATAAGAGCATCATGATAATGGAACATGTTGCTTGAGCCTTTCTAATATGGAAGGTCAACTCTGTGACTATGGGGTTCTGGAATTGTTTGTGAATGTGTGGGCATATCATAGTGAAAGAAGAATGTTTTATGTGAACCTAGAAACAGGTGTCACGCAAGGCCTTAGAGAAGATATCATTATAACCTGTGTATTCCATATCCATATTTCTTGATGATTTATGCCTCCAATATGTTCTACCTTGAGACTTACGCAAGGTTAATTAAATATATTACTTGCAGAATGTCCAACTAGTTTTTTTACGTCGAGAATCGCCATTTCGATGACCAAATCTCTTGTTCTCTTTCTCTAAAGTTTGTCAACAATTCATGGAAACGGGATATAAGATATATGGTGTCCATCAATATCCAATATGCCTTGTTCCATTCTTTCTCCTTTACTAATGCATCTGCTTTTGTATTTAAATGCCAGAGAATATGAACCAAATTGACTTCCTCTGTCAATTGTGCAAGATATTAGGCAAGATTTTGATCTAGATGAAAGGATAAGATTAACATACAATTCACTACGGTGACCGTTCGAGACTCCCTCTCAGGTTTTCCCTGTTTCGAAAGTGCTGAGAATCCATTCCTTCGTGCATCTCTGTTTTTCTTTCGAATGTCATCCACGGTGAATTTTTGAGGATTACTCCTCACTATTGCTTTTGTTGCAGCACTGCAACTATTTATTTTGGAACCGACCTACTATGATTGGTAGAACGATTTCACAGGATTTGAGGAGACTTCGACTCAAAACCCGGAGGGGATCCCTGAGCTCTTAGCCAGCGAAGGAGAGAGGGTCCCTGAGCTCTCAGCCAGCGAAGGAGAGAGGGTCCCTGAGCTCTCAACGAGCGGAGGAAATGTGATTGTGGTATCTAAGACGGTAGGTCACGATTATTTCACTACGATTCATGTTGCCATCAATTCATTTATAGGGACCTCTATTGAAAGGGACGGACTTCAAAGTAAATGCATGCCAGCAATTAGGGAAATGTGATTGGGTTAAAGTCAAAGGGGCATCAAACAAGTGTCCAAACCCTATGCACCTACAGAGCAACTAAATGAAGGGAAAGGATGGACATATTGGTCCATTATTTCAAGATCTATGGTTGAATATTCATTGTAGAGCACTTTAACTCTATACAATACTCATTTGAGCTTTGATAGGCTCTTAGATAATGACGTTGGAGAAATATTGTCTACAAGTTTGCAAGTATTCATCACAGGACCAGTTTATCTTTCCAGAATCAGAAAAATTAAACATAGTATCAAGAGAGTGGCTTCTCACAAAGACGATTTTGTATCTTATGCATTCTGTTCTAAGACAAAACATGAGACCAATCTTGAGCATCATCAGTAGAAATCTAAGAAGAATGAACTCTTAATATCAGAACTTATAGATGATAAATCTTTGCAAAGGTTTCAAAACTATGCATAGGGATCACAATAAGCAACATGGGGTTATTTTGTAATGGTTTGAGGATTTGGCTTGTGACTTGTTATAACTTGATGGAAATTATTCCAAATCTAGTATTTTCAGGAAGTATTTACAAGAATAGGTGACAGAGCACCGAAGGATTGGTTTTATTTCCATATTTGCAGTGGTCAAATGTAGCATTTCAATGCATAAAATCAGTAACCATGGTGTTAAATCCCGTTTTTTCAGGCAAGCATATCAAGATTAAAGGTAATCATCATGATCAACACCAAATTTCAAGGCATATATCAGTTGGTAGAGAACATAATTAACAAGTCAAATATCATATCCAACCTTTCTATACAAGAAATTAGCAAAAGGAACAAGTATAGATCGATAAGAAATGGCAGTTATAGATCCAAATTCCAGGCATTAAATCAAGCATTTTTAGTATTCAAATCGCAGATCTCAAGCTGACAGAGAGAAGTTAGCATAACATGTGAATAAATCAAGATCACGAGGTGTTCTATTTTGAAGGGTCAGATTCCAGTTGCAGGGGACAAATGTTAGCGAAAGACATCCAGATAATACAAGTGACATATGACAGATATCCCCAAAATCCAAGGAGATTTCACCAGCAACCTCCAAGCAATTCGAAATATTTTGGAACCAATAACAATCATTGTATTTAATTTTCTTTTCCAGCAAAATGAGGAAGCAATTTAAGGTTATTTTTATTATAAAAACATGTATTTTTTTTATAAGAAAGGGTTGGTGAGGGTGGAGAAAAAAGAGAGATTTTTCTTTGATTTGAAAAACTATGGACTTTCAATACAAATGATCAATACTATTTTTCTCAAGGATTCCTGTGTCATTAGCTACTGGTGATGTTTTTCTTTAAATGTTTGTTATTCATAAAACATTTTCTTTTTCCATTATTTGAATGAATATTATATGTGCAGAATTCATCCAAGATAGATGCTCTGTTTCATTCCTTTCAGATAATGTCAATGTTTTTCTTCTAAATTTGAGCATAGAATTCATCTCTGAGATTCTCTATGTTTAATGGGTTGTGCTCCTTAATTCCTCTATCATATGCTACAACAGATTCAAAGATCTAGAAGTCTGACTACCTTGTCCTTGTCATAAAATTACTCTATAACTAGTGATTGTTCACTTTCATCAAACAGACTCCATGCTAAATGGGTCTCTCCTTTACCCTACAACCAAAATTCTAAAACCAATTTCTTCATCGTCATATCGTGCCTAAGAACCTAAACTTTGGATTGATTGAAAATCCATTGAGAGAGAAACCTCTTTGGGATTGGAAAGGCTAGTTTCCAATTCTACAAGTGGTTTGTGGTTACCTTTGCAATTTCCTCCTCAACCTAGGAAAATATCGAGTGATAATAGGTACTTATCTAGCCTGTCATACCAAGCTCTGGGGGGTTGTTTTAATCCATACAGGGCCTTCTTCAATTTTCATATGAGCCCTTCATCGGAGGTGAGTAGAAATCCTTCTAGCTGCTCAATGTAAACTTCTTCTTCTAAATCTCCATTGAGAAATGCAAACTTCACATCCATCTAATATACCTTGATATTATTATGGATGGCAAGAATAAAAAAGATCCCTACAACTTCTAGTCGAGCTACGGGTGTAGAGGTTTCTTCGAAATCTACCCCTTCTATTTGGGCATACCCTTTGCAAACCAATCAAGATTTTTTCTTGATTACTTGACCCTGTTCATTCAGTTTGTTCTTGAAAACCCATTTGGTTCCAATAACTTTTTTCTCTCTATGCCTTGGAACAAGCTCCCATGTATCATTCTTTTAAATTTGGTCAAGTTCTTCATTCATAGCTCTCACCGAGTACTTGTCTTCACTTTCCTGACAGAGGTTCTTGGGTTCTATCTATGATAACAGAGCCAAATTTGCATAACTTGTACTTCCAACAAGTTTCCTTTTGGTTTGGACACCATGTCTTTGATCTCCAAGAATCTAACTCTCAAGATGTTCCTTCTGTACATACTTGGAGGGTGTCTTTGTCCTTGAAGTCGTGCCTGCTTCCTCACCTTCACTATATGAATATATTTCATTTAGATCAATGGACCTCAAATCTGAACTTTCTTCATCATCTGAGCTCATGTTCCTTTTAAAGGATTCATGTTGTGAAGCTACTTCATCTATTATTACGTCGATGAAATAATGAAATCCTCAATATTCTTTGTCCACTTGTTGAAACACTTATATCCTTTTCTTTGAATAGAGTACCCGAGAAATATCCCTTCGTCAGTGCATGAACCAAACTTTCCAAGATTCTTTTCATTCTTCTTAATGAAGCACTTTCTTCCAAACACCTTGATGTGTTTAACTGATGTAGGTATTCCCTTCCATAGCTCATAGGGAGTTTTACCACTATTAGGCTTGAGTTGAGTTCTGTTTGACAAATACATTTTTGCCTAGACTGTTTCTACCCAGAAGTTGTGAGACACTCCTACTTCATCCAACATTTCTCTAGCCATTTCCTGGATTGTTTTGATCTTCTTCTCTATTACTCCATTTTGATGAGGAGTTCTAGCCACTGAGTATTTCCTTCTGATGCCATGCTCTTTACAAAATTCCTTAACTTCTCTTGAGGTGTACTCTCCCCCTCTATCTGATTTTAAGCATTTTATCTTTAAGTTTTTCTCATTTTAAACTTGAGATTTGAACTTATTGAAATTCTTGAGTGCTTCTGATTTTTCTTTTAAGAGAACAATCCAAGTGGCCCTGGTGAAATTATCAATGAGCAACATGAAATATCTCTCTCCTTTTGAGGTTTTTTCTCTAGTTGGGCCACAAATGTCTGTGTGAATGAGCTCCAGAGGTCTAGATGAGGAGAAATATTTTGACTTGAAATGAGTCCTAGTCTGTTTTTGAAAGTGACATGACTTGTAGATTGAGCTATTGGGCCTTGACAACCTTGGTAATCCTCTCACGGCTCCCATCTTGATCACTTTTATTAAACTGTAATAGTTCATATGCCCAAGCCTCTTGTGCCATAACTGGGTTTCACTTGTTTTTCTTAAGTAGCAGTTGACACTGGAATCGCCAAACACATATACGTTATTGTGGGCTCTAACTGCTTTTCCCACCAGTTTTCCATTCTTCGTGTTTCAGATCTCACAATCTTTATATTGAAATGTCACATCATATCCATTATCACACATTTGGCTAACACTAAGCAAAATTGTGCTTGAGACCTTCTACATACAACAAATTTTGTGTTTTAATTTTTATCAAGATTGGCTACACCTTTACCTTTGATTCTTGTTGGAGCATTGTTTCCAAAGGTGACATTGTTTCCTCTATCCTTTTCTTTCAGCGATAAAAAATTTCTTTTTTCCCCAGTCATATGTTTGGAAAAACCACTATCCACATACCATTTGTTTTCTTGATTATGAGCTGATAAGGCAAGTCCACACTACCTGCTCTTTTTAGTATTTTGTTTCCATCTCTCATTATCCTTCTGGATAGCTGGCAGTCTAACATATTTGGACTTAGATAGGTGTTAAAACATTCATATTCACTCAAGGGCCTTGTGCCCAAAATTATTACATTTGAAGCATTCTACCTCACTTAGCAAGGGAGAGAAGACATTTCGATTCCTAAGAGAGGAGTTTTGAGGTTTAGAAATCTGATGTGTATTATATCTGGGATTTTCATCTCTTTCAACTTTGATCCTTATACAATCAACAACTTTATGTAGAAAGATATGCCACTTATAACAGTGACCATAAAACAAATAGGCATGCCTATTGTTGGAAGCATTATGAGATTGTGCAAGAAAACACTTTGGTCTTATGACTGATTAGTTTATCCCCCATTGGCGATCTCCTCTTTTTTTTGCCTCTCTTTTGTCTTCATTAATTCTTTCATGATGCTTCTTCCCATGGCTTTGTGCTTTTTCGAATCCTATGGACCTGAAGTTTATTTTCCCCATAGAATATTCTTGTGTCTTAGAGTATCCCAAGCCGGTTTTGATTCTTGGGGGCCTTTGACTATTCAATATTTGATCTAGTTTCCTTGTCCCTTTGGTAAACTTTTCATTTAAACCCTTCTCGATTTTTGTTTTCTTAAGATAGTTTCTCAGAGAGGTAATCTCTGCTTCAATACTCTAACAGTTCTCTTTCCATTCTAGGATCAAATCTTGTTTTGATTCTTCGGGGCCTTTGACTATTCAATATTTGATCTAGTTTCCTTGTCCCTTTGGTAAACTTTTCATTTAAACCCTTCTCGATTGTTGTTTTCTTAAGATAGTTTCTCAGAGAGGCAACCTCTGCTTCAATACTCTAACAGTTCTCTTTCCATTCTAGGATCAAATCTTGAAGAACCTATTCTTTTCATTTAGCCTTCTCCAATTTAACTTTCAAAGACAAAATATCATCTTTGCATGTCTATGAGATTGTTTCCCTTTTTAACTTGAGCATCTCCTGTTTCAACTGCTTGTTTTCCTCTTCCAGTCTCTCACAGTTTCCTTGTTTTTCTTCCAGTAGAAGGACTAAACTATCTTTTCTCTTGATATCTTCCTCAATATTTTCTTTTTGATGAGAAAACTCCTCATTTTCAGAGTTATACATACCTTCCTTTGCACGTTGTAACTGTTCCTTTAGCTGCTTATTCTTATTCCTTGCTTTCTTTAACTCGTCGAGGGCACTGATGAGTTCCCCTTCAAGGTCCACTACTCCTTCTTCTTATTCCACTTCAGAGTCCATAATACCTTTTTTTCTTGGAGACTATTTTGAAGGCCATAAGAATATACTTATATCGCTCATTCTCTAATGAGTTTTCACTGTCTGACTCTGGTGATGAGCTATCCTCTTTGGAGTAGAACCCCTTTTTATTATAGAGATTTTTCTTTTGATGTGTCTAAGACTTGTTTCTAGATTTCAGATCCTCTTCCCTTTCAACCTTTTATTTATAAGGGAATTTGGATGAGAAATGTCCAACTATTCCATGGTCAAAACACTTAAAGGGCATTTTCACTTTATATTTTCTTGAGCCACACTTTAGTTTTCTCACTAGTTGAGCCAACTCCTGGTCAAATTCACAGCTGGTGCAGTCTTGATGATATTTATGCTCCTTTCCCTTTCTAGATACTTTGAATTTCGCTTCCTTCGGTTTAGACTTTTCCACTCCTACTCTCATCTCATAGACTGTGAGAGTACCATGCAGGTGGTCCATCTTGAGATCCTTTAAATTGTCCATCTCTTCAATAGTTGAGACTTTGGCTATAAATCTCATGGCTAGAGATCTTAATATTTTCTAAACAATTATCTCTTCCTTAACCTCTTCACCAAGTTCTCTGATCATATTAGTCACTTCATCAACTTTGAGGAATTATTCTGTTATTCTTTCATTCTCATTCATTCTCAAGATTTCAAACCTCATTCTGAAATTCTAAAGATTTTCCTGTTTGACATTGTCATCTCCTTCATGACTCTAATTAAGCTTTACCCACACTTCCTCTTCAGAATTACAGTGCATAACTTTTACAGGTTCTGATTTACTAAAGCCAAGAGAATGGAATTTTTGGCTTTAGCATTGTTCCCATATAATTTTTTACCATCTACATCAGTGGGTGGAATATCAAGGACATTGTAGTCTACTAGTACTGAAGTCCCAACATCTACTCCCATAGACATAAGATATGCTTCCATTCTTACTTTCCAAAAGGCATAGTTTGTCCCATCAAAGACTAGTATTCTACTTAAGTAAGCCTATTAACCCTATTTCTTAGACATAATTCCTTAAAGATCTACCTTCCAGTGATTAGACTATTTCTTAAGGAACCTCGCTCTGATACCAATTTTTGAAATAAGGAATTGCTGAGAGGTGGGGGGTGAATAAGTAATTAAAAAACTCTTAACTTTTTCTTATTATGCTTACAACCCCTTTTTTATATTATTTTACTTATGAGAGGATTCATTCACAAAAGCAGTGCATGAACAATATTCCATACATAGATGTTCAATCATCAATCACATAAGCAGCACACATTTGACATAGTTTTTTTCACATGGAAGCCCAGAGGGAAAAACCATTAATTGTTTTGTTTGTTTATGATGTAAATTAAACACCCATTTAATCACATTTGTTTGTTTGTGAGCACCCACTCACAGGAGGTACTAACCCCTTTTGGTTAGTAAGAACAAATTTGCCAAGACGCACCAACCTCTTCAATATGCAGACACCAACCTACTCTTGCCATTGCTCTGATGTTTCATACAATTTTCAAACTGAAAATAGAGGTATACAATAATACAAGTAAAATACCAATAATGGCTATTTGCATATTCGACTTTTGCACTCTGTCTTCTGTGCTTACTTGTAGCGGGACTCTTCTTGCTACTCACAACAACACTTCCTATGTGCTCTGCCTCCTCTTTCAAGGGATCTCCACTGGATACTCTTTAACACTACCCTTGTAATTATCCACACAACCCTATCGATGCTTTTGTTGCTTTTGTTGTTGTGTTACACAAAGTCCTCCCAGGTGGTTCAACCTTTCTGTCTTGATGCACTTCTCTCACAGCACAACACACTCACAATATTCTTTACTCCTGCATCTTCTCCATTGTAGGCAATGGTTTTGTTCCATTGAGGCACTCTGCGTTAGATAGGCTCTGTTGTCTATACTTTCACTAACCATTGTACTTAGGAATGTCTCCCCTTGCCAATTTTGCATCTTCAGGTAATTTATTTTCATAATGCAGAAATAGAGATAGACCTTGAAGTACTTTATCATCTGACTGCATAAAGCTCCATGATGGGAAATTAATTCCCAGGTGACCTCCACACTCCTCCAAGATTCCCATGCTTATTTATCGTTCCATAAATCTTGACAGTTCACAGAGGTAACTGCTCTATTCTCATTCATCACAACCATTTGTGTACATGAAACAATTTATTGCTTCCATCATTCTCCCAAATTTGTCTATGCCACAAATGTTGTCCTTGATTTCTTGTTATAGAGTCTTCTCCAGGTTTATCCCCTTTCAACTACCAACTCCTCTAATCCTACATTCAATTCCACAACTTTCGACCCATAGATCCTTTAACTCGTTGTACTTTCTTATCATATAAATGCCACATCGTAACTTCACAGAGGTGAAATGTTACAATACTTCTCAGTCCTGGTGTATTTAGCTCTTCAAATGCTGAGCTCCTTGAACATTTCTCCTCCATGGGACTAAGAGTTGTGACCTGCACCTTAGCTTTCTGGTGCTAAGGAATTTTGTTACTGTCGAGGGCCAATATTCCTTTGATACTACTCTGCGTCATTGGTTCTTTGGTTTTTCATGACCAAGAGCCAACACAATATCAAAAGCCCCCTCCATTGGAATTTTTCCAAAAAACCTTTGTTCCAAAGTTACGAGGTCTTAATCATCCAATATTCCAACCTCCGATATGACTTCATCACTCCACATGGTGTCTTAATAGCGATGACACATGTCACCTAGATCTGGCACATTAGGGCACCCAATATCATTGAATCAACCTGCCACATGTCCTGTCATACTGAAACGTCATGTTGACGTCATATGACACTGTAGCTTATTGGAGCCAATATTATGCTACCATGTGTCCTACCGAAGGAGAGAGAAGAGGGTCCTTCAAACCTTGGTTTTACAACAAAACCCTTTGTTAATCTTCTTCGACACTCCTGAGGACTTATAGTATCTTCTGATGCTCTGATATTCTGATATGACCTCCGATATGCAATCTTCTTCGACTCTCCGATGTTACGGTATCTTATGTGTCGATGTCCTGATCCTCCGATGCTCCAATATTTTGATATTTTGATACGCTGATCACTGATATCTTGTTCTCTGATATGCTGATGTGCTGACCTCCGATATCTTGATATCTGATATGCCCAATATCCCTTCCTTCCTAAGGCTTCAAATCCCTGAACTTCAACAAACCATATATTTTGATCCAAGAATCCATATTTGAACTTCCACATATCATTGGAAAACTCTGCTAGAGAACTTTGCATTGGATAGGGTCTGATGTAGGCTTTGAATCCATTTTCTACCTATGAGATGGCTGCAAACCTCTCTACTCCTTGACTCTTCTACTTTGTACTTGGAAAGCTGAACTCTCAACCACCATGGTGATCATTTTATAGTTTCTTCATTAAACCTACTACTGTGATGATCCTCTACATGAAGCCTGTAGCTACCATGGAATTCCATCTGGTCCATCATTATCATCATCATTTTCTGGCTTCTTCAGTAAGCCTGTTACTGTGACGATTTTCTACAAATCACTCCAACAACCATGGGATTTCTCTCAAACACCCAATCATTATGCTGACCCTTTTTTGACATCAATGCCAACACTTATATAGCCACCCATACACCATAAAATGTCTAACAAATTTAAGGCTTAATGAATTTTGATATATCATTGAATGATCATCTAGCCAAAATTGCTAGGAAAATTGAAAAACACCATGTTAGTATGGAATTTTCCACATTAGAAACCCACGTTCACACAAAAACTCATGGAAATAGCCTTAGTTGTGGGTTTTTGATGAGGACAACCCGTACTAACATGGGTATTTTGATTTTCCTAACAATTTCAGCTAGGTGATAACTTTTGGTGTCATATAGTAAACTTGCATAACATATGTACTCATTTATTATTGTGAATGTAAATCGAAATCGTGTATTATAATGTTGTTTGATAATATTTGGTATTTCATGTCTTCCATCTTTTTTTTCTAGAAAATGTGGAATCCGGTGTGCCTGAAATTCAAAATAAAGTAGTGAAGAGAAAATAAAAAACAAGTGATATACAAATGATGCCTCCTTCAACTAGTATGGTGGTTTTATATTTTATGTATACTCTCTTAGAAATGGTTAGATTAGGTGATTTGTCAAAATTTAAAAGAACATTATGTGACAATATTTGAAATTATAATTTCATTTTGATTCATCAAATATTTTTGTTGTTGTTGTTTGCATAATTAGTTAGCCCCAAAGAAAATGAAATGTTACAACCATCACTTAGTAATAAGAAAAGTTATTCAACTCAAATGGAAGTATGAATAACACCTTCTACTTCTACTTTTTAAATAATCAAAAAATGCAATACATCTAATAAATATGAGTTTGTGCAAGATCGGTATGTCCAAATAGAAGTTGTTAGGATATTCCGACATATAGGAAATAGTTAAGTATAACTTGGTCTAGTATAGAGTTAGGTAAAGTGTGTTTCTTTACTATGTACATTTTGTAACTTACAATCTGACGGTCACGATATGTAGTGATTCAACGGTTCATTCTCTCCTTGGTATTACCGACACTTGATCCGTGGCTTAACACCCGATTGGTCCATGATCTCTATTTAAAGAGCATGGAGGGTCATTCGTAGGTTGACCCGTTCATGAGAGAAGCTTATGTAAATTTTCATTCTTTTATTAATAAATTGCCTAAAGTTGCCGCGTTGGCTTAGGCCGTGGACTGTTTCCCTCTTTGAGAGTTTTAACCACGTCAAAAGTACTGGTGTATTGATCTGTGACCTGTTTGTGAGCGGTGTCCTTTGATGTTCTGTCTGAGGAACTTACCCTGTAAATTCCTACATGGTATCAGAGCTATTTGAGGGCCGCATCTGTTAGTGATCCAAATTTCAAGCTGGTAGAACTGCATCTGACTACCGTTTCCTAGATCTACTGTTTCTGACTGCTTTCGGGCCGAGAGGACTGCTCTGTTGTGTTGGGAGCATCTATTCCAGTGAGGAACCCCTTTCGTTTCACGCGAAAGGGTTTCCGGTAGCCCTAGCTGCGTCATTTTTAAGATCTGGAGGTATACAGTGTTTATTTGCAGTTTACAGTTATTTTCTCTCTGTTTATTTTGGTTTCGGTTTATTTAGCCTTTTTTTATTACCGGATCTATACCTTTGATTTTTGTGTATGCTCTTTGCTCCGCAACTTTGTGCGATCTGGGAAAATCAGAAACAGAAAGGAAGGATTTTTCTCATGCGTATGCTCTTTTCCATTGCGCCTTAGTGTGATTTCGGAAAATCAGAAACATTGAGGAAAATATTTAGTTTCCGGCTAAAGCTAACTTCGAGCCGCAAGGTTCGTTTTTGAAAATATTTAGTTTCTGGCTAAAGCTAACTTCGAGCCTCAAGGTTCGTTTTTTTTTTGTATGTCCGTGTTGGGTTTTGTGTTTTTTGTTTTGTAGGGAAAAAGAGCTTTCTCAAAGCAAGCAAGCAACCCAAAGCTTCAACCCCCCCCCCCTCTCTCTATCTCTCTCTCTCAAATTTTTTGTATAGCTCACTTGGTCCAAAGCTAATTTATGAGAGTAGAGGTCTTGAGTTCAAATCTCCTTTTGTGGGGGGGGATTTTTCATTTCTGCACATTCCCGCACTTCGTCGGCAACTTCATCAAATTTTCTTCAAAAAGCCATAACTTCTTCATCCGGAAGCCGTTTTCAGAACTGTTTTTTTTTTAAAGCCTAATTTTTCGAGATCTTTCCACTGAAACACTTAGTTTCAGCATCCATAGCTTCAGTTTTGTTTAAAATGGAAAGTCCATGCCAAGTTATTCTTGACAGCACCAACTACTTCCAATGGTGGTCCTACATTGTGGATTTACTTAGAAGTAAAGGTCTCTATAGAATAGCCACAGGCCAAGAAACCAAACCGAAAGATGAAGATAAGGTAGCTAAATGGGAAAATAGGCAAGATCAAGCACATGGGTTGATAGGGATGTATATTTCTCCAGATCTTAGATTCCATATTGCAGAACTTGATGCTATTGATGAAGCAATGAAACGGATTACTAAAGTCTTTGGAATTAAAAATGAACTTAGAGCCCATCAACTTGAAAATGAGTTGCTTACATTGGACCCCAATAATTTTTCTTGCATTGAAGATTTTTTGTCCAAGTTCAAGACCCTTAGACTTCTCTTGGAAGGTGTTAAGGTTAAGAAAGAAGATAGTAACTTTATATATTCCATTCTTACTAAGGTGGGACCAGCTTACTCTGTGTTTGTTTCCACCTTCCATTCTACAAGAGAAGCCTTCATTTCTCAAGGACAAGACTACAAGTCCCCTTCCTTTGATTCTTTTTGTGATTCTTTAATAAGAGAACAAGAAAAACTCTTAAACCTTGGTCTTCTTAATCTTGGAAACTCTTCTAAGAAAGCGTTAGCCGCCCAGCAGCAACCAAATCCAAAGAATCCTAAGAAGTTGTATCCTAAAAAGTATGGTCCTAAACCAAACAAGGGTCCTAAGTAATTTCAGCCTCAAAATGAAAAATCATTTCAACAAAATGATAAGACAAATAAAAACAAAGGGAAGAAGGCTGATAGACATTGCAACTTTTGTAATCGAGATGGCCACTTAGAATCCAAATGCTTTAAGAAGATGGAAGCCTTGGAAGCAGCAATGAAGAAGCATAACATCCATTTGGAGCACTCTTCAACTTTAACTTCATCTTTAGGAATGGCACTTTTTGCATGTGGTTGTCAAGCATCTCAGTTTGGCTATGCACTAAATGTATCTTCTTCTTCTCATTCTCATGAGTGGCTCATTGACTCTGGAGCTTCTTATCACATGGCCAGAAACAAAGCCATGTTTTCTTCTTTGAATGATTGTAACACCAAAAATATATATGTTGGTGATGATAGATCTCTTAGTGTTGTAGGGACTGGAACTGTTCATATAGACAATGGTCAGTTTAATGATGTATTATGTGTTCCAACCTTATCCTGCAACCTTCTATCTGTATATCAGATAACCCATTCAGGTGAAGGTAAAATAGTTGAATTTTCACCTCATGATGTTGTAATTAAGGACCTAAGAGATCCTAGACAAATTTTTAGCTACTGGAATTGCTGATGATTCTACAAGGTTGTATAAGTTTCACAACTTTGGGTCATCAAATCTTCCATCAGTATTTGTTGCTCATAATGATGAAGTGAGCAAACTTTGGCATGAGCGATTTGGTCACTTTAACTATCGCTCTCTTTAGAATATATGTAAAGAAAATATGGTGACAGGTCTTCCAATGGTATCTTGCAGAGATGGTGTTTGTTCCAGATGTGTACTTGGAAAACATCATCGGGACAGTTTTGAAAAACGTGCCTCTTGGCACGCCTCAGCCCCTTTACAGCTTGTGCATAGTGATTTATGTGGTCCACTTCCTGTTGTTTCCTTCTCTGGCTACAAGTATTTCTTAACTTTCATTGATGATTTCTCCAGACACACTTAGGTATACTTCTTAAAACTCAAGAGTGAAGTATTTAACATGTTCTTGGCCTTTTAGGCCTTTGTTGAAAAACAATCTAGACATCAAATTCTTAAGCTAAGATCTGATAATGGCGGAGAATATGTTAAAAACAACTTCATCAACTTTTTCACTGAGCATGGAATTCAAATGCAACATACTGTTCCATATACTCCACAACAAAATGGTGTCGCTGAAAGGAAGAATCGCACCTTAAAGGAAATGGCTAATTATATGCTTCAATCTAAAGGACTTAGTCTTAGTTATTGGGCAGAAGCAATTAACTGTGCAAATTACATAATAAATCGCACTCCTACTAAGGTTTTAAAGAATATCACTCCAGAAGAAGCATGGAGCTCAATTAAACCAGATGTAAGTCACTTTCGTGTTTTTGGAAGTGAAGCATGGGCCCATATTCCATATGAGAAACATAAAGCTTTATAACCTAAGAGTGAAAAATGTATTTTTGTTGGATATTCTGAAGATGTCAAAGGATATAGACTTATTCCACTTAAGTCCAAGAATGTTATCATTAGAAGAGATGTAAAGTTTGCTGAAAATATATCGACCTACGAGCCTAGTTCGGCGGATGTGCCACCTCTTCCTATGTCTTCTACTTTTGAAAATATTTCTTCTTCAGATGATGAAAGCGAGGATGACAATCCTCCCCCACCTTCTCAGGATCCTCCTTTAACTCCTCAGCTTCCAAAATGGGTCCGTGCTACTCGGGATGCAGCAGGTGATCTTGCCGGTGATCCTACAGATCAGCGACGTACACGTTCTCAGTTCGAGAGAGCCTCTTCTTTACTGGCTCAAGCTTTAGTGAATTATGATCCTGACACCTTTGCAGAAGATTCAGGCCATCCAGATTGGGAAGCAGCTATGAATGAAGAATATCATTCATTATTGGCAAATGATACATGGGATCTTGTTCCTCTACCAAAGGGACGAAAACTTGTTAGATGCAAATGGGTTTATAGAACCAAGTATGGACCAGATGGGAAAGTTGATAAACATAAAGCTCGTCTTGTTGCTAAGGGTTTTTCACAAGTTGAAGGCATTGACTACACTGAAACCTTCTCCCTTGTTGCCAAAATGAACTCTATCCGCCTTGTTCTTTCCCTTGCTGCCTCTTTCAAATGGGAAGTCCATCAGATGGATGTTAAATATGCATTCTTGCATGGGGACTTGCATGAAGAAATCTATATGGAACAACCTATTGGCTTTATACAAACAGACTCCAGCCTTGTATATCGGCTTAAGAAATCCCTTTATGGTCTCAAGCAAGCTCCTCAAGCTTGGTATGCCAAAATGGATAACTTTCTTTTAGAAAATGGCTTTTCTAGGTGTCATTCTTACAATACTGTCTACACCAAGAAAGTTGGCAAGTCTCTTATCATTCTTGTTCTTTATGTTGATGATCTTATCCTGACTGGTAGTGATCCCAACCTCATAAACCATGTGAAGTCTAGCCTTAAAAGGAAGTTTGAAATGACAAACTTAGGACACTTACATTATTTTCTTGGTCTTCAAGTCTTGCAATCCAAAGAAGGTATTTCCCTTTCCCAGTCCAAGTATGCCTGTGATATTCTACGCCATTTTCACATGGAATACTGTAAGCCAGCCCCTTCTCCCTTTCAGTCTGGAGTCAAGCTTTCAGTCACTTGTACTTCTCTTGAAGTTGATGATACCTTATACTGTCAACTTGTAGGAAAACTTCTGTATCTAACCCATACTCGTCCTGACCTTTCCTTTGTTGTTGGCCTTGTTGCTCGGTTTATGCAAAACCCACGTGAAAGTCATTGGAAAGCAGCTAAAAGAATACTTCGTTATGTTCGAGGTACAGTTCAGTTTGGGATTCATTACAGTGCCAAAGCATCTCCTCTATTGGTTGGTTTCACTGATTCCGATTGGGCTGGTGACCCTGATGATCAGAAGTCTACTGCAGGTTATGTGTTCACTCTTGGTTCAGGACCTATTACATGGGATCGCAAGGAACAAGGTGCCATTTCTCTTTCTTCAGCAGAAGCAGAGTATCGTGGTGCCGTAGAAGCTAGTAAGGAAGCCTTGTGGCTTCGTCAGATCCTGTCAGAGTTTGGCTTTCAACAGCAACATTCGACTACACTTTGGTGTGATAATCAAAGTGCCATTCAATTATGCAAAGATCCAGTCCAACATCAGCGCAGCAAACACATTGAACTGCACATGCACTTCATCAGAAAGCTCATCCACGACCATGTTCTTGAAGTGCAATATTGTTCAACAGATGATCAAGTTGCAGACATCTTTACAAAGGCTCTCACAGAGGCGAAGTTCACTACAATTCTATTTATGGTTGGAGTTCAAGAAGTTGTCACTAAGGGGGGATAGGCTCTAGTGCCTCCTTCCTTCTCCTATTGTGTCATATTTGTAAATCCTTCAATTCTATCCCAAGTTGTTCTTAAGGGGGGATGTTAGGATATTCCGACACATAGGAAATAGTTAAGTATAACTTGGTCTAGTATAGAGTTAGGTAAAGTGTGTTTCTTTACTATGTACATTTTGTAACTTACAATCCGACGGTCACGATATGTAGTGATCCGATGGTTCATTCTCTCCTCGGTATTACCGACACTTGATCCATGGCTTAACACCCGATTGGTACATGATCTCTATTTAAAGAGCACGGAGGGTCATTTGTAGGTTAACTCGTTCATGAGAGAAGCTTATGTAAATTTTCATTCTTTTATTAATAAATTTCCTGAAGTGGCCGCGTTGGCTCAGGCCGTGGACTGTTTCCCTCTTTGAGGGTTTTAACCACGTCAAAAGTACTGGTGTATTGATCTGTGATCTGTTTGTGAGCGGTTTCCTTTGGTGTTCTGTCTGAGGAACTTACCATGTAAATTCCTACAGAAGCTTCCATGAATATGTTTCCTGATATGTATCTATTTGGATCCATAGATGGAAAAGAGCTAGAGATATTAGGAATAAATATTAATTTCTATGTTTGCAATGAAAATGACATTGACTTTCAAGTGGAGGTAATTATAGAAAATGAGGTAAAATTAATTTCTTGTCAAGTAGAGTATAGAAAATTTAGACCAGATTTAGTTGAAGCTTCAAGAACTGATTCACCAAATACGATAAAGAATTAAATGTTCAAGTTGCATAACTATGAGAGCATCACTAAATGTTGACTAAATAGCTGTGCAAATATTTTAAAATCCATCGCTACTGTTCTGATATATCACTATGTAAGATGTAAAAAAACATCATTTGTACTTCTTCATTTACAAAAAAAGGGTAAACATAACAGAAAGTAATTTCAAGCCTACTACAAAATTTCAAAAAGCTAGGAAAGTTGAATTTGAGAGATCAAAGCTTGCATATCAATGTGATGAAATTCATGAAGCCTTCAAGTGTTACTATCTATTTTCAAGCTCCTTTAGTAGAAAATTGGTTGTTGAAATATGCACAGAAGCCCCCAAAATGTTTAAATTGAGATCATGGGATGATTTAAATGTTCAAGTATTAGTGAAATCATTCCTAGAGAAATTTCAAACATCATTGCCTAATGCTCTTCTGGTTCCATTTGACATCAATGAGTCTGATCCATTGCTCAACTCTATCAAAATTTTAAATGAGATAGATCTAAATGCTAAGAATATCAATTTTTGGATAGTTGATGGCCAACACACCATTCAAGAAGCAAAAGAAATTTTATCAAATCCTAAATATAATGTATCTATGGAGGTGAAACAAAAATATAAAAAACGTAATGCTCGATTCTTGCATCCATTAGTTGAACCCATTGAGGTGATCTGTATTTGTTGTCAACTAAATTATGAAAATAAGGTATTCTACAAAATTCCATTTATTTATTATGTGCGCTCAACAATACATTTATTAATTGCCAATGACAAATTAAAGAAAAAGAGGATTGGATTTTAGATACATTATTAACATTGATAATATAAGTCATATTTGCTCATATTTATAATGAATTCTCATTAGTTTATAACACCTTATTTAGTTTCATTTCTACATTGAATTCTTATTAGTTTATATGTATTATTTTATCAGGTTGATGACGAAATGTTGTGCTCCTTCTTCGACTGTCCAATTACAAGTTTTTTAAATAAAAAATATCTCTTATATCTTGATGAACATATTTGGGATAAATGGGACACTGTTTTTAACTATTACCAACTAGGCACATTAATGTGTTCTCCAAGCCAACTTGATTTTGAGAACTACAAGAGAAATAGTCTACACAGTTTGACAACAGCTATTCTTCGGCCCCTTTGGGGATTAACCATGGAATAAATTGCTTTAGTATAAGATAAGCTATTGGATGGAACCATTTGGTTTTCTATTCCACTTAATCATCCAACAAATGCCATAAAATTAAAAGATTATTGTTCTAAATTGAAAACCAACAGAAAAATATTGGATGTAATGGTTACATATTTTCAAAGTTATGTTGAGAAATTGAATGAGAAGACTCTTACCACATTCAACACTCTTGAGCATTATGAAATTAATGATATCATATTTTCCCATTTTTGCAATATGATGGAGGGGTCTACTTATGTAAAAGGAACACGTAATATAAAGATAGAGCCCCTTTCTCATCAAGCATGTGGAGTTCTTGATAGAATGATAAAGGGATCAACAAGTGTTCAACGGGTTGACAACAATTTTGAATTTGGTTGTCACTTTGGGAGCCCTGATCTTTTGTCAACACTTTTGCACTATTTTCCATTTAAGTGGAAACCAGTTTTACATACTGGTCTTGTTGTTCTAAATACACTGTCTTTGAAAAAAGAACCATTCCACAAGGGATATTATATTGATTTTTTTCGATTTCTTATCGAAAAATATGAGTTGAATGAATTTACTACAGTGCTCTTAGTAGAACTTTGGTTTCGTAATGATGTATTCCAGTCGTTGGAAATTTCCATAAAGAACTCCAAGTTCAACTATAAAATGACTAGTGGCAATTATGAATATAAGTCCCAAAAAAGTTATAGTTATGATATAGTTTTTACTATACATTTCTATACTTCAGAATTAAAAAATTTGGAGGCTTCAAAATACTCTCACACATTTGAAGATACATTTGATGAAAATGAGAGAGATTATGATTTATGGATGGATTTATTGGAAAAACACGAACAATGTAATGATGTAAAAGTGGTTATTTCTCTTTATGCGAGAACAAATTTAATCAAGGCTTGTTGTACATATGGAAGAATAATTTCACGTGTTGTGAAAACAAAGTCAAAAAGGACAATCATGTTGAATAATTACAAATCTTTTCAACTATCAAATCCAGGATCCATTAACTTCTTAGAAAATCGGGTACTACAGTTCCTTTGTCGTTTCTCTTATAATACTTTGGATATTTTTTTTTTCATATTTCTTAATTGTCGAAGTGTTTACTAAAGTGACTAATGATGGAGATTCTAAAACAGAGAATGATAAAAGTGGGAAGCAAAAAATAATCAATATAGTGCTTATGATGTTGAAAAAAGTTTAGAGATGGAAACAAGAGGAGAAAGACGAGGAGAAGAATTTATCATACTAGGTACATAATTCGTTTGGTTGTTGCTCTTGTTTATTTTAAAATTTATTTAATTTCCATATTCATAAAATTTTTGGATGTCTATTATAGGGAATTATGAGAAGAATGAAATTAATCAAGACAATGACCATGGAATGATGGAGATAGAAATGGGTATTAATCATTATAACCATCTTTTTTATATATATTATTTTTATTATCGTGATTCGTAGCATTTCATATGTTGATTATAGTTGGAAATAAAGAGAATGAATATAGTGACCAAGGGAATGTCCCACAAAACTACAATGAAGACCAAAATATTATATGGATGATTAAAGATTATTCATTTTTTTGTATATTTGTTCAATGAATTTTGTTCATTGTCACAATTTATAACATTTTTTATGTTTATTATAGAGACAAGCAAGGAGAACAAATACATTAATCAAATGAATGTGAAACAAATCTTTAATCAAGGACAAAATATAATATCAAGTACTTATATTTTTTCCACTTGTTTTCCTTATTATTTAATGATTTTATTCATTTTCACAATTCAAAATATTTTATATGTTTAATTTAGAGACAAATAAAGGTAACGAAGATGATGACGAGGTGAAAACTTACAAATATGAAGATAATGCAATATCAAATACTTATAGCTTGTCTTCTTGTTTATCTTATTATTCTTCAAACTCTAATGCTTGTAACTACCATAACATTGTATATTCTTATTATAGGAACAAATAAAAAGGGCAAAATTAAAAATCAAAATAATGTTAAAGGTGTGTGTGTGTGTGTGTGTGTGTGTTTCTTTTTAAAGGTTGCATTACTAATGTTTTCTTGGTATTGGTATTTGATTGAAGTGTTAATAACAAGTACTATTGGTATTTGATTGAAGGTTGAATATGTTTACTCCAGGTTCTATCAATATGATAAAATAAATCTTTGTTTCATCTATAACTAGTGAAAAAACTAGTCAAGGTAAGTGTATTGTTTTAACAATTTTTTTAGTAATTTTTGTAACACGAATAAAATGGTTTGACTACATTATTTTTCATTGTGTTACAGTCAAAATAACTTAAAATAAATTAATTACTTTTTAACTAAAGGACATTTTTATCATAGCATCGATGATGAAGCAACAAACAAGGGGAATATTAAGAAAATGGGAACTGATGTTGATTACACAATAGAGAAAAAGTTATTTTGGATTCATCCATATGGAAAAACATTTTCTGATTTGTGTTTCAAAAATGAGTCTCTTGACATTTTAATTTGGATGACTGATTTGAAACAAGGCACAACAAGAGTTCTAAAAAAGTTGGTTTCAGAAACATTACAAGATAAACTTTTGTTTATGTGGACTGCTTCAGAATATAAACCACAAAACGGGCATAAGGTCATTTACAATCCAACCAAAGTTATACAGACTAAATCATTGAAAAAAGTGTGGGAAATGCATACCTAATATGATGCAACCAGTACTATTATAGTGGATTGTTCACTTGAGAGAGTGAAAGAGAATCCCAAAGGAAATGTGATTCTTTCCCCTCCATTCATTGGAACAAATTAAGAGGATAATTAGTTGATCGATGAGCTATGGAGAATGTTGCATAAACTCAACAAGGCTACAGATGTTGAGCTACTTTGAAGGATGTTCAATTACATTTAGAAGTACCTTAAGATGATCGATGTCTATTTCATGCTATTATATGTATGACGTCATAAATTATTACTTTTGTTTCACAACACTAATATTGGTTTGTCATTACTAAAAACAAAATATTTTTATTTTCTTTATTTTTGGTGAGATATTGTGTTGATAACAATTATTGATTTTGATGGTCATTTAATGTTTTCCATAAAAAGTTCCCATGCTATAGAAATTTTTACAATGGATTACATTGTATGTAAAAATTAATAGATAATTGGTCTATTTGTTTGAATTAGATCATTACAATTATGTGTTTCAATTGTGGTTTAAGTTATCATTTTACCTCTTAAAAATTAGTAATGTGAAGGACGGTGCATTGCATTCTTATAACCTTTTTCATTCCATATAAGTTGAAAACTATATTACGTTGTATGCAGCACCAACAATAAACATACAATTTGTACTAAAATGAGCACCAAAAGAAACTAAGGTAGAGACTCTAGAAATTAGCATATAATTAATTAGGTTTGAAATTTAAAAAAATGTATTATATTGTATGTGGAAATTAATATATAATTAGTTTGTTTACTTGCACTAGACCATTGTAATTATATTTTTCAATTGAAATTAAATAAATCATTATAAGTCCTAAAATCAATGATTTAAATGGTGGGTCAGTGTGTTCTTATAAGGCTTTTATTCCATAAGAATTAAATAAAGGTATTAGGTTGTATCTACAAAGCAAACATACCATTAGTTTGTTCATTTTAATGGGGTCATTGTATTTGTATTTTTTTATTACTATTAACTCATTGTAAAATTCCCTTTGCATACAAATGGAAATCATTCATAATAAATATTAACATCATTTTTAAAATGGTAGGTTTTTATGTCCTTAAGAAAACCAGTGTTGAAGTGGAGATATGTTAATATCATACATGTGGTTGTTGTGCAGATGTAGATGGGCATTACTACAAGTAAAAATATGTTGTTGATATTTGAAATGGAAGGAATATTCTTCCAATCATACACCAAATATGAAAAAAAAATTCATATTCAAAGAGAACCAGATTGGCAGTTTGGTGATAGGTCCTATTTTTAAGGCTTTTTCAGTGAGAAGCATTAAAATATGAAAGAACTATGATGTCGCTATATGGACATTAAATTTCACTGATAAGTATATCCCAAAAGTACTTGAAAAATCAAATATTGATATGGAGGACTTTAAATTTACATGGGACATGTGTCATTGTCATTTGCAAACAAAATTGGAAGCAAGTAGAACAAGACAATTTTATGAGAAAAAGTTGACTAATGTGTCATCCCGATATGGAGATAATTATGAAGAATCGAATGTATTTCTAATAGATACAATAAAGCATACTTCTCAATTCATCTTGTATGGATCAAACCACATCTTGATAAAAGCCTATACAGGAAAAGAGAAAGATACTTGGCTTATGCAAGTTTTATTCCCCTTTCTTAAGACTCTTCATCATATCAGACAAAAACATGAGTAAATTCGAATGTTCAGTAGAACATGTACTACATTTTAGTGGATGGTGATAATTTTGTTTATAAATTTGTTGAAAAGTAAATTCCAATTTTTCAATACATTTTGGACATAGTTTTTGTTGAATCAATTTGTATGATTTGATAATTTTTGAAATATATGGGAATTGGAAATTATGTTAATATGTATATTTATTATTTTTTATAATTGTTTTTGCAATGACTTTGTTGTATCGATTTTTTTTCTAAAAAGTGTGTGTGTGACCAATCCACTCTGTATCTTGGCTGAGGCTTCCCTCAAAGATCAAGGCACTAATTAGCCTAGCCACAGCACAAAACCCAAAAAATTTTGAGAATTTTGGGTGAATTTTGACATTTTCAGGCAATTTGCAGGTTTTTCCCATTAACGGGCTCACCCCGCGTGCGACCCTTCATCATGGCAACTCCTTTTGGCGAAAACTCAGCATTTCTAGATTTTTCATGCAAAGTTACATATGCCCATGGATGGACTTGAGATTTTGTGCAGTTTTGGTCCCCAAAAGGTCAAAAAACTACCAAAAAATGCCTTTCTGGCCCTTTTTTGAGTTGCAGAAACCAGTCTTGGGAGAATTAAGTTTTGACAGGGCAAATGACCTCCAAATTCAAAAATTCCAGTTGGGTTGGAAAGTAGACTCATAGAACTTTCCAACAAGCCCACTTTTGCTCAATTTGGACACCTGCAAGTGCCTCAAACATTGCTCCAAAGGCGTGCGACCCGTCAGGCAGGGGCGCGCGACCCGTCAGGCAGTTTTTGCCAGATTGCATTGTACAGCCCAGAAAACGCAGTTTTGACCCAGTTTGACTTTTTGGGGTGGAAGATGATTATCTTTGATGTAATTATTGTAACTCTAAGACACTTTTACTCTTGTTTAACACTTCTAGAAGATTCATTCATGTAAAAGGTAAATATTTAATGAATGGATTGGTTTCCTAGCTTATAGAGGCAAGTTGTTTTGACTGCCTAGATTGTAGTGCTTAGTTTAGAAGTGGTTGAAACAGCTCCTAGGATAGTGAGCTCGACCCATGGAGGCAGGGAAAGAGGTTAGATCATCTATATTATGTACTTTCTTGTTCATTTTCATGGTTGGACTCTTGAGGGAGAAGCTATCATTGTATTATTCACTGTATCTCTGCAATTTTTGGCTAAGGAAGACCAGGGTTTTGCAGTCCTTTTTGGGATTCTTGTGGTTTCATGTATTGATGGAGTGCTTCTTAATGTTCTTGTAAGTGTGTTATGTGATTCATCTCCTTTCTTTCCTTCTGCATATTAAACAAATGAAGTGTTAAAGTAAGAATTCATGACTGTCATGCTCTGCTTTTAAGTTTGTTTAATTTCTATGTTTTCTACTGTTTAAGGAGAATTCAAAGTATTATTTGCTCTCCTTAGCTCCTCACCGGTCTTTTCCATCCACTCACCTCAATCAAAGGCATCAATACGGTCTCCTACCTCGCCCCAAAGAACCCCCTGCAGAAACTGTGTCAAATCCCCGCACCCAAAATTGCCATCCCCTCAATTTGCCACCAAAAACCCTAAAAACCCCAAATCAACCTTTTTAATCAGTTTACTAGCCTAATATCAGTGTTACCTTGTTGGTCATCTCATTCTATTGAAGATCTGCCGAGATTGACCGGAGAGAGCCTTCTCTTGCCCCGTAGGGCTAGCTACGAGGCTAAATGGTTTGATGTAGCCTTGAGGTTTACCTTTCTCAGCCTGAGGTGAAATTTCAAGCACTAACATACTGGCGACCATACTGGGGAGAACAAACTAATCATTTGCTCATTGACGTGTTATTTCATAAGTCTTAGACGGAGCCTGAAGATACGCCAGGTAGCCTTCGAAAACGCTCTTGTTTTACATCAGCGTTAGTAGATAAACGCTGCTTCAGTCAATCTCCGTGAGCTTGTGAACATAGCGCTTCATTGGCACTTTATCCCAGTATAATTGTAAACTCTGAACTTGGATGACTAGTTGAGAGTTTTCACAAGCTGAAATCATTCACTGGCAACTCCTTCACTGAAAAATCCAGAGATCAATGCTTCATGGTGACTTCACTGCAAAGAGATCAGTAGCTTTGAGATTTTCAAGATGGATCGGATTGCAAGAAGATATGCTCCCTTGAGCCGAGATCACATCCCCGGTTTTCCAAATAAAATTCCGAAGGTAGATTGGTCAAGGAATTTGCCTACATTTAATGATGATGGTAAGAAGGATGCTGCTTTACATCTAGTTAGATTTCATATGCATATTCTCAAGTTGAAGGTTGTTTTTCCTGAAGATTGCTTGATGAAGATATTCTTGGCCACTCTGGAAGGTAAAGCCCAATCATGGTATGAAAGTTTGCCGCCTGCTTGTATTTATTGTTTAAAGGATTTTCATGCTATGTTCATTGAAAGATATAAGGACTCTTATCCATCATTGAATTTAGTTCAAGACTGTTGCAAGCATGCCTATAGTTTTATTGAAAGCCTTGAGAAGTTTTATGAAGATGATAATTTCATGGATGAAGAGATCATGGAAGCCCTGTATGAAAAGCCGTTTCAGCAGCACATAGAAATCTTAGAGGATACTTGTCAAGATCAGCAGGTTGAAGATGGCCATATGGCCGTAATTGATGAAAGAGAAGAGCTTGTTTCAGATCTGCCTACAGAAGAAGACAGCATGCAAGATAGCCAAGATTCAATTTTAGAATGTAATGCAGTCAACTCAGCTATTTCAGATCAAAATTCAGATCATGGTGACCAAGAATACCTTGTGCCAAATCCTGAAAAGGAGAGTTTTGCTGTTGAGATCATGGACAAAGTTCTTGATCCAAATGTCCTTATGCCATCAGAACAGAGCCTGCATGAGGAGGTAATTCAGCCAGCTCATGAACATCAAGATGAGATCTTTGTTCAAGTAAGTGAAAACTCTTCTTTCAATCATAATTTGGATAGTTTGATTGCCATGTCATATGAAGATGATCAACAATGTTTCCAAGTTTCAGAAGATCAGGACTGTCATTCAGATTTTTCATGTTTTGAAATGTTATTTCAAGAAGACAAGACTTGTTTGAGCAAAGGGAAACAAAAAGTCTTATCTCCTTTGTCTGAAGAGGAGATAGATCAGCTTTTGAAAGGTCATGCTACAACCCAAGCTAAAGCAAATCGGCAATATGCACATGGTCATGAAAGTGTTGCTGAAACTTCTTCCTCTTTTGAAAATGATGACAGTGTTGTAATTAGTTTTATAGATCAGCAAACAGATAATATTTTCTTTCATGAAGATGATGAGGCTGTCATGTTTGATGATCTTGAGGATTGTTTTCTGTTTAAGAATGATTTAGACCATGAAATTGAGGAATATAAGCTTGAGAGAGACAATATGTCAAAATTTCTCACAGTCAAGGAATTTACAGCCAACACTCATATGGCAGAAGCTTATACTTCTCTGTGCCTTCCTATCAATCAGCAACCCACTGTTCTTTCAGATCAGAATGAAGCGAGTACTTATATTTTTGCAGCTGGAGCTCCAAACAAGGTAGTGCTTCAGGATTATCAAGATCCCTTTGGCATTCTTCTGCAAGCATTAGAAAAGATAAATGTTGCCTGGTTCATTATCATAAGCTTTGGTTTCAGTGGTTATTTTGAGTTGCTTACAGGTTCATCGTTTCGCCTGCTCGAGATAAGCGAGAGCAGAAATTTGGTATGTAGCCATCTGCTGGATTGGTTACATTGGAAAGCTCATTATACATGATTGTACATATTTCATTAGTATGCAGGTGGTTGTCATCATGATTCCAAATCTTGATGGATTGCTGCCGTTTTTCCAAAAGCTTTGTAAAGTTTTGTTTTAAGTCGGTCATAAGTCATTTGTGTTTGGTCTGTTGAGTGAGTTTTTTGAAGTTATTTCAATTTGCCATCGAGTCGGTTTGAGTCAAGTTTCAGTTAAGTTTCAGTCAGTTTTCAGTCAAGTTTTCATTCAATAAATGAGTTAAAGTCTTGTGTCGTTTGCCGAAATAATGACTCCATTGCCCAATGATTGAAAGGCACTGGTCTGCTCTCCCAGAGGTCTAAGGTTCTTGGTACCTCCAAGGAGCTACCATCCCCATTGGAGCCAATGTTAGAGTCGGTCTTAAAGCCCTCCATCAGCGATCAAAGCTCTTTGCATTTGCATAGGTAGGTGCCCCATCATTGTCAATTTTTGCATTTCATTAGGCATGCCATAACCCTGATGGAGGAGCTGGTGTCTTTGTACCCCTCTTGGCATTGTTGGATTAGGTCATATCAGTCATTAAGTTCTTTCAAGCTTGTCTTGTTTTGTCTTGAGGTCAAATTCCTAGGTCTAGGGTTTTGGTCATTTATCTCTGCAAGGTCATGTCTCTGAAAGTTCATAAGTGCTCAGCAAGCCAGAGGGAGGATTGTAAAGATGTTTCCTCAATATTTTTATCTTGTACAGTTCATTTTCACCTTGGATTTAAAAACTCTGTTTTTAAAGCCAAGGTCATTTTAAATTCTTGTAAAAATGATGAAATTCCAAAAAGTCTTCAAAAGGGCAGCAGTAACCCTGGTCCCCTTGCCAAGATCCCTCAGATGATCTCCCTGCAAAAAGAATCAAGTCAAAGCACTAAAAGAGTCAATTTCAGGATAAAGGAAGCCAAAAAGTCAGTTTTAAAAAAAGTGTCAAAGATAAACTTTAGAAAGTGGGTTTGAGCATTAAATTTTTTCAAATGGAGTTTATAAAAGTTCAATTTCCCTCCTATTAGTCTCATTGTGTATCCAAAGCATGATTGAGAGAGAGTGAGCAAACATCAAGAGCATTGGGCGAAAATTGGTCAAGGCTCGAGCTCAAGACCCGTCAGCGCGTTTTCTGCAGTGTATTTTGTAACGGGCGCGACCCGTCAAGCCAGGCGCGCGCGACCCGTCAGCGCGTTTTCTGCAGTGTATTTTGTAACGGGCACGACCCGTCAGGCGCGCGTGACCCGTTGGGCGTGGCGCACGACCCGTCAACCTGTTCTCTGCAATCTCCTCTCAAAGTTGCTAAATATTCCTCCAAGTCATCGAATTTGTTCAAGGTAGGCTCTCTACACATCATTTTGATGGTTGGTTATGAATGTAAGCCCTCATGCTTGTGTTTTAACCTCAAATCATGCAAGTGAAAAGACACTATATGGCTGCATTGTTAATGTGCAAATGTGCTAGGGTTTGTGTTGTTTCAAGGTATTTCCCTTTGTAAATTGTCTCCCTCTTTCCCTTTTTACTCATATTTGCATTCATATCCATTTTCCCCATGCTATGTTGTAAATAATTGCAAACCCTCCCCTCTCCCTAATCACCAAAAATACAAACCCTACCCCCTCCCAAAGCATCAAAAACTCAAACCCTACTCTTGCTTCACCATATGCATGCTATAAATATAAAAATTTCTTGGTGAATATGTGAAAGGTTTTGTAAATAAGTTTCCAAATGTCCCCTTGTTACATACATGTATTCCCTTTTGTTCACTGTTTATACATGTATTCCTATATGCAGTGCTTTTGTAAATGATTCCCTATATCCTTGTTATGTACATGTATGCCTGTATATATGCAAATATTTGTTTGCAATGTATTCCCTAAATTCCCTGTTATTCATATATTCCCAATTCCCTGTGCAAGAGGTCCCTCCCCTAACATTTCCCTCATGTCATTGTCCCCTTGAAACAACATAGAGTTCAGCACTTTTACAAGCAGAAACAACAGTACATTTTGTCCATTCTGCTCCTCAAACATGTCAGAAACCGAAACATATGAGCAGAGTGATGACCAAGCATCAGTGTCAGAGGTTGAGGTACAGAGGCCACATAAGGGTGGAAAAGGTGGCCATCACAGCAGTATAGGAGCCTATGTCATTATGGTTTGATTCAGCTCGTAGTCTTGCATCAGTTGGCTCAGCAGGGCATCTCATGGGAGGAGTTCATTTCCCGTGAGTTTTTCACAGCACCACCCCAGCCACATCCTGAGGTCATTCAGGAGGAGGGAGGACCATCTCAGCAGCCTGATATTCCGGTCATTCAACATGTTAGTTCCTCACCTCAGCTCACTTATCAGAGAGGCCAGAGGGCCTTGTTTGCAGCAGCTCGGCGAGTACTATCTCCACAGCAGGTGGAAGGGGTCTCGCCTTCATCATCGGCTCAGCGAGTGTTATCTCCACATCAGGTGGAAGGGGCCTCGCTTTCTTCACCAGTACAGGTACCAGAGAGGGGCAAACAGCCCATGATTGATGAGGGTCCATCAGGAGTTCCTGATATTGAGTTTGTTGACCTTGAGGCCAATTCTCCTAGCCAAGAGGCAAAGGAGGTCATTCAGCATCTCAAAGCTGAAAATGATGCCTTGCAGAGGAGATTAGAGGGGGCACAATGGACCATCACCTACCTTGAGCAGCGCAACAAACAGTTGGAAGATGAGCAGGCACTTGATGAGTTGTGGAGGATTCGTAGTGACCGAGTCTTTAACCAAAGAAGACCCGGTGATCCATTGCCCGTTGACCGAGAGTCCATGCTCATCCAGGAGAACGCACACTTGGAGAGGCTGTTGGCTAAGGCCAACCAAGAGAAGAAATTGCTGAGGAACATGAAAAACCATTACTGGGCAAGAATGCATGTGTGCAAGGCCAAGATGAAAATGTTTCAAAGGCGGTTGTCCGAGGCCCTTAAACGGAAAAAGAGGACCAATCCACTCCGTATCTTGGCTGAGGCTTCCCTCAAAGATCAAGACACTAATTAGCCCATCCACAGCACAAAACCCAAAAAATTTTGAGAATTTTGGGTGAATTTTGACATTTTCAGGCAATTTGCAGGTTTTTCCCATTAACGGGTCTCACCCCGCGCGCGACCCTTCATCATGGCAACTCCTTTTGGCGAAAACTCAGCATTTCTAGATTTTTCATGCAAAGTTACATATGCCCATGGATGGACTTGAGATTTTGTGCAGTTTTGGTCCCCCAAAAGGTCAAAAAACTACCAAAAAATGACTTTCTGGCCCTTTTTTGAGTTGCAGAAACCAGTCTTGGGAGAATTAAGTTTTGACAGGGCAAATGACCTGCAAATTCCAAAATTCCAATTGGGTTGGAAAGTAGACTCACAGACCTTTCCAACAACTCCCACTTTTGCACAATTTAGACACCTGCAAGTGCCTCAAACATTGCTCCAAAGGCGCGCGACTCGTCAGGCAGTTTTTGCCAGATTGCATTGTACAGCCCAGAAAACGCAGTTTTGACCCAGTTTGACTTTTTGGGGTGGAAGATGATTATCTTTGATGTAATTATTGTAACTCTAAGACACTTTTACTCTTGTTTAACACTTCTAGAAGATTCATTCATGTAAAGGGTAAATATTTAATGAATGGATTGGTTTCCTAGCTTATAGAGGCAAGTTGTTTTCACTGCCTAGATTGTAGTGCTTAGTTTAGAAGTGGTTGAAACAGCTCCTAGGATAGTGAGCTCGACCCATGGAGGCAGGGAAAGAGGTTAGATCATCTATATTATGTACTTTCTTGTTCATTTTCATGGTTGGACTCTTGAGGGAGAAGCTATCATTGTATTATTCACTGTATCTCTGCAATTTTTGGCTAAGGAAGACCAGGGTTTTGCAGTCCTTTTTGGGATTCTTGTGGTTTCATGTATTGATGGAGTGCTTCTTAATGTTCTTGTAAGTGTGTTATGTGATTCATCTCCTTTCTTTCCTTCTGCATATTAAACAAATGAAGTGTTAAAGTAAGAATTCATGACTGTCATGCTCTGCTTTTAAGTTTGTTTAATTTCTATGTTTTCTACTGTTTAAGGAGAATTCAAAGTATTATTTTCTCTCCTTAGCTCCTCACCGGTCTTTTCCATCCACTCACCTCAATCAAAGGCATCAATACGGTCTCCTACCTCGCCCCAAAGAACCCCCTGTAGAAACTGTGTCAAATCCCCGCACCCAAAATTGCCATCCCCTCAATTTGCCACCAAAAACCCTAAAAACCCCAAATCAACCTTTTTAATCAGTTTACTAGCCTAATATCAGTGTTACCTTATTGGTCATCTCATTCTATTGAAGATCTGCCGAGATTGACCGGAGAGAGCCTTCTCCTGCCCCGTAGGGCTAGCTACGAGGCTAAATGGTTTGATGTAGCCTTGAGGTTTACCTTTCTCAGCCTGAGGTGAAATTTCAAGCGCTAACATACTGGCGACCATACTGGGGAGAAAAAACTAATCATTTGCTCATTGACGTGTTATTTCATAAGTCTTAGACGGAGCCTGAAGATATGCCAGGTAGCCTTCGAAAACGCTCTTGTTTTACATCAGCGTTAGTAGATAAACGCTGCTTTAGTCAATCTCCGTTAGCTTGTGAACATAGCGCTTCATTGGCACTTTATCCCAGTATAATTGTAAACTCTGAACTTGGATGACTAGTTGAGAGTTTTCACAGGCTGAAATCATTCACTAGCGACTCCTTCACTGAAAAATCCAGAGATCAATGCTTCATGGTGACTTCACTGCAGAGAGATCAGTAGCTTTGAGATTTTCAAGATGGATCGGATTGCAAGAAGATATGCTCCCTTGAGCCGAGATCACATCCTCGGTTTTCCAAATAAAATTCCGAAGGTAGATTGGTCAAGGAATTTGCCTACATTTAATGATGATGGTAAGAAGGATGCTGCTTTACATCTAGTTAGAATTCATATGCATATTCGCAAGTTGAAGGTTGTTTTTCCTGAAGATTGCTTGATGAAGATATTCTTGGCCACTCTGGAAGGTAAAGCCCAATCATGGTATGAAATTTTGCCGCCTGCTTGTATTTATTGTTTAAAGGATTTTCATGCTATGTTCATTGAAAGATATAAGGACTCTTATCCATCATTGAATTTAGTTCAAGACTGTTACAAGCATGCCTATAGTTTTATTGAAAGCCTTGAGAAGTTTTATGAAGATGATAATTTCATGGATGAAGAGATCATGGAAGCCCTGTATGAAAAGCCGTTTCAGCAGCACATAGAAATCTTAGAGGATACTTGTCAAGGTCAGCAGGTTGAAGATGGCCATATGGCCATAATTGATGAAAGAGAAGAGCTTGTTTCAGATCTGCCTACAGAAGAAGACAGCGTGCAAGATAGCCAAGATTCAATTTTAGAATGTAATGCAGTCAACTCAGCTATTTCAGATCAAAATTCAGATCATGGTGACCAAGAATACCTTGTGCCGAATCCTGAAAAGGAGAGTTTTGCTGTTGAGATCATGGACAAAGTTCTTGATCCAAATGTCCTTATGCCATCAGAACAGAGCCTGCATGAGGAGGTAATTCAGCCAGCTCATGAACATCAAGATGAGATCTTTGTTCAAGTAAGTGAAAACTCTTCTTTCAATCATAATTTGGATAGTTTGATTGCCATGTCATATGAAGATGATCAACAATGTTTCCAAGTTTCAGAAGATCAGGACTGTCATTCAGATTTTTCATGTTTTGAAATGTTATTTTAAGAAGACAAGACTTGTTTGAGCAAATGGAAACAGAAAGTCTTATCTCCTTTGTCTGAAGAGGAGATAGATCAGCTTTTGAAAGGTCATGCTACAACCCAAGCTAAAGCAAATAGGCAGTGTGCACATGGTCACGAAAGTGTTGGTGAAACTTCTTCCTCTTTTGAAAATGATGACAGTGTTGTAATTAGTTTTATAGATCAGCAAACAGATAATATTTTCTTTCATGAAGATGATGAGGCTGTCATGTTTGATGATCCTGAGGATTGTTTTCTGTTTAAGAATGATTTAGACCATGAAATTGAGGAATATAAGCTTGAGAGAGACAATATGTCAAAATTTCTCACAGTCAAGGAATTTACAGCCAACACTCATATGGCAGAAGCTTATACTTCTTTGTGCCTTCCTATCAATCAGCAACCCACTGTTCTTTCAGATCAGAATGAAGCGAGTACTTATATTTTTGCAGCTGGATCTCCAAACAAGGTAGTGCTTCAGGATTATCAAGATCCCTTTGGCATTCTTCTGCAAGCATTAGAAAAGATAAATGTTGCCTGGTTCATTATCATAAGCTTTGGTTTCAGTGGTTATTTTGAATTGCCTACAGGTTCATCGTTTCACCTGCTCGAGATAAGCGAGAGTAGAAATTTGGTATGTAGCCATCTGCTGGATTGGTTACATTGGAAAGCTCATTATACATGATTGTACATATTTCATTAGTATGCAGGTGGTTGTCATCATGATTCCAAATCTTGATGGATTTCTGCCCTTTTTCCAAAAGCTTTGTAAAGTTTTGTTTTAAGTCGGTCATAAGTCATTTGTGTTTGGTCTGTTGAGTGAGTTTTTTGAAGTTATTTCAGTTTGCCATCGAGTCGGTTTGAGTCAAGTTTCAGTTAAGTTTCAGTCAGTTTTCAGTCAAGTTTTCATTCAATAAATGAGTCAAAGCCTTGTGTCGTTTGCCGAAATAATGACTCCATTGCCCAATGATTGAAAGGCACTGGTCTGCTCTCCCAGAGGTCTAAGGTTCTTGGTACCTCCAAGGAGCTACCATCCCCATTGGAGCCAATGTTAGAGTCGGTCTTGAAGCCCTCCATCAGCGATCAAAGCTCTTTGCATTTGCATAGGTAGGTGTCCCATCAGTGTCAATTTTTGCATTTCATTAGGCATGCCATAACCCTGATGGAGGAGCTGGTGTCTTTGTACCCCTCTTGGCATAGCTGGATCAGGTCATATCAGTCATTAAGTTCTTTCAAGCTTGTCTTGTTTTGTCTTGAGGTCAAATTCCTAGGTCTAGGGTTTTGGTCATTTATCTCTGCAAGGTCATGTCTTTGAAAGTTCATAAGTGCTCAGCAAGCCAGAGGGAGGATTGTAAAGATGTTTCCTCAATATTTTTGTCTTGTACAGTTCATTTTCACCTTGGATTTAAAAACTCTGTTTTTAAAGGCAAGGTCATTTTAAATTCTTGTAAAAATGATGAAATTACAAAAAGTCTTCAAAAGGGCAGCAGTAACCCTGGTCCCCTTGCCAAGATCCCTCAGATGATCTCCCTGCAAAAAGAATCAAGTCAAAGCACTAAAAGAGTCAATTTCAGGATAAAGGGAGCCAAAAAGTCAGTTTTAAAAACAGTGTCAAAGATAAACTTTAGAAAGTGGGTTTGAGCATTAAATTTTTTCAAATGGAGTTTATAAAAGTTCAATTTCCCTCCTATTAGTCTCATTGTGTATCCAAAGCATGGTTGAGAGAGAGTGAGCAAACATCAAGAGCATTAGGCGAAAATTGGTCAAGGTTCGAGCTCAAGACAGGGGCGCAACCCGTCAAGCCAGGCGCGCGACCCGTCAGGTGCGCGTGACCCGTCAGTGCGTTTTCTGCAGTGTATTTTGTAACGGGCGCGACCCGTCAGGCGCGCGCGACCCGTTGGGCGTGGCGCGCGACCCGTCAACCTGTTCTCTGCAATCTCCTCTCAAAGTTGCTAAATCTTCCTCCAAGTCATCGAATTTGTTCAAGGTAGGCTCTCTACACATCATTTTGGTGGTTGGTTATGAATGTAAGCCCTCATGCTTGTGTTTTAACCTCAAATCATGCAAGTGAAAAGACACTATATGGCTGCATTGTTAATGTGTAAATGTGCTAGGGTTTGTGTTGTTTCAAGGTATTTCCCTTTGTAAATTGTCTCCCTCTTTCCCTTTTTACTCATATTTGCATTCATATCCATTTTCCCCATGCTATGTTGTAAATAATTGCAAACCCTCCCCTCTCCCTAATCACCAAAAATACAAACCCTACCCCCTCCCAAAGCATCAAAAACTCAAACCCTACTCTTGCTTCACCATATGCATGCTATAAATATAAAAATTTCTTGGTGAATATGTGAAAGGTTTTGTAAATAAGTTTCCAAATGTCCCCTTGTTACATACATGTATTCCCTTTTGTTCACTGTTTATACATGTATTCCTATATGCAGTGCTTTTGTAAATGATTCCCTATATCCTTGTTATGTAAATGTATGCCTGTATATATGCAAATATTTGTTTGCAATGTATTCCCTAAATTCCCTGTTATTCATATATTCCCAATTCCTTGTGCAAGAGGTCCCTCCCCTAACATTTCCCTCATGTCATTGTCCCCTTGAAACAGCATAGAGTTCAGCACTTTTACAAGTAGAAACAGCAGTACATTTTGTCCATTCTGCTCCTCAAACATGTCAGAAACCGAAACATATGAGCAGAGTGATGACCAAGCATCAGTGTCAGAGGTTGAGGTACAGAGGAGGCCACATAAGGGTGGAAAAGGTGGCCATCACAGTAGTATAGGAGCCTATGTCATTATGGTTTGATTCAGCTCGTAGTCTTGCATCAGTTGGCTTAGAAGGGCATCTCATGGGAGGAGTTCATTTCCCGTGAGTTTTTCACAGCACCACCCCAGCCACATCCTGAGGTCATTTAGGTGGAGGGAGGACCATCTCAGCAGCCTGATATTCCAGTCACTCGACATGTTAGTTCCTCACCTCAGCTCACTTATCAGAGAGGCCAGAGGGCCTTGTTTGCAGCAGCTCGGCGAGTACTATCTCCACAGTAGGTGGAAGGGGTCTCGCCTTCATCATCGGCTCAGCGAGTGTTATCTCCACATCAGGTGGAAGGGGCCTCGCTTTCTTCACCAGTACAGGTACCAGAGAGGGGCAAACAACCCATGATTGATGAGGGTCCATCAGGAGTTCCTGATATTGAGTTTGTTGACCTTGAGGCCAGTTCTCCTAGCCAAGAGGCAAAGGAGGTCATTCAACATCTCAGAGCTGAAAATGATGCCTTGCAGAGGAGATTAGAGGGGGCACAATGGACCATCACCTACCTTGAGCAGTGCAACAAACAGTTGGAAGATGAGCAGGCACTTGATGAGTTGTGGAGGATTCGTAGTGACCGAGTCTTGAACCGAAGAAGACCCGGTGATCCGTTGCCCGTTGACCGAGAGTCCATGCTCATCCAGGAGAACGCACACTTGGAGAGGCTATTGGCTAAGGCCAACCAAGAGAAGAAATTGCTGAGGAACATGAAAAACCATTACTGGGCAAGAATGCATGTGTGCAAGGCCAAGATGAAAATGTTTCAAAGGCGGTTGTCTGAGGCCCTTAAACGGAAAAAGAGGACCAATCCACTCCGTATCTTGGCTGAGGCTTCCCTCAAAGATCAAGGCACTAATTAGCCCAGCCACAGCACAAAACCCAAAAAATTTTGAGAATTTTGGGTGAATTTTGACATTTTCAGGCAATTTGCAGGTTTTTCCCATTAACGGGTCTCACCCCACGCGCGACCCTTCATGATGGCAACTCCTTTTGGTGAAAACTCAGCATTTCTAGATTTTTCATGCAAAGTTACATATGCCCATGGATGGACTTGAGATTTTGTGCAGTTTTGGTCCCCCAAAAGGTCAAAAAACTACCAAAAAATGACTTTCTGGCCCTTTTTTGAGTTGCAGAAACCAGTCTTGGGAGAATTAAGTTTTGACAAGGCAAATGACCTCCAAATTCAAATATTCCAGTTGGGTTGGAAAGTAGACTCATAGTCCTTTCCAACAAGCCCACTTTTGCTCAATTTGGACACCTGAAAGTGCCTCAAACATTGCTCCAAAGGCGCGCGACCCGTCAGGCAGTTTTTGCCAGATTGCATTGTACAGACCAGAAAACGCAGTTTTGACCCAGTTTGACTTTTTGGGGTGGAAGATGATTATCTTTGATGTAATTATTGTAACTCTAAGACACTTTTACTCTTGTTTAACACTTCTAGAAGATTCATTCATGTAAAGGGTAAATATTTAATGAATGGATTGGTTTCCTAGCTTATAGAGGCAAGTTGTTTTGATTGCCTAGATTGTAGTGCTTAGTTTAGAAGTGGTTGAAACAGCTCCTAGGATAGTGAGCTCGACCCATGGAGGTAGGGAAAGAGGTTAGATCATATATATTATGTACTTTCTTGCTCATTTTCATGGTTGGACTCTTGAGGGAGAAGCTATCATTGTATTATTCACTGTATCTCTGCAATTTTTGGCTAAGGAAGACCAGGGTTTTGCAGTCCTTTTTGGGATTCTTGTGGTTTCATGTATTGATGGAGTGCTTCTTAATGTTCTTGTAAGTGTGTTATGTGATTCATCTCCTTTCTTTCCTTCTGCATATTAAACAAATGAAGTGTTAAAGTAAGAATTCATGACTGTCATGCTCTGCTTTTAAGTTTGTTTAATTTCTATGTTTTCTACTGTTTAAGGAGAATTCAAAGTATTATTTGCTCTCCTTAGCTCCTCACCAGTATTTTCCATCCACTCACCTCAATCAAAGGCATCAATACGGTCTCCTACCTCGCCCCAAAGAACCCCCTGCAGAAACTGTGTCAAATCCCCGCACCCAAAATTGCCATCCCCTCAATTTGCCACCAAAAACCCTAAAAACCCCAAATCAACCTTTTTAATCAGTTTACTAGCCTAATATCAGTGTTACCTTGTTGGTCATCTCATTCTATTGAAGATCTGCCGAGATTGACCGTAGAGAGCCTTCTCCTGCCCCGTAGGGCTAGCTACGAGGCTAAATGGTTTGATGTAGCCTTTAGGTTTACCTTTCTCAGCCTGAGGTGAAATTTCAAGCGCTAACAGGGTAAATGTAAGAGGACACCTCCACCACAACCATTCTCCTAGGCAGATCCATCAAAATAAGCCCATGGGAAGCTCCTCCCAATGGCTTCAGGGATGATAGTTCTCTGAGATGCAGATTGGTCATCATATGGGATACTGGTGTATAGAGATATAATATGAGTAGAAGCATGTGCCCAGAGAGGTTCAATACCCTTAAAAATAGATTTATTTCTAAGCTGCCAAACAGACCAGCAAACCAGAGGAGGGATTTTCCTAATTTTAGAAGGTTGAGAAGATGTCCACCATGATTTCCAGGCCTCAAGGATGGTTTCCCCCTGCCATCTTAAGGTAATAGAGAGTGATTCGAGAACCTGAGTCCTGTTACACAATATTTTTTCACACCTCCTGTACTTCCCTGTGATATACCTTGAAGTGCCCGAAACATGATCATTATATAGTATACTCATCAATGTATACAACTCAGATCCCTCCTTTAACTTTGCTTGGAAAATATCTGGAG
The DNA here is from genome assembly GCA_031772625.1 of Pinus tabuliformis. Taxonomy (NCBI): domain Eukaryota; kingdom Viridiplantae; phylum Streptophyta; class Pinopsida; order Pinales; family Pinaceae; genus Pinus; species Pinus tabuliformis. The sequence continues at coordinate 1,252,741,496 of CM062816.1, read as the reverse complement.
CTTTCCCTGAAGAAATGGCTCATGAAACCCTAAAATGAGAATCATCGCCCTTATGAAGCTCAAAACCGCGATGATTGCCTGTTTCACCTTGTTAAGCCAACGATGGCATCGCTCTGTTCTCTCTCATACTCACGATGGTCTCAAAAAGGAAGTTTTCCCGAAAAGGATGAGAAGCTTCGTGATCTAGAAGATTCCAAAGCGGCGAGCTGGAGGTGGTTTCGCATAGATGAGGTCGAATCCTCCTAATTTTACCTCTTGGTCTCATCCCTATGAGCTACCTCCTTAAGATGTGGGCCTAATCCTATCTTTGGAGGAGGTCTAACTCCCTCTCCCAACCTTTAAATTCCCCCTCTACCATTCCCAAATGGTTGGTCTATGTCCATTCTCACCCCTATGCTGAGATTGTGCTGATAGGTTATTCATTAGACTTGGAGAAGGGGTGTTAGAGAGTTTCTTGGCTTGGACTTGTACCACTCAAGGAGAGCCTTTCAAAATCAAGGCTATGGTTGTAAGATTCCCCTTTATTCTTTAAATAATAATACAACTGCTAGTTCATCTTCCCAAAATATATATGTTCATGTATGTATTGGTTTGGCATTCCTTAGTTAACTAAATAGGTTATTATTGGATTTTCTATTGGTTTTGGTATGCTTTGTCCTCTCTTGGTCACTTGTGCAGGTACGTAAGAGCTGGAATAAGTAAGAACAAGTTTGTGACAGAAGCGATTCGAGGATCTAAGCTAAGGAAATCCGATTAGCATTAGAGCAAGGTAGGCCTTCTCTCTTGTTCCATTGTTCAATTATAATCTAGGAAGATGTCTAGTTGATTGTCCCTTCAGTTGCTAGACCCACTCATTGGGATAGAGGGAACGTCTCTATCTACAGAGACAATTAAGGGAAAGCATTGTAGCAGAAAGGACAACTGCTACAACTGCAAGGGAAACCTTTGCAACAGTCACAACAACCTTTGTAGTCACAGACACAGTTTGTTTAGTAGTCCTCCCAACCTTTGTCCTCACAAGGACAACCTTTGCAGCAACAAGGTCAGCCTTGGCAGCAGTAAGCCTTATATGCGTATCAGCAAGATTAGCCTTTTCAAGGTCAACCCCTGCACACCAGGGTCAAAATCCTTATGTCCAGGGCCAACAGGTTCAGCAACCTTATAACCCGTACATGGCATGCAATTCTCATCAGCGACATATGGCAAGGCAGTATCAAACCCACCCAGGACCGAATACTCCTTACAGGCAAGGTAACCCTCAATGGGGAAAATTCCAAATTCCATATGGACAAAATCCTCCACTGTGTGGGAAAATCCTTACCAACAAGAATGGACTTTGCAGTTTGGGTCTCCTCAAAGACCCTATATGCCTTTTAACATGCGATTTCCTTTCTTGGCTACGTTGGAGTTGTCTGATGTTTCGAGGCTCACAAATGATCCCATTCTTCATTCACCGTATTGGCCTCTAGTTCCAACGAATATTCTGAGTGATTGACCCAAATTCGAGGGAAGCGCGAAGGAGGATCCACAAGCCCACGTGATGACATATCACCTCTAGTTCTCCTCCAATTTGTATGTCGATGATTCTATCTGCCTTCAACTCTTTCGAAGAAATCTCATAGGTGTTGCTGCTAAGTGGTACATCGAATTTCCTCGAGGTACCTACAATGAATTCAACTCTCTCACTATGGCTTTCCTCACTCATTTTCAGCTGTCGGTTCGCTATGAAACTGGAACCCATTTTCTTACATCACTTAAGCAAGACACTGTGACCCACATCTCTGATCATATCCATGAATGGAGGCATCAACTTCACCTCATCAAGTTTGAGATTGATGATGAGTTGCTGACAGAATGGCTCACAAAATCATTCGTCAGCAAAATTTCTAAGGACATAGCCATGGGTGGATGTGTTATAGAAGAGCAAGCTATTGCTCGTCCCCAGTATTTAGACCTAGTCTATTCACAATCTAGCACATTGTATGAGATGTTACCTAATGCTCCGAGACCATCATCAGATCTGACAGCATCGAAGTCTCCGGATACACCACTTGTTGACGGTGTGATTGGTTCCATGTCTCAGACTCCTGCGAAAGCTTCTTCTAAGTAGAAAACGGTCTCAAACACTGGTTCTAATAATCCCTCTAAGAATTCATCCAGTCCTGGTAAAACCTCTAAGGTTCATGCTGTCCAGTCTACCACAGCAGATAAGTCCTCTAAGGGTAAAAAGAAGGAAAAGGGAAGGCCAAATCCAATGCCCCAAAAATGGACCCTCCTAAATCTTCTGCTAATGATGCTTCTCGAAGAAAGCTGAAATATCCTTGTCTCATCTATGAGGAGGATCATTACACTAAAGATTGTCCCCAACGATCTGAAGTTAGTTGCTTGCTGAAAGGGACTCTAGCTGTCTTAAAGGAACCCTTTCTGTCACAGTAGACCTAATTGGTAGACTAGCCTCAGTCTTCTTCTTCCTCAGGTTCCCAAGTGTTAATGATGCAAGGTTCATCATCTATCTCGATCACCACTCAAACTAAGGACTATCAAGCTATGTCTAAGCATACCATGGAGAAAGAAGCCAATGATATTCCTTCTAATTCTACTCTGTCCTCTTCTAGCCCTCTCTATATCGAGCACCCTAACAGTGAGTCCGTCATCTAACCACCCCCTAAAGGTGTTCTTTGGTAGTCATCTTTCAATCTGAATGATAGAGTTACGCAACATTACAATATTGTTGAGGATTTAGCTCAGGCACCTTCGGCGATTTCTACCTTGGAGGTTCTTCAATCCTATCCAACACAGTAGATGTCACTGTTGTCTGCTATAGGTGTTATTGATCCTTCTGATTCGAGTCTGATTAATTTTGATCTCGAGAATCATGTACCTCGTCTTCCTCATCAGATTGCATTTCTGATACAAGTCCTTATCAAAGGAAAGACGATTCATCGAACGGTTATTGATGAAGGTGCCTCAACCTACATCATGTCAGTTTCGTGTTGGAAATCCATTGGCTCTCCTTCTCTTAACCAATCATCGAACACCTTGGAAGCCTTTGATGGCAGAGGTTCATGACCATACAGTATTCTCACGAACTTACCAATTACATTAGAAGGCAAGACTGTTGAATTAGAAGTAGAATTTGTAGATGCCAATCTCAACTACAACCTTCTTCTCGGCGAAGCTAGACTCACGCCATGTTTTGTGTGGTGTCTTCTTTGTTTCGCGTACTTCGTTTTCCTCATGAAGGAAAAATAGTCACGGTTGATCAACTGTCTTTCTTTTCTTCTGGTTCATCGAGCAGTAATGTTCCTTATGTGGGCAATACTAAGATACCCTACGAGAGCATGGGAGGAGGTCTCTTCAAAGACTCTGCTTTAATGGGTACCTTCTCTCTCCCAGCTCCAAATGTTCATTCAGTCAATATGATCTCAGACTCTACGGATCCTTGGATTATCCCCACTGACAATCAAATTGACTCTTTTGGCGATGTTATGCCTTTAAGTCCATTGGAGATAAATTATCAAGAATTTGTTTTAGCTTCGATGGCTACTTTAGAAAGTTATACTGTCTTCAGTATGAACCTGGACACTTACGTGCCGTCTCCTTGGCTTGTTTCTTGGGATTCTCTAGATCCCTTGAATGAGACATTCCCCACTGACGAGAGTATTGTGGAGCTCATGTCTCTGGAGGAAGTTCCATGGAACAGTCTACATCATCGTTCTTCCTTTCTCCCTAGCCTCAATGGGATGCCTTCCTGTCCTGAAGCATTTGTTTCTCATTCTCTTACACCTCCACTTCAGACACCTATCTAGGTACATGAAGTCTTGTCGGAGGGTAACATGGGAAACATCATTGCTACGATGCCTCTTGAAATTTCTGTTAAACTGGGCATTGTCGAGAACATCCATATTGGGGTTACCTGTTCTCCAGATGAGATCAGGATTTATACTCAGCTTTTTAAAGAATTCTGAGATGTTTTCGCTTGGTCATACGAGGAGATGCCTGGTATCGATCCAGCCATAGTGGTGCATGAGATCCCGACTTATCCTAGTGCTAAGCTTGTTCGACAATGGCTTCACCCTGTGAACCCTCGAAAGGCTATTACTATCAAAGCAGAAGTAGAAAAGCTTTTGAAAGAAGGTTTCATTTATCCTATTCCATTGACGGATTGGGTATCCAATATCATCCCTGTTGCCAAAAATCAGGGTACAATACATGTTTGTGTTGATTACCATGATATCAACCACGCATGTCCTAAGGATAATTATCCTACTCCCTTTATCGACCAAATCATCGAAGAATGTGCAGGGAGTGAGATTTTTTATTTCATGGACAATTTTTCTAGCTATAACCAGATTAACATTTCACCTACCGATCAGCATAAAACAACCTTTATCTATCCTTGGGGTACTTTCACTTACAAAAATCTTCCTTTCGGTCTGAAGAATGTTGGCGCTACCTTTCAACAAGCAATGTCCTATGCATTCCATGACATTCGACACATTTTTCATCCATACCTTGACGACTTGCCTGCTCATTCGGCTAAACGTCGTGACCATCCGAATCACTTAATAGTTATCTTTTTACGATGTCAGCATTATAATATCCGTCTCCATCCACAAAAGTGTGTGTTTTGCATCGATTCTGGTTGGATCTTAGGTTTTGTTATGTCTCATGAAGGTATCAGGATTGATCCTTTGAAATTTGAGGCCATAATCAATCTACCCCCTCCTTCATCACTGCTACAATTGCAGAGTTTGCAGGGAAAAGCTAATTTTCTCCATCGATTTGTCCCGAATTACGCCGAACTTGCCAAAGGTTATACTTGCTTACTTAAGAAGGGGATCCCTTTTATTTGGGATGAATTTGCCCAAGAATCCTTCGATGCTTTAAAGAAAGCCCTAATTAGTGCTCCTTTACTGCATCCCCCCAATTACCGTCACGATTACTTCCTGTATTTGGTTGCAACTGATACCACTATTGCTATGGTGTTAGTTTAGGATGACGATGATGGAAATGAGCACGTGGTTTATTATCTGAGTCAGAATCTTCTTGATACTGAGTCTTGTTATGCTCATATCAATAATCTTGCTTTGGCAGCGGTTCATGTCGTCCAAAGGTTTCAACATTATATCCTTTTACAGAAAACCACCGTGATTTCTAATTGTAACCCCATGACATATATACTGACTCACCAGTTACTTGGAGGCAAATACTCCAAATGGATTTTCATCCTGCAGGATTTTGATTTGGAATTTACCGCTACAAAATCAAATAAATCGCTCGTCTTTGCTGAGTTAATATGTGCCCTTCCGTCTCCAAGCACCCAAACCAATTTAACAAAGAAGATACCTGATGAAACTTTGTTTCTGATCAACACTCTTGACCCATGGTATGGAGACATTATTGTTTATCTCCAAACCCAGACTTTCCGATCTGAGTTGTCCCGATCCGACCGACACCGCATCTGGCATCAGTCCCAACCCTATCAGATCATCAGTGATACATTGTATCAGGTTGGTGTGGACTCTATCCTTTGTAGATGTCTCACCCTTGAAGAGGCTGAGTCGGTCCTAAGTGATTGCCACTCTGGTGCTTGTGGTGGTCATATGTCCGGATATGCCACTGCTCAGAAGATCCTTCGCGTAGGTTATTTGTCGCCTTATATCTTGAAAGATTGCATTCTAGTTGTCCAAAAATGCCATGAATGCCAGATTTTCAACCGCAAGTAGTGCACCCCACCTGCACCCCTACACCCAGTAATTACCATTGGCCCATTTGCCAAATGGGGCATTGATTTCATGATATGTAACCCTGACTCGATCATGGGGCATGGTTATATCATTGTCGTCGTTGACTATTTTATGAAATGAGCCGAGGAGATGCCTACATACAATGATAACGATATCACTGCCATGCAGTTCCTTTTTAACCATGTTATAGTATATTTTGGTGTCCCTCAAGCTATCGTGACTAACCATGGATCACATTTTCGTCAGCACATGATGGCAGAGCTAACTGCTTAGTTGGGCCTTCGACATGATAGCTCAACTCCATATTATCCACAGGCCAATGGCTAGGTTGAAGCAGTCAATAAGGTTTTGATTACTATGCTTCAGCGTACCGTTGGGAAGCATAGAAAATATTGGCATTTAATGTTATTCTCAGCTCTTTGGGCTTACCGAACTTCTACTAAGACGGCCACTGGATTCACTCCATTCCAGCTGGTATACGGTTTAGAGGCAACTCTTCCAATCAAATGTGAAATCCCTTCGCTTAAGCTAGCTATCAAACTTATTCCGGATACCTCGCCTGAAGAGGAGCAGTTACTATATCTTGAGAGAGTCAAAGAGACTCGTCTCATTGCTATGATGGCCATTGAAGCTCAAAAGAAATGGGTCAAAGATCATTTTGACCAAACCGTTTCTCCTCACACTTTCCCTGAAGGTGACTTGGTCCTTCTTTACGATCAAGCCAACGATAAATTGGGGTCAAGTAAGTTCGAAAACATGTGGCATGGGACCTACATTGTCAAGTGTGTCTTACAGAAAGGTGCCTATGAGCTATGTGAATATGAGGGAAATGCATTGTCACAGCCTTGTAATGGGTTGTATCTCAAAAATTATTATGCATGAGATTCATGTAATAAATTTTGTACATTAGTGTGTTAATTCATTAGTGTGCATTTTTTATTTTTGGTGTGTTTGTTTTCTTTGCAGACATATGTTTTTCTTCTTACCTTGTGTTCCACTCAATTTCCAGATGTCATCAGGTCATTACATTGGTTTTGTTGATGGTGCTTGTCGTAGCACACAGAACCTATCTTCCGCAACATGGGTAATCTATGACCCTAATGGCGAGACGATTAACTTATAAGGTATCTTCCTTGGTCAAACAACCAATAATATTGTTGGGTATAGTGCAGTTATTGAAATCTTGTCAGAGGCAGTTGCTCTTGGCATTAGGGATTTAGTTGTCAAATTGGATTCGCAGCTCGTTGTGTTACAATTAAAAAATCATTATTCAGTAAGGAATCCACAAATATTGCGTATGTATCTACGTGTTAGATTGTTGGAAATAAATTTTGATTACATTACATATCAACATATTCCACGTAATTTAAATACATTAACTGATGCATTAGCAAATTTTGTTCTTGATATACATTTGCATCATTTGTAAAACTGAATCATGTTATGAACACATAAGTAAAAATAAAGCATGCATATATATATATATATATATATATATATATATATATATATATATATATATATATATATATATATATAGATATATATATATATATATATATATATATATATATATCTATATATATATATATATAGATATATATATATATATATATCACGTTTGTCAGAGTGTTTACATCAAAATATCAAAAATAAAGTGTTCTGAGACACTTGGCTTTCAAAGCCTACAAAATGTGTAAAAGACTATATGAACTATCAAACTATACAATGCTCATGATAGCACAAGACCGCCGTGATCACTCGGCCTAACATCCGACGCAGTATCGCAAAGACTCCCACAGTGTGTCTCTACCAACGCAGTGGAACATCATCGATAGTGGCATAATCTGGAACCCCTCGAGTGATTGCCTCCAGATTGCGTTCCATCTCAGCTAAGGGGTCAGCCCCTTCCTCATAGTCCGCACCCATTATCGGACGGGTGGCTCTTCATGCTATTAACAACATTTGTGGAGGTCTCTCTGGTCCCACATCTGCGCGTTTATCATAAGTTGAGTCTTAATTCACACTTTTATAAAAATCATAAAAACTTGAAAAAAATTCAAAAAACAAGTTTTTACTGACGTCAGTCCACTGTTCACCTGGTGGCAGAGGTAGATCTGGATCCGCTCTAAAGTCTATGTCAGCATAAGCATAGTCATCTACCATAAGTAGCTGGCATTCAAGCCAAGTGAATAATTGTGGTGGATAATGCATATGTTGACCTGTGCCTCCTTGAGGCATGATCTGGCTCCATCTCACGAGCCTCGGATCTCGAGGGGCAGGATGTGGTACTTCTTCCCACTGATACCAGAAGAGCGGTATTTGCTCCAAGAAGAAGGTCACCAGTATAGAACCGAACTCGAATTCCTTCACGTGTATGTGCTTACCTTTGGTTATTTGGCGCTTCATATTTGCCAAAAACCCTCCACACGATTTGGAGATGGTAGGGGTCAAACATGCGATAGCGTACTGAAACTGAGACTTGGAAACCTCATGCAAAGCTTTCATTCCGGATACATGCGCCATGGTGAAATTATTTTTCTTAGAATGAGGTTATTGGTGATTGTTACAATCTTCACCTTACCTCTGTTGGTTATCTCGGCAACAAGACAGTATCTATGGATTAGACTCCTAGTACTCTCACCTCCTTGGTGAGATTCAAAGAGTTGAACTGCTTCTCCTCGATGGGATAATCCCATGATGAAATAAATGTCCATCTCCTCCAACTCTAGTTCTTACCCTTTGATGATGAAGATCTGTCGATCTACATCCCAAAGGCTGATCAGATAGGGTGGCAACTCCATCTGAGCCCTCAACCCTATGGTCTGGAAGAATTTCAGTAGGCCACAATCCCTCATAACATTTATACATGCCAGATCTTGAGATGCTTAGAAATCCTCAGCCTCATGTCCTCTTTCTTTCCACTCCAAGAAAATATTTCTCCTGCAAACAAAATTTGAACCCTTATTAATGCTTTTACATGGATAAAAATCATCAAATTTTGCTTAAAAGAGAGTTTTTAACTTTAAAAAATCGCTCTCAACACCATCGCGCCTATTTTTCAAAATAGTGCGATGGCATCGCGTGAGCCTTTGGGCTCAAGCACGACCATCGCGTGTCCGATGACCATACTTGCGATGGTCTCCGACAAACTAAAATTTTAAAATCCTCCTTTATAGCCTAAATTTCACCGTTAAAATTGCGTAAAATAGGAATGAAATGCAAGAGATGGGATGAGGCTCTTTCCTGTCGCAGATGGATCGTGAAATGGTACCTTGGATCTCCCGTAGTAGCCACTGGAAAATCAAGGAAATTAGGGCACAAAAGCACTTTTAGAGATCAGTTTGGTAAAATGATAAAAAAACAAAATTACTTTTACCTATTTATAAGTTTTGAAAGTTATTTTGTCAAATATTTTTGTAATATTTTAATATTTACTCGATATCAATGATGGGTGTTTTTCTTGTGCAGTTACAGGTACCTTCAATATGAACAATGAACGTTATTGACCAATTCTGGGAGTTTTATTTTATCTCTTTTCCGGACTCATTAAATAAACGAAAATGGAACCCCCCTGGAGTCATCTTTCAGCTCTTTTCTGACTCTCAAAAATTGAAAAGATTGTCGAGTACTTGTCGTTTCGATCTCGTTAAAGTAAATAAATCGATGTCACCTCAGTATCTATTTACCCCTTTTTCAAGCCGAGACTTACTATTTATGAAAAAGGTACACCTTGATCAACATGGTCAAGAGGCTCCCTTGGATATTGTTTTCTACCTTTTCGGATTCGAGGGACAAATTACGAAAAGGGACATGATGGAGTTTTCTTTTCCGTTTCTTTTTCAAACTCTCTAAACATGAAAAAGATACTGAGTTTTTCTTACGTCGGGCTCGTTAAAAATTTGCAACGAAGGACTCGTCACCATGATGAGACTGAGCTTCTCCTTCCTAGGGCTCGCAAAACTTACTAGGTTGGATTCATTTGAAGAATGAAATTACATAACAAGCATATGCTATCCCCTTCAAGCTTGTGATAAAAATAATTGGGGTACTCGCTAGAAATAGCGGGGGAAAATGAAGATGAGACATCCTTTGTATAGGCAGCATGTCACTCTTGAACATGACACTCTTCTGCTCTCGTGTCGGGTTTGGGATATCCTCACTCAGTCACTTGTCCTCCTGGGTTTGGGTGATCCATTTTTCCTCTCATTTGACTATTCCACACTATCATCATGACCTTTAGTCCCATGTTGAGTCAGATGCTTCCACACTCTGGAGTCATGTCGCCAATATGTTCAAGAGAAGTCCAATCTATAGTTATTTACGTATACATTGTTCGAGTCATTACTATAGTCCTGAATATCATTCCACTTTATTCCTTGTTTCATGTCGATGATGAGGGATTCATCATTTCCCTCCTTCAACAGGTCACTTCCTGTCGACTTCAGCTTACTATCCAGAAAGGCAACTTAGGAACTCCCTTTCATTACCTTAGAGCTAGTATGCCTTAATGGCCAGTTCTTCGCATCCAACGACAGGTCTTCATTATTGGCTTTCAATCGGGTGATTCCATGAGTGTTCGACCTCAGCTTCATTATCACATTCACGTATTGTACTATTGTACCTTGAGGGCCATTAGCATTATTGGTAGTTTCTCTTGTACCTATTAACGGTCCACATCATTGGCTGGTAATCAGGTGGTTTTGTAGCATGTTTGAATTCAACACATTTATTCACATGCTAGAATTCATTCATTGATCGGGTCAGGATGGGGCGCAAGACCCCGAGTACTATCTGTTATGGTTCAGGCTGCATGGAGTTTTATGTTATTCATGATTGTACACATGTTTCTACTATACAGATGGTTGTGACCATACCATGAGACGTTATATTCATAATGATCCTTGTTATCTGGATGGTTGCACCCATACCATGGATATTTTATCTAGTCTTCCTCACCTGGATGGCTACGTCCATGACGTGGATTCATGTATTGATCTCAAATATGTATATGTATATTCGTCCTTGATTTGCAGGTCTCTTGACAGTGCGTTTTCTCGTCCTTGTCAAAAGCTCGTAAAACATCTCAGCCATCACTCCTCATTTTGCCTTCATGCTTATGGGGCATATGTTACATGGTATTTTATCACGCCTCCTGTACTTCCCTGTGATATACCTTAAAGTTCCCGAAACATGATCATTATACAGTTAACTTTGCTTGGAAAATATCTGGAGCTTTTTGTTCAGCCCTGAAACTGCATCTCTTCTACACACTTTCCTAGACTTTTTCCCCTCACCAGTGCCTCATAAGCTATCAAAGATCATTACATATTGATTTTGAGAGTGCATTTAGGTGGTTTTCTAACTATATTTTTGTGTTTGCTATTTGACTTAGATTTTTCTCATCAGCGGCGCAATGCAGCCACTTTCCGCAGCTGACTCGAGATTCCGCAGCTTTTTTTTTTATCTTTAGGTTACAGGTGTCGGCAAGCAAAACAAGGCACGTGGGTAGTTTAGAAATGATCTGGACATGGACCAGGTCCTATTGGTTCAACCAAATTCATAGAGGAAAGCCTTAGTCAAGCGATGGTCAAATGAGGAGTTCTACGGCAAACAGGTCTCTGTTTTCAACACGTGAAGGGTCTGAGACCGTTCCTAGATCCATGGATTCATTTTAACAGCTGTAGACTGCCTCCACGATGCAAATCCAACAACCACCTTTTGGTAGATTGAATGATCATGGCAACCAACACGGTAAGCTCATGGGTGTTGTCTTTTTACGTGTCCTCTGCTGAAGGTGTTTCATAGGAAAAACAATTATGTAATTTCCTTTATAAATAACGCGTTTGCAAATGCATGTAGCTAGTTTTTTTAGGTAGTCTTGCTGTTAGTTCATGTACTGTGCCATGACATTGGTCCTGTTGTTGTAACGAGAGGATCCTTCCTCTGTTTTGCAATATAACAAGACTATGTTTTATATGACTGTGTGAGCGTAATTTCGGACTGACAACATGTTAACCAAGGCCATGCAGAGGGCCCCTGCTGGCTGAGGTTTTGTTTCTTTATTTCTGTAAAGTTTTTATGTGTTGTTGTCTTATTTCCATTGTAGATATTTCATAGTTTGTTCACCTGTGTATATTTCATATTTTAGTTATGGTGTTAATGTTTCATTCCTGTACATGATTTTCCAAGCATTGTATATTTTTGCTAACACTGATCAGTGTGTTTCAGGATAGGCTAGGCTCAGGCATTTTCATACAATTTTTGCAATAAATAGTGACATGAGATTGGCCTCTCTACTGACTTTGTTTTTCTTAGCTTTTCAATTTCAGTTATGCTTTGATTTCAGTCTTATTCAATTGTTGTTGTTAGTTAGTTTAGATATCAAATTCTTCATGTCATTTAACGTTATCTCCAGAGCCATGGCTTAACCCCAAAAAGCTACTTGGCGAGCTATCGGATTATGATTGAGGTGATTTGATTTTACTTTCATTTCTGCAATTAGATATTAGGTTCTTCATGACATTTGACGTTATCTCCAGAGCCATGGCTTAACCCCGAAAAGCTACTTGGCGAGGTATCGGATTATGAGTGAGGTGATTTGATTTTACTTTCATTTATGCAATTAGATATTAGATTCTTCATGACATTTGACGTTATCTCCAAAGCCATGGTTTAACCCTGAAAAGCTACCTAGCAAGCTATCGGATTATGAGTGAAGTGATTTGATTTTACTTTTATTTTTTTAATTAGATATCAGGTTCTTCATGTTATTGACGTTATCTCCAGAGCCATGGATTAACCCCGAAAAGATACTTGGCGAGCTATCGGACTATAAGTGAAGTGACTTGATTTTATTTTCATTTGCAAGTAGGTAATTTAGATATCAATTCCTCATGTTATTGACATTATCTCCAGAGCCATGGCTTAACCCCGAAAAGCTACTTGGCGAGCTATCGAACTATAAGTGAAGTGAATTGGTTTTACTTTTATTAGTTTGCAGTTTTTGATTTGTTTGAGTGCAATTGCTCAACTTTTATTTCTGTATTTAGATGAGCAGCAGAGATAGTGATTTCATGATCAGTAGTTCATCATTTTTTTTATTTGAATAGCTGCACATTTACATTCTTGTTTAAGTACTAATTTCATCACTAGTATGTTTTGAGATCCTCTGAAGTGTTAAGCTCTGGAAGTCATCATAAAGGACATCCATACTTGCCTTCTAAAGTATTCTTAAAACTTAGGAATAGGATTTCCATTCGCATTAGGAGACAAACAAAGATAAAACCCCCAAAAACAAAATAAAATTGAAAACAATAAAAAGTAAGAAAGAGGTTGTCTTGCACATATAGTGCGCCACACTTCATCAGTTTACGACTCCCGGATTGATAATTAATGTAGCAATTTAGGACATACTAAATTGACTAAACATTTTGGTGCTGTTGCCGGGGAGTGTAACTAAGTAGCTGATCTGTTACAAAAAAAGGAAGGGAAAAATTGATAACTTCTTGAAGTATGCTCTCCTCTTGCACCTAGTGTGATCTGGAGGATCAGAAAAGAGAGTTATTAGTTCAATAATTTCTTGATTATGCTCTCTTCTTACACCTAGTGTGACCTGGAAGATCAAAAAGAGAATTATTAGCCCGACTTAAAAATAAAAAATAAAAAATAAAAAATGACATGCATAGAGCAAGAGATTCTAGGGGAAGGTTTATCGCTAAGGCCAAAAGTTCAATTATCACAGCTCTAGCTACTTCAAGGCATAGACAAGATATACCTCCATCTCCGACTCATACTCCTAGCCTTAGGATTCCTGGAATTCAAGGGGCAGCAGCTGAATTAGGAGTTTCTCCCACACTATCTAGTAAATCTGATCTAGGAGAAGAACCTTTCTTCACTTCTATAGGGGAACATATTGTAATCAAAGAAGTAGAATCACCTGAAGAAGAGGGAAAGGGAGAAACTCTCTCTCGTTCACCATTAATAGAAGAACTAGAAGACTTTGAGGAAACTATCATGACAGAGGAAGTAGTAGATGGATTTGGAGGAGGAGGTAGAGGTAGAGGAAGAGGAAATAATGGAGGCGGTAGAGGTAACAATGGGGGAAATAGGGAAGGAGATAACTCATTTGGATTCCCTATAGCTGATGAGGAAACTCATACAACAATGAAAAACATTTCACCATCTGTCCTCCCAAACTTTTATGGGTTGCGAAGTGAGGACCCTGAAACATTTCTGTTTGAGTTTGAAGTCTTGTGCCGAACCTATGACTATATGGAAGACTCTCAAAAACTCAAAGTGTTTCCTTCAACATTGAAAGGAGTTGCTTTGAAATGGTTCATGGAATTAGTCACTCAATCTATTAGGACTTGGAATGATATGAAACAAAAAAATTTGGATAGATACCTGGATTATTGTATGCCCACCAAACATAAGGATGAGGTATTCAAGATGATGAAAAAAGAAGATGAAAACTTGGAGGATTTACTTGAAAGATTTCAATACAACTTAAAGAGAGCAAAAATGAGTAATTTAGATGAGGAAACCTTGAAAGCCCTTCTATTGAAAGCCATTAGAGATTAATGGATAGATATTTTAAACATGATGGGGAAGGGAGACATTTCTCAACTTCCACTTCGTAAAATAGCAGAACTATGTGTCCATCTCTCAAGGGGAAAATCTATAACTGGAAAATGGCCGAGAGATCCTTCTCTTATTAGAGCAAACAAATCTGCAACTAGATCAGTAAGTAGGGCAGAGATTGGAAATATGCTTGATGAGTTCAAAACTGATATTCTAGGGAGCCTTAGTGAACAACTAGACACCCTTAAAATACAAAACAAGCAGAAAGCAGAAGTTGATGCCTTGGCCATCTTTTGTCCAAAATGTAGAAAGAAACATGCTCTAAGGGAATTCCCCTTGGATGCAAAAGTTGTAGAAACATGTATGATTTGCTCAGAAAGTCATGAGACCAAGGATTTTCCTTCAATTCCTGGACTCAAAGTTGTCTTTTAGGAAGATCTAAATTTAGTAGAGTCCCTTTGTTTTGTTTCAAGAAGACCATGGTAGGGGCAACAAAATCAAGGATTTAACAATCCTATGAACTTTCAGCTCCCGCCAAATTGGAATTCTTGGCAACAACCTTGGCCCCAACTTCAAAATCCATACCAATCATGGGCACAAGGGATGAAAAATCCTTATGGGAGATTTGCTCAATTTTATCAATATCCTCCATCTTTTCAAAATCAACAAAATCCACAACTTCCAAATCGAAACCCACAACTTTCATTGCCATTTCCACAACAACAACCTTCTCAACAAAATCCAAATTCTCAACTCCTACTTCCATTTCAACAAAAGACAAATCAACTACCAGCCCAGCCATTGCCAAATCCCAACAACAAAAATCCTCAGAATGCTTACATGGTAGAAGGACAACAATTTCCTACCTATATGATTGTTCCTCTTAATGATGTTCAACTCAGATCTGGTAGAGTTTTAGAAAAACCTTCTATAGATGTTCAAGAGCAAGGTACCTCTGAGGAGGATTCTCTTAAAGTCAATAAAGGTTCTAAGGAAGCATCTCTTCAAAACCCAATCATTCAAAAAGAAAAAGAAAAAGAGTCAACCCCCACAACTCCTATAGTTGAGCAACCTGCATCTTCATCCACGCCTCCTTTCCCTGAAAGATTACAAATTGACAAAGGGGTGGAAAAACAAATCTTGTTGCCTAACTATGATTTTCTAGATGAATTAAAGAATGTCTGTATCAAGATTCCCTTGCTACAAGCCATTAGAGAGATTCCTATTCTAGCAAAAACAATAAAGGAGTTGAGTCTCAAAAGACCAGGAAGGAAACCAAGAGATACAAGAAGAATCCACCTGGTAGGAAAAATTGCAGATATCATGATGGGAAAAATTACCATGCAGAAATATGTGGATCCAAGTAGTCCAATTGTCAAGACACATATAAATGGGATAGAAATTCCAAACACTTTGATTGACTTAGGGGCTGCTATAAACATTATGAGTAGATAGACTATGGAACAACTTAAACTTCCTAATCTTCTTTTTACACCCACCTTACTGCAACTTGCAGATAGATCAATAATCAAACCAGAGGGTGTACTAGAATATATTTCAGTCTCCTTAGATTCTTGGGAATATCCAGTAGCTTTCATGATTTTGACTCCCAAGAGTAATTTAGGAGGGCATCCACTCATCTTAGGAAGACCTTGGCTAGCCACAACTGATGCTTTCATTAGTTGTAGATCTGGGGATATGTATATTTCTGATGGTAGTTCGACAAAGAAATTCAATTTGTATCCTCCAGCAAAAGAAATTACAGAAGTAGGAGACAATGAATGGGTCAACGATGAAGATATTATACAACCTATCTTTACTATCTCTGAAATTAGTGAAGATAGTCAAATTTTGAACACATTAGAAAATTTTGAAACATCTTCAGAATATGACCACACACAATTTCAGTTAGATTCTGATATTGAATATTTATCATCAAGACAAATGTCTCTTTACTCTATGGAAGAGTTTGGTAGTTCTACCATTGAAATTTTTCCAGGTAAAACACTGAATATCAACAAAAATTTGGAAAAGTCACAACAGGAAGAGCTAACCAAAATCTTGCAAAAATATTCTACTGCATTTGCATGGGAGTATACTGATATGAAAGGTATTGACCCTAAGACTTGCATCTATCATATCTATATTGAGGAAAACAGTAGACCAATCAGACAACCTCAGAGAAGGATGAATCCAAATCTTAGGGAGATAGTGAAAGAAGAGCTCCAAAAACTACTCAATGTAAACTTCATTTACCCAATTTCAGATAGCTGATGGGTTTCTCCTTTGGTTATAGTTCCCAAAAAGAATGGTAAATGGAGGGTATGCATTGATTACAAGGAATTGAATAAAGCAACTTTGAAGGATCACTTTCCTTTGCCCTTTATCGATCAAGTATTAAATACATTAGCAGGCAAAAAGTACTTTTCATTTCTGGATGGTTTTAGTGGTTATAATCAAATTCAAGTAGCACCTGAAGATCAGGATAAGACCACATTTACCTGTCCATGGGGAACTTTTTCTTATCAAGTGCTTCCTTTTAGATTATGTAATGCACCCGCAACATTCCAAAGAGCAGTACTAGGAATTTTTTCTGATCTAATCCATGATTGTGTAGAGGTATATATGGATGATTTAACAGTTTATGGTGATTCATTTGAATAGGCATTAGAAAATTTGGAAAAAGTCCTTATAAGATGTAAAGAAACAAACCTTTCATTAAGCCATGAAAAATTCTTTATAATGTTTACTGAAGGTATTGTTTTAGGACATCATATTTCAGGGGATGGGATTAAAGTTGATAGATCAAAAGTTGAAGTCATCTCCAAGTTACCTATTCCAAATTGTCAAAAATATGTTAGAAGTTTTCTGGAATTTACTGGATATTATAGAAAAATTCACCAAAATAGCATCTCCACTCTTCAAACTGCTTACAAAAGACTGTGAATTCAAATGGGGTCCTGATTGCCAATCAGCATTTGAAACTTTGAAAACAAGAATATCTGAAGCGCCTATCTTGAGAGGACCAAATTGGAAATTTCCTTTCCATATTTCCACAGATGCTTCAGATACAGCTTTAGGGGCTGTATTGGGACAAAAAGATTTAGTTCCTTATGCCATTTACTATACCGGTAAAAATTTAACTCCCACTGAGTTGAACTATACTGTGACTGAAAAAGAGTTCTTAGTTGTTGTTCATACAATCAATAAGTTCAGACATTATATAACAGGCTATGAAACTTTTATTCATACTGATCATTTTGCAATTAGATATCTAATGAAAAAACCCATTACTAGTGGAAAATTTATAAGGTGGCTCCTACTTTTACAGGAATTCAATATTACAGTGTTAGATAGACAAGGGAAACAAAACACAGTAGCTGATTTCTTGTCTAGGATTCAGAATACTAAAGAAGATTCTACTGTAGAGGACAAGTTTCCTGATGAATATTTATTTGCAATAACTAATAAGACTCCTTGGTATGCATATATAACTAACTATTTGGTTACAGGGAAACTACCTCCACATTTATTTCCTGGTGAAAGAAGAAAGATTATTCAGGAAAGTTCAAAATATGCATGGATTTCTATCAAATTGTTTAAAACAGGGCCAGATCTTGTGATCAGAAGATGTGTTAGGGAAGATGAGATGCCTGATATTCTCAAAGCATGTCATGATGAACCATGCGCTGGACACTTTGCTGACAAAAGGACAGCCTATAAAATCCTCTCTTTAGGATATTATTGGCCAGCCCTTTTCAAAGATGCAAAACAATATGTCAAAAGATGTGACAGCTGCCAAAGAGTAGGGAAACCTACCCTCTCAAATGAAATGCCATTACAACCACAGGTACTCATCGAACCCTTTGAAAAATGGGCTTTAGACTTCATTGGACCTATTAACCCACCATCTAAACAAAGAAAGTATATATTGGTATGTACTGATTATGTCACTAAATGGGTAGAAGCCAAAGCATTATTTTCTGCTACTGAGCATTCAGTTGTTAGTTTTCTTTATGAGGATATTTTTACTCGCTTTGGTGTTCCAAGAGAAATTGTGATAGATTAGGGAGGTCAATTCACATCCAAATTGGTGGAGAAGCTGATGGAAGAGTACAAGATCAAGCACAGAAAATCTACTCCTTACCATCCGCAAGCAAATGGTCAAGTGGAGTCTACAAACAAAGTTATTGAAGGCATCATTACCAAGACTGTTCATCTACACAGAAGAGACTGGGCAGAAAGGCTTCCTGAAGCCTTATGGGCCTACAGAACTACATGGAGGAATACAATAGGACATTCTCCCTATGAACTTGTTTATGGGAAAGAAGTTCTTCTCCCCATTGAGTTCCAAGTTAGAACCTTCAAGATGGCAGTTCAATTGGGAATGGATCTATCGGAAGCCCAAAAGCATAGAATGGAGCAGTTGAATGAACTAGATGAGATCAGACAAAAAGCAATCCTAAGAACTGATCTAGTTCAATATCAAAGAGCTACGTGGCATGACAAATACATCAAGGAGAAAAAGTTTCAAAAGAGAGATTGGGACATTTATATTTGATTCCAAATTCAAAGATTTCAAAGGTAAAATTTAGACTCATTGGCTTGGGCCATATGAGATTGACAAAGTCTTTAGCAATGGAGCGGTAAGAATCAAAACCATTGATGAATATCAAACTCTTCTTATTGTGAATGGTCACAGATTAAAGATCTATCATAAGCCACTCTCAAAGGAGGAATTTGTCAAAATATTTCAATATAATTCTGCAATAAGGCTGGTGAAGAAGAATACTTCTTCTCCACCAACCTAGTCTTTGTTCCTTTCTGTTTTATAAAAAAGAAAAAAAAAAACTGTATAAGCCTGAAAACCAATCACTAATTGGCAGTCTTATACAGAAAATACAGGGCGAAAATCAAAAACTTCTAACGCCCTATATTTTCCCAAAAAAAAAATCCCTCTCATTTTATTCATAGTTTCATGTCACTTCACTTCACTTCATTTCATTCCATTTCATCATCACATTCCACCAATAAAAGCCCTTTCATGACCAGTTTTCGTATATCATTTACTCAGTCATCATTCATTTCCATCCATCTCCATTCAGTCATATGTTCACTATGTCAGTTTACGCAGCTGAATTCTGTTTCCGCAACTAAAAACTGATTCCGCAGCTAATTGTTGATTTCGCAGTTAACACTCTGTTATTCAGCACTGACAGTTAGATGTTAGCCAAATAATGATGAGAACCAAATGCAGGTATGACAAAAGAAAATATTTTGAAGATATAAAGCACCTAAAGCACCAACAAGAAGCAGCCAATCAAAGGTCAGTGGACGGAAGTGGTAAGATTCTAAGGTATGACCAAAATTCATTTCAAATAGCATTTTAAAGCACCTTCTATATAGTTATGAAACCACCGGCTCCATTATGTGTAATGATTTGCATTGATAGCTTTCTTAACTGCTCCATGGCCTTTACATAATTCCACCACGAACTTTGCATTAATTTTTAACGGCCTCATGATCCGCCTCCAAATTTAACTCATGTTTAGTTGTACATTGGCATTCCACCTGTTGAACTGGGTAATTATGAGGACGTAATCTATTTGATCACGGCTCTTTCCTACCACACAAAACCGCAGTCATTCTGAGAACATGCTAAGGCCTATTCCGTAGCCTTCTAGTTCAAAGTTCTTCCGAGCTCACTCTATTTCCATACTATCCCATTGAAGTTGCGTTTGTTATTTCTGGCCTGTTTACATAAGCCTCCACTCCGTGAACTCATTTTCACTACCTGTTCTCTGCTCTTCCGTTTACAACTACTAGTTTTTCTCCACAATCCTTCTCCATCTCCCGCTAACACAACTGTTTAACCTCCGTCAATCCATTACTCACAGTCCATCACCCACAGACATATTTTAAGGCACGAGGAAGGAATGGGCCTTCTCGTAAGGACAGAGCCGGACGGGCCTAAATTCATGGAGGTTATCCACAATTGAAAAGCATATTAAGGAAGGCACGGTGGCTGTAGTTCATCCAAAAATTCAGAGGTCACAATAAAGAAGTGACGAAGACATTTGCAAGGTCTTTTAATGGCGTGGAAGTTGAGGTTGGAGATCTTAAATTTTCAGTCACAGAGGCATCTATCGCAGCAACAATGGAACTCTCATAGGAGGGGGAACGGTGGTTCAAAAACAAAGACTTTGATGAGAGGGCCTGGAGGATTATTTTGTGTAACCCAGGTATGGATATAACCATCTTCAAACGTGGAATCCCTGTTTCTGCTCTAGAGGAAAAGTGGATTAACTTATTATTGATAATCCAGAAGTTTATTACATGTGAAGGACGGTTTGGGTCCATGTACATGTACCAAATCCGATTGCTAATGAATTTTCTAGAAAATCAAACCATCAATTTGCCTTACTTTCTGTTGAATAACCTGAAAAAGATGTCCATAACTGTACAAAAGAATCTGGATGACATAGAACCCCACCTTTACCATCACGGCCTTGTTAAAATTTTGATTGAAAAATAGTTGAAGGAAAGAAAGGATACTTGGGAACAGTTTTTGATTAGAAACTTCTTTCAGGATCCACCTAAAACACCCAAGAGTAGCTCAACAAAGAAAAGTAGGAGAAGGAAAATGAGTGTGAACATTTAGGATACTCCTACTAACATAGCTAAAGAAACAAGTAAGGAGGAGAAGCTGTCTGAAAGTAGGAAAGAAAAAACTGAGGTTAGGAAGCAAGGGAGACTAAAGGAGAAAAGAAACATTGAAGCTGCCTATCAAACCCCAGAACCTTCCTCAGAAGAAGATCAAATACTTTTTGAAAGACTAATCTACCTTAAGGAACAATCAGCTGCAGCAAAGAGAAAAGGGAAAGAAAAACAGAGTGTGGAGAAAGGAGACACCAGCTCACAGAATCTAAGGAGGATCTCCAAACTTAAAGGAAAATTGAAGAAAGTACAAACTAAAGGGGCCCACTTCATTGACTTAGGAGGGGAAACACCAAAACAGTTTCCAACAATCCCTCCTGGTCGTAGCCCACAATATACTCCTATTTCTCAACCAGATTTTGAGATCAGTCCTTCTCAGCCAGATTTTGGGGTTAGCCCAAGAAAGGCTACACCTGAGATAGATCCAACCCAGCAAGAAATGTATGATTTTATTGAGTCGTTGGAGAAGACTGCCACAGATCAAGGCACTTCATCTACCCAGCCTAATACAGCCCAGGAAGCTCTAATCCAATCACTAAAACAGGAAGTTTTTGAACTAGAAGTCCTGAATAGACACATCAAAAGAGAAAATGAAACATTGAAAGAACAGAGCAGGTTGGATAAAATTATTCACGACAACACCATGTTGCATCTTGGGCTGTGGCAGAAGAAAAATAGGAAATTGAAGAAAAAGAGCAGGAGGTTGAGCAGAGCTCTTATCAACCTCAAATTCAGGTGCCTAATGAGAAAGCCTAGGATGACAATGGTACCAAGAAAGAAGAAAAGAAGGCTGGATGTGTTAGCAGAGGTCTTAGAACACATGAAATGAAGGGAGGATGGTCACAATTTTGGTTGCATAAGGACATGCAACACCTTCACAGTGGGGGTATGTTGAGCCCTAAAACTACATCTCTTCTACACACTTTCCTAGACTTTTTCCCCTCACCAGTGCCTCATAAGCTATCAAAGATCATTACATATTGATTCTGAGAGTGCATTTAAGTGGTTTTCTAACTATATTTTTGTGTTTGCTATTTGACTTAGATTTTGCTCATCAGCTGCATAATGCAGCCACTTTCCGCCGCTGACTTGAGATTCCGCAACTGTTTTTGTTGATCTCTAGTTACAGGTGTCAGCAAGCAAAACAAGGCACGTGGGCAGTTCAGAAATGATCTGAACATGGACCAGGTCCTATTGGTTCAGCCAAATTCGTAGAAGAAAGCCTTGGTCAAACGATGGTCAAACGAGGAGTTCTACGGCAAACAAGTCTCTGTTTTCAATACGTGAAGGGTCCAAGACCATTCCTAGATCCATGGATTCATTTTGACAGTTGTATACTGCCTCCACGACGCAAATCCAATAGCCACCTTTTGGTAGATTGAATGATCATGGCAACCAACACGCTAAGCTCACGGGTGCTGTCTTTTTACGTGTCCTCTGCTAAAGGTGTTTCATAGGAAAAAAAATTATGCAATTTCCTTTATAAATAACGCGTTTGCAAACGCATGTAGCTAGTTTTTTTAGGTAGTCTTGCTGTTAGTTCATGTACTGTGCCGTGACATTGGTCCTGCTGTTATAACGAGAGGATCCTTCCTTTGTTTTGCAATATAACAAGACTCTGTTTGATATGACTGTGTGAGCGTAATTTCGGACTGACAGCGTGTTAACCAAGGCCGTGCAGAGGGCCCTTGCTGGCTGAGGTTTTGTTTCTTTATTTTTGTAAAGTTTTTATGTGTTGTTGTCTTATTTCCGATATTTCATAGTTTGTTCACCTGTGTATATTTCATATTTTAGTTATGGTGTTAATGTTTCATTCCTGTACATGATTTTCCAAGCATTGTATATTTTTGCTAACACTGATCAGTGTGTTTTAGGATAGGCTAGGCTCGGGCATTTTCATACAATTTTTGTAATAAATAGTGACATGAGATTGGCCTCTCTACTGACATTGTTTTTCTTAGCTTTTCAATTTCAGTTATGCTTTAATTTCAGTCTTATTCAATTGTTGTTGTTAGTTAGTTTAGATATCAAATTCTTCATGTCATTTAACGTTATCTCCAGAGCCATGGCTTAACCCCAAAAAGCTACTTGGCGAGCTATCGGATTATGAGTGAGGTGATTTGATTTTACTTTCATTTCTGCAATTAGATATCAGGTTCTTCATGACATTTGACGTTATCTCCAGAGCCATGGCTTAACCCTGAAAAGCTACTTGGTGAGCTATCAGATTATGAGTGAGGTGATTTGATTTTACTTTCATTTCTGCAATTAGATATCAGGTTCTTCATGACATTTGACGTTATCTCTAGAGCCATGGCTTAACCCCAAAAAGCTACTTGGCGAGCTATCGGATTATGAGTGAAGTGATTTGATTTTACTTTTATTTTTTTTAATTAGATATCAGGTTCTTCATGTTATTGACGTTATCTCCAGAGCCATGGCTTAACCCCGAAAAGCTACTTGGCGAGCTATCGGACTATAAGTGAAGTGACTTGATTTTATTTTCATTTGCAAGTAGGTAATTTAGATATCAATTCCTCATGTTATTGACGTTATCTCCAGAGCCATGGCTTAACCCCGAAAAGCTACTTGGCGAGCTATCGGACTATAAGTGAAGTGAATTGGTTTTACTTTTATTAGTTTGCAGTTTTTGATTTGTTTGAGTGCAATAGCTTAACTTTTATTTATGTATTTAGATGAGTAGCAAAGATAGTGATTTCATGATCAGTAGTTCATCATTTGTTTGATTTGAATAGCTGCACATTTACATTCTTGTTTAAGTACTAATTTCATCACTAGTATGTTTTGAGATCCTCTGAAGTGTTAAGCTCTGGAAGTCATCATAAAGGACATAATTGCCTTAAAATCTATATCCATACTTACCTTCTAAAATATTCTTAAAACTTAGGAATAGGATTTCCATTCGCATTAGGAGACAAACAAAGATAAAACCCCCCAAAACAAAATAAAATTGAAAACAATAAAAAGTAAGAAAGAGGTTGTCTTGCACATATAGTGCGCCACACTTCATCAGTTTACGACTCCCGGATTGATAATTAATGTAGCAATTTAGGACATACTAAATTGACTAAACACTTTCCCTGAAGAAATGGCTCATGAAACCCTAAAATGAGAATCATCGCCCTTATGAAGCTCAAAACCACGATGATCACCTGTTGCACCTTGTTAAGCCAATGATGGCATCGCTCTGTTCTCTCTCATACCCTCGATGGTCTCAAAAAGGAAGTTTTCCCAAAGAGGATGAGAAGCTTTGTGATCTAGAAGCTCCAGAGCGGTGAGCTGGAGGTGGTTTCGCATAGATGAGGTTGAATCCTCTTAATTTGACCTCTTGGTCTCATCCCTATGAGCTAACTCCTTAAGATGTGGGCCTAATCCTATCTTTGGAGGAGGTCTAACTCCCTCTCCCAGCCTATAAATTCTCCCTCTACCATTCCCAAAAGGTTGTTCTATGTCCACTTGCACCCCTATGCTAAGCTTGTGTTGAGAGGTTATTCATTAGACTTGTAGAAGGAATGTTGGAGAGTTTCTTGTCTTGGACTTGGATTACCTCTCAAGGAGAGCCTGTCAACATCAAGGCTATGGTTGTAAGCTTCCCCTTTATTCTTTAAATAATAATACAACTACTGGTTCATCTTCCCAAAATATATATGTTCATGTATGTATTGGTTTGGCATTCCTTGATTAGCTAAATAGGTTATTATTAGATTTGCTATTGGCTTTGGTATGCTTTGTCATCTCTTGGTCACTTATGTAGGTACATAAGAGCTAGAAGAAGCAGCAACAAGTCTGTGACACAAGCGATTCGAGGATCTCAACAAAGGAAATTGGATTAGCATCGGAGCAAGGTAGGCCTTCTCTCTTGTTCTATTATTCAATTATCATCTAGGAAGATGTCTAGTTGATTATCCCTTCAGATGCAAGACCCACTCATTGGGCTAGGGGGATCGTCTCTTTCCACAAAGAGAATTAACCTTGTCAACAAGTCCAAAAAGGTAAAATGGAGGGATAGTGAAGGAAAAGATGGTCAATTGTCTTGGATTCCTGTCGGCAAAGGACGCACCAAGTAGGACCATGGAATGAACGCCTCTTTAAATTTTCCCACGTAGGGGATTTATATCGGAGGACAGTCCACATGAAAAGCCTAGTATGCGACGAGACCTTCACCTTCCACAATACACTCCACCACCAATCAATAGTAGGGGGCTTACGAGCATCATAAATGATAGTATACCCATCATTTGGAGTATAATTACCATGCTTGGCATGAAACCATATGAGTTCATCCTCCCCATCAGTAATCCTAACATTTCATTCAGTAAGAGCATTAATGTAGTTGAGCCAATCTAGATACCAGATGTCAGGAATGTGTAATTTTAAAGCCAATTTCCAAGCCTGTGAAAAAATGTTAGTGTTCTTCGGATCTGTCATTTGAGAAAGTTATGATATACCAGCATTAGATAAGAAATGTATGAGATCAAGAGGAAACCTATATGCATTACCGTAGTCGGACCATGGATCCATACCAATGCAAACTGTAGAGCCAGACCTTATTCTCCATGTCAGACCATCACGGATGAAGGATATGGAATTTCAAACAGCTTGCCAAATGGATGAGATACTTGAGCGATTCCAAGAAGGGAGTCTGACTCATTCAAGGATGTGAAGGGGCCAAATATATTTATGATAAACCACTTCTGCCCATAAAATTTTAACAGTGAGTACTTTCCAACCCATCTTGGTAGCAAGGGCTTTAGAGCAAGAGTCGAGATTCTTCAAACCCCAACCTCCCCATTCCTTGGGTAATGCAATCAAATCCCATCTAACCCACGCATAGATGTGGCCTTCCTGTTTCCCTTTCCATAGAAATTTGCAACACATCTGTTGAATTCTCAACAAGATACCCTTAGGTATCTAAGCCATGTACATCCAATACACCGAAGTGGCTTCCAATACTGATTTGATTAGGAAAAGATGCCCTGCCTTGGAAAGATATATGTGATGCCAAATTTCCAATCAGCTTTCAATCTTGGCTACAGGCTAGGTCCAATCAACAATTTATAATGGAGTGGTTTCAGTCAAAACCCAAGATACTTGAGTCCATTGTCAAAAGGTAGAAGTGTATAGGGAAATCTCTCGTGAGTATAATGAATCTCATGAGGCAAACATTCAGTAGATGAAATAGTAGATTTCCTATGATTACACTACATACCAGTGGCTTGGTTGAATAATTGCAATATAGTAAGAAATGTTGATGAATCATGAATACCCCCATTAAGAAAAATTAATACATCGTTGACGAATAGGAGATGTGTAATAATGCAATTATTCGTGATCTTAATCCCTTGCAGACAACCAAGCCTTCATTCTTCAGATATGAGTCAGCTCAAACCTTCCATAACAAGAAGAAAAAGTAGGGGGGATAGGGGACAACCCTGTCTGAGGCCACGCTCAGCATGAAAGAAAGGAGAGGCTGGTCCATTTATAAGAACATTGTATGAAACCTTGGTAATGCAACACATAATCCAGTTGATGAAGTTGAGGGCGAATCCTAGATGAGTAAGGAGCATTCTCAGATATAACCAACTAGTACGATCAAAGGCCTTAGATAAGACAATCTTGAGGATCATTCCTTTTAGTCTCTTAATCTTGATGGAGTGTAGGACCTCCTGTGAAGTGCCAATAACTTCATGAATTTGACGGTGATTTAGAAAGGCAAACTGTTTAGGTGAAATATGAGCAGATAGAATAGGATTGAGGCGATTAGCAATGATCTTGGCAATAATATTGTAAATGCAGTTACAGAGGGAGATGGGTTGGAAGTCAATGAAGGTCTGAGGGGAGTCAGTTTTAGGTATAAGAGCAATGAAAGTTGAGTTGAATGCATCATACATTCGACCACTGATTCGACATTCCTTAATAACCTGTAACAGATCTTTCCCAAGTAATTCAAAAAATTCCAAGTAGAATTCTACCGGCCAACCATCTGGCCCAGGAATCTTATCCTTTTTAAACCATTTTAAAGTGCCCTCCAGCTCCCCCATAGAAACAGGTTTGTTGAGATCCTCAACTACGTCATGATCAATGAAATGAGGAAAGAGACCAACCACCCTGATAATTTCAACAAGAGAGACTTCCTATGGGGCCTTGTAAAGCTGACTGAAATGTGATGAGATGAGTGATGCAAGTTGATTGAAGGTTTAAACTTTTTGTCCTTCCTCATTAGTCCACTACCATATGGTGTTAATCGTCTGACGCTCATTAGAAAATTGATGATAGAACTTTGTATTAGCATCCCCTGCTTGTAACCAATTGGCTCGACTCCAGAGACACCATGTTTCTTCTCTGTCATTTATAATCCTCTTCCTTTCAGCCTCGAGCTCATTGAGATGGGATATAGCTTCAATAGATGAGTATCTCTCCCATCATCATCTTCCAGACTAGAATGCTCAAGTTCAATGTCCGAGACCAATTTGATGTAGTCCAAGGCTTTTAACCTGGTAGCATTAAACTTAAAGGGGGCTTTAGGCTTGCGGGCATGACCAATGATCTCAAGATAAATGTGGGAGTGGTCAGATAGACCACCCGATCCCACCCATTGTCTGTAGATAAAAAGAGACCCAATAAGTGGTTATTTGATGAGAAAATGATCCAATCTTCGAGCCAGCATGGCCTCTCCAGTCCTTTTGTTCCTCCAAGTAGGCTAAGGTCAAGCCATAGGGATGCCTATGAGTCAATGATTTTCTAATAATAGTTCAATAGAATCTAATAAGGGATCAATATGAGCATTGTGCCCCTAGGACTCAGTGTGGTCAATAGAAAAATTGAGTTCACCTCCCAAAATGATATTGTCTTCTTACAAAAGAGATAATTTGAGAAAGTGGTCCAAAAAAGCAGCCATGTTGTGATAGGGGCCATACAAATTGAACAATCTGAGTTCCTTCCCCAATTCAGATGAGAAAATGTTTGCGCCAGTGAAGCCAACACCTCCCCGGATATTTAAAAGCCTAACAGTTCTAGGATTGTAACCAAAGGCTCACATTTGAAACAAAATTCCTCCCATCCCGCTCATTGGAATTGCTCCTAAAATTATGGGATGGCTTCGAGGACTTCAAGACAGTCAATCTTTCCCTTGTGCAATTGACTACTCTTTCCCATAACTACTAACAACCAACAACAAAAATTCAGGAAGGAAAATTGGGATTTGTTCACGCCGATGCTGGAAACTTAACTGATATGTTACCACGAAAGGAAACAATGACACTGTTATACGATAATCTTGTAATGATTCCCTTCAAGTGAAATCTCGAGTTTAGAAATGATGGGTGAAAATGAAACTAGTATAATCACAATCATTATTTCCTACCTCGATCATACCATCAACTTTAATAATGATTATCGCATTTGGCGGTGGTAAATTTAATAATTTTTCATTTCGGGAAAATTTAATAACATGCCACACCAAATAATTTATCAGCGCCATACGTAAAATGATGATAAGCTAAGTGGAAATCTGATTGGCCAATGCTCTCATTTTAATTTTTTTAAACCAGTACTAATAAATTAATTATCAACACACTTGAAACTTAAAAAAAAAAAACTTTAAACCATTTTTTCAATTCATCACCTCTGAACCCTTTATCCTCAAACTAAACTAAAATGTGATAGCATATCAAATACCAATTATAGCAAGAAAACCCTTAATCCTCAAACTAAACTAAAATGTGATAGCATATCGAAAACCAATTATAAAAGGAAATATGTGTTACAAACCATTTAGTTCTAAACATAATGTTAATTTAGCAAAAAGTGAGATAAAAAATTGAATTGTATTTTACAAACAAAACATGATACTATTGCCATGTTATTATTGTAATATCCCTCATTATACCATGGAAAAACAAATTGGATATAAACTCCAACTCTAGAAAATTTACACAATATTAAAATTTCACAAGCTTACCATGTATTGGTTGACACCTACTAATCTCAAATTTTCATTTTCATTTATATGCTTTCTTTTATTCACCTAAATATAAACATTTACCAACGGTCTATACGAGATCAACTTTATAACTTTTATTTGAGGGAGGTTTATTTCTCTTGCACGTAGAGTATGTATGCCTTCGTAGACTTAGCAGTCAAAATCGCTGCGCAGAGGTGGGTCCCTTGTCCCACAAAACAAGGGGGTTTCATACACCAATTTCGTGTCTGGCTTGGCTGTGACCTTAAAAATGGATATCATTATCATATCATTAATGCTAACTACTCCGACCATGGCTCAAGTCACTATGGTATTACCATTTTCTTAAAATGTTTTTAATTGTTTGCACCTTTAATCTATCTCCCATAGCAGAATAAGGTAACGTTTGTGGTATTTTTATACGTGTCGGGTTTATATTGTAATCGAGCTTTTTTTTTTATAAAGTTGTTAAAAATTATTATATTAAAATGATTTTTTTTAAATTAAAATTATTTTTTAGTAAAATGATATATGTACTATATTAAATGTATTAATTAATTAGTACCATAATTTAATTAATTAATAACTTATATTATATTATTTAATTTCCATTTATATTTATTTCAAAGTCTGGTTTCCCTACTCTCCAGCAATTAACAACTTTATTTATTCCAAGGTCTGGTTTCCTTACTCTCAAGCAATTAATAGCTTTTGTTAGGTTAATTAATTTTTAAAGTACAATGTCATTAACTCAAACTAACATGGCGGTGGTGCAACTGAAATAGTTAGTTCGAAATAAACTGCAAACGGGCGTCCCCCTCAAACAGTCATGATACGTCGTCAAGTACATCACCATCTTGCGCCCTCAAGATTATGAACTCATTCTAAACATTATAAATCCAACGACATAGTGTTATGAAAAGTTTTTTATGTTTTTTAACTTTATTATAGAGTAAAATATTCTTATTGCAGGTGCTCAGAGGAATATACCAGAACCACTTATTCACGCATCTGTGTGGAAATGGCTGAGATAATTCTAACAAGTAAAGACTATGTGTGGAACTAGAAACTTGATTATGAAAGTGTCCTCTTCAGATGTCGATCCTGCTTTGAAACAAACCATCTAGCCAAAAAATGCCCAAAAGCCTCATAGAAAAATTCTGCTAAAAAAAACCACCACAGATCTACATGGTGGGAAGGAACACAAAAAGAACACTACTCATCAAAGAAGAATACTCACAAGAAATCAGGCAAGAAAGAAACAACTCTCAAAACAAGCAGGGAGAAAGCCCCGCCCAACAACAAAAAAATGAACTGGACAACCCCTCAAGCACCAACAATTATGAGGATTCGAATACCGCACAAAATAAATCTTCATTTAACAGCAAAGCAGATCTCCTAGACCAAACTTCTTCTCCGACTATCTTCAAAAGGACGAACACAATAAATCACGAAGCTAAGACACTAATGTCCCACCAAACTTCTTCTCCGACTATCTTCAAAAGGACGAACACAATAGATCGCGAAGCTAAGACACTAATGTCCCAAGAACCAGAAGAGATGAAGGAGATGCAAGATAAAGGAAGTTGGAAGATGGTAGAGAAAAAAAAGAAAGCTACAGCATCAATCTTGCCAAGAAAGACGAAGAGCCAGACAATTAAAAACTAAGAAAATTATATGTCCGATATACCAATTTGGTCTCAGTGGACGTTAACCACTATCATCATCATCATAAAATCTATTAAAAATTAGTATATTAGTGTTAAATATATTTTCAGAATGTTGTAAAATTAATTTAAATAACACAAATATAAATTTCACTTCAGAATTTTCTACATTAGAAAATTAAAAAAAAATACATTAAAAACAACTCCATTATTTATATCTACTTTTTTAATATAAATATTAAAATAATAAATATTATAATTTATAATAAAAAAATTATAAATAAAAATAAATTTTAATATATAATTTATCACTATTATTTCTATCTTACGCATGTATGATATTAAGTTCTTTACCATTTATTGTATCTATGTACCAACACATTGATCATTTAATAGATAAAAGAGAAACAAAGTGAATTCCATAGTTCAAAATGAAGAATGCTAAACTGTGAAACCTTACTTTGAGATGAGACGTCGATCTATTTACTTGCGTGGAGAGCAAGAAACATCCGTGTCGATTATTTTCAATATGAGTAAGACACCGCCATGAAATCACCTATTTCATATATAGTTTGTGAATAACAACGCAACAACCAGAACAATGGTCGCATTTTCAGCCTCCAGAAAGGCTATCAAACCCGTCGAAAGCGCAGCCCATAGGGTTAAACCCTGCCATCTTTTTAGTGAGCCCAAGCCTGAGAAAACAAAGACGTTCTCCATCTAAAAATGGAATCCAGACCGCTCAGAAAAGCCCGCCTTCGGACGCTCTTGCAGTTCCGTCGAGAGGCGCCGATTCCATCCACCCAGTTGACCAGAGTATATCTCTGGCCTATCGAAACCAGAGTATATCTCTGGCCTGTTTGCGGCCGACTTTCCACGGATTTTGTTTTATATAAAATATTTATTATAATTTTTGATGAGGGGGCATGGGTGTGAGGGCCGTGCCTGCGCCTTATTAATATTAAACATTTTGGCGCCAACAGTGTAAGATTTTATAGGCGTGCAATCAGTGAAATGCAAACTGATTGATGCAGTCACAAACATGGAAAATCATGTTGATTTCAGAGTGGGTGTGGATAGTGTAGTGAAGAAACCGTAGCCCCATAAAAGCATGATAATAATAGGAAGGAGCCTGAAGAATTTTCATCTAAGGTTTGTTGGGCTCAAGGAGAACAATGCAAATACTTTATAAATCAGATATGCGGCAGTGACTTGCATTTAAGGTACATATGTAGAATTTCTCAAGCAATTAAAAAGAACAGCTTCATAGTGGTAAGTGTCGTTTAAAATGATTGGTTTGTGTTCATTTTATATGGAACTTTTTTTTGAACCATGCTTCAAGTTACATGCTCTTGCACATAGGTGATTTACCTTGCCAATCTTATATGCGATTTGTAAATTTATAAGATAAATTGCATGATGCTTAGACATACAACACCCTTGGATTATTTTCTTTTGTTTCAGTGATATAAGGGAGTTTTATTGTTGATTTCTTATGTGATGTCGATCGGGTGAAAATTACACATGTTAACTATAATTCACATCAATGATGCTAATCATGGTCGTGTTAGTAAATTGTGGGGGTTTATGGCTTTGATAGTGCTAGCTTCATTATTTTTCTTAGAAACCCGATGCTTACACT
Organism: Pinus tabuliformis; assembly: GCA_031772625.1. Classification (NCBI taxonomy): domain Eukaryota; kingdom Viridiplantae; phylum Streptophyta; class Pinopsida; order Pinales; family Pinaceae; genus Pinus; species Pinus tabuliformis. Next base: position 1,252,709,156 of record CM062816.1, on the reverse strand, counting down.
GTGTGAAATTTTTTGTTACAGGGGGTTTTGTTCAAGGTGAGGGTTTCCTTTTTATTCCTTCACTAGAGTTGTCAGCTTACTCTAGTAGCTTCTACCCACTTTATGATGTTCGGTAAAATTGTAAGAAATTATGGGTATTGATTAGCCTTATTCGTGTTGGGCCGTTAATATGCCATTATTATTATCACTTTGTGAATGCTTATTCCACCCATTTCTACCATTCTTCATCACGTCATTTGTCATAATTTATCATATAATTCTATTTTACAATGTGTTATGCTCTTATGAATGAATATTATTTCTTCTCCTTTATTTCTAATAAATTGATGATTATGCATGATTTTATCAATGAAAGTTTAATAAATTGGTTATAACATTATTCACCATTTTATAATTTCCAAATTGAAGACTTGATCATTAAAAGTGCCAACTCAGAAATTCGCTGGAATAAGAAGTGACGGTTTTGCGGTTGAGATTCTGAGCAAATGAAGCAGAATCTGGAAAATCTGGAACATGGGTTTTGTCCAGAACAGACCCAATTAACTTAATAAATAATGGTTTGCCCAAATTCGGCTTGTACTGAGAGAAACGCAGGTTTCTTTGAGCACGATTTTCTCAGATTTGTTGTTGCGGCAGTCCTCCAAATCTCAACTGCAAAGCCAAATTCGTCTTGCTCTTGTTGAAAGCTGGATGGAAATATATCTTCTTGTTTATCAATTGGTTGGAAACAATCTAATTTTGTAATAGAGATCATGTTGTACTTATCTTGATTGTAACTACTCTCTGATCTCTCTTTATTTAAATCACAACAGAGATCAGAGAGGGGGGTGATTTCAGAGGGATTCGAATGATGGAATTGAGGATGGCAGAGAGAATGGATAATGGCTGAGAGATTGAGAGATTTCTTGTTGTAATCCACTGTAACTCTGCTCTCATATTTTAATATATATATTTTTTCAGTTTAAATTTTAAGCAGAGATTTAGAGATTTAGTTATCTGAAAAATATTTCATTATAAAAATAGAGATTGTTTGTGTGATTTTTATTTATTTTTATTTTATTTATTTTTTATTAATTAATTAATTAATTTTCATTATAAAAATAGAGATTGTTTGTGTGATTTTTATTTATTTTTATTTTATTTATTTTTTATTAATTAATTAATTAATTTTTTTATTTTATTTTTATTTTCAGTTTAAATTTTACACTAAAGAATTGCAATAATAATGCAATTATAATGTTTTAATAAAAAACTGACTAAATTTACATGATCTTAAATTTACCTTGATATTTATGACAGTAATGTTTCCGACCTGCTATTTGTTGTAACATTTTATTTGGTTTTGTCAAAAACCATTGTTGTATAAATATGATATTTTATTTTCATATCTAGGTTGAAAAGAGAAACCTTCATTGTTTTGATATGAAATTTTATAGGTTATTGTTCTCTAACATTTTATTTTCATATCTTGGTTGAAAAAGAAACATTGAGTTGATTTAACCATGAATTTTTTTCACAAATTTTCACATAATCTTTTAATTCCAAGAAGATTTAAGCCTTTCACCTATGCTCAATCTCAATGTTGGGTTATCTAGCTAGGTAAAGATTATAAGAAAATTATTCTACTAATTCAAAGCTTATAAATTATTATCTATTTCAAAATTATAACAAATTTATACATAAATGTATTTCAATTTTAGATTGGAAAAAAAATATTTAAATTTTAGTTAACATTGTAGAGTTGATTTAACCATGAATTTTTTTCACAAATTTTCACCTAACCTCTAAATTCCAAGAAGATTTAAGCCTTCCACCTATGCTCAAGCTTATAAAGACCATTGTACACCATGAAATATCGAATATCTCCAACCTGCATCAATCATGAAATATCTTATATCTCTAACTTGCATTTTGATAGAATACTTCGTTGTTGAGTGCCAAATGTGTTGTGTTGTTGAGTACCAAATGTGTTGTGGGTATTGAGAATGAACACCCCAGCACAAGACAACAATGACGCTGCGAAGAAAATAGAAACATATTTAGGTTTTCAAGAAAATAGAAACATATTTAGGTTTTCAAGAAAAGAGAAACATAGTCAGGTTTTCTATCTTTCCAAACTGAACAACCCACGAAATTTTCCAAAGAGAACTAATTTAAGAAAACTAATATCGGATATCTCCAACCTGCATTTTGATAGAATACTTCATTGTTGAGTACCAAATGTGTTGTGGGTATTGAGCATGAACACCCGAGCACAAGATAGCAAGGAGGCAGCCAAGAAAAGAGAAAGAGAAACATATTCAGGTTTTCAAGAAAAGAGAAACATATTCAAGTTTTCCAAAGAGAACTAATTTAAGAAAACTAATTGCACCTCAAAATTTACATTTTATTTTATTCAACATCACATATAAATATTATAAATACAACCATATAAATTTTATTTTAATTATACAATCAATTTGTTGAGAAAATATCTCTACCAAACACTAAAGTAAAAATTATTTTAATTAAATTAAATCTCTCAAATCTAACTAATTAACAATTAACCAATTCACATAATAATTACATTTATGATCATAAAATTCATTCCATGTTCACAAGACAAATCTCCATTAAAAATTAAATCTCTAGATACATAACCATAAAATCTTAATTGGGCTCTTTAAATAATTTGGGTGCCAGCCCACATTTTTTTCCACCTTTTTTAATTGATTTCTTGTGGTTCCTAATTAAAAGAGTACAACCAGATTTTGCTTTCACCATGTGGAGGAAGACTAGCTTTTTTTCCACTTTTTTTTAATCGATTTCCTGTGGTTCCTAATTAAAAGAGTACAACCAGATTTTGCTTTCACCGTCTAAGTGGAGGAAGACCAGCTCGTTAACTAATCTGGGATCTTTTAAAAATATGTTAATGGCTAGATCTTCTTGGCATATTGACAACGATCTCGTGTATATTGTCAATATGATACGAAGATCTTGACATAAGAGATTTTTAAAAGCTCCCAGATTAGTTAAGGAACTGGTTTGGTTTTGTTTTACATCGCCAGTAAAAGATTTGTCAATATGACAGGAAGTTCTTGACATTAAGAGATTTTTAAAAGCTTCTAGATTAGTTAAGGAACTGGTTTGGTTTTGTTCTACTTCGCCAGTAAAAACTAAACCTGGTTGTACGGTTAGTTAAGGAAGTAAAAACTAAACCTGGTTGTACGGTTAGTTAAGGAATTGGTTTGGTTTTGTTCTACATCGCTTGTAAAATCTTTCTCAATACGAGAGGAAGTTCTTGACATTAAGAAATTTTTAAAAGCTTCTAGATTAGTTAAGGAACTGGTTTGGTTTTGGTACGGTTTTCGTTTTGTTCCACTTTGCCAGTAAAAACTACGGTTTCTATCTTTCCAAACTAAAGAACCTATGAAATTTTCCAAGGAGAATTAATTTAAGAAAACTAATTGTACATCAAAATTTATATTGTATTTTATTGAACATCACATATAAATATTATAAATACAACCATATAAGTTTTATCTTAATTATACAATCAATTCGTTGAGAAATATCCCAACCAAACACTAAAGTAAAATTTATTTTAATTGAGCTAAACCTCTCAAATCAGACTAATTAACAATTAACCAATTCACATAATAATTACATTTATGATAATAAAATTCATTCCATGTTCACAACAAACATCAAATTCTAACTATGAATCAAAATATTTTTGTATAAATTTTTATTTAAAATACACTGAATGTATAAAGAAATTTAGTTATTTGAAAAATATTTCATTATAAAAATAGAGATTGTTTGTGTGATTTTTTTTTTAATAATGTTCAAAATTTATATTGTATTTTATTGAACATCACATATAAATATTATAAATACAACCATATAAGTTTTATCTTAATTATACAATCAATTCGTCGAGAAAATATCTCAACCAAACACTAAAGTAAAAGTTATTTTAATTGACCTAAATCTCTCAAATCTGACTAATTAACAATTAACCAATTCACATAATAATTACCTTTATGATAATAAAATTCATTCCATGTTCACAACAAACATCAAATTCTAACTATGAATCAAAATATTTTTGTATAAATTTTTATTTAAAATATACTGAATGTATAAAGAGATTTAGTTATCTGAAAAATATTTCATTATAAAAATAGAGATTGCTTGTGTGATTTTATTTATTTATTTTTATTTTTTTTCTTTTCAATTTAAATTTTACGCAGAGATTTAGTTATCTGAAAAATATTTCATTATAAAAATAGAGATTGTTTGTGTGATTTTTTTTATTATTTAGAATCCAATCATGAAATATCGGATATCTCCAACCTGCATTTTGATAAAATACTTCATTGTTTAGTACCAAATATGTTGTGGGTATTGAGCATGAACACCAAAAATTAGAATCCAATCATGAAATATCTTATATATCCAACTTGCGTTTTGATGGAATACTTTGTTGTTGAGTACCAAATGTGTTGTGGGTATTGAGAATGAACACCCCAGCGCAAGACAGCAAGGAGGCTGCCAAGAAAATAGAAACATATTTAGGTTTTCAAGAAAAGAGAAACATATTCAGGTTTTCTATCTTTCCAAACTGAACAACCCACGAAATTTTCCAAAGAAAACTAATTTAAAAAAACTAATTGCACATCAAAATTTACATTGTATTTTATTAAACATCACATATAAATATTATAAATCCAACCATATAAGTTTTATCTTAATTATACAATCAATTAGATGAGAAAATATGTCTACCAAACACTAAAGTAAAAGTTATTTTAATTAAACTAAATCTCTCAAATCTAACTAATTACCAATTAACCAATTCACATAATAATTACATTTATGATAATAAAATTAATTCCATGTTCACAAGACAAATCTCCATTAAAAATTAAATCTCTAGATACATACCCATAAAATCTTAATTGGGCTCTTCAAATAATTTGCATGTCAGCCCACATTTTTTCCACCTTTTTTTAATCGATTTCCTATGGTTCCTAATTAAAAGAGTACAACCAGATTTTTCTTTCACCGTCTGAATGGAGGAAGACTAGCTCGTTAACTAATCTGGGATCTTTTAAAAATATGTTAATGGCTAGATCTTCTTGGCATATTGACAACGATCTCGTGTATATTGTCACTATGATAGGAAGATCTTGACATTAAGAGATTTTTAAAAACTCCTAGATTAGTTAAGGAATTGGTTTGATTTTGTTTTACATTGCTAGTAAAAGCTTTGTCAATATGACAGGAGGTTCTTGACATTAAGAGATTTTTAAAAGCTTTTAGATTAGTTGAGGAACTGGTTTGGTTTGGTTTTGTTCCACTTCGCCAGTAAAAATTAAACTTGGTTGTACGATTAGTTAAGGAATTGGTTTGGTTTTGTTCTACATCACCAGTAAAATCTTTGTCAATATGATAAGAAGTTCTTAACATTAAGAGATTTTTAAAAGCTTCTAGATTAGTTAACTAAACTAGCCATAGTCTACAAATAACAAACTTCATACTTCTTACCGTCAAATTTGGATATACCTTTCCTTGATTGTGAAATTTACATAAACACCTAATAAAATATCAAACTTCATTACAGTTTAAGCTCCAAATTCCATAGTAGGCCCAACATGGAATCAAAACGTCAAGAAAACAACTATCATAACTATAAAACAATGACACTTTATGCTTGTATATTAAGTAAAGAATCACCATCGTTGACATCGGATATTTACTTGACCATTTGTTTTCCTGAAATGAATGAGATTCATTTTTACATCCCACTTATACTAAAACAATATTTTCTATGAACGAAATTAAATTCATTTTTATACTAATGATAGAGTGAAGTGAGGTTCAAAGAATTTCCTCATGGAGGATCCCAAACTCCTAAAGGATTTGTGGACTAAAACTTCAAGTGAGTGGCTGAATAATTCTCAACTTTAATCACCTCATCTAATTGTTAATATGTGCCAAAATCAATATCATGCAATAAATATAAGTGATACCAAAACTAATTTTTTCAATTAAATGTGAAGGCCAACAAAAAGACTCCCTCTGTAATAAGAAAATATGTTAATGTGAACTTATAATGTGTTTAGATGACTTAAATTTTCTTATCAACAGAGAGACCTTTAACTAAAAAATGTTTTGTTATTATACAATATACTTGATTGAAAGATATTAGGTAGATCATCTCAAGCACTTACAAACAAAAGAAAAAAAACTTATAAACTATCAATATTTTGAAATGGTGAATGGTAAATATTAGATTATACATTCAATATAGATCAGGTAGATCATCTCAAACACTTAGAAAAAAAACTTATAAACTATCAATATTTTGAAATGGTGAATGGTAAATATTAGATCTGATTGAAAGAGATCAGGTAGATCATCTCAAATACTTACAAACAAAATAAAAAAAAAAAAAAAACTTATAAACTATCAATATTTTGAAATGGTGAATGTTAAATATTATATCATACGTTCAATATAGATCAGGTAGATCATCTCAAACACTTACAAAAAAAAACTTATAAGCTATCAATATTTTGAAATGGTGAATGGTAAATATTAGATCATACCTTCAATATAATTTCCAAATATTTCCTAACCAACTAATGTGGATATGATGCGTTAAATAAGTTTATTAAATGCATGATGTTGTGCAAAAAAAATTATTTTTAAGTTCAAAATGTGTAAAATAAGGTTGAAAATCTCAAACACTTACAAAAAAAACTTATAAGTAAAAGAAGGTTGAAAATCTTGCCTAACGAACTAATTTGGATATGATGCGTTAAATAAGTTTATTGAATATTGCGTTAAATAAGTTTATTAAATACGTGATTCTTATTAAATAAGTGCAAAAAGAATGATTTTTAAGTTCAAAATGTGTAAAATAAGGTTGAAAATCTCAAACACTTACAAAAAAAAAACTTATAAACTATCAATATTTTGAAATGGTGAATGGTAAATATTAGATCATATGTTCAATATAATTTCCAAAATTTTCCTAACCAACTAATGTGGATATGATGTGTTAAATAAGTTTATTAAATACATGATTCTTATTAAATACGTGCAAAAAGAATGATTTTTAAGTTCAAAATGTGTAAAATATGGTTGAAAAGGTATGCCAAATAGATTGATCCAATTTAAAGATCATGACACCAGTTCAATCCAGTTGTATGATTTATTTTATTTTATATTAATGTAGAGTTTATAATATATTAAAAAAAAAACAACAACACAGATAAAGATCATGACACAAGTTCAATCTAGTTGTATGATTTATTTTATTTTATATTAATGTAGAGTTTAGAATATATTATAAAAAAAAAAAAACACAGATATGGCTAATGGAAAGTGGAACAACCTAGTCTTCTGCCTAATGTAGAAAACCTTTGAAATCTTCCTTACTCTAGAAACACTTATCTTGAAAATGAAACTCCATACATAGTGCAGGTATTTTAGTGCACATAGAACACCATCCTAAAATTCTATACTCTTCATCACAAAAACAAAATTGTGACACCATGCTAGAATTGACATAAAAATGACTCAAAATGTACACACATTATCTTGAATCCCTTCTAACAAAAACTATTATCCATTGCATTGTGAATTAAAGGTGATATGGAGAGAACTTGTGCTATGAAATATTTCATTTAAATCATTTACTTATAACAGTGCTCGAATCTTAATGAAGAACATTTTCATAAATCTTTTGGAGTTAAGATGTTGTGCATTACCTTCATTTTCAAAATATTCTAGAATATTGGCTTGGTTGGAAGCTCCCTAAAAAATAACATATGATCGAAAAAAAAGAAATGCCAGTAAATAAACAAAATTGCATAAAAGTTTTACTTATTTCTTCTAAGCTATTATTTTCTATGCTATGGCCTTACGGCGTTTCCTTTGCAACATATGGTGCAATTGCTAGTATATATTGTTTGAAATTAATTTTTTTTTTTCATAATTATATATATAATATATATAAGTAAAAAAATTGACAGTGATAATGGACAGGCATGAAAAACAAATAAATATTTGAAAGTCCAGACCTACTCCCATGGGACGTGAGAGGGTGGTACGCAGGCTTTAAAATTGACGCTCGTTTCACGTTTTTGTTCATTCCGTTTGCACGTTTTTGTTCATTTTAGACGTCAAATACAAGTGATTTTAAAATATCCATGTCATTGCTGACTGGTAAATAATTGAGAAAAGTGTTATAATGATGGGTACTCACAAAAAACACAGGTTTCAATTAATATATATATATATATATTTAAAATATTTATGATTTTGGGAAGGGATATGAAGCATAGGGAAACAAGTTGAGTGATACTTAAAATTAAAATTAAAATATTAAGATGGTACTTGATTTTAAGTCGTGTATTAATTAAATTTGATGTTATCCACTTGAATATTTGAATTAATTTAAAAATCCACAAAAATTTATTGAATTTTAATCAAATTACTTAAAAGTCATGAAAACCTAAAAGTATTGCCTAAAAATCATGATCATAGTGGCCTGCCATGCCTTCACTTACCGTGTACACAGTTGTTTTCCGCTTTTAAAAATTTTGAAATTAAATAGAGGCTACTCCACTCTCGACACCAACCCAGCTTTCGCCATCTATTAACCGTACCCGCTACCAGCCTACGTTGGATTAATATAAAATGTTTGGCTTATGCTTCAATTTAGTTATGATCAACTGCATTATATTTTGTTGCAGCCATAAATGTTAGAATAATTAGAATACAAACGTTTTAAAATTTTAATCCAATATAACACATTTTTATTAAAATTTTAATATTAAATTTTATTTGTTGCAGCCATAAATGTTAGAATAATTAGAATACAAACGTTTTAAAATTTTAATCCAATATAACACATTTTTATTAAAATTTTAATATTAAATTTTATTTTTAAATAAAAAATTCAGAATTGAAATAATTTTAATTATATCTATTTACTAAATAGAATATAATAAAATTATTTTCAAATTATTTTTCCCATCAAACTTGCTGGGTTAGTTTAGGGTGATGTTAACAAGTTACAACCAATTAATCCTGTATTTTTTCCATGGTTGATTGATGGCGTGTGTAAATCTAAGTTTGTAATGAATTGACGCGGCATTGCACCATCAAACTTAAATAAGCATTGAATCAAATTTTCTCATCGTATTATTACCACTATAATCCAGGCTAACTTTAGCGTCCTTTGTACTTTTTGAAAACATTGAATTTTCTTCAAATACATGGTTTGAGGTGTCTTAACTTATAGTTGGACCTTCGCCGCCAATTTGGAGGCACAATAAGAAATTAGGAATGGCAGTAGAATCCGCAATGTCGTATCCAGGAAATTGGAATCTGGAATCATTGCCTGGACATGCGGATTATCAACTTTCGTCTGGTTATGTGACATATAGATTTAGTACCTGCAACTTGCAACCGCATTTAGTAAATTACACCAGCCTCGCAGTGGAACTACCTCTAGCATCATCCATGTTGATGTAACACCAACATTAAAATTCAACAACTCTTGAGCCTTGATTGAGATTTGGGATTTAGTGCGGTCTGTGGAAATTTGTTGGAGCTTGAGGTCTGAATAGTGCTATAAAATTGTTGGAGCTTGACGTCCGAATAATGTTGGAGCTTGAGTTCCGTGTTCGAGGAGAGTCAAATCTAGGTCTCACTGCTAATCCGAATAAATGCATGACAATCCAATCTTGTTAGTATTTCTTCTTGTCATGAAATTTCAATGTGCGTGTGTTTTCAAAAGAGTTTTCAGAATCTTGAAATTTTGCTATAATTCCCATGGGCATATATTTCTATTAATATATTCATATGGATATCATAATGCTACAATTTCTCACCTTGCTTCTTGTACAGAGTTTTCCTTCAATTCTCTTTGTTTTTCATAGCTACAGTTACGTGGCAACATTATTACGTGGTAACTGTAATGTAATAGTTTTTCATAGCTACAGTTACGTGGTAACATTATTATGTGGTAACTATAATGTAATAGGTAGTAATATTTTTTTTAAGGGTGGTTTACGTGGCAACATTATTACGTGGTAACTGTAATGTAATAGTTTTTCATAGCTACAGTTACGTGGTAACTTTATTACGTGGTAACTATAATGTAATATGTAGTAATATTTTTTTGAAGTGTGGTTCACAAGTATTGGATGGCTGACATTTCAATTGGTGAAATATTTAGCAACAAAAATTCGATCAACTAAACTAACCTTTGGGAATGTAATAACAAATACATTTTCATAGCTTGTAGATTTTTTCTATAATTCGATGGATTTTAAATTGCATTTAAACAAATTTATAATTCTACAAAAATAGTGTTTTTTTACTGATTTTAATTCCCGCTATTGATATGCCATTCAAACTAAACTAACCTTTGGGAATGTAATAACAAATATATTTTCATAGCTTGTAGATTTTTTCTATAATTCCATGGATTTTAAATTGCATTTAAAAAAAATTATAATTCCACGAAAATAGTGTTTTTTTACTGATTTTTAATTCCTGCTATTGATATGCCATTCAAACTAATTATGATAAGACTCGCAGTGTAAAAACCTAAAGAAATGCAATTATTTTATAGCATATTAAAACTTCCTCAAAATTGTATTTTTATATTGGTTCATTTTTTATGTTTAATGGAAGGAAAGCTATATAATATGGACTAATTTGTTTTAGATGGACTAAACAGTTTTGAGAGATAAAAAAAGGGGAATATAGAGTTAAGGCAAAGTGAGTGGATTTTTTTGTTTATAAGTTTTTAATAGAATATAAATTTATGATGAAAAAAGGGGAATATAGAGTTAAGGTAAAGTGAGTGGATTTTTTTGTTTACAAGTTTTTGATAGAATATAAATTTATGATGATTTGTTTTAATGTAATTATTTGTATCAGGTTAGTATTAGAAAACGTAAAATAAAAATAGTATGGTAATTTATTAAAAGTTAGATGAAGTGTTGAACATGATTTTGATACATTTCTGAAATAAAATTGGATAAATTTTTATTAATGGGTAAAAGTAAATGTTAAAAATCCTGTGAAGAGTAGTTTAAAACTAAAACAGTCATTAAAAAATTAAAAAATTCCATGAGGGGTAGGGGGACCCGTCAAATTTAACCCCTGGTGGTACGGGAGTCAGTGTATAAGGTTTGAGCTCAACTGGCTATTACAATTTACAAGTTGTGTTGTGCATACTGAAGTCGATAGATTAGATCCTGGCTGCTGGCAGAACACAGTTAGACGGGATTTTGCCCCGTCAAATTCCACACAGCACTATAAAGCGTATTTCAACGGGGCAAACCACCGTTCGATGGATATTTTGCAGTATATAACTCCTTCTCTTGCTATTATTATTATTGTACACATCTTCTTTCGTGGAACATCTGCATCAATTAATTTCATTTCCTGTAACATTGTATTATTTTGGCATTCGTCAAACGGCGGGTGGTTAATGGATGGGACATTGGTGGACACATTCCGCTAAGGGAGGGAGATTTTTATTGGTGTTCTGCATCAATGAGTGTAGCAGGGGAGTTTTGGATAGGAATTTGAAGTTTTAGTCACAAAAACGTGTTTGAATTTTTGAATTTTTTGTTTTTTAAATAGATTTAAATTTAAAAAAAAAATATTCAAATGAAAAAAAAAATTGCTGGTTGATATAGTATACCAGTAAAATGATCTTAAAATTATATACTGCAAGTATCCCATATTATTTTAAATAGAAAACAAAAATATATAAACTATGATTGTATGTTCCAGATGTATTCCAAATATTATATCTAAACATAAAACAAGAAGTAAAGTTCAGCTATAAAACCACAAAAAGGACTAAATAACTGAGAATCCAATATTAAGGGAGTAAAATAGAAACCTAGTCTTTCATAGTTGTTGACAGAGTGTCAACAACTATATTAGATTCCTGGAAAATATGTTGAAAACTGAACAACTATATTAGATTCCTGGAAAATATGTTGAAAACTGATGTGCTGAAGGGACTGTTTGAGGTAGTTGATGTGGAAAATCCAACCACATAAGTTTGGAGGAGAGAGAATACTGCATTGGCCATGATCCCATCCATGAAAATTTTAGAGTCTCTATATATGTGAATAATGTCAATGGAAATTTCTGAATAACCAAAGCAATCCCCAAAATGCCAAAAGCCCCAAAGTTTAAAAAAAAAAAAAAATCACACATTAAACTTGTAATTTGACCAAAAATATTTAACAAAAAAAACCCTTACAAACGAAGAACAATCACCCTGGTCCTTACGGCGTATAGCAACAGCATTGCAAATCCGTGTACGGCTCTTTCTTTCATAACTTTGTTTTTATTTTAAGAAATTACGCGGAAGCAACGTTGCAGACCTCTATGCGCCTCTTTCTTTCATAATTATATATTCTTACCGTCTAAAGTAACTTCGCGGAACATCTCATTCTCCACTATTAAATATAAATACCCTGCAGCCGGGTGGATGTTAATCGGAATTCATTGGTGGTTTGCATCGAAGCAGCGTCGCCATAGAAATTTTCGGGCACTCAAGTCAGAGTTTGAGTACTAATTACACTGTTCTGGGAAATTCATTTCCTCCTTTCATTTGGATCTTATTCAACAATGGATTTGTTCCGAGGAAGCCGATATGTTATGCACTTGTGTATTATAACACTCCTTTGCTGGTTGGGTTGGCTCTGTGATCTTGCATTGGGACAGGTAAGTGAAGCTTTAACAGGTTCTGCTAATTTTTCAGATATACAGTTCACATGTGTAGCCAATTTAGTTGCTTTCATTACAATTATTTTAAGAGGCAAGTATTATGTGTACAAAAGGGTAAGGAACCACCACAGAGCTGAGAAATTGAAGAATATAAATGGGTTGAAAGTACTGACCACGAATAGGGGAGAACTACAGAAATGTTCTGTTGTTATGTTATCATACCAGATGCCCATGCCCATTCGTTCGACGCAGAGGTTCATGAGGTATCTCTCCAACCTTTATGATGTGCAATCTATCTTTTTGGAGTGCCTCCCTTTACAATCTGTAGAAATAGCTGTAGAGATGTGCACAGATAAGTGCACAGAAAATCACAAGGGTAGATGCGGATGCATTGTCTTCAATACAGTGGAAGATATCACGATGATGCTTGTTCGTCGGATGCCCGGAACTCTGAAAAAACTGTCTGCTTCTCTGAGCCTACTCCCATCTCTGCGCTGCCTGAAAAATGGCTGCCATGGCTGCAACCGGGGACTGTGGCATATAGAGAATGATAGATTGAGAGAGGGTGAATCCCAGCTGGAATCCCCTGCCGCGGTCTGTGAAATACTTGATCTTAAATCCATCCATAAAGTGGGCGCTTGCATCTGCATTCCAGTGCGTTCAGCCAACGATGATGAGTGGACGAATCAACTGATAGAACTTTTGAAGCCTGAGGATGAAGAATTGAGGGGAGCCGTTAGCTTCTTCTGCCCTCCAAAATTATAAGAATGGGAATGGAGAATGCGATGCAGAGGAAAAATACAGGTTTGCTTCCTTGATTCTAGTGCCAAGGTTGATGATGCTATTAATGGCCCTTGTGTTAACTTTTTGGCTGAAAGTGGATGGTTTCTCCAGCCATTTGCTCTCGATGATGGCACTGGAACGTTATTATGAAGTATATTCTGACTTCCCCACACATTTATTTCTAAGCAGAACCCGGGTCAAATCCAATGAGAGTAAGACCAATGTATGCCAAGTGTTGTTCTTTAAACCTGCTCTTCAAACATGGCTACTCTCACACGATTCATACGTCCCTGTGTACTCGATTTGCAGTATTAGTTGGATGGTGTTGGTTGCATTGGAAGGAGGCGCTAACAAATGGTATCATAGGCATTCTATGCCGCCCTCTAAACCAAGGATTGCCACCATATTGGTGGGCATTTGTATTGCTTTGTTCATGGACGGCTTTGATTTGAATTTATGTTTGCAAATGAGAAGAATGCGTCGTTTTAAGGGAAGAAATCACAGGAAGGTTACTCTTATCATTTGTGCAATCATTGTTTTGCAAATACTTTGCATTGTAGTCTGTAGCGCAATAGCGGGTGTTGTGGGTATAAATTTTTTTGGGAGATGGATATATAGTGCTTTGCAATGCCTAGTTTGGTTGAAATGGGTTATAGGCATCCATATCCTCTTTAGAGTTCGTCCATATTCACGGAAAAGCGAACTCAACTGGTGGTATCACAGCTGTGGGCTGTACATCGGCTGTTCTGCAGTATTGCTTAATGCGATCCTAGCTGGTATTCGAGCTAAGTGGGAGTTCTCATAGAGATATTTATATATATTCGATGTACTACACATTTGAATGTGAAACTTTTGTCCATGAGATTTGATATATTCCATGTATTCGATCTTATAGCCATAATAATTAATTTTGTTATTAAAACAGTGAAGTTTTGTTTTATAGTTGTTTATTTATTTATGGGTTGGTTTAGGCGTTTTTATGTGTTATTAAGGAGTTTATTATAATTTGTTAGTTTATTACCACATAGTTACACAAATATATTTATATGGGGTATTAAATTTTTTATTTTGTTGGGATAATATCAATTTCAATGCTTCTTTTTTCAATTAATCAATCTATGTCTTTATCTTTTATGTCCATTATGTCTTTTTGATACACTCTCAAGTTGCCCCTTCCTTGTAGTGACTTGCCGCATTGCCTTATCTATTAAGTACTTTCTAGAGTGATTTTTCTTGCCAAGACTTTCATATGCAAGAAGAGCAACAACATATGGTCTCAATTTTGTTATAGTAAGGTTCTTCCAAAGCTTTCTAGATTACCATAGCCATTATTTGTTCATATAAAATATAGACACATAAACATAAATATACATGTATTATGTGTAATCTCTTTATATTTAAGCCAATTTTTACTTATTACAATAATTTTTTTTCAAAAAAAATATAAGAAATTCCATATAGTTCTTAATTTTTATTTATATCGATAGTAGTCCTTATTTTCATTCTGGTTTGCTTTTATGGTCATATCTAAAATATTTATTTAAATGACTCTATTTTCTCATCTTAAATTTCTAAAAAAAAATTACACTGTATTCAATTAATAGCTATGCTACTAGGTCATAACTATTTGAATAAAAAATTCAACATTCTACACATATTTTCATTTCCCAAAATGCCCCAATTGTTAGACCTGAAATGCATTTAGAACTTGCATCAGAATATTTTTGGGTAGTTGATCTTTGTGTACTATAAATTTTAGGCTTGGTAGGTACCTTATGTCAATAAGGCGGCATTTGAAAATTTGGATTGAATGGACTATAATATCAAGTAGATTTGTTTTCACTTTTTATCTCTAAACAATGGTGGTGTAATATTTGTTATTTTGATTTTGGGTAATTGTTTTCTTTTTTTTGCTAATGCAAGAGTGGTTCCTTCTATTTCATTAAAACGAGAAAAATATACAAAATTTACATAGACCCTGTACTCCAAGAGGAGACAGGGGAACAAAGGGTGAGATGCCAAAGAAAAGCATCAATCCACTGCAAACAGTAACAACAATCGAAGCAAACTTTAGGAGGAACCATTCCCCCCAAAGGCCTGATCAACGACAAACAACCAACCCCGAAGTCCACGCGAAAAGTCTGTCAATACATGGGGCCCCACAAAAAAGGTACCAACAGATCCGACGGAACACATCGCCCCACGAAATCGGACGGCGCTCCAAAGTATCGCATCACCAAACCTGTGCGAAACTTACCTCGCGATGGAGGGTGGTTTCCATTCCCCGCGTTGGCCACGTGTCGGAAGCCTAAAGGTATCGCTCCCGATAAGACTAAAACCACTTTTAACATAAAAGTGGTGCGATCACAAACAAAACCGCCAACCTGACCAATACCACGGGCCCCACCAAACTGCACGAAGGATCCTGAGCATTGATTAACCAGGCAAGATCGGACGGCTGAGCAGAGAATCGCACGCCCAAGGTCATCGACCTTTAGGGCACGGGGAAAGTGGATTTGGGACTGGGCCCTCCTCCACGTGGCAAGTTTTCTGTGGCATCGCTGCCAAAGATCCAAAACCACTTTGAACATAAAAGTGGTGCGATCACAAACAAAACCGCCAACCTGACCAATACCACGGGCCCCACCAAACTGCACGATAGATCCTGAACGTTGATTAACCAGGCCCGATCGGACGGCTGAGCAGAGAATCGCACGCCCAAGGTCATCGACCTTTAGGGCGCGGGGAAAGTGGATTTGGGACCGGGCCCTCCTCCACGTGGCAAGCTTTCTGTGGCATCGCTGCAAAAGATCCAAAACCACTGTTGACAGGAAAGTGGTGCGATCGCTACGAAACCACCCAGAGGTGGTTTTGACTTCTGTCCTTGAAAAATTAAGATGACGCAAAAATTTCTGTTGCTGCTTACTTCTGTTCGGGAAGCTCTGACTCCCGGCACTGAGAAGAGACCTAATCGTGGTCCACTTTACCTCTTGCCTTGTCTTACCTTTCATTATGCACCTGTTAATCCCACTTGGTGTATTCCTCTGACCGCTGACCATTACTGATTGAGTTCAGTCATTTTGCCTCTGTATTCCTCTTTATCCTCCTCCGCCTGGTTGTGGCAGAGGATTTTCAGATTACTCTGCGCCATTGTATTCCATCTTCTTGAGATTGCATTGTCCTTGCTGCTGACACCTTGGTTGGCTAGAATGTCCACCAATTTGTTGGCCTTTCTCCACACATGAATAAATCTGAGAGTACGAAGTTCCTGTATATGCACTTGGATTCTCTGAAGGACTCTCGTTAACCTCCAATGTTTTGTGACCTTTTCCGGCTCTGTTCCATTACTGATTCTCTTAGCCGCGTTTATGACTAACTCAGAATCTGCTTCTATTATGACATTTTGGCAATTACTCTGTATCAAAAATTCTAAGCTTTGTTCCAAAGCCATTAGTTCTGCCATGTTGTTGGTGGCTTTTCCTAAGTGACCATGGAAGAGGGAGATAATGCTGCCTGTGTCATCCCTTAGAACTCCTCCAAAACCAGCATCCCCCGGGTTGCCTTTGGAAGCTCCATCAATGTTGTACTTTAAGAAACCTTCAGGGGGGGATGCCAGAAATCCTCCACCTTTTCTCTCATGCTTACTTTCCTGTCTAGACCTTGAGGAATAAGCCCCTGCATGTCTAACAGCTGGAGGATTCTCAATTCTGCCACAGAGGGAGGATTTTTGGGGAGATTCCTAACCGTGGTGCTCATTGTCTCCTTTAGTTGTTTTACGATCAGTTCCACCAGGCTAAGAGAGGCAGACTTTACCTCTTTGAATATTCTTTTGTTCCTTTCCTTCCACACATTCCAAATAATGAAAGAGGGCAGAAGATTCCAGGCAGAGTTGAGAATTTCATTATCTGAGAAATTATTTCTCCAGTTGTTTAGAGTGTTGGCAATACTTTCTTTGTCTCTATCCGACTATTTGAAGATGTTTGTAAAAAATTCCCATATCCTATCGGTGAAACTACATTTGTTGAGAAGGTGCTCTATAGTCTCCTCTTGGGTCTCACAGAGTTGACACCTGAAGGGTCCCAGCATGCCCCTTTTTTTAAGGTTGTCCCATGTTAAAATTTTCCTATGGTGAACTAACCACATAAAAAGTTTGATTTTCATCCAACCTTTGTGCTTCCAAAGCTTCTGCCAATTTTTATTAGGATCTTGGGGTTCCAGATCAAGGAGAAAACCTTTAGCTTCCTTGATATTAAAGTTGCCCTCTTTGTTGTTACCCCATCTCAGTTGGTCCTGCCCTTCCGTGACTAAAATGGTTCTCTGATCCAGCAGTTTCTTGAGGGACTCTGCTTTACTGTTGAGGGTCCTGTCCCCTCTGTCCTCTATTTTTTTCCAGATTCTCCATTTTCCAACATTTTGTGGATTCTCCCAAAAGTCTTTCACCTTTACTAAACCTTGGTTTTCAGTCTCATGCTTGAGGCCTAAAAATTCTTCCTTCAGTAGATTAGGTTCTTGTTGCCATTTGTCCTCCCAGAAAAGTGCCAGATCGCCCTCTCTGATTTCCCAGAAACTATGATTTTGAACTACTTCTCTATTCTCCCAGGCCTTGTTCCATATGGGGGAGCCTTTCACTATTCCAGTCATACGAATGATTTCATAATCTGGCCAGGCATTGGCATATTTTTCCTTCCAAATGGTTGCCCATTGAGCTTTAGGATCCTTAACCCACCTCCACCAAAGCTTGGCTCCAAGAGCCTTGGTGAGAATCTTAGGATTGTCCAAACCCAGACCACCTTGGTTCTTGGGTTTGCATATTTTTTCCCAAGAGACTAGAGCCCATTTTTTCCTTGTTTCCTCTTTGCCCCAAAGAAAATCTCGTTGAATATTCCGGAATTGCTGTAAGACTCCTATTGGAGCTGGGAGGGCTGATAGCATAAAGATTGGAATAGCTTGGAGAACTGCTTTAGTAAGAACCAATCTACCAGCTAAATTTAAAGATCTATTTGTCCATTTCCTGACTTTGTCTTGCATTTTTGTTACTAGAGGATCCCATATACTTTTTTGTCGGGGTTTAGCAGTAAGAGGAACTCCCAAATACTTAGAAGGAAGGGATTCTCTTTGAAAGCCTAAAATTCTAGAGACATTTCTCTAGATGGCAATGTGAGTGTTAAAGAAAAAGACTTTTGATTTGGAAAGGTTTACTTCCATACCTGTGGCCTTCGCGAAGTCATTCAAAATTTGTTTGTAAGCAAGTGCTTCTTTAACTGTGGGAATGCCCTGTAACATGGTATCATCTACAAACTGTTGGTGAGTCAGGACTTGCCCATTCTCCGAAAGTTGGAGTCCTTGAATTTTTCCCATTTCTCTTGCATGCTTGATGGACCGCCCCAGCCCTTCCATCATGAGGATGAAGAGAAAAGGAGAAAGTGGATCTCCCTATCTAAGACCTCTGGAAGGGAGAAAAAGTTCAGAAGGAGAGCCATTCACTAAAATTGAAAAGCTGGAAGTGGTCACAAGGGCCATGACCCATCTGACCCAATTATGATCGAAACCAAATGCTGTGAGCACTTTTTTGATGTACATCCAATTTACTTTATCATATGCTTTGGCTATGTCCAGTTGCATGATCATTCCTGCTCTCTTGTTGCAAGTTAACGAGTGAATCACCTCATGAGCTTGAATTATATTGTCCAGAATTTGTCTTCCTTCCACGTACCTTGTTTGTTCCCCAGAGATGAGTGTGGGCAACAGTGGTTTAAGTCTGTTAGCCACAACCTTGGATATTATCTTGTAGACAACATTGCATAAGGCGATGGGCTTGTATCTCTCTGGAGTTTGAGCATTATCCTGTTTTGGAATGAGGGCAATAAAGGAAGTATTGAGAGCTTTCAAAATGGTCTTGTTCCACCTGGAGTCTTCGAAAATCTCGACGATATCCCTTTTAACAATATTCCAGCAGGCTTTGAAGAAATCCACATTGAATCCATCCAAACCTGGTGCCTTGCCATTTTGCATTTCCTTGAGGACCTCACTAATCTCCTGTTCCGTCACAGGTCTGTTGAGATTACAATTATCCTCTCTGGATACCAGTTTAGGAATATGTTTAATTAAGTTCTTAATGAATGGTTCTCTTTCTGAGAAGTTTTCCTTGGCAATGTCCCGAAAATGCTTTACTAACACTGCATCTATCTCCTCATGGGTTTGAAGAATTCGGCCATTCTCGTCCTTGATCGAAGAGATTCTGTTGTGAGCTCTATTTGCAATGGTGGATCTATGGAAAAATTTAGTATTTCATTCTCCTTCTTTTAGCCATTGAACCCTGGATTTCTATTTCCAAAAAATGTCTTCTTGTTTACATAGCATTTCCCATTCTTGGTGATATTTCTCTGCTTGATCATTTTTGTCTTTATCAAAGCCATTCTTGATCAGAGCTTGGTTGAGCTCTAGGATTTTGTTTTCCACTATTTTTTTACTAGTGAAAATATTTCCAAATTCCTTCTGGTTCCATTCCTTTAGCTTCTACTTGATGTGCTTTAATCTCTTATGTAGAATAAACATGGATGAGCCCTGAATCTGCAGGTTTTCAGCCCACCAGTTTGCAATGTTGTTGATGAAATCTGGATGGGAAAGCCAAATATTTTCAAATCTAAACGGTTTGTTTCTTGGGTTGCCAATGCTCTTGATCTCCATTTGAATCGGCCAATGATATGAGCCTCCATAAGGAAGAATATCAGCTATTATTTCCTTGTCAAGAAGCATGAGCTCTTCAGAGATCATGAATCGGTCCAGCTTGGAAGCTACCTGGGAAGTTCCAACTGCAAAGACCATTATTTGTTTCCATGTCTACCAGTTTCATGTTTTTTGAAAAACATTGGAAAGCTGAGGAATCCTTATTTAGTGCTCTTATGCCCCCTTTTTTCTTCAAGAGAGATCTTATCATGTTGAAATCTCCTCCTATCACCCACAGTAGCCCTGCAAATCTGTTTCAAAGGCCCACTAAGGATTCAATAAAGTTGATTTTTTCATCTAACTTTTGAGGGCCATAAACATTTGTTACAAGATAGGTGTCCCTGTCTCCTACTGGCTATATAACCACAGATAAATAATTCCTAGATGCCTCCGCATCAATAATACCTTTTTTTGGGGATTCTAAAGGATGAGGATACCCCCTGCTGTATTTTCTGCTTTGACTTCTATAAACTCATATCTGCTGAGCCACTTACTATGAATTTCTCTTATCTTTTGAACAAAGCATTTCATTTCTTAGACAAAAATTATATCCGGAGCTGCCTGTTTCATTCTATTATTTAGCATTCTCTATTTCCTTTTGCTTCCTAGGCCTCTGATGTTCCAAGTTGTAAACTTCATAATTACTGATTGGAAAAGGAGTAACTGGATAGGTCTTTCATCTTACCTGAGTCTATCATGAGCTTTCCACATTCCATTAATAGCTCATTCTGCTTTTTTCTGCCCCTTTTTTCCCCGGGTTTTTTGGAGCCAATACTGGAGTTGGTTTTATCGCTTTCATTCCCTGCTTGCCTTGTCTTTCCATGGCATTATCTTCTTCCAAGATTTTTGTTTGAGTTTTCCATAAGAATAACTGCTCTATTCGCTTGCATTCTTCTTGTGGTAGAGATTCTACTCCACCTGTTGTTCCCTTACTCAAGAACCCTTCTAGATCTAGGTTTTCTCGGTCGAGAATCTCTTGTAACTCATTGTCTTCCATTTCCATCTCACTCTGGGTCATTTCCTGATCCATATCCATCTCTGATTCACTCATCGTGATCCCTTTATGTATTTCCTTTGCTTGTTCCTGATCTTGTTCTTCTTCCTTTTCTTGCTTGTCATCTCCATCCTTCATAACTTGATTTTTGACTGCTGCATCCTCCTCCTCTTCAAGAACATGGAACTGATTTGGCCTCCCTTTTTGGTCTCCACTTTGGTGATGTTTTGGCCCTTTTTTGCCATTTTTACCCTTGTGAGCTACTTTCTGAAAGCCATCTGTCTCTTTCATTGTGTTAGGTTTACTTTTGTTCTCAGCCCTACTGATAGGATAGTCTCGAAGAAGATGCCCGTGTTCATGACATTTTCGACATCTAAAAGGAATGTGCTCATAGTCAACCATTTGCACCCATTCCTCATCATATACCTCTAATATGACCTCGTCTGGAAGTGCTCCAAATAGGTCCATCTCTACACAAATCCTGGCGAAGGAGGTATATTTTCCCCTTCTTGTGGCTTCAGAAGTTTTGACATACCTTCCTAATTTATCTCCTATGGCTGTAAGTGATTCTATTTGCCAATAATCCAAAGGTAGTGAGTAGAGTCTTACCCATACCGGGACTGAGGTAAAGGTTTCCCACTCCGGCACGAAGTTCATCATCCACGGCCGCATGTAGAGCCCTGCTGCTGCATAGAAGTAGGGCCCTCCTTCAAACACTCTGTCTTTGTCCTCTATGTTCGCGAACACCACTGTAAAAAAACCCTTGGATCCTAGATGAAGACCAATGCCTCCTTTGGGCTTCCAGTGGTATCTGATCCAAGTTTGTAAAGCCTTTTCAGTGGGCCATAGTCCCATGAATTTGCATATGATTGCATAAGTTTGCATGTGCTCCCTGTGGGCCTGCAGCTCAGGGTTATTTAATATTACTCTGGGAGTGACTTCAGCTTTGGGCTTGCACGGGCCCTGATGTTTCCTGTCTTTTGTTCCCTGTTTTTTGTCATTTTCCTCTTTATCCTTTGTGTCGTCATTCTCCTTCTCCTTGCTGCTTTCTGTTTCCTTTTCCCCCCTTTTGCCCCCTTCCATCGTGTTGCCTTTGCCTGAAACTGGAGATGCCTTGCTCTTGTTAGCCACTGCCTCGCAGTAGGAGGGAGTGGAGCTCCCTCCTCTACACCCGTCCATGGAGAAAAGCCTACTCAGAAACCCTTAACCCTGGTTCATCGCTCCGCCACTCTTCCAGTAGCCGAAATTTTTCCGCCGTCTAGGTAATTGTTTTCATAAGTAAACATCTCTTTGATGACAATTTCCTTTTTTAAATTATAGATTAATTTTCTCTTTCATCTCATGACATTTATAGTATCTTTCACACGGCATGCTAGATGGCATGTGAACTTTATTCAAACAGTTTTTTAAATTATAGATTAATTTCTCTCTCATCTCATGACATTTTTAGTATCTTTCACACGGCATGCCAGATGGAATGTGAACTTTATTAAAATGGTTTTAAACACCCTTTTAAAACCCATGAATTAATTCACGTGACAATTTATTTTTTATCAAATAAATATACACATTGAATTATTTTGCTCACTTTTTCCCGATATTCTTAAGAGTTAAAATGTTTGATAGATGACTGTAATTTCACGCTTTCAATACCATCAATTACAATAGTTAAAATGCTTGTTACATGCCAGCAATTCCACACTTTCAGTACCGTTGAACATCCAAAAGTTTAAACCCCAGAGTTCTCTCATAAATAGCACTTCTTTAGAATGAAAAAAATACTAAATTATATATTGACGCTCCACAACACACCTTCTTGCTATTTTATATGCGCCTCAACGCGCCAGTAACACAAAGTAAATACTAAGAGGAAGAATATGCATCCTATAAACCAAACGAAGACACCTTCAGCCAAATAACAAACTTGATGGTAATTGTCTATGGTACTGGATAACTTAAATCATAAATTTAATTACTAAATGTATAAGCAATCCATGAATACACACACAATTATACCATCCATGAATACACACATACAAAAATAATTTATAAAGTGGAATACCATTCACATAAATGCATTTAAAACACATAAACATATAAATTAAGATATCAAATCTTGATTAAAGGAAGTCTTATCCAAGTTCCCTCCAACATCTATATGGTAGAAGCACACTAAATCCATAAATGCATGGTTACCATCAACTTATTTGATGCTACCAAAATAATTGGTGTTTTATGAAGGCATACATAGTCCTTTCACGAACCTTTTCATTAACATTTTATTGTCTTTATCTTTTATCCTTAAAACTCAATATTATTGGCAATGTTATCATCAACATCTTTAATCACCATAACCTTTTTATTTCACATATATATCAACATACTAAGTGAGTTTAGTAAAGGTAAAAATATTTTTGATATATAAAGGTTGTTTAATCTTTGAATGCAATCATTTGAGATAAAATGACATGTCAAGTTATATTGGTTATGAGCTAATAACCATGATAGATTAGGAGTTTTAATCACGTTATACAAGTGAATGTTACTAGAATTATCCATGTGTGAGTGTATAATGTTGTTGGATTTGGAAAGGTTATATCTTTACATAAGCATTCAATGGTCTCCCTATTTGTATTTCTAACCTTCTTTCCAACACTAAGACACCATTAGAAGATAATGGTTTCTTGAGGATTGTTGAGCAAACAAAGGAAATACCTTCTAGTACACCTAAGTGATTGTTTGGTATAGAAATGGTATATTCCTTGTGTTGAGTTGGGTTGAAGATGAAGGTATCTAGATGGTTAACAAAATGTGGGGAACATGATTGAATGATGCATTGGCCAGAGCTTCCAACTCATCATGGTGGAATATATTGCATAGAAATATATAATGTTCTTGAATGAATACAAATATG
The DNA here is from genome assembly GCA_031772625.1 of Pinus tabuliformis. Classification (NCBI taxonomy): domain Eukaryota; kingdom Viridiplantae; phylum Streptophyta; class Pinopsida; order Pinales; family Pinaceae; genus Pinus; species Pinus tabuliformis. The sequence goes on along the minus strand of CM062816.1, from coordinate 1,252,684,974 downwards.
TGTTGAGTAATATCCATGAATAAATTATGTAAGTGTGGAAGATGTGGTTATGCATACATATACAATGTCATATCTACTTAAATACATTATGTTAATACAGGTTTTTTATTTTGTATTATTGTAATTAATATGCTAATAGTTGAAATGATTGTAGTATTGATATATTCAAAACTTTTGATACCATTTCAAGAGTTGTTTTGGATGTTGGAGTGAAAAAATGGTAATGAGAGAAGATAATGACTAAGAGGATATGAAAATAAAAGAAATCCATGATGAATTTAGTGATTATTTCCTACACAAATCAATGGTGTATATATGTATATGTATATGTATATGTATATGTATACGTATATGTATACGTATACATATACATATACATATACATATACATATACATATACATATACATATACATATATATATATATATATATATATATATATATATAGATATATATATATATATATATATATATATATATATATTTTGGAAATCTAGTTGTTGTAATAAATATTTTAAAATTTGGTTGAAAGATACACGCCTCAACGCGCCAGTAACACAAAGTAAATACTAAGAGGAAGAATCTGCATCCTATAAACCAAACGAAGACACCTTCAGCCAAATAACAAACTTGATGGTAATTGTCTATGGTACTGGATAACTTAAATCATAAATTTAATTACTAAATGTATAATCAATCCATGAATACACACACAATTATACCATCCATGAATACACACATACAAAAATAACTTATAAAGTGGAATACCATTCACATAAATGCATTTAAAACACATAAACATATAAATTAAGATATCAAATCTTGATTAAAGGAAGTCTTATCCAAGTTCCCTCCAACATCTATATGGTAGAAGCACACTAAATCCATAAATGCATGGTTACCATCAACTTATTTGATGCTACCAAATTAATTGGTGTTTTATGAAGGCATACATAGTCCTTTCACGAACCTTTTCATTAACATTTTATTGTCTTTATCTTTTATCCTTAAAACTCAATATTATTGGCAATGTTATCATCAACATCTTTAATCACCATAACCTTTTTATTGCACATATATATCAACATACTAAGTGAGTTTAGTAAAGGTAAAAATATTTCTGATATATAAAGGTTGTTTAATCTTTGAATGCAATCATTTGAGATAAAATGACATGTCAAGTTATATTGGTTATGAGCTAATAACCATGATAGATTAGGAGTTTTAATCACGTTATACAAGTGAATGTTACTAGAATTATCCATGTGTGAGTGTATAATGTTGTTGGATTTGGAAAGGTTATATCTTTACATAAGCATTCAATGGTCTCCCTATTTGTATTTCTAACCTTCTTTCCAACACTAAGACACCATTAGAAGATAATGGTTTCTTGAGGATTGTTGAGCAAACAAAGGAAATACCTTCTAGTACACATAAGTGATTGTTTGGTATAGAAATGGTATATTCCTTGTGTTGAGTTGGGTTGAAGATGAAGGTATCTAGATGGTTAACAAAATGTGGGGAACATGATTGAATGATGCATTGGCCAGAGCTTCCAACTCATCATGGTGGAATATATTGCATATAAATATAATGTTCTTGAATGAATACAAATATGTGTTGAGTAATATCCATGAATAAATTATGTAAGTGTGGAAGATGTGGTTATGCATACATATACATTGTCATATCTACTTAAATACATTATGTTAATACAGGTTTTTTATTTTGTATTATTGTAATTAATATGATAATAGTTGAAATGATTGTATTATTGATATATTCAAAACTTTTGATACCATTTCAAGAGTTGTTTTGGATGTTGGAGTGAAAAAATGGTAATGAGATAAGATAATGACTAAGAGGATATGAAAATAAAAGAAATCCATGATGAATTTAGTGATTATTTCCTACACAAATCAATGGTACATATATACATATATACATATATACATATATACATATATATATACATACATACATACATACATACATACATACATACATACATACATACATACATACATACATACATACATACATACATACATACATACATATATATATATATATATATATATATATATATATATATATATATATATATATATATATATATATATATTGGAAATCTAGTTGTTGTAATAAATATTTTAAAATTTGGTTGAAAGAAACAGATATGACTCATAATACGTATATGTTTATAGTTTATAGGTATGACACAAGAGGTTGGTGAATATAATTGGTATAAGAAAATGATGATTATTGTAATCTATAGATTCTAGGAAGAAGGCCACTATGACAACACTAAGATCCCATGTCTATCCTTTTGTTGCATATGAAAGGCTTGGCAAGATAGATCAACCCAAAGCAGATAAAGGAATGCTTGAGTTTGTAAGGGAAAGTTACTACAAGGAAGGGCAACTTGAGAGTGTTCCAAAAGCAGATGTAATTGAAGGATTTTAAGAATCTAATTAATTAGAAAGAGGAACAATTAGGATAAGGTTACCCCACATGGGGGAGGAATGTAATGTCCCCCATGAGCATATAGCCTAAGTGTATGATAAATATGTGGTATGTTTTCCATTTCATTTTATTTGAATTAATAATATAATTAATAAACTAATAAACAAGTGAACCTACAAGGGGTGATAAACTCCTTAGGAGAACCATGGGGGTAATGAGTAACAAAAGGAAGTAGGGACTCGTGAATTAATTATATTTTTTATTAATTGGCACCTATCCTTATTCCAAGCATCATACCATTATCTTATGTGCCTTAAGTATTATGATTTCAAAGTTTTTGTGAATGGCACATGGTTCTCATGCAAGTCTAGAGTACACGCAACCTTCGGAAGAGATTTGTTCCAATTATTTTAAGGAGTGAAATTCCAAGGATTTGAATTATTATCTAGTTTATATAATAGCGGAAAAGGGAATTATACTACCATATTATTGTTGCTATAAAATTGAGCATTCCAATTATGTGAAATCCATGCCTACGTTCATGATTAATTATTGGATTGGGATGAATTTATTTATAATTTACTTTACCCAGATTTAAACACTAGAGATTTATTGGCCATCCTATGGGGGAGCACAAGAGTGAAGTGAAATATCCTAGGGTAATATTTAGCAGTGGATCCAATCTAATTCCTTATGTTGTGTGTGGATGAAGGTGAAAGAAAATACTATAGAAATAATGTGCTACAAGATAATTGTTGATTTTTGTGTAGCATCATGAGGTATTCCCACATGACAAGAGGTCACCTAAGTCATGAAAATTAAAATTGAAATTATATTTTTCTAGGCATAATGTAGTATCACAGCCAGGGTCATAGTCAAATTGTGAAATGCACTGCAAATATTTTATGAAAATATTTGACAAAATGGGCTGAGATGGATTCCAGAGACTGGATATGGTTGCTTGTCTAGGATGGGTTGAGTTTCTTGTTGAAGCAAATATGGACTCATTATGATAGCCATTAAAGGCTATCTAGTGTGTTTTTAATGGCTTGGTATTTTCATAATTTATGGAGGTGAGAGAGGAAGGAGGCAAGCCCATGCTTTCCTGGAAAAATCTACAAGGAAAAAGGGACAAGAAGTAAAAGAGAAAAATGTGTAGAATACCATCTAGTAAGTATGCAAGCCACTCCTAGCAGCATGCTAACTAATAGGAATAAATCTGGGGGACAATTGGACACATAGACCCTTCTTATTAGTTAGTAGGACTATGGTAGGTAGAAGTCATAGTCAGCAAGGAAGGAAGGAGGGAATTCGTCGTGATATGAAAAGGTCATTCAAGAAAGAGAGAGGGAGTGCAAGAACCAAGGGAAGAGGATTGTGAAATAAGGAAGGAAGAGGAAAAACTTGACTTGGTGGGAAAAAGGGAAATTGGAGTGTGAAAACGGGGATTTGAATAGTGAAATAGTTGCAAGGGAAATGCAAATAAGATCACAGGAGTAGAGATGATTGAGTTGCTAGAAAAAATGCAGGAAAGTTGATTTGAATCGGCAAGAATAACATTTGAAGAGGAGAAGAGAAACAAATCCAAAGGGAGTAGAACTCAGAGAAAAGAAGTGGAAAATTCAAGAAAAACATAGGGCACCAAAGAAACAATTTTTGGGTTGGAAAGAAGTTAGGAAGAAAACACTTACAGGTGAGGAGGTAATTTCCTCTTGAATACCCATTGACCAGAGGGTGGAGATGGTGTTTCTCATATATCACTAAGGGTCGAGGTGGAGGAATTACACCTTGGAAAATTATTGGAATATTTTTGAATGCTTCCTTATTGTTTGATTGATTTTGTTGTGGTTTTGGAGTCCCCAAGTTTGGTGGAACCACAATGCTCCTCTGCACTAGTTCACTACATATCAATTGGTCCGAGGAGATGGAAAGATATCTAGAGTCCTTGGTTTAACTAGTAGTTGTGCATAAATCCCTTACAAGAGACCCCACAGTCTCTCATATAAGGCTTGGGGGTGATAACTGCAAGTAAGGATTAGCTGCAACTCTCTACGATTGGGTGGAGAGTCATTGTCTCTGAATCAATTGCCGAAAAGATTTAAAGATAAGTGTTCCTCATGTGTTTTCTATAATTATGAATGTGTGTTTCATTTTCGGTTTGGAATGGAGATATTAATGTATGGAACCTTTTTTGTGGCTTGTGGTCTATAAACTTGACTAATACATTGTTGTTTCATTGATTTAGAGGTGGTGGAACAATATATGGTTCTTTGATTATGTTTTACAGTAGATGGCATGGGAACAATTGTATAATTACAATGGAAAAAATATTGAACTAGCTATAAGCCCATACTAGCACTGTGTATTTCTGAACAACAATATTGCCTATTTCCTCCTTTCTGGCCTTAACTGGCCTACCTAATCCTCATGGATTTCATTCCAACTCTCTAGTAATGTACGCATTGGTTCTTGGGTTTATATTCCATTTTGTTAGGTTCATGCATCAATAAGCCTTAATTTAGAAGTTGTTAATAAGATTGTTCCACGTGTTTGTTTCCTTGGTTTAAATCTCCTGAAATAGGGAGGGTAATTTCACTTAGGACATATATGTGGTGAGATTTGAATTATCCTTAATGAATGCGAAGTCACACACACACACACACACACATATATATATATATATATCAATGCTATTGTGACTAGGAAATATGAGTCATTAAACTTTGGTAGGTCCTCTATTCCAGGAGGGTTAATTTCCTTCATATGTTAGACTTTTTAATGATTTGAGCAAAAGATCAAGGTTAATACTTATATTATTTAAGATACATTGTATATCATGATTGTATGTCTTTTTCCAAAGGTGGAGTTATTGATATGAGTATGTAGTGTATTATATGAAAGTGGTCTTATCCTTTGTAGAAGGATAATACTATACCACATATTTGTAGTATTTACTACTGATATTCTTCTTCTCAGGTCTCCAAGTTTGGAAATTAGCCATAGTCCATTTAAAAAAATTGTGAGGAGTTTGATGTTATTGTTGTTTAGTAACCAACTCTGAATATTAGAGAGCTCAAAAATAAGGGATTGGTTATCATTTGTAGTTTTGGAGATGCCCTATGACACAATTGCTTGAATGAATAACCAATGATAAAATTTATTATATTAAGGTCCTCGGTGTTTGATAGACTTCTTGAGGTCTATTTCTAGATGAATTTTGAAGGGCGTAGTATTATTGGTCAATAATAGAATAGATATTCAATTTCATATCATTATCGAATGCGGTGTCAGAATGTGTTCTACACTGTGCCCAAATGGGTTTATTTCATTGTAATATCAACACAAATGTTAAGGTGATTAGATATGTATGGGGCGGTCCACATTAGTCTTTTCCTTGTTAATATTATATAACCTAAATTAATATGACAAAACGAGCTCAAGGGAGGCTAGTAACATTAAACTCTAAATTAATATTATTATGAATCTCTTTTCATAAGAGATTATGGTAGAACAATGGTATGAGAGATATTGTACAACGTCTTTGTCAAACTTCCTTACCATGTTATAAGTATGAATTTGGTGGTCACAAGATGTGCACAAAGGAAAGTCACATAAGTTCCATAAATGGGGAAAATGATTCATTTTATCGTTATAAATGTTATGGTAAGTTGAGTCTTTTACAAGGGAAAAACCATAAGATATATGTATTTCCACCCAATTACATGGCATTGGAGGCTTAGATTCTAGCGCCTTATTCATCACCCATGCGCTACAATGTTTAACCTGATTTAGTGGACGTGAGGGCCAAAGCCCACAAGGATATGCACCATGACCAATGGCATGATAATAGGAGTTTAATAAACATTATTGGAATTTTACATGTCCCTTTATTTTATTTGATATTACCTATCACATTAGGTGCAAAAAGTAACCAGTTGGTGTAGTTAGGGGTGTGTTGCCTGCCCCTCCCACATTTTTCCACTTGCACAAGCTTGGTAGGGTAAATATGAGCTTAGTGTCACTATGATATGACGCAACCTCCAAGTTCCAATTATGGAACTGGGGCATACAAAACTAAATTAAACTAACATCCCTCAGATATTATAGATCACTTAGGATCTTGCCAACCAACCCAGGTGATCAATCCTTGAGATGGAACTATTTTTCACTAGGTCTACTCCCCAACCACACCCTTTACACACTATGCATGTGGTTATGAGGCTCCAACAACATCCATAAGCATGTGTACATGCGGTTATGGCCCAAAATTCCCTATTCATTGCATGTGGTCATGAGATCTATGCCACTTTTTTAGGTTAGCCTCCATACCACTGCCCAAAACTTCCCGTAACTTTCTGTAATCATGGCAATGATGATAAGAATGCTACAAAATCCAAACTTGATTAGGATCTTTACCTAGAATTTCCTAATGAAAGATAAAGATTTCGTCAAATAGATAGTAAACATATAAGGTACAAGTCATGGATGCATAACTAATCATAAATTTCTAAACTTGATCTGGAAATTACAAAGAAGGCTAAATGCCCTCTCAACCTAGCTACAACAACACTTGTTATCCCATGCATCCATCAACCATCCAATAAATTATCATATCATGAACAAGAGTTGTAGCTATAGCACATCATAAAACCAACCATATAACCAACATATAACCAAAATAGAAACTATGACAAATCAACCATAAGATCACCATAATAACTGGTATAAGTGCTTATAGATCAAAATAGGAAAATAACTCATATTAATATATAAAAATGCCAACCAAGTCAAATACTTCCACATACCACCTAACCATAGATTGGGCTGAACCAAATCTCTTTCAGCCAATCACCCTCATGCCATAATCCAAGAATAAATGTGGGATTATAAGGGTTAAACCAAAATAAAACCATCTAGGGCTTTCAAAGGCCAAACCAATGCAACCCTTAAGAACAATGATCTCACCTATATGGTTCAAAAATTACTAACATAAACCAGATTCAACTCTACCCATGTTGTCTAGGGCTCCAGGAACTAGTTACTCAACCCATAGCCTCCAAGGAGTCCAAGCTATTACAGGGCTCCTGAGATCTCCAATCTCAACCCAAAGAATCTAGGGACCCAACTTGTTTTAGGGCTCCAGAGAATTTTTCCCAACCCAAATCCATAGGTAACATAAGAACCAATCAAAAAACCAAATGGAGAACCCACTACATCATGACTATCTAGGAAATGGCAAGGTAAGGTTGAAACCACTGTCAATCTAGGCAAATCTCCATGCTAATGAAAACACATAACTAAGGAAACACATGCATATACAATGCATCCAAAAACCATCAAGGGGATCACACATGCAATCTATTACCTGCAAAGTAAGCTTGATGTAGATTCTAATCCAACTATCTCCTTGTGCTTCGTTGCACTTTCTTGCTTTCCTTTGCTTTCCATCTACTTTCTTACTTGTCTTCTTCCAAATCCAAGTGAATGCTAAAGTGCTCCAAGAATAGTATAAGTTTGTAAGAGAGCCAAATGCTAGATTGACAAAAGTTGAACCAAAAGCTAGTATTTTTTTCTCTAATGCATTTTTATCATTGATGTCTCACTTTTCTTCACTTTCCTCAAATTTTCCTCTAATTTCCCTTGCATGCAAATTTGTGTCGCTTCACCTTCATTCTCTCCTATTTTCATTTATTTTCATAACTAAATTCCAATTATTTCCTCTTTTCCTTTTCTAATTTCCATAGCCATTAACAAACCAAAAGTGATGCCCACTACAATGTTTTCCCACCATTCAACTTGGAATATGTGTCCCATGACCTTGGTCTTATTTTATTTACATGGAAAATCAACCAGGGGTTGTTAAAAACCCCTCCCCCATGGGTTAACACAATCCTTGGTGTTAAATGATGCTTATAACAAGAAAAACATGTTTCCCATGGAGTTTTATAAGATAACTCGATGCAAAATTTATATCATACCAAACTATTGAAAACATGAAGACCATAATGCTTATTGCAGATTTATACCACAACTCGTCGCATTATTTACAACACATACACACATATAACAAAAACACATAACCAACACATCTACTCAACCAACAAATAAGGAAGGATACAAAGTCCACATCCGATCAACCATCTCCCATGTAACTTCATCAGATGTAAAGTGATTCCACTACACTTTAACTTGCTCTATTCCTTGGTTTCAGAGCATGAGTTGTTTCTGCTGCAAAATGCGCTAAGGTTCTAGCTAAAAATCTCCCTCTGGTTCCACTTATAATACAAACCAATCAGTCACATGATCGACATCTTGGACATATATCTTAAGCAATTAAACATGGAAAATATCATGGAATTTCACTGTTGGAGGTAGTGGAAGTCAGTATGGCACTGGTCCAATAAGACCACTCAAGGATCTCAAAAGACCCACAATAATGAGGTATCAGCTTGAAACATGATCCAATCCTCAAGGAGCTCCTTTTGAGATTGATGCACAAATACATGTGCTCCTCAACCTCAAACTCCTTAAATGGTATATTTTGATCTGCATAACACTTCTACATGTCTTGTAATGCCTTTAGATTCCTCTTAATAACCTACATCTCCTGATCCATTTCATCCAACATATCCAATCCAATCAACACTCTATTCACTAGATCACTCCAGTTTATGGGAGTATTGCAACTCCACTCGTAAAGAGCCTCAAATGGATTCATCTTCAAGTATTCTTGTTAACCCTCAAGAATATTTCTAAAACTCTTGGTCTGTCCATATGTATGTGGATGATAAGTTGTACTGAAATCTAATTTTTCCCCCAAGCTTACAAACAACGCCTTCCAAAACTTGGAAGTGAACTTGGCATCTCTGTTTGATATGATCTTCTTGGGAACACCATGCAATCTCACTATCTACCTGATGAAGATTTGAGCTACCTCACTAGTTGAATTAGTAGACTTCAATACATTGAAGTGAGCTACCTCACTCAACCTGTTAACAATAACCATGATGGAATCATGTTGTCTGGATGTCCTCAACAAATATGTAATGAATTACATGGAAATGACCTTCCATTTCCATCCTTGAATCATAATAGGATGCAACAAAGTAGTTGGGTGTTTACACATAGCTTTCACTTGTTGATAGTCCAAACCTCTAGCAACAAACTCATCCACATGTTTATTCAAGTTCGACCAATGATAGAACTTATTGACTACTATGAAAGTCTTCTGATATACCAAGTGGCCTGAATACAACTTTAAATGAAACTCCCTCAGGATAAGCTTCTTGACCTTACTGCTATTTGGCACATAAATCTTGTTCTTGAATCTAACCAAGCCATATGATGTGAGGTGATACTCCTCATCTATGTCACCCTATTGCAACATCTGCTTGAAATATTGATACTTCTAATCATGATGCCATGTATGCAATATTTTCTCTTGTAAATATGTCCCATAAGAACTCACAACTGCAATGTGATTCACCCACACTCTCCCACTGAAAGCATCTGCAACCTATTCTCCTTGCCCTTGATGTACTTGATCTCAAAGTCAAACTTACTAAGGGTAGCCAATTATCTAGATTGCCTGGAATTTAGATTGGGTTGGTTAGACAATTACCTCAGTCCACTACGATCACTCATGAAGAAAAACCTCTTTTCAAGAAGATAATGTCTCCACATCTTCAATGCAAGAATGAAAGCTACCAACTCAAGATCATGAGTCACATAGTCTCGCTCATACTCATTCAACTTCATTGATTCAAAACATACCACTTGTCCTTCCTGCATCAGGACTCCACCAAGTCCAAGAAAGAGGAAGTAAAATATATCTACTATGATTGATATAGTCTTCCTCACATAGTTCTTTTCAAGTTTTTTGTTGTATAGCTACCATGGTAGGAATCACTAAGAAGCATGATAGGATGCATTATGGCATCATAGAAGCATATGATTGAAAGAAAGAGTTCATGATATCATATTATAGAAGCATGGAATATAGGTGAAATAGAAGTCTATAGAGGTCACCTAAAGAAATATGCAGCTACTGGTAACCTGATTTGAAGAATAAGTAGTACCTATGAGAAGAAATAAGTCATTTAGTATAAATCTCATCATACATCATTCAAGAGGAACATTTGTTGGATAAGGATGATTAAGATCCTCCGTTTGAAACTTTATTGGAAGGTTCACCTATTGAAAGAAGAAAATGTCTGACCAAGAATTCCACCTTGTATGGGAGTCATGAATAAAGGTATGATGTCATAAAATTGAAGCAGGTCAAGTTGATTGAAGTTCTTTCAATCACAGAAGTTGCTAGAGGAAGTCTAGGTGACCTAAAAGGAAGAGATGAGGTAGGTATGCATATATTTAATTGAGTCATGTCATATGGTTGCATATATCATGAATGAATGCTCTACCTCAAGAGAATAATCAAAAGAAAGGATCTCCTCATTTGAAAGGATGCATGAAGGCATGGTTCACACATTGACTAGACGATATCAACATAATACGTCCTCATATGAAATATGAGGTGGTTGAAAAAATTGAAGGAGCTATGATTGGAAGTTCCAAGAAAGAAATGTGTGAACAAATAAAGGAAGAGATAATGAAAATGCAACTATGGATAGGGAAATCAACATCCAAGGACTATGATATCTCCATGAGAAAGATATGAGATTCTAATAAAGTATGAAAAGGAAATAGACCCTTGACATTGTATATCTTTTTAGATATGTGTCAATATGTATGCATGATGTTGATGCAAACAAGGAGATGTCATGATGAAATACCACCACAAAGGTAATTTTGATCTAATGTTCCTTTTCCATTTATGAACATTATTTGGATGGGTTAATGCATGAATGCCAAGGGAAGAGTTATAGACGTCATCTACAATTGATGTTCATGTGGTAGGATGAAAGATACCGAAGGAAACATGACATGAAGAAGGTAGCAAGGCATGAAGGAAGGCTAGATATGGACTAATGGATCACTTTCCGATGAAAAGAAGGATGACATGACTAACATGATTCATGAATGAAAGTGATGGGTGGTTTTTTCCCTAAAATAAGTACCAAAAAGATGTAGGATCCATAACATAGAAAAATTTCATGTAATAAAAGGAAGGAGACCTACAAGTAGTTGTTCGTCCCATGATCTCTACCTTAAAGAGCTACTGGAAGCAATCCTTGGGTCAAGTCCCTGATTAATAGGGATCTTGGGTAGATTCCTTTGATACAAATGGGTGCATTCCTTCAATGGAATGGGCATATCCTCCCTAGTTGAGAGGGAGAGATAGACACATCATTCTTGTCATCACTTGGGAAGTTAAAATGGAGGATTTGGTAAGCATCTGACATCTGATACGCTTTGAGGATGTGTTAGGGAATCTAAGATAAGAGTGGTCATAGAGGACCGATATTATTTGAGGACTGGGAATCCAAGATAAGAATAGTCTTGGTGGAACATACTCTGAGTGAACTCGGGTGGGGTATGTTTCGAGAGAGACAATGATGAGGGTGTCTATAAATCATTGGTCCCGCTAGCATTTTTCTCTATTTTTATGGAGAGATAGAGTGGTTAGTCAAGGCCTTGCTATGTGACAAGGTTGGATGATATGATGATATATGGGTGATTTACCAAATCTACTCTTCTTATGAGAATTATTCATATTGAGAATTTCCAAGTACCTTTTATGGATTATGAATATCTCCCTAGTTAAGATGGAGTGTTGAAATATGCAACTAGGTTCGGTCTTCATAATGACATCTTGTTGTATTTTTTCCATGGGATTAGCATTCCCACAAGATCACAAAAACTAGGAAACCCTTCCTTGACTCTTTCATCAACTGCAACATGGAAATCATCCACATCTTTCTATACCACCCTTAGGCATTCCTCAACTTTGACTCTAGCCTCCTCCTTTTGGACAACTTTAGAGATCTCCATGATAGCAGACACTCTATCCACTACATCTATTGGCCTCAACTCACTAAGTGGCCTTTCATTCACAAACTAAATGAACTTCTTGGCAATCTAGGAGTTCTTTTCCCCATATTCTTTGGCAGCAAGGATGAAAAACTCATAATCCTTGATCACAATTTTTTGTTCATCCATCAGAGTTATGTACTCCCAGTTTATTTTCATTTCTGCTATGATTTCATCCTAGACAAGTTGCTTGGCCTACAGGAGAGACATGTTTCCTTTCAGCTTTCCTTTTAGCTCAACAATCTCCTAGTTTTCTGCATGTAGGTTCTTACCAATCAGGTCTGCGTTGGTCCTGGCTATCTCAAGTTGTTTTTATTTCTGTGCTAGGTTTCTCTGGGCAGTGTCCAAATCCTTTTACACTTTCTTAAGCTCCCCTTCTGAAAGTTGGAGTTTGGTGAGGGTCTTAGTGAGATTGTTTGTGGGATTTTGGGGATTTTCAGGCACAAGCACTGCACACATGTGTGTATCTATCCTTTGCTGAAGTTTTGTTGCCTACTGCTTGAGGGATACTCTCTCATTATTTATTTCTATCATTTCTTTGGCCATGATTTATTTCTCTTATTCCACCTATGCAAGTTCCTTAGATTTCACATGTTCACTACTTGACATCTTCAATTTGTGCCTTAGCTCCTATATTTTTTCTTGTGAACTTTGGAGGAGGGCTTCAAATGCAACTTTGTCTTCTGGATTTACCCCCAACTTCACAATCATCTCTTTGAAGCTCTCATTTTGCATGTGTAGAGATCTGGAGTTAGCTCTCTCCTGTTTCAACCTTGTTGTTGCCTTCTCTAACAGCTTCTTAGCCTTGTTGATGGTCATTTCATTTCTATTGAGCTCACTGTACAACATTTCCCCCACTTTTCTATGGAAGTTAATCTTATTCGGTAGAGGGACACTAGTCAAGTCTAATGAAACGTCGAGGACCTTTAAATGACAGCCCAAAGGCAACAACTATGCTAGTGGGTGTTGCAGGGATAACTTCATTTGATTTCTCTCTAAGTCCATGGTAGCCAAAAGTCTGGTCTAATAGGGGACTAAGTGAGATGCCATTTGTTGCTGCATTTCTTCCCTTACCTTCTTGTTTCTTTCTTCAATGGCCTTTCCAATAGGCCATCTTGGCTCAGTAACAGTTGCACTTCCTTTGGAACTTAAAATAGCTACCTCTGAAGAGGATGAGGCAACAGTCTATAATGGGTCTTCCAAGGTCACCTAGAAGCTTGGTTGATTTGGTCTTGTCTCTACCAACCTGGTCTCAATTTATTCTTCCTCTATCTCTTAGGTTTTTTCCTTTTTACTAGGGTGTACATCTTCCATCTTGACATCTTCAGTTTGGTCAACAGTCCTTTTTGTGCCTTTTCCTTTGATGCTTGAGTCTCAATCTCCATCTTTGTATTAATAAGCCATGAATCAAAGTTAGATTTCCATTCGATCTCAGGCCTATCCTCATGTTCATAAGTCAAAGCCTTTATGCTCTCTCTTCTCTTGGAAATGACACCATGAGGATCATAATGCCAGACTTCCCCTAGATCAAAATTCATCTGTCTGAGTAATTCCTCAACTGCCCTGTGGGCCTGCCTAGAATTGACAATAAAAGGTCCCACAGGCTTGCCCAACTTAAACATATATCCCTTCTTAGCAGGGACAAAGTGAACTTGGTATACATTAAGGCTCTGTAAAGAGGATTGTAGGGAAACTGTTAGCAATAGGTAGAGACTGTAGGCCAGAGGCCAAGACCATTTGCAGCAAGGATTGTTGCTCATCAACTGGAAGTGTAGTGTAACAATAAACCAATGTGGTTTCTATGAACTGCTAGGGTTAAAAGGAGCTTGGGTAAACTAGGGCCTTTTGAATTAGCTTTGGGGTCACCTCAAGGATTTTGACTCTGGTTGAGGAGAGAAAACAATTTTTCTCATCTATGTAAGATGCTACTAACTAGGAGACAAACTTAGGAAAATGTTGTACTGAGGGTGCAATCTGGTAGTACAGGCCTGAGTCAACCACCTGAAATAGGTCTTACCCTCTGACGTGGCTACCATATAGGTTGAATTGTAGGTCCACAAGGTGGTAAACACTAGAGGGGTCTGCAATTTTCACCTTAGTGTCCATGAGATGCTCAACACTAAAGAAGGGTTTAGCCTCTCGGGTTCCTCCTTCTTCATTTTCCACTAAATAATCAAATGATTTGCAGGTGAAAGGGACTGTCCAAATACCTATTTTCCCTTGAGAAGTTGAAAACGATGTTAGAGGGGGTGTTCTGGATTGGTTGAATGGTTGGACGACATTGCAGAACAAATGGAAGACGGGAGGAATTTTGATCCAGGTGGATGTGGTGGCCACCCACCTATCCCATTTGGACCCCCACAACTGTCTCTTTCAGTCTTTTTAGTTTCCTAAATTGTAGCACAGTTTACTATTTTTAGCAGTTTTTCGGGTCCTGAACTTCCGGAGCCGTTTTGAGGCCCTAAACGACGTTTTTTTGGGATTCTGGGGCAACATGGGTCCATGGACCGATGTTGCCTCCCAAAGTGGTAGTACTCGGATAGATCTTTCTAACGAGCTATCGTACGCGTCAAACGGAGATCGTATGCCAAAGTTACGACCCCGGGAAATTGATGTACCAATTTACCCAAACGGGGCCCACAATTTGGCGTTTCATCTTCTAGGGTTAGGTTTCGAGATGTGAAGGGTTTTCCATTGTTTCTCAACAATAAATAGGCCTTCGAGCCTCATTGTAATACAGTTCGGAACAGTTCAGAGGCATGTAGCCGCACATCTCTTCTCAGAGATAAGCTACCATCGCCCTAGCTGGTTTATTTCCATTTCTGGTTGTAAGCATATTTCAGTATTTTCCATTAATGAAATGAAGCATTATTTTCGCTGCATCTATGTGTTTATGGTTATTGCATCTCTGTATTTATGGTTATCTCTATAATCTATTGCGTTCCTGTTTAAATCCGGATCAGTGGTATCAGAGCGGTCTGCTTTTTCTCTGTTTTTCTTTGCATGTCCCCAATGAGGTTGGGATATAAGGAGTTAGGGCTTGAACTGGTCGAACCTTTGCAAGACCAGCCTCGCAAATCCCGACGGCCTCCCATGGCGAATGAGAAGAAAGACGAGGGAGCAGGAGATCCTATCAAAATCTTGCTCGAAGAAGCACTCGAGCGGCAAAGGAACGCGATGATGGATAGCTTTGCGCAGATTCTTCAGCGGCTACCCAGAGGCGACGCATCGGCTTCCAACAGCAACTCTGGAAATGCCACACCCTTCAAGGTACAAGTTAATTTTGAAATCCCCATATTCGAGGGTCAAATGGACGCAGATGCCGTAGATAAATGGTTAAATTTGCTAGATGGGTATTTTTCTGTTCATGAATTTTCAAATCGGGAAAAGATTGTTTTCGCTCTTCTCAAAGTAGCCCCCCACGTCAAGGACTGGTGGGAAACCTACTGCGAGCAGAAGGATGAAAGTACAGGCTCACTATTTTCAGCCGCACCCACTTGGAATGACTTTCGGGACGCCATCAAGGAGAAGTACTACCCTGTCGGAAGCTATGAGGACAAATACATCAAATGGACCACACTGCGGCAGGGACGAGACCAAGATGTGCCAGAGTTCACAAACATTTTTCATACCCTTCGCACACAGTTGGGTATCAAAGATTCTGAGCTGCATCTGGTACTCAAATACCGCGGCTGCCTACACAAATACATCCAGGAAGAGATGGGGTTCTTGAACATCCCCTCACTTGGCACAGCATACCGATACGCTGTCAAAATCGAGCAAAAGTTCAAACAAAAGAAGCGAGACTTTGGATCTGCAAATCCGAAGCCCAAAGGACAAAGCCAAGGTGGGGTGACCCAAGATAACCCGACGAAGCCACAAGAAAAGAACAACACCACGAAGCTGAAGAAGGACACAGGAAAGTGGTGTGAGTTCCACAAAAGTCCCACTCATAACACAAGTGAGTGTCGGACCAAGCAGTCGCTGGTGGCTGAGTTGAAGGTTTTCGAATCAGATGCATGTTCCGATCCTGAGCCAGAACCCGACAAGGGGAATGGCAAAGGGAAGCAGATCATTGATGCGGATCCCAGCGCCACTGTTGCCACCGCCAAGATCTAGAAAGATGAGCCCGAAAATCCAGAGGAAGGGGAGCGTCTTTTCCACTCACAGATGTGGGTGAAGGGTTCGCCGCTACAATTCATTGTCGACAGTGGCAGCCAAAAGAACCTCGTTTCAGCAGAGGTCGTGAAGCGGTTGGGCCTACCGACTACACCACACCCACAGCCGTACAGTATCGGGTGGCTTCATGAAGGACGAGATCTCAAAGTTCACCAACAGTGCCGCCTTTCCTACAGCATCAAGCCCTTCACAGACGAGGTATTGTGTGATGTTACACCTCTGGATGTTTGCGATGTATTATTAGGCCAACCATACTTGTGGAGGCGAAATGTTGTGTATGAGTCAAGGCCTCGTGCTGTCATTATTTCTTTGAATAATTCATTATACAGGATACCGGAGGTAGCCCCACCTACTGCCACATCTTTGATCACTACCAAGAAAGGCAGCAAGCTCATATCACAGACCAGGAAATTCATCTGTCTAGTTCACTCCCAAAATAAGGGGAAGATCGTTGCTACATCCATGACCCTTGCAAAGGGTTCCTCCATGCAGCAGCAGCAACAAAGGGATACGGTCATGACAAAACACAGGAACAACTTCTCCTCACCCACATGGGTACCACACAAATTTCAGGTGGGCAACAAAGTTTGGTTCCATCGACAGAAAGAACGCCTTACCAGAACCCATCAGAAGCTCAGACCACTCCGACATGGTCCTTACAGCAGTACCAAGGCTATGGGGAACAATGCTTTGGAGCACATCATTCCTCCATTCCTTCGCCTGCACCAAATGTTCAGTGTGGACCATCGGCGACCATGCTTCCCACCATCACTGGACACATCAGAGATTGCAGGACAAGTTCAGCAGATGGAGGAACTCAACGCAATGGGGACCATTGCTTCCTAAGGGGGGAGGAATGATCCAGGTGGATGTGGTGGCCACCCACCTATCCCATTTGGACCCCCACAACTGTCTCTTTCAGTCTTTTTAGTTTCCTAAATTGTAGCACAGTTTATTATTTTTAGCAGTTTTTCGGGTCCTGAACTTCCGGAGCCGTTTTGAGGCCCTAAACGACGTTTTTTTGGGATTCTGGGGCAACATGGGTCCATGGACCGATGTTGCCTCCCAAAGTGGTAGTACTCGGATAGATCTTTCTAACGAGCTATCGTACGCGTCAAACGGAGATCGTATGCCAAAGTTACGACCCCGGGAAATTGATGTACCAATTTACCCAAACGGGGCCCACAATTTGGCGTTTCATCTTCTAGGGTTAGGTTTCGAGATGTGAAGGGTTTTCCATTGTTTCTCAACAATAAATAGGCCTTCGAGCCTCATTGTAATACAGTTCGTAACAGTTCAGAGGCATGTAGCCGCACATCTCTTCTCAGAGATAAGCTACCATCGCCCTAGCTGGTTTATTTCCATTTCTGGTTGTAAGCATATTTCAGTATTTTCCATTAATGAAATGAAGCATTATTTTCGCTGCATCTATGTGTTTATGGTTATTGCATCTCTGTATTTATGGTTATCTCTATAATCTATTGCGTTCCTGTTTAAATCCGGATCAAATTTGCACCGAGAAGTAGTTCGAAACTTTCAAAAATTCAAGGTGGGAAGGGTTTTTATATGCAGAGAGGGGCCAACGGTCGGCTGACATGGAGGTGAAATTATGGGAGGACACGTGTCATAAGGGGATTGGGTGGTGACAGGCGATAGGTGGATGGGAGCGGGAGTAGGTAGGAGGTGCTATTGTTTTGATTTGAATTCCCCTCTTGCTTGAATTAGCACGAGTGGACCAACTGTTGTGGTGGGTGGTCCCCACCATCCTCTGGTAGGTAGGAGGGTGGGATGCTAGATCCATCAATTATCCCCTGAAATTAATCTGGGCCATTGGATTGGTGAGCTCACCAAGTCGACTTGTCAACTTCGAGGGGTAGAACCTACCTATCACCCGCCTAGGTTACCCCCCCGAAATGTTGTTGGGGTCTGGTCGGGCATAGATGGATGGTGATCCACCCATAATTTGCTTGGATTTTAACCAAAAGGGCACATATGCTCCAATTTTTCATTTTAGCGGGCTGTGCTTACTTGGTGAGGGGTTGATGAGCACATATTTAAAACTTGGAACTTTTGCCATGGTACTAGGGCTTGATAATTGCCCCCATCACTGATTTGGTTGATTTTTTGTTTTAACTGGGGATCTTGAATTTGGTCTCTCAACTCTCTCTCTCTCTTCACAAGTACTAGAGGGAAATGACATTGGCTCCAACTAGGGACAATATATTGTATATAATGCATTGAGAACCTACATATTAGTGCCTTACTCTGTAGGTATGGAGTCATTTTATTTAATCCTCTATAAAACAAAAATAAATAATAAAAACCACAAAAGTGTCGATATTTACAATGTATCACCGATATTTGTAGTGGATGAGATTGGAATTCTTCAGTGCTAGAAGTAAGGCTTGAGAAAATTCTAATTCATTGGCAGCTCAGGCACCTCACCATCTAAATTTTCTAGCAAGAAGGTATTATTCCCTTTTTCTTTAGCAATCTTGAAAGGTCCAAACCATGGAGGATCAAACTTGCCATGTTTTCCTTTGTCTTCCCTTCTAACATCAAATCTAAGAACTAAATATCCTAGCTAAAAGTACGTATCCTTTACCTTTCTGTCAAACAGGGACTTCATTTTTTCCTGGTAACTGATCAAACTCTCATTTACCTGTTCTTTGCTCTCTTGAAGTTCTACCAACTGATTCATCCTTCTAGTTAGAGCATTTGGCTCCTCCTCAACATCTTGTAAGAATTTAGCTACTGGCATAGCTAACTACATGGGGAATATTGTAGCCTTCCCATAAACCACCTCAAAAGGGGACTTACCAGTGGACCTCTTGGTGGTAACCCTGTTGGCCCATAAGGAAAGTTTCAGCTGTGAATCCCAGTTCTTTTGATTTTCTGATATTGTTTTCTTCAAAATCCTTACTAAGGTTTTATTTGAAGATTCATCCAATCCATTTCCTTGTGGATAATAGGTGGTATAATGGCCTACTATGATGTTATATTTTTGGAAAAAATCAATAAAATTGGTTGAATTGAACACCTAAGCATTGTAAGTGATAATCTTCTTGGGGCAGCCAAACCTAGCAATGATGTTTTCCCCCATGAACTTAATGATTATAACATCCGTTGCATTTCTGGTTAGGGCCTCTTCTACCCAATTATTGAAGTAATTAGTAGTTGTGAGTATCCACTTGTGTTGACCACTGGAAGGTGGATGTATTTCCCCAATGAAGTCCAACCCCACTGCCTGAAAGGTTCTTCAACAAAAATAGGGATTAAAGGAAAAGGTGCTAACTTCTGCTTTTCTACAAACCTTTGGCACTTCTCACAGGCCTGAACATAGGTATGCACCTCGCCAAACAACTTAGGCCAATAAAAGTCTTCCTTGAGGATTTTGTGGGTTGTAGCTCTCTAATTGTAATGTCCTCCACAAACACAATTATGGAATTCATCAATCACTTTGTGGATTTCTTCTTCAACCAAGCATAGGAGTAAAATCCCCACTGGTTCCTTCCAATACAATTGGCCATTTGAGATAATAAATTTATGGGTTTGCAGCCTTAGAGCCTTGTACTTAATTTTGTCAAAGTTCACTGAGCACCTCAGAAAAAGTAGATAATGGAAAATATGTTTATACCAGTGGGATACAATGTATTTCATGTGAATTTTCTGGGTTGAGGTTTCAATCCCTTTCTATTGCTCCAATTTATCACCTTCCCCATCTTTTCCAACCCGTAATTTTATGCCCAATTCTTGGCAATTTTCTTTAAACATAATTTTAGCTAGCACTTGTCCCTTGATCAGTTTGGTAGGTTTTATATCCATATCATACTCCTGTATTTTAGCAATCCATTTGCCTCTTTTTCCCTCACTATCACCTTGCACCAAGATATCTTTCACAACAGCTGTAGGAACATAGGCTGTGATATTTTATTGTTGTACATAGATTCTGAAAGCCTTCAGGACTTTTACCAAGGCATAGGTCTGTTTCTCCAAAATGTTGTATTTTGGCTCAACATCTGTTAGCACTTGACCAAAAAATCCAATTGGTTTCTCATGCCCTTCATCATTCTTCTGTAGTAAGACAACAACCACTGTGTGAGGGGAAGCAAAAGAAAAAATAAAAAATGGTTTTAAATAATATGGGTTGACTAATACAAGAGCTTCTGTGAAATCCTTTTTGATTTTGGAAAATGATTCCCGAGCTTCTAAAGTCCACTTCACTTCTTTATCCTTCTTCAACATCTCTATAATTTCTTTGACTATCTCAGCATAGTTTGGTATGAACCTCCTTAGAAAGTTGATTCTTCCCAAGAAAACTTGGACTTCTTTCTTATTTCTTGGTAATGGGATGTTTTTGATGGCTTCCACCCTTTTCGAATCAATCTTCACCCCCTACTCTGCCACAATCTTCCCTAGCAGTTTTCCCTCATGTAGAGTGAATTGAGATTTCTTGGGATTTAGAGACAGTCCATACTCTCTACATTTCTCAAAAGTGAGCCTTAGATGTTTTTTTCCCCAAGGAAAAATCATAATTTTCATTAATATGTTGAAAATTACATATTGTAGATGATCTAAGAAGCATATGTTGTAAAGTGTGGTGTTCCACCTTCAGATCTTCTTGTAAAAAAACCCCGTGGGGTAGTCTGTTAATAATTACATAATTACAAGTCAGGTATTATGTATACATAAAAAAGTTGTACTAGAAGCAAATGTCTCTCAGTAGCTCAAAAAACCATGAAATCAGGGCCTGTTGGCCCCCTATATCCTCTAATCAATGTATGGGCAATGGAAGTACTGATAGAAGTCTCGTCCCCTCTACTCCTGGATCAGCCATAGACGCCTAGGTTGGATCACAACCTCCTTGGATAATCGCTCAGAAACCTAACTGCGTTCCGTGTAGATGTGATGACAACAGATGGAATCAAAATGTGATTCCAAAAGTAAAACATCAGCCATAATATTCCTGAGCGTGTGCACATGACATATAGATAAGTTTTTGAACCAGTTAATGATGATCTTAGAGTCACCAAAAATTTATATATGCCTACACTCCTTCTCTAATGCAAAATACAAAAGATGTCTGAGGGTGATGGTCTCTGCATAATTGTTTGTTCCGATGCCCAAACCCATATGAATTTTGAAAAAATGAATATTGGGTAAATGTAAGAGGACACCTCCACCATAACCATTCTCCTGGGCAGATCCATCAAAATAAGCCCATGGGAAGCTCCTCTCAAGGCTTCAGGGATGATAGTTCTCTGAGATGCAGGTCGGTCATTGTATGGGATACTGGTGCATAGAGATATAATATGAGTAGAAGCATGTGCCCAGAGAGGTTAAATACCCTTAAAAATAGATTTGTTTCTAAGCGGCCAAACAAACCAGCAAACCAAAAGGGGAAGTTTCCTAATTTCAGAAGGTTGAGAAGATGTCCACCATGATTTCCAGGCCTCAAGGATGGTGTCTCCTTGCAAACTTAAGGTAATAGGGAGTGAGTCGAGAACCTGAGTCCTGTTACACAGTATTTTTTCATGCCTCCTGCACTTCCCTATGATATACCCTTAAGTGCTCGAAAAATCATCATTATACAATATACTCATCAATGTATACAACTCAGATCCCTCCTTTAACTTTTCTTGGAAAATATTTAGAGCTTTCCCTAAATAAATGGCTCATGAAACCCTAAAATGAGAATCATCGCCCTTATGAAGCTCAAAACCGTGATGATCACCTAGTTCACCTTGTTAAGCCCGTGAATGCATCGCTTTGTTCACTCTCATACTCACGATGATCTCAAAAAGGAAGCTTTCCAAAAAAGGATGAGAAGTTTCGTGATCTAGAAGCTTCCATAGCGACAAGCTAGAGGTGGTTTCGCATAGATGAGGTCGAAAACTCCTAATTTGACCTCTTTGTCTCATCCCTATGACCTACCTCCTTAAGATGTGGGTCTAATCCTATCTTTGGAGGAGGTCTAACTGCCTCTCCCAACCTATAAATTCGCCCTCTACCATTCTCAAATGGTTGATCTGTGTCCATTTTCACCCCTATGCTGAGCTTGTGTTGAGAGGTTAATCATTAGACTTGGAGGAGTGTTGGGGAGTTTCTTGACTTGGACTTGGATTACCACTCAATGAGAGCCTTTCAACATCAAGGTTATGGTTGTAAGATTCCCCCTTATTCTTTAAATAATAATACAACTGCTGGTTCATCTTCCCAATATATATATGTTCATGTATGTATTTATTTGACATTCCTTAGTCAACTAAATAGGTTATTATTGGACTTTCTATTGGTTTTGGTATGATTCGTCGTCTCTTGGTCACTTGTCTAGGTACATAAGAGCTGGAAGAAGCAAGAACAAGTCCGTGACACAAGTGATTCGAGGATCTCAGTATAGGAAATCCAATTAGCATCAGAGCAAGGTAGGCCTTCTCTCTTGTTATATTGTTCAATTATAATCTAGGAAGATGTCTAGTTGATTGTCCCTTCAATTGCTAGACCCACTCATTGGGCTAGAGGGGTCGTCTCTGTCCGCAGAGATGATCAAGGGAAAGCATTGTAGCAGCAAGGACAACTACTACAACCATAAGGGAAACCTTTGCAACAGTCGCAACAACCTTTATAGTCACAGACACAATTTGTTCAGTAGTCCTCACAAGACCAACCTTTGCAACAACAAGGTCAGCCTTGGCAGCAGTAAGCATTATATGTGTATCAGCAAGGTTAGCCTTTGCAAGGCCAAGGTCAACCTTTTCAAATTCAAGGTCAACCCCTACATCAGCAGGGTCAAAATCCTTATGTCTAGGGTCAATAGGTTCGACAGCCTTATAACCCGTACGCCACATACAATTCTCATCAGCGACCTATGGCAGGGCAGTATCAAACCTACCCAGGACTGAATCCTCCTTACGGGCAAGGTAACCCTCAGTGGGGACAAAACCAGATTCCATATGGACAAAATCCTCCACTGTGGGGGGAAAATCCTTACCAACAAGGATGGACTCCGCAGTTTGGGTCTCCTCAAAGACCCTATATGCCTTTTAACACGCAATTGCCTTTCTTGGCTACGTTGGAGCTGCCTAATGTTTCAAGGCTCACGAATGACCCCATTCTTCATTTGTCATATTGGCCTCTAGTTCCAATGAATATTCCAAGCGATTGACCCAAATTTGAGGGAAGCGCGAAGGAAGATCCACAAGCCCACATGATGACATATCACCACTGGTGCTCCTCCAATTCGTATGTCGATGATCCTATCCGTGTTCGACTCTTTCGAAGAACTCTCATAGGTGCTTCCGCTAAGTGGTACATCAAATTTCCTTGAGGTACCTACACTGACTTCAACTCTCTCACTATGGCTTTCCTCACTCACTTTCAGTGTCGGTTCGCTATGAAACTAGAACCCATTTGCTTACGTCACCTAAGCAAGACACCGCGACCCACATCTCTGATCATATCCATGAATGGAGGCGTCAACGTCACCTGATCAAGTTTGAGATTGCTGATGAGTTGTTGACAGAATGGCTCACAAAATCATTCGTCAGCAAAATTGCTAAGGACATATCCATGGGTGGATGCGTTACAGAAGAGCAAGCTATTTCCCATCCCTAGTATTTATACCTAGTATATTCACAATCTAGCACATTGTATGAGATGTTACCTGATGCTCCGAGACCATCATCGGATCTGACAACATTGAAGTCTCCAGATACACCACTTGTTAACAGTGTGATTGGTTCCATGTCTCAAACTCCTGCAAAAGCTTCTTTGAAGCAGAAAATGGTCTCGAACACTGGTTCCAATAATCCCTCTCAGAATCCATCTAGTCCTGGTAAAACCTTTGAGGTTCATGCTGTCCAGTCCACCACATAAGGTAAGTCCTCTAAGGGTAAAAAGAAGGGAAAATGGAAGGCCAAAGCTGATGCCCCAAAACTGGACCCTCCTAAATCTTCTGCTAATGATGCTTCTCGAAGAAAGACGAAATATCCTTGTCTCATCTGTGAGGAGGATCATTACACTAAATATTGTCCACGATGATCTAAACTTAGTCACTTTCTTAAAGGGACTCCGACAGTCTTAAAGGAACCCTTTCCATCACAATAGATCCAATTGGTAAACTAGCCTCAGTCTTCTACTTCCTCAGGTTCCTAAGTGTTCATGATGCAAGGTTCATCACTTATCTCGATCAGCACTCGAACTAAGGACTATCAAGCTATGTCTAAGAAAACCATGGAGAAAGAAGCCAATGATATTCCTTCTACTTCTACTCCGTCCTCTTCTAGTCTGCTCCATATCGAGCGCCCTAACAGTGAGTCCGTCATCTGGCCACCCCCTAAAGGTGTTCTTCGGAAGTCATCTTTCAATCTGAATGCTAGAGTTGCACAACATTACAATATTGTTGAGGATTTAGCTTAGGCACCTTCGACAATTTCTGCCTTGTAGGTTCTTCAATCCTATCCAACGCAGCAGAAGTCACTGTTGTCTGCTATAGGTGTTATTGATCCTTCTGATTCGAGTCTAATTACTTTCAATCTAGAGAATCATGTACCTCGTCTTCCTCATCAGATTGCATTTCTGATACAGGTCCTTATCAAAGGAAAGACGATTCATCGAATGGTTATTGATGAAGGTGCCTCAACCTGCATCATGTCAGTTTTGTGTTGGAAATCCATTGGCTCTCCTTCTCTTAACCAATCACCGAACACCTTGGAAGCCTTTGATGGAAGAGGTTCACGACCATACGGTATTCTCACAAACTTACCAATTACATTAGAAGGCAAGACTGTTGAATTAGAAGTAGAATTTCTAGATGCCAATCTCAACTATAACCTTCTTCTCGGGCGAAGCTGGACTCACACCATGTTTTTAGTGGTGTCTTATTTGTTCCACATACTTCGTTTTCCTCATGAAGGAAAAAAAGTCACAGTTGACCAGTTGTCTTTCTTTTCTTCTGGTTCATTGAGTAGTGACGTTCCTTATGTGGGCAATACTAAGATACCCTACGAGAGCATGGGAGCAGGTCTCTTCAAAGACTCTTCTTTAATGGGTACCTTCTCTCTCCCACCTCCAAATTTTCATTCAGTCAATATGATCTCAGACTCTACGGATCCTTGGATTATCCCTACTGACGATCAAATTGACTCTTTTGGCGATGCTATGCCTTTAAGTCCATTGGAAATTATCAAGAATTTGTTTTAGCTTCGATGGCCGCTTCAGAAATTCATACTGTCTTCAGTATGAACTTGGACACTTACATGCCATCTCCTTGGCTTGTTTCTTGGGATTCTCTAGATCCCTTGAACGAGACATTCCCCACTGACGAGAGTATTGTGGAGTTCATGTTTCTGGAGGAAGTTCCATGGAACAGTCTACATCATCGTTCTTACTTTCTCCCTAGCCTCGATGGGATGCCCTCCTGTGTTGAAGTGTTTGTTTCTCATTCTCTTACACCTCCACTTCAAAACCCTATCTGGTTACATGAAGTCTTGTCAGAGGGTAACATGGGAAACATCACTCCATCGATGCCTCTTGAAATTTTCATTAAATCGGGCATTGTCGAGAACATCCATATTGGGGTTACCTGTTCTCAAGATGAGATCAGGATTTATACTCAACTTTTTAAAGAATTCCGAGACATTTTTGCTTGGTCATATGAGGAGATTCCTAGTATTGATCTAGCCATAGTGGTGCATGAGGTCCGACTTATCCCGGTACTAAGCTTGTTTGGCAATGACTTCAACCTGTGAAGCCTCAAAAGCCTTCTTCTATTAAAGCAGAAGTAGGAAATCTTTTGAAATAAGGTTTTATTTATCCTATTCCATTGACAAATTGGGTATCCAATATCGTCCTTGTTGCCAAACATTAGGGTATGATACATGTTTGTGTTGATTACCGTGATATCAATCATGTATTTCCTAAGGATAATTATCCTACTCCCTTTATCGATGAGATCATCGACGAATGTGGAGGGAGTGAGATTTTTTATTTCATGGACAGTTTTTCTAGCTATAACCAGATTAACATTTCACCCGTCGATCAGCATAAAACAACCTTTATATGTCCTTGGTGTACTTTCACTTACAAAAAGCTTCCTCTCGGTCTGAAGAATTTTGGTGCTACCTTTCAACGAGCAATGTCGTATGCATTCCATGACATTCAACACATTGTTCAGTCATACCTCGACGACTTGCCTGCTCATTCGGCTAAACGTCCTGACCATCCAGATCACTTAAGAGCTATCTTTTTATAATGTTGGCATTATAATATCCATCTCAATCCACACAAGTGTGTGTTTTGCATCGAGTCTGGTCGGCTCTTAGTTTTTTTTGTGTCTCATGAAGGTATCAGGATTGATCCTTTGAAATTTGAGGCCATAATCAATCTACCCCCTCCTTCATCACTGCTGCAATTGCAGAGTTTGCAGGGAAAAGCTAATTTTCTCCACCGATTTGTCTCGAATTATGCAGAACTTGCCAAAGGTTATACTCACTTACTTAAGAAGGGGATCCCTTTTATTTGGGATGAATTTTCCCAAGAATCCTTTGATGCTTTAAAGAAAGTCCTGATTAGTGCTCCTTTACGGCATCCCCCCAATTATCGTCGTGATTACTTCCTGTATTTGGTTGGAACCGATACCACTATTGCTATGGTGTTAGTTCAGGACGACAATGAGGGCAACGAGCAGGTGGTTTATTATCTGAGACGGAATCTTCTTGATACTGAGTCTCACTATGCTCATATCGAGAAGCTTGCTTTGGCGGTGGTTCATGTCATCCAAAGGTTTTGACACTATATCCTTTTACGGAAAACCACTGTGATTTCTGATTGTAACCCCATGACATATTGTTATAGCTCCAAATCTCACTCTTATGGTTTGTGATGCTGTACTCATGGCCTAGGGCAACCCCTCCTTCCAGACCTGGTCCTAAAATTTAAAAAACAGTGTTTTATCCCTTATACGCAACATTGCCTTGAGTTAAACGCGTGTATACGCGGGTCTGTGTATAGCCAACCTGCGTGTATGTATTAAAACACTTAAAAAAATATAAAACTCCTCATTTTCGGGCGGAGATCGCGGGTTTTACCTGTTGATCACCTGTTAGTGCCCATGGCCCAATTGTTCCCAACCAACTCCTAACTAAAAAACTACTTTGGACATGGTATAAAATGACCTCAAAGGGAAGGCCTGAGGGAGGAGAGAATAGAGAGAAAGGTTATTATGCTAAGATTTTTCCCTTGACCAGGTCTGAAGTCCCTTGTGCCTTCTGCACTTCCCCCATTTTGTACAGGAAACCTTTGTTTCCTTGTGTGTTGATGTTCATCCACCATTTATGACATCATGGAGAGAGTCATGGAAGGAGTTTTGTTAGAGGCTTGAGGCTGGAAAGGATCCGGAAGGAAGCTTTGCTTGGAGCCTGCTAAAGGTGATTCAGGTGAACATATTCCTTTTTATGTACTTTATTTGTCTATAATAAAAGAAACACATGTCTTGGTTCCCGAAATGAATCTTCTTTATGTTAATGATAGTCATGTTTAGAATTCATATGTAAACGGTTGTTTGAATTTCATAACTAACTACCTTTCTTTATAACATGAAGATGGTTTCTTTATAAGTTTTTGTCCATGTACTGCTGTGTTCTTTGAATTGGTTGTTTTGCATGACAAAAGAGAAGAAGGGAACTCCAAGAAGGGTTTGGACCCTAAAGGCCTTCTCAAATGTAGGACCAAAGGTACGTACCCTTATCATAGAATTTGCTTACAATAGCATAATGGCTGTATGAATGCATGTTTCTTTGAATAGATAACTTTCAGTCTGCTAGGGTTTCAACCCAAAAAGCCCTAGGGGAGTAATTCCCTCTATCAGAATTGGTGACTCCGCTGGGGACAACACTCTTGTTGTTCCTAGTTTGGGTATTTTTCAAGCCAATCAGGGCTCAGCTGCCTTGTCTGCTTGCTGTTACTGTCTGGTCTGTTCTTGAACTTTAAGCTTTGCCAGTTTCTTCAGTTTCTTTTTTTATTTTTCTTGAAGCTTTTCATACACGCTGTTTTTCTTAGATACGGAGGCGTATATACGCTTGTTTCTTTGAGTGAACCCGCGTATACGCAGGTTTCTTCAAACACAGTCGCGTATACACGCAATCTGTACTTAAGTACAGTCGCGTATATATTGCAATTTTCAAGATTTATAAATCTTTTTAGCCTCTGAAGGTTTGTCTGGTGGTTTGAGTCAGTCTAAAAAAGTCATTTTCCAGTATCAGTTATTTGTTTTACAGCGAGCATCTTGTTCAGAATTCTCTCTGATTATAAGGAGTATTGGTCTTGTTTTTTGTTGATTGCAAGCGTCATCGTTTTTGGCTAAAGCACGCAAGATTTCTTGTTAGGAATCTTGACTGCTCTGTTTTAGCAGGGTGGGGAGATTGAATTCAATATTTGTGTTAATCTTGCTTTTGGTGACTTTTTGTTTGCTTGACAAGATCGCTTTTTGTGACCATCCACTTCTTTGTTTCATGAAAGTTGTTGTTTGACACTTTCTTGGAATTTGTCTTTTTGATCTTTTTGGTTTTCATTGCCAAGGTTTTCATTGCTGCTTTTGATTGTTAAGAGCGATTTCAAACACATTTATTTTTGTTGGGTTTTCGTCCATTAAGTGGTGTTGATTCACAAAAGTGTTTAATTGCCTATTCTTCAATCACAAGTTTCAGTGTTGTTGAGAGCATTTTTTGAAAAGACTTTTCTGTTTATTGCTTTGAAGAAAATCTTTTGAAAATCTTAGTTTTTCTTTCTTGAACTTGCTTTTCATTTGATTTCCTTTTAGTGAAGTGAAAGTGCTTTATGTTTGTCTTAGAACTTGTTTTTAGTGTTTAGACGAAATGAATGGTAACATCTCATATGCCATCTAGACATTGTAAGTGGCAAGATAAAGATTGATAAGCAAGCAACTTTCATTTTTGGTTTTTAGAGTAGTTTTAGATCTTGCATCCACATATAGTTGTTGCATTAGGATAGATTTACATCCCCTTTCAGGCACATATAGCTTTGTTAACATTTGTGAGTGTGAAGTGTGAATTAACGAAAAGAAAAGGAAAATTTGTTTTATTAGAAGTACGTCTGAACCCTATAGAAATTGCTCTTCATCGAAAAACGAAAAAGTGCATGTGCATGTAGTTAAGTTTTTATTAATTTCTTTTGCGTCAAAAAACACCACTAGTTTCACTTCCATTACCTTGTGACTTAAAGAACAACCTAATAAAATCAAGCACTAACTAAAATTCACTAGAACTTATTGTTTTAGTCAGTTACACCAACAAGATTAGGATTTTAGGGCCTTGGATTAGGCGAGTGGAGAGTTAACTCTCCAAGGCCATATAAACGTCAAACATAGGAGTCTGAATAACGAGAGAAAATCCAATAGCGTTAGGAAGACCAGGAAAGCTCCAGATCTGGGAGTTAAGCACGAGGGTCTGTGAAGACAGGGAAGAGAGATACCCCCTCTCCTACTTGTCCGAACTTACCTCACGACTGTTCCGCCTGGCTTCTGCGACGAGTTGGTATCCATAGTTGCTACTCCTAGGGAACTACACAGGTGGCTGCGGAGGGGAATCCCGTGGCACCTGAGGTTGACGTTGCATCACTCTCGACAGTACTACTGGAGGGCACCCTTGCGAAGCTTGGGGGCTTGCACCGGCGTAGGCTGTTGTTAGGAGGTCAGCGTAACTTCCTCTGATACCTTCGCTGATAGGACTGGGCCCTCATCATCCCAGACTATCTTCGGAAGGCCCCTTATTTCACTTTCTCGTATTTTGGTGTCTAGTCTTAATCACCCGGAGCGGAAATACTTGGAAGTTGTTTGACTGGCTATATCTTTAGGGACTTTATAGTGTGTGCTCTGTGCTCCTAGTTGGCCTAGCTTTCAATTTTTTGAGTCTTTAGTTAGATCATAACAAAAAATTCAAATTGGCTGATCGATCTCCAAGACGGTCTCTAAGACTTCATGGTCTCTCGCCACCAAGTTTAGAGCCTTCTCCTAGAAGGCGCAGAGGCAATACTACTGGTGGGTTCCGTCCCACGCCGGTTGATGCATCGGGGATTGATCCTCCTCTCGGGGGCATTAGCGGCCAAGCAAGGCCTGGCACTTCTGAACAAGAGAGGGACACTCCAGTCCTTTCTCGAGTTCTCTTTCAAGCGGAGAATAACATAGAGGTAGAAGAACTTTCAGAGTCGTTAGCGGCTCCAAATTCTCCACTACCATCTAGTCGTCCAGACGTATTGCAATACATTGGGACTCCGACGCATAGACCGTCAAGTCCAGGTTACGCTATGCGCTTACCATCGATGACCACTACTGGAAGCATGGCTTCTACGAGTGCTACGACTATGCAAACCCCAACATCGGTGCAAGGGGGAGGAACCATTTCCATCTCCTCTGCTTCCTTGTTTGGATCTTTTGCTATCACATCTATAGTTGGGTCTACCTCCATTTCGTCCATGAGTGGAAATGCCCAAACCAATGCTTTTGGTAATGGATTCTTCCCATTTGGCACCCATTCACAAGGTATTCCATCGGTTCCGCTTAGTGCCGCTACGTCCATGATGGGCGGATCGGCTTCATTCCAGGGTTTTCCTTTTGGAAGTGGTCATATACCACATTCCAACCCAACGGTAGGATCCATGCCTTTTTCTTCTGTGGGACAAAGCAGCAATCCTTTCCAAGGTTGGAATAACCCTGGGGTTAGTAGCACGGGAACTGGGAATCCGTTTATCGGCCAACAAGGGAATAGGCCGTACTCCACGGTTAGTATGTTTCAAAGTATTCCTCCCCTTGCTTCGGCTTGGAATCCGTATCAGGGGTTATCAACTCCCTACAATCCTTTAGGAGGGAACTTTGCTGGTTATGGAGGTCATACGGCCGGAGTTGGTCAAACTCCGAATTTTGCTGGACCACAAGGCTTACCTTTTGGTTCAGCCGGTTCTACTGGTTACTTCGAGCAGCCTCGTGCCTCCCAAATTCTAGGACAATCTTTTCAGAGCTTTGGGAGTTCTGCCCAGTTTGGGTGGAATCCCCAAGGTCCTCCTAGGCTTCCGTTTCTGGCAACGTTGAATTTGCCAGATCTCACTAAGTTAACAAATGACCCAATCAAGTACAATCCGGCCTGGCCTCCGGTCCCAACCAAACTCCCTTCGGACATTCCAAAATTCGAAGGGAAGAGTGGCGAAGACCCAGGCGACCATGTAACCACATTCCATTTGTGGTGCTCATCTAACTCCCTTATCGATGAGACTCTTTCAGTGCACCTTGACTGGTAATGCGGCTAAATGGTATATAGAGTTGCCAGCGGGCAGCTTTACATCGTTCGCTGACTTAGCCAATATTTTCTTAAATCACTTCCAGTTGCCTGTCCGCTATGATGCTGGAACTGAACTTCTGGCCACCTTTCGTCAGGATAAGGCAACCCACATTTCCGACCATATTCAGGAATGGAGACGGAGAAAGAGGCTCATTAAAGCTGAAATCCCTCCAGAGTACTGTCTCGATTGGTTTTTGAAGTCTTTACAACCCGAGATCTCCAAAGATGTCTCCATGTCTGGGGTCTATTCTGAGGAGCAAGCCATTTTTAGGGCCCAGCAATTAGAATTGATCTATTCTCAGTATGGGATCCTACAAAAGTACTTGCCAGACGCTCCTGGATCTAAGGTTGATGTAGCTAAGTCGAAGCCAGGTCGCACGTGGATGGTATTGTCGGGTCAATAGACACAACTACCGTGAACTTGTTGAATCAATTGCAGCAGTTGTCCTTGCAAAATGCTTCTAACAACCAAGTCACATCGTCTAATCCCCCCGCTTCCCAAACTTCTTCAATAAATGTCGTCCAATCTGATAATCCCAAAGGAAATCAAAATTCCAATGGGAAAAATAAAGGACGAGGTAAGAAAAAGAACTAGGATGGGAAGCCTGATGCAAATAAATCCGGCAACAACGTCGGTGGTGGTAGAAATGAGTCGAGAAATAAAGTCAAGTTTCCCTACAAATTGTGCAGTGGAGACCATCTAACTCATCTCTGCCCTAAGATTGAAGACGCTCAGTGCTTGTTAGGACAGCAAGGGACTCTAGTTCTCAAGCTGTGTTAACCAACCCGTTTCCCCAAGGGCAACAACTTCTTGCTGGCGCGAGTTCAAATCCTGGAACCTCCGCTGGGGGCAACCAGGAAGGGGAAAAATCGTCAAATGTTTTCATGATGGGTTCTAACATCCATGTGGCTACTCGGTCACATGATTATGGTGAAGCCGAAACTTCCAAGGACAAGACTGTTCCTGGAAGTACTAACCTTCATATTGAGCGACCCCCTATCGAGACTATACCACGGATACTGAAAGGTTCCGCTAAACGCGCGACGATTAATCCTAATGCTAGGGCCGCCCAGAATTACTCCATAGTGGAGGATCTGGCTCAGAGTCCGTGTGCCATGTCCGCTTTAGAGGTTCTCCAGTCGTGTCCGGCTCAGAGAAGTGATTTACTCTCCGCAATTGGAGCAGTCGATCCAACTAACTCTTTAGTGCTCACTTTTGACATGTTAAATGTCAAAAAGCGACTCCCTCATCATATGGCTTTCCAAATAAAGTCTACATACCGAAAAATCAATATTTTTCGCACTGTGATAGATGAAGGAGCTTCCACATGCGTTATGTCGATGTCATGATGGAAGGCTATTGGATCACCCTCGGTTGTTCCTTCACCCACCATTTTGACTGCATTTGATGGTCATTCTCATAAGCCGCATGGGATTATCCCGGCCTTTCCTATATGTGTTGGGGGAAAGGTCGTCAATATTGAAGTAGAGGTCGTAGACGCTAACCTGGACTATAATCTCCTATTAGGAAGGAACTGGGTATACGAGATGGATGCCGTTGTTTCGACTCTGTTTCGTGTCATTTGCTTTCCTCATGAGGGGAAAATCGTTAAGGTTGATCAATTGGACTATTGTCCAGTCGATCCTTAAGCAAGCTCTGACTCTACTGTCCCTTTAGTGGATAGCCCTCACCCGCCAACTGAGAATTTAGGAGTAGGGATGTATTCCTCATTGATGGGTACATTTGATCTTCCCTCTCCTTTCGCTAAAATTAATGCTATTTCATCATCTAAGGAGTCTCCTCGAGAAGAGTTCTTTCGAACTCGTTATTTTTCAGACCCTTGGACCTTGCCTTCACCTATGACCACATTAGTTGAAGGACAAGTAAATGGAATGGCATTTCCTATATCTGCAGCTGAGCTTAGATATCAGTCTATCGTAGACTCTGCAGACAACCACTCTACTCCTTTTTCCGAAGAGGAGTTAGATGGTCATGTGGCCCCGGCTTGGAGCCTTGATTCTACCTCTGCCTTGGACTGCTTAGATTCGGTTCTACCTTCTGAAGAAGCAATCCTTGAAGTAATGATGGGTATAGATCGACCTTGGGAAGACTTACACCATCGTTCATACTTTCTTCCTCCATTGCAGGAAGTAGAATCTAGATTCTCCGAGCTCTTCACTAGTGATGTTTGTACGGTGTCAAACCCTTTGGCTCCAGCACACATTCGTGCCGAAGGTAATATGTCGGTAATTTCAAAAACGATACCTATAAACATCTCTAGGGACCCTAACGTCATTGAGAATATCTTCATCGGAATTGAGTGTTCCCCTGAAGAAATTCAAATCTACACCGACCTTTTTAAGGAATATCGTGATTTATTTGCTTGGTCTTATGAGGAAATGCCTAGCATTGATCCTTCTATTGTTCAACATGAGATCAAGACGTATGAAAACGTGAAACCAGTTCGTCAAAGGCTTCGGCCGGTTAACCCTAGGAAAGCAGCAGCTATCAAAGCTAAGGTTGAGAAGCTGCTAAGGGCGGGTTTTATATACCCTGTTCCTCTTACTGACTGGGTTTCTAATCCAGTCCCTGTGGACAAAAAGCAAGGAACAATCCGAGTATGCATTGATTTTAGGGACCTAAACAAGGCTTGTCCGAAAGATAATTACCCCACGCCATTCATTGATCAGATTATTGACGAGTGTGCGGGTAATGAAATTTTTTCCTTCATGGATGGTTTTTCGGGTTATAATCAAATCTCTATCCATCCTGAAGATCAACATAAGACAACTTTTATATGTCCCTGGGGTACCTTTGCATATAGAAAGATGCCTTTTGGTCTTAAAAATGCTAGAGCCACTTTTCAGCGGGCCATGTCATATGCTTTCCACGACATCAAACATGCCATCGAGGCATACTTGGATGATCTCGCGCTCGTTCTCGAAAGAGAACTGATCATCCTAGTCATCTTCGATTGGTTTTTGAACGTTGTCGTTTTTATAAAATCCGGTTGAATCCCAACAAGTGCGTTTTCGCGGTTACATCCGATCAGTTGTTAGGGTTCATTGTGTCTAATGAAGGGATTCGGGTTGATCCCTTCAAGGTTGAGGCAATAGTTCAGTTGCCTCCCCCGTCCTCAATTCAACAACTTCAAAGTCTTCAAGGGAAGGCTAATTTCTTAAGATGGTTTATAGGAAACTATGCTGAGATCACTAAAGGGTTCATGCGTTTGCTACGAAAAGGAGTTCCATTTGTGTGGGACGACTTTGCGCAGCAATCGTTTGTTGCTTTGAAAAAGGCATTAGTCTCTGCCCCGCTTTTGAGTCCATCGGATTATGGTAGAGACTTCCTTTTATTTCTCGCCACAGCAGAATGAACCATTGGTATGGTTCTAGTTCAGGAGGATGATGCTCTTTCCGAGCACGTGATTTATTATTTGAGTCGAGGCTTAATAGGTCCTGAACTTCACTATTCTCCGGTTGAGAAGTTGGCCTTGGCAGCTATCCATGCTGTCTAGAGGCTCCGTCATTATATTTTGCTACGCAAAACTTTTGTCTTAGCGGCAGTCAATCCATTTCAATTTGTCCTTAGTAGGCAAGTGATTGGGGGCAAATATAATAGATGGATAGTCATTTTGCAAGAATTCGATCTCGAGTTCTTGTCTGCCAAGTCTAAGAAATCCATGGTTTTCGTGGAACTAATTTCTGAGCTTCCTTGTGGAGAGGATATTGTTTATGAGGAAAGTTTTCCCGACGAACATTTATTCCTCATCTCTTCACTCGACCCTTGGTATGGAGATATCATTGTCTATCTCCAGACTTCGAAGTTTCCCTCTACTTTCTCCAAGGATGAACGTCGAAAATTACGTCACCTGGCTAAAAACTATGTTATCATTGGTGACACATTATACCGTCGAGGGGTTGATTCAATCCTTCGGCGCTGTTTAACCTTAGAGGAAGCAGAGTCTATGCTCAATGACTGCCACAGTGGAGCTTGTGGTGGTCATTTATCAGGGCTTGCTACAGCCCAGCGCATCTTACGTGCCGGCTATTTTTGGCCTTCACTCTTTAAAGACTGTGTGGAAGTGATCAAACGCTGTCACCCGTGTCAAATTTTTACTCGGAAGATGCGCGCGCATCTAGCTCCCCTTTTTCCCGTTGTCACCATCGGTCCCTTTACCAAGTGGGGTATTGATTTTACAACTTGTAATCTGCCTTCAGTAGCGAATCACAAGTACATTATCGTGGCCGTAGACTACTTTACGAAGTGGGCTGAGGCCATGCCCACTTATAAGAACGATAGTGACATGGCAGCTTTGTTTCTTTTCAATTAGGTTATCTCAAGATTCGGTATCCCAAGAGAGATTGTCACTGACCATGGCAGTCATTTCCAGAATCAACTAATGTCCAAATTGGCTCTTAAATTAGGTTTCCGTCAGGAGCATTCGTCCCCTTATTATCCTCAGGCCAATGGACAGGTCGAGGCAGTCAATAAAACTCTTAAGACGATACTCCAACGGACAATCGATAAAAATCGGTCCAATTGGCACATCATGTTGTATTCGGCTCTTTGGGCATACCAAACCTCCGTCAAAATGGCTACTGGTTTTACTCCTTTTCAGTTGGTTTATGGGATGGAATCTATCTTTCCGATCGAATGTGAAATTGCATCTCTTAAGTTGGCTGTTGAGCTTCTTCCTGAGACTTCGAGTCTCGAAGAGCACCTAGTTCACCTAGAACATCTCGATGAGCAGCGTCGAGATGCCGCCACGATGAATGAGGCCCATAAGAAAAGGATTAAAATGCAGTATGATAAGTCTGTCCGTCCTCGAGTCTTTTCTGAAGGTGACCTTGTCCTGGTCTATGACCAAGATAAGGACGCCTTGGGGGCAGGAAAATTTAAGCCTATGTGGTACGGTCCTTTCATTATTAAACGAGTTTTAGAAAAAGGATCGTATGAGTTAATTGATTTCGAGGGAAACAAGCTGGCGGAGCCCTGAAACGGGCTCTATCTAAAGAAGTACTTTTCTTAGTTTTGACCAGGCAATGGCTTCTTTTTATTTTATGTATATTTGTACATATATCATCGAGAGTTTTCTGATATCAGCACTTTTTGGTCTGCTGTGGCAGGTGTTGATGGATGATTTGGTCTATTTTGGGTTCGTCGATGGTGCTAGTCGGCACACTCGGAATCTTGCTTCCGCAGCTTGGGTACTCTATTATCCAACTGGTCAATTGATGGTATCAAGAGGCGTGTGCATTGGTCCTGCTTCAAACAATATGGCCGAGTATACTGCTGTTATTAATTTATTATCCGAGGCAATCTCTCATGGGATCGACTCGTTGGTAGTATATCTTGATTCTCAATTGATAGTGTCTCAATTAAATAACATTTATCGGGTACAGGATCCATCTTTATATCTCCAGTATTTAAGGGTGAGGTTGTTGCAAAGATCATTTACTTATATTAATTATTTGCATATTCCAAGATCTCATAATTGGTTAGCTGATTCTATTGCTAATCAAGCATTAGACTGGCATATTAATCATTCATCACAATAAAATCAAGCATAAAAAAGTCAAACTGTATATATATATATATATATATATATATATATATATATATATATATATATATATATATCGTAAAACGTCTCGAGTGTACATATGTGTGTCCAAAAAATATACAAAATTGGGACTCAAATGCCCATAATCATGTCCGGCATATCTAATGCCTCGGCTCAGGATGAGCGTCTAAGTATGTCACTATAGCATTGGCCACGCGTCGAAAAATGTGAACCCAGTCACCTGGCATGCCAACCACATGACGCTGCATATCCTTAGGAAGGTCCTCTATGATGGCCATCGGTACTCGGCTGCTCAACCCCGCCAAGTGTCGCTGGACGTTGTTCAGAGTCCGTTCTGTATCAGCAACCGCCTCTTCGGCTCCTCGGCCGCGCCGTCCATGCCGTGGGAATCCATCTGGTCGTACCGGCCCGATGTCTGGAACATGATCACCATATCAGTCATTTGAATCTCATCAAAAATATTTTTCAAACTTCATTATTATATTTGAAAAATCCAAAACAAATCATAAAACCAAAAAATTTTACCAATCTCGCCCCATGCTGCATTCGGTGGTAACACTAGATCAGGA
The DNA here is from genome assembly GCA_031772625.1 of Pinus tabuliformis. Lineage (NCBI taxonomy): Eukaryota > Viridiplantae > Streptophyta > Pinopsida > Pinales > Pinaceae > Pinus > Pinus tabuliformis. The sequence goes on along the minus strand of CM062816.1, from coordinate 1,252,646,834 downwards.
TCTCCTCGGAAATCCAGCCCACCATAGGGGTAGTCATCCACGGCGATGATCTGCTGATCCCACCAAGTGAAGAAGTCATCATCGAAAGCAGTCCTTGGGACCTCCCCACCCCCAGACATTTCATCAGATCAGCCCACCGGCCCATGCGTGGATCACATGGGGTGCTGATGGAAACTGCTACCCTGGGGCGGAGTGTGGGAACCTTCTCGAAAAAGAAAGTACACAAGATGCTCCCATATCCAAAGTTTTTAGTCTGACCCCTCCTGATAGAAGTGAACTGGCTCTTCATGTTGGCCAGAAGAGGAGTACACCAGTCGAACACAGTAGTGAGACAGTCAACTGCCATGCTCATGTTTTGCCGTGATGCTTGATGCAGAGAGGATGATCCGTTCACCTGAGCCATGGTAAACAGGATTATCCTAAGTGATAAACTCGCCACATGTGTGATGGAAATCTGGCTCCCAACCTTCTTGGGATGTCTCGGGCAGTATATCTGTACATAGTCCTCTATCGAGAGGGCACTCCGTGACCTGCCCCAGGACTGTACTACCTCTCCCCTTCGAGAAAGGCCCGTGATAAAATAGATATCCTCCACTTCTACCCTGAGCGGCATCTTATCGATCATAAAATATTCCTCATCAACATCCCAATAATCAATGAGCATCTCAAGCAGACGCGTGTTCGCTTTCATATTTGGCAATTTGAAAAATTTAAGCAAACCGCATCCCCGTAGGGCATCTAATGCTTCTAGACTGTTCATAACTTCATTGTCTACCGCTGCGTGCTCTCTTTCACGCCACGTGACATGCATCCTGAGAAAAAATTGATTCAAAGCCGTTAGTTTTCGTTTAAAATGGTTCGCGGCGTATACGCGGGTTCCTGTGCACACAGTCACGTATAGGGCCCGCGTTTATGCGGGTTCGATATTACCAACCCGCGTATACGCCGCAAGGAAATTTTGGACAAAAGTTCAACGGTGAAACCTCAATAAAAAATCCTAAAACTTGTCACAATCAATTGCAAGCTAAGTATAAGAGTTACCTGGAGGTTTTCGACGAGTTTGAACGGTTGAATCTGGCTGTGGGAAGTTTGCTCCTTTTGCTCCAAATCTTTTGCTCTCGAACTCAAATGGTAAAAATGGTGAGTCCAAAATGCTTTTTATAAGTTTTGAAAATGCAAAATTTTTTCAAAATTTTATTTTGTTTGACCTCATGTGACTTTTAACTTGGGAGCTTGGAATGTCGAGATTGGTCTGTTTTTCAGGACATTTTGGACGATTTTCAGTTTCGAGACGGTTCCATGACTGCTGACCCGTCATGGCAGGTATCGTGTTCTCACTGGCATATAGGTTAGGGACACCATTTTTCCGTTGCATTATGCATACTAGCCTCCATTTGACTAATACATCTGCCATCGGGTCGATCCCTTCGTGTTATGGTTCATAAGCCATCTTCACTCGCCGATTCTTTAAATCATGACACGATGGTAGAGCCATCCTTTACATGGGCATCCTAGTTAGCACCTCACTGACATTTGTTGCCCATGCTGCTCCGTTTTGAGTAGGCTCGGGAGTCCTCTGTAGTCCCGCCATGACTTATGCATTGAAGACTCATTTCTCCGCTTTGTTCTGGCCATATACCCTAGAGGCTCCTTTGTGTTGAGTTGTACTACTACATTGCATGTTGACCACTCGCACCTTTTGGCCTAGAGCCGACTTCACTTGGACTCGTGTTTAAGCCAACTTTTGACCATGACATCTGCAAAATCAACCTTGCATACCCTTGACTTCTGTAGCTTGACACACCTTGACCCGTGGAAGGAACATACCTTTGAGTGTCACTGACCAGTTTTCACCTCCCTGCATTGAACATAGGAACGTTCCTTTCTCAGGAACTAGATCATCTGTTTCACCGACACTCGTTCTTTCCACTGTACCATAGCATTCTTTTATTCTTTTTCCGGCTTAACAGAAAAAGACAAAAAAATTAAATATTCCGAAAAGAGCGAGAACGGGACATTATTTCCATTTATTGTTGGCAGCTAGAGTCAGTCGTGTCGCCCTTGAACAAAGCACTCAAAACAAAGTCTCCTCCGTATGGGTGGGATTTAGTTTGACTTAGGTACGCCATAACCTTGTTATTGAGTCAGTTCTCCCCCGATTGGTTATCTCTTCCAATCATATGGAGGGTTTGTTCGTGCCTCCTGCATGGCGAACTTATATAGAGTCATCATATGCTGCCACATAGTCACATTGAGTCATGCTTTTGTTCAAGGGAAGTTAGCCTGAGTCGGCCTCTCTGCGGTGTCTCTTGACTCATTTTTTAGTTGGCCATCCCTGGTTGTCAGTGTCATGTCTATCATCACATCAGTTATATTGGTCCTTTACTCGTGCCGGTTTGAGAAGGTCCCCATTGACTTCTTGCTGGCGGGTCTTGTCCTTATCGACGATGACATCTTGCTCTGAGGACAGGCCTAGAGCTGCACCCTGGCCCTATTTTCATTATTGATAGGTTACCTTGTGCTCAGCATCGATCAGTATCATGGGTCTTTGACTGAGTGGTTTCCCTTGTGTTCGACATCAGCATACATTATCACACATTGGGATTCGTGCAGTACCTTGGTTTCCATTTGACCCTATTGGTGGATACCTCGCCTCTGTGTCAGCTTTCATTATTGGTTGCCTCAGAGGGTTTCTGCCGTGCGCTAGCCACATCTTGTGTACGCCGGAAACGTACTTCAGTTGGGTTACTACATCTTTTTTTCGTCCGATTCCTTCCACATTATTGGCCTACGGGTTACACTCGTGCTAGATTGATGAAGGATGCCTTAATGCCTTCCTTCTAGCGGATCTTTCCCTATCGACTCTGACTCATTGCTCTGGGGCAAAGATCTAGAGTCCATTTGACAGTACCTTGGGGTTTGCAGTCATTAGTGGCAGATCCTTCGCTATCGACAGTGGGAAACCATCATTGTCTCATGATCGATAGATTCTTACAGGTGTTCGACTCCAGCTCATCTATTCACACTTGTTAGATTGTACGGGGTACCTTGACGCTCATTATCATTATCGGTGAGTAGTCTCGCGTTTGTTAACGGTATACATTAATGACCGGTAATCAAACGATTTCTCACATGGTCGACTTCAGATAATTTATTCCCATGGTGTAGAAATGTACCACGGCGGTCGGTGAAGACCTCAGGTTGTATCAGCATTCATTGGTTCACTTGACGGTTGCTCCTGTTGCTGCTAGTTGACACCACTCCACTTTATATGTTGCAGTCAGTCATGGCGACATTCTATATGCTGGCACCTGAGTTTGCAGTGTAGTACCATCCTATTCCATCATGTTCAGTTGGTACCTTTTGGGATCAGTCTTTGATATCAGTGATCCGTTGCATCTTTCAGCATCATTGACAATCTTCTATGTGATATTCCGACATGTACTTGTTCATTATGATCAGATGATCCATTATGTATCTTTCAGTCATTTGTACTTATATACTTAGTGGATCCGCTTGTACTTGATATGCGGACATGCTTTACGTTTTCTGAGCATGGGTATGCCCGCCTCAGACAGTGTTTCTTTCTGATCTCCTTTGGTGGCTTGGCAGGCTGAATTCTGGTGAAGTCCTCCTCGATTTTTGACAGACTTCCTTTCCATGTACTCGCATAATATATTTCGGCCATCATGTACCCCTTCTGACCTCATATATTAGGGGGCATCTGTTATAGCTCCAAATCTCACTCTTATGGTTTGTGATGCTGTACTCATGGCCTAGGGCAACCCCTCCTTCTAGACCTGGTCCTAAAATTTAAAAAACAGTGTTTTATCCCTTATACGCGACATTGCCCTGAGTTAAACGCATGTATACGCGGGTCTGTGTATAGCCAACCCGCGTATATGTATTAAAACACTTAAAAAAATATAAAACTCCTCATTTTTGGGCGGAGATCGCGGGGTTTACCTGCTGATCACCTGTTAGTGCCCATGGCCCAACTGTTCCCAAACAACTCCTAACTAAAAAACTACTTTGGACATGGTATAAAATGACCTCAAAGGGAAGGCCTAAGGGAGGAGAGAATAGAGAGAAAGGTTATTATGCTGAGATTTTTCCCTTGACCAGGTCTGAAGTCCCTTGTGCCTTCTGCACTTCCCCCATTTTGTACAGGAAACCTTTGTTTCCTTGTGTGTTGATGTTCATCCACCATTTATGACATCATGGAGAGAGTCATGGAAGGAGTTTTGTTAGAGGCTTGAGGCTGGAACGGATCCGGAAGGAAGCTTTGCTTGGAGCCTGCTGAAGGTGATTCAGGTGAACATATTCCTTTTTATGTACTTTATTTGTCTATAATAAAAGAAACACATGTCTTGGTTCCCGAAATGAATCTTCTTTATGTTAATGATAGTCATGTTTAGAATTCATATGTAAATGGTTGTTTGAATTTCATAACTAACTACCTTTCTTTATAACATGAAGATGGTTTCTTTATAAGTTTTTGTCCATGTACTGCTGTGTTCTTTGAATTGGTTGTTTTGCAGGACAAAAGAGAAGAAGGGAACTCCAAGAAGGGTTTGGACCCTAAAGGCCTTCTCAAACGTAGGACCAAAGGTACGTACCCTTATCATAGAATTTGCTTACAATAGCATAATGGCTGTATGAATGCATGTTTCTTTGAATAGATAACTTTCAGTCTGCTAGGGTTTCAACCCAAAAAGCCCTAGGGGAGTAATTCCCTCTATCACATATATACTGACTCGCCAGTTACTTGGAGGAAAATACTCCAAATGGATTTTCATCCTGCAGGAGTTTGATTTGGAATTTACTGCTACCAAATCAAAGAAATCACTCGTCTTTGCTAAGTCAATATGTTCCCTTCCGTCTGTAAGCACCCCAACCGATTTTACTCAGAAGATACCCGATGAAACTCTGTTTCTGATCAACACTCTTGACACATGGTATGGAGACAATATTGTTTATCTTCAAACCTAGAATTTTTGATCTGATTTGTCCTGATCTGACCGACGCCGCATTTGGCATCAGTCCCAACCCTATCAGATCATCAGTGATACATTGTATCAGGTCAGTGTGGACTCTGTCCTTCGTAGATGTCTCACCCTTGAAGAGGCTGAGCGGGTCCTAAATGATTGCCACTCTGGTGCCTGTGGTGGTCATATGTCTGGATATGCCACTACTCAGAAGATCCTTTGTGCAAGTTATTTCTAGCCTTCTATCTTCAAAGGTTGCATTCTAGCTATCCAAAATGCCATGAATGCCATATTTTCAATCGCAAGTAGCACGCCCCACCCGCACCCCTACACCCAGTGATTAACATTGGCCCATTGTCCAAATGGGACATTGATTTCATGACATGTAATTGGTGAGCTCCAGTATTGCAACAATAATGTGGCAACTCCTTGGGCTTCCTTATTTAATTTTATCAACCCGGAAGTTCGTAACAAACTTGGAAGCGACGATGTTGTATGCACAAGTACTATCTCTTACTGCAGGCTGTCACTTGGTCAGCTGGCGCAAGTTCACTAGGAGCTTAAACCAACTTCTATGAGTTCTTAGAAGAAGTTTTTAACTATGTTTAAAGAAAGCTAACTCTACAGAGGCTATGCTATCTGCAGAAAGAGAAGGAAAACTAAAATGTAACGCAAACCCTAGAAAACCCTAATTTACCTATTAACCCTACTTTTGCAAGAAAAGAGATGAAAAATGATGAAATGAGTGCCATTGACTACTAAAAAGGTAAATTTCATTTATTCAAGCTAATAAAAATAAATGAGAAGAAAACATCTTTTTGTACTTTTGAGTGTTTTTATGTGAAATTATTATGCTTGTGTTTTATCTGGTTGTGACTGTGCAGAGGTTTGGTGGCAAAGGAAGATGGAGTTGGCTTTTGCAAAGGGTGAGGGAGGTGTGGAGAGGTCCTAAGAAGCCCCTAGTACCCTTCTAAAGACTTCCATAGCAATTGGACTTCGAAAAATCACTCACAGGAAGTTCTATAGGAAGCTGTAGGGGATCTACAAGAGGAGGTCGAGAGCTATTTTTGGAGTTTTTAAGGTGGAAAAATGATGGGAAAGGGGAACTGAAGGCTAGATGAAGGTGATAAGGTGTATAGAACTTGTCAAGGAAGATCAGGAACGAACGTGATGGTCGGATTTGTTCAAATGGAAAGAAAGCAACTTTATGGAGAAAAATGCAGAAATTAGGGCAGTTTGGCGAAATGTTGCAAATGACTTGGGAAATCTATGAGAAGTGAGTTGGTGCTGGTTGGTTTATGGATGTATGGTGAGCTGAGGTGTCCTTCAAGAGATATGCACATCTACTTACAAAAACTATTCAAAGAAAGGACTAAAAACTGAAATTCCTCTAGCTTGACCTAATTTCTGACCTAAAAACAGAAAATGCTGAATAGTAACCTGTGAATAGAAAAGCATGCAGAGAGATATATGGTAAAATAGTAGGAAATGATCCAAGAAACTGAATCTGAACCAATGTCAATATTTCCAAATCAAGTTATCACACTAGTAGTTGCATGGAAGAGTAAAAACTGTGATTTTGGTGGTAGCAGTAGTGCCTTGACCTCAAATCATAGTCCCAGGAAGGGAGAAAGGAGATAAGGGCTTGCTGTTGGCTTTTTCAAATCTTATTTTGTCACTGCAATAACCTACTTGAGCAACTAAAACAAGAACAACTATACCAACCATCAAAAGCAACCTAATCTAACAAAGTAAAATGAATCTATGCAACAGAAATTAACTGATGAACTGAAGAAAAAACATATAAGTACACAGTAGGAGGTGTTGGGCAGCTTGGGTTGGGCCCTAACCCAAGAGCTTCAACCCTCTGAAAGAGATCAGTGCTGGCTTAAAAACTGTTTCATCTCCATTATCAAAAATAGCAGTTACATTACATAAATTGTTCTCAAAAAGGAACTCGAAAATGAGCTGAACACAATGTTGCACAAAGGTGTGAAGATCTACTAATAACTGGCTAACCTACTAAGGCACTAAGCCTTCTTATTTATACAAATGGAGTCCTTCAACGGTCCTCCTAAAATCAAGGAACTCGGCTTCCTATTACTGGAGATAAACAACAATCCTTCTTTACTTGCTCGGCTGCCCCTTGGAATCATCAATGTGGACCCTTGTGCTCCAAGTTGTTGATGGAGGATTCGAGGAAAGGGGTCATAAATGCAGGAGACACCCCCCTTGAAAATCCTCTCCCTTGTTTTCCTCGAGGTTTCGCTGCCATTTGCTCATAAATCCCTTGACTTTGTCCAAAATAGGCCAAAAAATAGGCATAAAACATACATTAGACTACATGGCAAAGTGACTAACCCAATTCACTCTATTAGCATAAATATATTCAAAAACATGTAGTAAACTAATGAGAATAGTGGATTAAGTCGAAATAAGAGGCATAATGAGCCCATATAATTACCCATTTCTGGGGCTCATCATCACCCCCTACTGAATGGGTTGCTCATCCTCTGAGAAACTAATCTAACTCTTCATCCTTGATGGCTCTGACAGATTCCCTGACATCCCAAGCCTCTGATGTGATGTCTTCCTCTTTATCATGGAAACCTGCTTTCCTATCCACTTCTTCCCAATGTTTCTGTTCTTCCTCCTCTCTTACTCCTTCCAGCAGTGGAGGACTGAATTTAAGGCCAATCAAATTTTCCTTCAAGCTTTTCATTGAGTGCTTATGCAGGGGCACTATTCTCATGGCTTCCTTCATCCTGTTTGGGGAGTGATACTCCCTGATCCTTAGGTTGTGTGGCAAGGTATTCCACCTTCTCATGCAAGCATGAATGCAGTCATCTCCAAACAATCTCTCCATATCCTCGAAATGAGCAATAGCCTGGGCTTGCTTGTCAACATAGTGAAGGACAAGTTGAGGATTAGCTGCAAGGTGTTGGTGGGCATAGATGAGAGCCAAGAGTTCTGCTGGTTCTGCTCTAATCATCAGGGGTTCACTTAGCTCCTTTGCCATCATTTTCTGGATGTTCATGCGATTTAGTTGAATTCAAACGCTCCTTTCTCATAAAACATCCTGTCATGATGTTTAGTGACTGTTGGAAATTCTTAAGTGAGGAGGAAGGCAACAATTTTTCAAACCCAAAAACAGAGGAACAACTGAGGTTTTTTTTTCTTTCTGGAACTAGAGAGGGAATTTTTCGTGTTCTTTTTTTTTTAACAAAAACAATTTGCAATTTTCCTTCCCTTCAAACCCTATTCTCAAACTTGATTTACTTCTCGGTCTGTTTGGGGGAAACAATATCTCCTTTAAAAAAACAGAGAGTATACCAGACAATGTTTTTTTTTCTTTTTTTCACAAAGTAAGAAGACCACCCAATGCAAATTCACTGTTTTACAAGCTTAATTTCCTATGGTTGCATCACTTCTTCATACAGGAGAATACCACAGAAGAGAAAGAGACAAACTTTCAGTGCAGAGAGTAAAATGGAGAGACTGTATATATTTAAAGAGATGAATGGTGGCAGGGAGGTCCACGGGCCTTCTAGACAAATTTTTAGCCCTCTGATTCTTTTCTAGACTTGATTTTGAGCTCTCTGTGGTTTCTACAAGTGCCTCCTGTAGACTACACAGAGCTTCCTGTAGGATGCATAATTTCTAGAACAAGTGAGACGAGGGCTTGGGAAAAGACAATGGTGATGGATAAATGATCTATCAAGGGTGTATTCAGCCTGTCCATGTCCTTTTTCCTTCTATGACCCTCCTGCGATCAGTAATGCATTCAAAAGAAATTTGTTTTTTTTGTCTGTTTTTTCTCTCTTTTTTTTCATTTTTTTTACGAGATAGTTGGGGTGCCTCCAGGAGGTTTTCACCCCCTCTACCTGCCCTGGGCACCTCCAGGAGGTTTTCACCCAGGGATCTTTTATTCTCTTTTTTTCTTTTTTCTATTTTTTTTTTAGGGTGTGGGTGGAGTGGAGACAGAGACCTGCTTCACTACCAACACTGTTTTACTCAGATTCTCAATGAATTCATGCTTGGAGAGGGGCTTCCTATAGATCTTCAGCCTATGCCCATTGACGAGCATGGGGATGGCTTCTTCATTGATTTTTCGGATCAGAACTTAACCATTGTCATTGCACTTTTCTACTGTGTATGGTCCCAGCCATCTTGTCCTCAGTTTCCCCTTGAAATCTTTATATCTTGAATCATACAGCAGCGCCCAATCTCCTTCTTGGAATTTTTTTTCTTTGAAGTGTCTGTCATGCCATATTTTCCTTTGAAGCTGTACTACCTCTAAGTGGAGAAGGGCCTACAATCTCTGTTCAACCAATCCATTTAGCTGAAGTAACCTTTCCTTTTGTGCATGGTTGAGATCTAGGTCCAGCTGAGCTGCCATCCTTAGTGTATTATATTCAAATTCTATTAACAGCAAAGCCTTCTTCCCATAGACCATCTCATAGGGTGTGAACCTTGTGGTGGTTTTCCAAGTGGTGTTATAGGCCCAAGTGGCCTCAACCATTCAATCTGCCCAATATTTTCTGTTGCTGCTCACTACCTTGGTCAAAATTCCTTCCAAAGATTAGTTAGTGACTTCCACCTATCCATTTTCTTACAGATGATAAGGGGTGGAAGTTTTGTGTTTAATTTTGTGATGTGTGACCAGGTCTTCAATCAGATTTGAGGTAAAATGACTCCCTTGATTTGTGACTAATTCTCTTGGATAGCCAAACTTGTAGAAGATATTCTCTCTCAAAAACTCAGCTACCTTTTCTTCTGTTGCTGCCTTGATCGCCTTTGTTTCTGCCCATTTTGTCAGATAATTAGTGCACACAATGATGTAAGATTTCTGCTTTGAAGGAGGGTTGACAGGACCCACAAAGTCCATGCCCCACTTCTCAAATGGCTCAGAAGTCACTTGAGGTTGCAGGGGCATCTCATCCTTTGGAGTAAGTTTCCCCATCCTTTGACATCAGTCACATTGGCTGATATATCTCCTTACATCTTGATGAAGAGTGGGCTAATAGTAACCTGCTTGCAGAATTTTGAAGGCAGTCCTCTTTGCTGCAAAATGGCCCCCACAGTGCCCATCATGACAGGTTAGGAGAATGTCAAAAAATTCCTCCTCCTTGACACATCTCCTCAAAATCTGATATGGGCCAAGTTTGAAGAGATTGCCCCCAATCCAGGTGAATGGAGCACTTTTCCTCACGATCTTGCTATTCTCTTTTGAGGATAGGTATGGAGGGAACTGTGCTGGAACCAAGTAATTTGCTATATCAGCAAACCATGGAGAGAGTACTAAGATAGCAAATAGGTGTTCATCTGGCATTTGATCATCCACCATTCCTTCCTCATCTACAGGCAGATCTAGTCTAGACAGAAAATCAGCAACAACATTTTCCTTACCCAGCTTATCAACAATGGTTAAATCAAATTGCTGCAATAAAAGTAACCATCTAATGATACGAGAATTTACATCTGGTTTGTTCATTAAATACCTAATTGCAACATGATCAGTGTGTACGAATGTTTGATATCCAGTGATGTAGTGTCTGAACTTATTTAGGGAATGGACTACAGCTAGGAGCTCCTTTTCAGTTACAATGTAGTTTAATTCTGCCTTGGACAAGTTTTTACTTACAAAATATATGGCATAAGGTAGCTTCTCATCCATTTTCCCTAACGCTACTCCTATCACTTTGTTCGAGGCATCTATATGAATGTGGAAAGGTAGGGCCCAGTTTGGACCTCTCAAAATTGGGGTAGTCACTAGTTTACTTTTCAAGGTATCCAAAGCCTCTTGACAGTTGTCAGTCCATATGAACTTAGCATCTTTCCCCAAAAGACCAAACAATGGAGAGGCTAGCTTACTGAAATCCTTAATGAATCTTCTGTAATACCCTGCTAAGCCTAGGAAACTCTGAACATCTCTTAACTTTTGAGGAGGTGGAACCCTTTGGATGATGGCAAACTTGTTGGGATCCACCTGTAATCATTGCTGAGAAATTGTATGACCTAGCATATTCCCTTCAGTCATCAGGAATTCGCATTTTTCAGGACTGAGGGACAGGTTCATTTCAATGCACTTGTATAAAAATTTTCCCAGGTTAGTCAAAGCTTCCTAGAAGTTAGAACCATAAGGGGTGAAGTCATCCATATAGATTTCCACTGCATCATGAACCAATTCAGCAAATATACTCAATACAACTCTTTGGAAAGTGGCGGGAGTATTGCACAATCCGAAGGGAAGGACCCGGTATGAAAAGGTACCCCAAGGACAAGTGAAAGTGGTCTTATCTTGGTCTTCCGGGCTGATTTGGATCTGGTTGTACCCGCCAAACCCATCTAGGAAGGAGAAGAACTTCTTCCCCACCAGGCCATCTAACACTTGGTCTATGAAAGGTAAGGGAAAATGGTCCTTCTTGGTGGCCTTGTTTAGTTCCTGACAATCGACACAAATTCTCCACTTCCCATTTTTCTTTGGGACTAGCACGAAAGGAGAGACCCATTCGCCGTCAGTGATGGGGTAGATGAATTTTGCATCCAAAAACTTTTGTAGTTCTTCTTTGACAATGTCCTTAAGGGCCAGATTCATCTTCCTTTGAGGCTGCCTGACTGGTTTGCAATCTTCCTTAATGTAAATGTGATGAGTATAGACTGAATGGTGCACTCCCTCCATCTCCTTATAGCTCCAAGCAAAAGCATTCGAGTGGTTTTTCAATAAGCTACACAGTTCTTTCTCCTGAGAGGTGGATAGGGATGAGTTGATCTTCAAGGTTCTTTCTAGGCTAAATTCCACATTCTTAACTTGGAGAGAGGTCAGATCAGCCACACAGAGATCAATTAAAGGATTGGCTTGGGTTTCTTCCACCAACTCTTCTAATGGCAACACACTGGGGGGTGGATTCTGAATCAAATTTTCAATAAGATCATCCTCGGTTTGTGGGCCCCCCATGGTAGCTTCTACTACACACAGTGGTGTGGAATAGACTTCATCCTCATCTTCCTCCTCCAACCAGAGAGGTAAATCATGGTCTAGCAAAGGTTGGGCAGGAGGATATAGGACTAGCTGCTTGGACATATGCCCATTCTTGATTGTCATGTTCCCAGCTCGAAAACTGATGTAGGCATTTGCAGTAGCCAACCAAGGCCTTCCCAGGATGAGAGGATACCTAGTGAGCTTTGCCTTTGGCTGGAGAACCAGGAAATCAGCAGGGTACTCCCAAGAATCGATGGAGACCATTACATCTTCCACAATCCCCTCAGGGGTCATGGTGGAGCGGCCTGCTAACTGAAGTACATTGTGGTCTTTCTCAGGGAGCCCTGAAGGTTGAGCTTGAGCATAGTGTCTTTGGTCATCACATTAATGGCAGCCCCTAGATCAATCAGGGTATGGGGGATTATGGCGCCATTGATGTGGAAATCGACTATAGGACTTCCAGGGTCTAGATATTTCAAACGGATTACCTGCCCCAACATCAGGTCGGACAGTTGTCCTAGGACATCGATAGTTGGGGTATCTCTCTTGCGCCTGCCTAGGTGCCTGAAGCACTTCTCCTTAATCATCTTGTTGTATATAGGCACATCCTTTATGGCTTGGAGAAGTGGTATCTTTAGACATAACTGTTTTAATTCCCCCAGAAGTTTAGTTTCTTCTAGGGTTGGTTGTGTGGTTCTAGTTAATCTCTCAAGAAAGGGTGGAGTGGCTTTTGGTTCACTTTCCTTTTTTTCTTCTTCAACCTCCTTAGGGGGAGGTTGTTTATCTAGGAGAACCTTCCCATATCGTAGGTTAATCTCCTGAATCTCCACAGCATAGGTCGGGCATGATGTTTCCCCACTATATACCTGCTGGGCCTATCTATTATTCGGGTTCGGGTTCGGTTGAGTAGGTATTTGGGGTTGCCTTGGTGGAGTAGGAGGCAATGGTTGTGGTTGAGCAGGTGGTGGAGGCAAAAGAGCAGGAGGAGAGTTGTACTGGGGCCTCCACCCCTAACGAGGGGCATTCCACTGAGGCTATGGTTGAGCATAAGAGTGAAATGAATGAGCAGCTGGTTGAGCATGGTATTGATATGGATATGACTAAGGAGGGGGTGTGGACCAGGGTGGATGAGCAGGGGGTCCCTAAGAAGGCATGGAAGTGGCTTGATTGGGGTTGTAATAGGTCTGGGATGTCCCTTGCATTCCCTACTGGTAAGGTCTGGGCCCATGTGGCCTCCTTTGGTTCATGAAGTAGAGTGGTTCAGTGGCTCCTTCGGCCCCCTAGTATGCAGCTTTAAGTCCGAGCAAGGAAGGGCACTAATTCATAGAATGGTCTTCTTCATAGACTGAACACACTTCTATAGAGTTCAATGGACATTCGTTCCTAGGATGCCTTCTAGTGCACCTAGGACAAAAGATGGCCAAAGCCCTCTCGGCTTCCTCTTGTTTCCTTTTGATATGTAAGGTATCCATTTGCATGGTAAGAGTCTGCCTCATCTCACTCTTGAAATCTTCCAGCCGATTCTCAAATTCACTTCTAAGAGATGAACTAGATGAGGATGTACTAGCTAAAGGTTGACTTCCCCTACCTCTCTTTCTGGCTACCCTAAAATGGTTTCTAAACATAGTCTTTATGTCATCATAAGGTAGTTGGTAGATGTCTCCCCCAGCCAGCAAATGGAGGGTATCTAGAAGGTATTCAGGGACTCCTCTGAGCAGGACCAACTTCAAAGATTTGGGGTCAAGTGTGCACCTGGCCCTTTTATAACTGAGCTGAAACCTCTCTTCATAGTCTTCTAAGGATTCATAACTTCCCATGGTGATTCAAAAGATTTCTTCCTTGGTATCCTTTGGCCTACAGTAGTCCTAGTGTTTGTTGTTAAAGGCTTGCTGCATCTGAGCCCAAGTTGTGATGTTGTTAGCAGGTAACCCCATGAACCAATGCAATGCTGCATCCTTGAGGGTAGAAGGAAATAGTTTCAACTTCTACTCATCTTCTACATAGTCATAGGTTCGACAGAGAACAACAAATTCAAACAAGAAGGTATTAGGATCTTCGGTAGTCAATCCATGGAAGGCTGAAGGACTTACGTTTTTCATTTTAGTGTCCCCATTGGTCTCTCGAATAGGAAAGGTACCCTCTATTCTTTCCCCATTTCCTCTAACGTTTATGTTTTCAGCCATGGTCTCAGGAGGAATGGTTTCTTGCTCTTCTTCTGCTATAGGATCTTCGTATATCTCTGGTGGTTCACCTATAGGTTATTTTGGATCACTACCACCAAAGAAGAGAGAATGGTGACTTAGTGATGTGGTGGGGTTGTTGGGTAGGAATTTTCCTAAATTGTCTTTGTTCCTATGAGGCATGAAAGGGAATCTCTTTTTGGGTGATTTTTTTTCTTTTTTTCTTGTACCTGCAAAACTGAAATGGATTGAACAACAAATTGCAACTACTGAAATGAACTTGCTGAAATGAAATTGCAGAATTCAAATGAAATCAAGGAAATGCCTATTCTACTTTGCTGGAATGGAAATTGCAGAATTGAAATGAAAGCAGGAAATGACTAATTTACTCTTGTTGAAATGGAAATTGCAGAATTGGAATGAAAGCAGAAAATGACTAATTTACTCTTGCTGAAAAGGAAATTGCAGAATTGAAATGAAAGAAGGAAATGACTAATCTACTTTGCTAAAATGGAAATTGCAGAATTGAAATGAAAGTAGGAAATGAATAATCTACTCTGCTGAAATGGAATTGCATAATTGAAATGAAACAACTACTATGCTTTCGCTGAAATAACCTACTTAGCAAAATGTTGCAGTAGAAAAAAGAAGAAAACAGTAACCACAAAATACTCTGACGCTTACCCGGTAACGATGCCAAAAAGAATGGTGAGCTCCAGTATTTCAACAATAATGCTGCAACTCCTGGGGCTTCCTTCTTTACTTTTATAATTGGTAGTTCGTAACAAACTTGGAAGCGACGGTGTTGTATGCACAAGTACTAGCTCTTATTGCAGGTTGTCACTTGGTCAGCTGGCGCAAGTTCGCTAGGAGCTTAAGCCAACTTTTATGAGTTCTCAGAAGAAGCGTTTAACTATGATGAAAGAAATCTAACTCTATAGAGGCTATGCTATTTGCAGAAAGAGAAGGAAAACTAAAATGTAACACAAACCCTAGCAAACCCTAATTTACCTATTAACCCTACTTTTGCAAGAAAAGAGATGAAAATTGATGAAATGAGTGCCATTGACTACTGAAAAGGTAAATTGCATTTATTCAAGCTACTTCTGAAAAGAAATGAGAAGAAAACATCTTTCTATACTTTTGAGTGTTTTTATGTGAAATTATTATGCTTGTGGTTTATCTGGTTGTGACTATGCAGAGGTTTGGTGGAAAAGGAAGATGGAGTTGGCTTTGGCAGAGGGCAAGGGAGGTGTGGAGATGTCCTAAAAAGCCCCTAGTACCCTTCTGAAGACTTCCATAGTGATCAGACTTTGAAAAATTACTCACAGGAAGTTCTACAGGAGGCTGCAAGGGATCTATAGAAGGAGGCCGAGAGCTATTTTTGGAGTTTTGAAGGCGGAAAAATGATGGGAAAGAGAAACTGAAGGCTAGATGAAGGTGTTGAGGTGTCTAGAACTTGTCAAGGAAGATTAGGAATGAACATGATGGTTGGATTTGTTCAAATGGCAAGAAAGAAACTTTATGGAGAAAAACACAGAAATTAGGGCAGTTTGGCGAAATGTTGCAAATGACTTGGGAAATCTATGAGAAGTGAGCTAGTGCCATCTGGTTTATGGATGTATGGTGAGCTGAGGTGTCCTGCAAGAGATCTGCACATCTACTTACAAAAACTGTTCAAGGAAAGGACTAAAAACTGAAATTCCTCTAGCTTGACCTAATTTTTCACCTAAAAACAAAAAATGTTGAACAGTAACCTGTGAACAGAAAAGAATGTAGATAAATCTATGGTAAAAGAATAGGAAATGATCCAAGCAACTAAATCTGAACCAATATCAATCTTTCCAAATCAAGTTATCACATTAGCAGGTGCATGGAAGAGAAAAAACTGTGTTTTTGGTGGTAGCAGTAGTGCCTTGACCTCAAATCAAGGCACTACTGTTGGCCTTTTTGAATCTTATTTTTTCACTACAGTAAATTAGGGCCTGCTGTTGGCCTTTTTGAATCTTATTTTTTCACTACAATAACCTATTTGAGCAACTGAAACAAGAACAACTATACTAACCATCAAAAGCAACCTAATCTAACAAAGTAAAATGAATCTATGCAACAGAAATTAACTCATGAACTAAAGCAAAAACATATAAGTACATAGTAGGAGGTGTTGGGAAGCTTGGCTTGGGCCCTAATCCAAGAGCTTCAACCCTCTGAAAGAGATCAGTGTTGGCTGAAAAACTGTTTCATCTCCATTATAAAAAATAGTAGATACATTACATAAACTGTTCTAAAAAAGGAACTCGAAAATGAGCTGAACACAATGCTGCACAAAAGTGTGAAGATATACTAATAACTGGCTAACCCATTGAGGCTCTAAACCTTCTTATTTATACAAATGGAGTCCTTCAACAGTCCTCCTAAAATCAAGGAACTCAGCTTCCTAGTACTGGAGATAAACAACAATCCTTCTTTTCTTGCTCGGCTGCCCCTTGGAATCATCAATGTGGACACTTGTGCTCCGAGTTTCTGATGGAGGATTCGAGGAAAGGGGTCATAAATGCAGGAGGCACCCCCCCTACAAATCCTTTTCCCTGTTTTCCTTGTGGTTTGGTTGCCATTTGCTCATAAATCCCTTGACTTTGTCCAAAATAGGCCAAAAAATATGCATAAAACATACATTAGACTATATGGCAAAGTGACTAACCCAGTTCACTCTATTAGCATAAATATATTCAAAAACATGCAGTAAACTAGTGAGAATGGTGGATTAAGTCAAAATAAGAGGCAGAATTAGCCCATATAATTACCCATTTCTGGGGCTCATCAGTAACCCTCACTTAGTTGGGGGGCATGGTTATATCATCGTTGCCATCGACTATTTTATGAAATGAGCCGAGGAGATTTCTACATACAATGCTAACGGTATTACTGTGACACAGTTCCTTTTTAATCACATTATAGCATGTTTTGGTGTCCCTCAAGCTATCATGACTGACCATGGATCACATTTTCATCGACACATGATGGTAGAGCTAACTGCTTAATTGGGTCTTCAACATGATAACTCAACTCCATATTATCCACAGGCTCAGGTTGAAGCAGCCAATAAGGTTTTGATTATTATGCTTCAGGGTACTGTTGGGAAGCACAAAAAATATTGGCTTTTAATGTTATTCTCAGCTCTTTGGGATTACTGAACTTCTGCTAAGACGACCATTGGATTCACTAAATTCTAGTTGGTATACGATTTAGAGGCAACTCTTCTAATCAAATGTGAAATCCCTTTGCTTGAGCTAGCTATCAAACTTATTCTGGATACCTCGCCTGAAAAGGAGCGGTTTCTATATCTTGAGAGACTCGTCGCATCGCTACGATGGTCATCGAAGCTCAAAAGAAATGGGTCAAAGCTCATTTTGACCAAACCTTTTCTCCTCACACTTTCGTTGAAGGCGACTTGGTCCTTCTTTATGATCAAGCCAATGATAAATTGGGGTCAATTAAGTTCGAACCCATGTGGCATAGGCTCTACCTTATCAAGTGTGTCTTACAGAAAGGTTCCTATGAGCTATGTGATTATGAGGGAAATTCATTGTCACGGCCCTGTAATGGGTTGTATCTCAAAAATGATTATGCATGAGATTCATGTAATAACTTTTGTACATTAGTGTGTTAATTCATTAGTGTGCGTTTTTTATTTTTGGTGTGCTTGTTTTCTTTGTAGACATATGTTTTTCTACTTACCCTGTGTTCCACTCGGTTTCCAGATGTCATCATGTCATTACATTGGTTTTGTTCATGGTGCTTATCATAGCACACAAAACTTATCTTCCGTAGTATGGGTACTCTATGACCCTAATGGCGATCTGATTAACTTATAAGGTATCTGCCTTGGTCAAACAACCAATAATATTGCTGGGTATAGTGCAGTTATTGAACTCTTGTCAGAAGCAGTTGCTCTTGGCATTAGGGATTTATTTGTCAATTTAGATTCACAACTCATTGTGTTACAATTAAAAAATCATTATTTAGTAAGGAATCCACAAATATTGCGTATGTATCTACATTTTAGATTGCTGGAAAGAAATTTGGATTACATTACATATCAACATATTCCACATAATTTAAATACATTGGCTGATGCATTAGAAAATTTTGTTCTTGATAGGCATTTGCATCATTTGTAAAACTGAATCATGTTATGAACACATAAGTAGAAATAAAGCACGCATATATATATATATATATATATATATATATATATATATATATATATATCGCGTCTGCCGAAGTGTTTACATGAAAATATCAAAAATAAAGTGTTTAGAGACACTTGGCTTTCAAAGCCTACAAAATGTGTAAAGGATTAAATGAACTATCAAACTACACGGTGCTCATGATAGCATGAGACCGCCTTGATCACTTGGCCTAATAGTCGATGCAGTATTGCA
Organism: Pinus tabuliformis; assembly: GCA_031772625.1. Classification (NCBI taxonomy): domain Eukaryota; kingdom Viridiplantae; phylum Streptophyta; class Pinopsida; order Pinales; family Pinaceae; genus Pinus; species Pinus tabuliformis. The sequence continues at coordinate 1,252,628,239 of CM062816.1, read as the reverse complement.
AAGTCTCCCACAGTGTGTATCTACCAACGCAGTGGAACATTGTCGATAGTGGCATAATCTGGAACCCCTTGAGTGATTGCCTCCAGATTACATTCCATCTCAGCTAAGGGGTCAGCTCCTTCCTCGTAGTCCGCACCCACTATTGGATGGGTAGCTTGTCATGCTATTAACAACATGTCTGGTGATCTCTCTGGTCCCATATCTGCACATTTATCATAAGTTGAGTCTTAGTTCACACTTTTATAAAAATCATAAGAACTTGAAAACAATTCAAAAAACAAGTTTTTACCTATGTCAATCCACTATTCGCCTAGTGGCAAAGGTAGATTTGTATCCCCTATAAAATCTATGTTGGCATAAGCGTAGTCATCTACCATAAGTAGCTGGCGTTCAAGCCAAGTGAACAACTGTGGTGGATAATGCATACATTGACCTGTGCCTCCTCGAGGAATTCCTTCAGGTCTCTGTGCTTATGCTTGGTCATTTGGTGCTTCATATTTGCCAAAAAGCCTCCACAACAATTGAAGATGGTGGGGGTCAAACATGCAATAGCATACTAAAACTGAGACTTGGAAGCCTCATGCATAGCTTGCGTGCTGGATACATGTGCCATGGTGAAAAGAATTGTTCTCAGAATGAGGTTATTGGTGATTGTTGCAATCTTCACCTTACCTCTGTTGGTTATCTCAGCAACAGAACAATATCTATGCATTAGACTCCTGGTACTCTCACCTCCTTGGCGAGATTCAAAGAGTTGAACTACTTCTCCTTGACGGGATAATCCCATGATGAAATAAATGTCCATCTCCTCTAGCTCTAGTTCTTGCCCTTTGATGATGAGTATCTCTCGATCTACATCCCAAAGGTTGATCAGATAGGGTAGCAACTCCATCTTAGCCCTCAACCCTATGGTCCGTAAGAATTTCAGTAGGCCACAATCCCTCATAGCATTTATACATGCCGGATCCTGAGATGCTTAGAAATCCTCAGCCTCATGTCCTTTTTCTTTCCACTCCAAGACAATATTTCTCTTGCAAACAAAATTTGAACCCTTATTAATGCTTTCTACATGGATAAAAATCACAAAATTTTGCTTAAAAGAGAGTTTTTAACTTTAAAAAATCACTCTCAACACCATCGCGCCTGTTTTTCAAAACAGTGCGATGGCATCGCGTGAGCCTTTGGGCTCGAGCGCGACCATCGTGGGTCCGATGACCATACCTGCAATGGTCACCGACAACCTAAATTTTTAAAATCCTCCTTTATAGCCTAAATTTCATTGTTAAAATTGCATAAAAAAGTAATGAAATTCAAGAGATGGGATGAGGCTCTTACCTGTCGCAGATGGATAGTGAAATGGTACCCTGGATCTCCCGCAGCAGCCACTAGAAAATCAAGGAAATTAGGGCACAAAAGCACTTTCAGAGATCAGTTTGGTAAAATGGTAAAAAACGAAATTACATTTACCTATTTATAAGTTTTGAAAGTTATTTTGTCAAATATTTTTGTAATATTTTAATATTTTCTCGATATTAATGATGGGTGTGTTTCTTATGCAGTTACAGGTACCTTCAATATGAACAATGATCATTATTGACCGATTCTGGGAGTTTTATTTTATCTCTTTTTCGGACTCATTAAATAAAAAAAAATGGAACCCCCCTGGAGTCATATTTCAGCTCTTTTCTGACTCTCAAAAATTGAAAATATTGTCGAGTACTTGTCGTTTTGAGCTTGGTAAAGTAAATGAATTAACGTCACCTTAGTATCTATTTACCCCTTTTTTAGGCTGAGACTTACTATTTACGAAAAAGGTACACCTTGATCAACATGGTCAAGAGGTTCCCTTGGATATTGTTTTTTACCTTTTCGGATTCGAGGGACAAATTACGAAAAGGGACATGATGGAGTTTTCTTTTCCATTTATTTTTCAAACTCTCTAAACATGAAAAAGATACAGATTTTTCTTACGTCGGGCTCGTTAAAAATTTGCAACGAAGGACTCGTCACCATGATGAGACCGAGCTTCTCCTTCCTAGGGCTCACAAAACTTACTAGGTTGGATTCATTTGAAGAATGAACTTACATAACAAGCATATGTTATCCCATTTAATATTGTGATAAAAATGATTGGGGTACTTGTTAGAAATAGCGGGGGAAAATGAAGATGAAACATCCTTTGTATAGGCCGAATGTTACTCTTGAACATGACACTCTTTTGCTCTCATGTTGGGTTTGGGATATCCTCACTCAGTCACTTGTCCTCCCGCGTTTGGGTGATCCATTTTTCCTCTCATTTGACTATTCCACACTGTCATCATGACCTTTAGTCCCATGTTGAGTTAGATGCTTCCACACTCCGGAGTCATGTCGCCAATATGTTCAAGAGAAGTCCAATATTTGGTTATTTACATATACATTGTTCGAGTCATTACTACAGTCCTGAATATCGTTCCACTTTATTACTTGTTTCATGTCGATGATGATGGATTCATCATTGCCCTCCTTCGACATGTCACTTCCTATCGACTTCAGCTCACTATCCAGAAAGACGACTTAGGAACTCACTTTCAGTACCTTAGAGTTGGTATGCCTTAATGGCCAGTTCTTCGCATCCAATGACCAGTCTTAATTATTGGCTTTCAATCGAGTGATTCCATGAGTGTTCGACCTCAGCTTCATTATCACATTCACGTATTGTACTATTGTACCTTGAGGGCCATTGGCATTATTGGTGGTTTCTCTTGTACCTGTTAACGGTCCGCATCATTAGCTGGTAATCAGGTGGTTTTGTAGCATGTTCGACTTGCTAGAATTCGTACATTGATCGGGTCAGGATGGGGCACAAGACCCTGAGTACTGTCTGTTATGGTTCAGGCTGCATGGAGTTTTTTGTTATTCATGATTGTACACATGTTTCTACTATACAGATAGTTGTGACCATACCGTGAGACTTTATATTCATAATTTTCTTTGTTATATGGATGGTTGCACCCATATCATGGATCTTTTATCTAGTCTTCATCCGGATGGCTATGTCCATGACGTGGATTCATGTATTGATCTCAGATATGTATATGTATCTGCGTCCTTGATTTGTAGGTCTCCTGACAGTGCGTTTCCTCGTCCTTGTCAAAATCTCATAAATCATCTCAGCCATCACTCCTCGTTCTGCCTTCATGCTTATGGGGCATATGTTACACAGTATTTTATCACACCTCCTGCACTTCCCTGTGATATACCCTGAAGTTCCCGAAACATGATCATTATACAATATACTCATCAATGTACATCTCAGATCACTCCTTTAACTTTTCTTGGAAAATATCTAGAGCTTTCCTTGAAGAAATGACTCATGAAACCCTAAAATGAGAATCATCGCCCTTATGAAGCTCAAAACCACGATGATCGCCTATTGCACCTTGTTAAGCCAGTGATGGCATCGCTCTATTCTCTATCATACTCGTGATGGTCTCAAAAAGGAATTTTTACCAAAGAGGATGAGAAGCTTCGTGATCTAGAAGCTTCTAGAGCGGAGAGCTGGAGGTGGTTTCACTTAGATGAGGTTGAATCCTCCCAATTTGACCTCTTGGTCTCATCCCTATGAGCTACCTCCTTAAGATGTGGGCCTAATCCTATCTTTGGAGGAGGTCTAACTCCCTCTCCCAGCTTATAAATTCTCCCTCTACCATTCCCAAATGGTTGATCTATGTCCACTTGCACCCTTATGCTAAGCTTGTGCTGAGAGATTCATTAGACTTGTAGAAGGAGTGTTGGAGAGTTTCTTGTCTTGGACTTGGATTACCACTCAAGGAGAGCCTTTCAACATCATGGCTATGGTGTAATCTTCCCCTTTATTCTTTAAATAATAATACAACTACTGGTTCATCTTCCCAAAATATATATGTTCATGTATGTATTGGCTTGGAATTCCTTAATAAGCTAAATAGGTTATTATTGGATTTGATATTGGTTTTGTATGCTTTATCGTCTCTTGGTCACTTGTGCAGGTACATAAGAGCTGGAAGAAGCAGAAACAAGTCCTTGACGCAAGCGATTTGAGGATCTCAACAAAAGAAATCGGATTAGGATCAGAGGAAGATAGGCCTTCTCTCTTGTTCTATTGTTCAATTATCATCTATGAAGATGTCTAGTTGATTGTCCCTTTAGTTGCTAGACCCACTCATTGGGCTAGGGGGATCGTCTCTATCCGTGGAGAGAATTAACCTTGTCAACAAGTCCAGAAAGGTAAAATGGGGGGACAATGAAGGAAAATATGATCAATTGTCTCGGATTCCTGTCTGCAAAGGACACACCAGGTAGGACCATGGAATGAACACCTATTTATATTTTCCCACGTAGGGGATTTATATCGAAGGACAATCCACATGAAAATCCTAGTATGCAATGGGGCCTTCAGCTTCCACAATACACCTCACCACCAGTCAATAGTAGGTGGCTTATGAGCATCATAAATGATAGTATACCCATCATTTGGAGTATAATTACCATTCTTGGCATGAACCCATATGAGTTCATCCTCCCCATTAGTAATCATAACATGTGATTCAGTAAGAGCATTAATGTAGTTGAGCCAATCTAGATGCCAGATGTCAGGAATGTGTAATTTTAAAGCCAATTTCCAATCCTGTGAAAAAATGTTAGTGTTCTTTGGATCTATTATTTGAGAAAGATATGACATACCAGCATTAGATAAGAAATGCATGAGATCAAGAGGAAGCCTATATGCATTACCGTAGTCAGACCATGGATCCATACCAATGCGAACTGTAGAGCCAGACCTTATTCTCCATGTCAGACCATCACGGATGAACGATATAGAATTTAAAACAACTTGCCAAATGGATGAGATACTTGAGCGATTCCAAGAAGGGAGTTTGATTCATTCAAGGATGTGAAGGGGCCAAATATATTTATGATAAACCACTTCTGTCCATAAAATTTTAATAGTGAGTACTTTCCAACCCATCTAGGTACCAAGGGCTTTAGAGAAAGAGTCGAGATTCTTCAAACCCCCACCTCCCCATTTCTTGGGTAATGCAACTAGATCCCATCTAACCCACACATAGATGTGGCCTTCCTATTTCCCTTTCCATAGAAATTTGCAAGACATCTGTTGAATTCTCAACAAAATACCCTTAGGTATCCAAGCCATGGACATCCAATACACCAAAGTGGCTTCCAATACTGATTTGATTAGGAAAAGATGCCCTGCCTTAGAAAGATATATGTGATGCCAAATGTCCAATCTCCTTTCAATCGTGGCCACAAGCTAGGTCCAATCAACAATTTTATAATGGAGTGGTTTGAGTCGAAACCCAAGATAATTGAGTTCATTGTCAAAAGGTAGAAGTGTATAGGGAAATCTCTCATGAGACAAACATTCAGCAGATGAAATATTATATTTCCTATGATTACACTCCATACCGGTGGCTTGGTTGAATAATTGCAATATAGTAAGAAATGTTGATGAATCACGAATACCCCCATTAAGAAAAATTAATACATCGTCGATGAATAAGAAATGTGTAATAATGCAAATCTTGGTGATATTAATCCCTTGCAGACAACCAAGCCTTCATTCTTCTGATATGAGTCGGCTCAGACCTTCCATAACAAGAAGAAAAAGTAGGGGGGATAGGGGAAAACCCTGTCTGAGGCCACGCTCAACATGAAAGAAAGGAGAGGCTAGTCCATTTATAAGAACATTGTATGAAACCTTGGTAATGCAACACATAATCTAGTTGATGAAGTCGAGGGGGAATCCCAGATGAGTAAGGAGCATTCTTAGATATAACCAACTGGTACGATCAAAGGCCTTAGATAAGTCTATCTTGAGGATCATTCCTTTTAGTCTCTTAATCTTGATGGAGTGTAGGACCTCCTGTGAAGTGCCAATAACATCATGAATTTGACGGTGATTTAGAAAGGCAAATTGTTCAGGTGAAATATGAGTAGATAGAATAGGTTTGAGGTGATTAGCAATGATCTTGGCAATAATATTGTAAATGCAGTTACAGAGGGAGATGGATTGGAAGTCAATGAAGGTATAAGGGGAGTCAGTTTTAGGTATAAGAGCAATGAAAGTCGAGTTGAATGCATCATACATTCGACCACTGATTCGACATTCCTTAATAACTTGTAACAGATCTTTCCCAAGTAATTCAGAAAATTCCAAGTAGAATTCTACCGGCCAACCATCTGGCCTGGGAATCTTATCCTTTTTAAACCATTTTAAAGTGCCCTCCAGCTACCCCATAGAAATAGGTTTGTTGAGATCCTCAACTGCATCATGATCAATGAAATGAGGAAAGAGACCAACCACCCTGATAATCTCAACAAGAGAGGCTTCTTATGGGGCCTTGTAAAGTTGACTGAAATGTGATGAGTTGAGCGATGCAAGTTGATTGAAGGTTTGAACTCTCTGCCCTTCCTCATTAGTCATCTGCCATATGGTGTTAATCACATGACGCTCATTAGAAAATTGATGATAGAACTTCGTATTAGCATCCCCTGCTTGTAACCAATTGGCTCGACTCCAGAGACACCATGTTTCTTCTCTGTCATTTATAATCCTATTCCTTTCAGCCTCGAGCTCATTGAGATCGGATTTAGCTTCAATAGATGAGTATCCTCTCCCATCATCACCTTCCAAACTAGAAAGCTCAAGTTCAATGTTGAGTAAATTGAGGTCATCCTTCTTTCTCTTGTCTTTGGGCCAATCAATGGTTAATCTCTTAAGTCTAAGAAGGTTGTTGGAAAATCCTTCAGAGATAGATTGACCAGAATCAGGGGGGTGAGCCTTCCAAAATTCCGAGACCAATTTGATGTAGTCCAAGTCTTTTAACCAGATAGCATTAAACTTAAAGGGGGCTTTAGGCTTGCGGGCATGACCAACGATCTCAAGATAAATGTGGGGGTGGTCAGATAGACCACCCAATCCCACCCATTGTTTGTATATAGAAAGAGACCCAATAAGTGGTTATTTGATGAGAAAATGATCCAGTCTTCAAGCCAGCATGGCCTCTCTAGTCCTTTTGTTCCTCCAAGTAGGCTGAGGTCAAGCCATTGGGATGCCTATGAGTCGATGATTTTCTAATAGTAGTTCAATAGAATCTAATAAGGAATCAATATGAGCATTGTGCCCCTAGGACTCAGCGTGGTCAATAGAAAAATTGAGTTCACCTCCCAAAATGATATTGTCTTCTTCTAGAAGAGATAATTTGAGAAAGTGGTCCCAAAAAGCAGCCTTGTTGTGACAGGGGCCATACAAATTGAACAATCTGAGTTCCTTCCCCAATTCAGATGAGAAAATGTTTGCGCCAATGAAGGCAACACCTCCCCAAATATTTAAAAGCCTGATAGTTCTAGGACTGTAACCAAAGGCTCACATTTGAAAAAAAATTCCTCCCATCCCGCTCATTGGAATTGCTCCTAAAATTATGGGATCGCTTCGAGGACTTCAAGACAGTCAATCTCTCCCTTGTGCAATTGACTGCTCTTTCCCATAACTACTAACAACCAACAACAAAAATTCAGGAAGGAAAATTGGGATTTGTTGACACCGATGTTGGAAACTTATCTGATATGTTACCACGAAAGGAAACAATGACACTGTTATATGATAATCCTGTAATGATTCCCTTCAAGTGAAATCTCGGGTTTAGAAAAGATGGGTGAAAACAAAAACAGTATAATCGCAATCATTCTTTCCTAGCTTGATCATACCATCAACTTTAATAATGATTATCGCATTTGGCGATGGTAAATTTAATAAATTTTCATTTCCGGAAAATTTAATAACATGCAACACCAACTAATTTACAGTGCCATATGTCAAATGATGATAAGCTAAGTGGCAATTTGATTGGCCAATGCTCTCATTTAATTTTTTTAAACCAATACTAATAAATTAATTATCAACACACTTGAAACCTTAAAAAAAAAACTTTAAACCATTTTTTCAATTCATTACGTGTGAACCCTTTATCCTCAAACTAAACTAAAATGTGATAGCATATCAAATACCAATTATAGCAGGAAAACCCTTTATCCTCAAACTAAACTAAAATGTGATAGCATATTGAATACCAATTATAACCGGAAATATGTGTTACAAACCATTTAATTCCAAGCATAATGTTAATTTAGCAAAAAATAGATAAAAAATTGAATTGTATTTTACAAACAAAAGAGGATACTATTGCCATGTTATTATTGTAATATCCCTCATTATAACTTATAATCCATGAAAAAAAAATTAAGTATAAACTCCAACTCTACAAAATTTACACAATATTAAAATTTCACAAGCTTACCATGTATTGGTTGACACCTACTAATCTCAAATTTTCATTTTCATTTATATGCTTTCTTTTATTCACCTAAATATAAACATTTACCAACGGTCTATATGAGATCAACTTTATAACCTTTATTTGAGGGAGGTTTATTCCTCTTGCACGTATGGAATGTGGGTATTAATGCTAACTACTCCGACCATGGCTCAAGTCACTATGGTATTACCATTTTCTTAAAATGTTTTTAATTGTTTGCACCTTTAATCTATGTCCCATAGCAGAATGAGGTAACGTTTGTGGATATTTTTTGAAGTGAATTATTTTTTATTTAATTTTTTTTAATAATTTTATTTTTTCCATTCAAATCATAACCGAATTAGGATCCTAAAATGTTCAATAAAATTTAAAAATATATATTTTCCTAAAATGTTCAATAAAATTTAAAAATATATATTTTTAAAATATATGGTTACAGTTCAGGAAACCTAAAAAAATTTAAATAACAATAACATGATCTCCAAAAACTGAACCAAAAAAAACTGACAAACTTTTGCCGGCCAGGTTAAAAGTAATTCCATAATTTTTCAAATGCTTATGCTTTTTAAAACACAGTTTGGTATCAACCTAAAAACTAGCTTGACAGTATGACTCATACATAGATGCTCGTAGCTAAAAGCAACAATAGGGATCCAAAACCCAAGAAAGCTGATGCCAAACCACTAGCGGCAAACTCCCGTGTAAGAGTAGTTTAGAAGTAGTAACTTCATAAATGAAAAAACCCGCGGTGACAATGACCCCGATGAGGAGATGCAAAAGCGCCACAGGTGGGTACCATCTTTCCGGTGGGTTTTTTTTATTATATGTAAATCTATTCGGAATTAGTATATTAGTATTAAATATATTTTCAAGGTGATGTAAAATTAATTTAAATAACATAAATTAAAATTTCACGCAAGATTTTTCATAACAAAAATCTAAAAAATGACATTAAAAATAACTTTATTATCTACATTTAATTTTCTCCTAGAAAAGGTGGAAAAACCTATAATATTAAAATAAATATATATAATATTTAATTTTCTAATATAAATATTAAAATAATAAATATTATAATTTATAATAAAAAGTTATAAATAAAAATAATTTTTAATATATAATTTATTACTATTATTTCTATGTTACGAATGTATGATATTAAGTTCTTTACCACTTGTTGTATCTATGTACCAACACATTGATCATTTAAACAATCAACATTCGATTTTGGGCATACCACGGCACATCTTGCAATTAAAAGTGGAGAAACCATGGTAGACAAACCATTTTATAGATAAAAGGGAAACAAAGTAAATTCCATAGTTCAAAGTGAAGAATGCTAAAGTGTGAGACCTTACTTTGAGATGAGACGTCGATCTATTTGCTTGCATGCATAATGCACGTGGAGAGCAAGAAACGTCCGTGTCGATTATTTTCAATATGAGTAGGGGCCACATATATAGTTTGTGAATAACAACACAACAACCAGAACAATGGTCGCATTTTCAGTCTCCAGAAAGGCTATTAAGCCCGTCGAAAGCGCAGCCTACAGGGTTAAACCCCGCCATCTTTTTAGTGAGCCCAAGCCTGAGAAAACAAAGACGTTCTCCATCTAAAACTGGGATCCAGACCGCTCAGAAAAGCCCGCCTTCAGACGCTCTTGCAGATCCGACGAGAGGCGCCGACTCCATCCACCCAGTTGACATAGCCTCATGCTATTGGATATCGGGCGCATAAAAACACCCTAAAAACTATCCCTCCAACAGTCTGATTCTGCCTATCGAAACCAGAGTATATCTCTGGCCTGTTTGCGGCCTACTTCCCACGGATTTTGTTTTATATAAAATATTTATTATAATTGTTGATGAGGGGGCATGGGTGTGAGGGCCGTGCCTGGGCCTTATTAATATTAAACATTTTTGCGCCAACAGTGTGAGATTTTATATGCGTGCAATCAGTGAAATGGAAACTGATTGATGCAGTCACAAACATGGAAAATCATGTTGATTTCAGAGTGGGTGTGGATAGTGTAGTGAAGAAACCGTAGCCCCATAAAAGCATGATAATAATAGGAGCCTGAAGAATTTTCATCTACGGTTTGTTGGGCTCAAGGAGAACAATGCAAATACTTTATAAATCAGATATGCGGCAGTGACTTGCATTTAAGGTACATATGTGGAATTTCTCGAGCAATTAGAAAGAGCAGCTTCATAGTGGTAAGTGTCGTTTAAACTGATTGGTTTGTGTTCATTTTATATGGAACTTTTTTTAAACTATGCTTCAAGTTACATGCTCTTGCACATAGGCGATTTACCTTGCCAATCTTATATGCGATTTGTAAATTTATAAGATAAATTGCATGATGCTTAGACATACAACACCCTTGGATTATTTTCCTTCGTTTCGGTCATATAAGGGAGTTTTATTGTTGATTTCTTATGTGATGTCGATCGGGTGAAAATTACACAGGTTAACTATAATTCACATCAATGATGCTAGTCATGGTCGTGTTAGTAAACTATGGGGTTTATGGCTTTGATAGTGCTAGGATTCCACATTAATATCAATGTGATGCTCTTGATGCCACTTATCCTTCGATTAAACTCCAATCTCAAGGGTGGGTTGACAACAGGTGTCGATATGACCCTTGATCACTTAGGTTTTGGGATCCGACGGTCAAACTGCTTATTTGATGCATTTGGGTAACTAGTTTTTCTCGTGGGTTCCGCCGTCACTCTGGTGTCATTGTTGGGTGAAGAAGGCTCTACTTCGGGAGGGTTTTATCCAGCTTTCTACATAAATATGTGGCTACCCTAGTACAACCTTCATTCTCCATACTTTCTCCACTGTTTTGAATGGTCTTTCTGTGGATGCAAGGTCAGGCTGAGGGAAGAATTTCACCCATGCTCTGTACCCTTCAAGGCAGGATGTGACTGTTCATAAATCACAGGTAGTATATACAAACCCTAGCTTCGTTATTTGTCTTACCCTTCAAGGCAGGATGTGACTGTTCATAAATCACAGCTAGTATATACAAACCCTAGCTTCGTTATTTGTCTTAGAAACCCGATGCTTACTCTGTGTTATGTCAAAAATTTCACACAACTATTAGATGACAACTGTGTTATGTAAGATGACAACTATTAGGCTCTTTGTTTGTCTTAGAAACCCGATGCTTACTCTGTGTTATGACAAAAGTTTGTAAGTGGGTAGAAGCTACCGGAGTAAGATGTCGAGGGTTATGGTTGTTTGCACAAACTTAGGCTCTGGGTTTTCATAAGACCTGTTGTAGTCATGTAGATATAAGTGATTAAACTCTTTCAACCCTAGTTGGGGTTTATTGTTATCATTAGTTTTTTATGAATCGTAATTTGTGATGGGGCTACAACCCAAGGCTATAGATTTAAATGTTTCTAAGATGTAATGGAACAAATTTGTGCTTGGGTTTTTAGATGTTGTAGTCTGCTTCTCATCTTATTAGTAAATTATAGTGCTCTTTATCTTATTCTTAAAGTATGATATTATTGTGTTAAAATTTCCATTTGATCAGTATTCTATCCATGTTGAACCTTAAATGAAAATATAGTAATTGTTCCTCCTCTAGGGTTGGACACTAGAATAGACCCAAGCTGTCAGCTTGTCCAGCTCAGCCTAGGACCAAACTGGTTCCTTACTGAAGTTATGTCACACTTTTTGATTGTTAAGTGGTAACCCCACTCATGATTAAACCCTATGTAAGGTGGTAAATTCTCATTAAGATTCAAAACAAAAAACTAGTCTCTTATTTTTGTATGACTGCTTGGAGTCTAACCATTGAAGGGTTAAATCGTTTAGTCATAATATGTTTCCTTACATTTCCATTATAGCCAGGTAGTGTCTCTTATTTGAGGGTCATGATCTACCCTGAATAATATTGTAACCTTCCAGCCATATGCTCCTTTCAGTCAAAGGAATCTGAGGTCTTTAGTCTTAGGTTTCCTTACTTAAACACGGTTAGTACCATTAGGTTCAATGGCTAGCTATTTTCCCTATACAGGTTCCTATGACCACTTTGTCCAAATTGACAGATCTTATTTCCTTTACAAAGGAAATAATCCATATCATTATACACATATTAATGCTCTTTTCAAGAACACCTTAACAACTTCTACATTTTTAGATCTATTTAACAAACAACTTGATTTAGTTTCATTCAACCATTCAAACAAACTCATTTCTTATACATTAAATATTTTCATAACACATAAACCTTAATTACATATATGGTTGTCCAGACAGTCAAGGAATTTCACTAAGATATTGCTCCTCCTAACCGTGAGAATGAAAATTATGTCTAATTCCCCCCCCCCGAAGCTTTCAGTCTCTAGAAAAGTACTCAAACAGTGACCCCTCCAGGACTAAGTCCTTGTGATCAACACTTCCTTTTCAACCAAAAACTTTCCAATCAGATCAAGGCCTCCATTGGTTCACAACCCAACTCTAGAGTACCTTCAGTAATGTCCTGCTTGATCTTTTTTCTCACTTCTCCTTTCCATTGCCTCTAACCAATTTTCTCCTTGCCTTCCTTGGCATACTTTTCCCACTGAGATGTTTTATCTCCAGGAAGAGAGAATAACTAACTGACTAACTTTTTGGTATTTGATAATCTCATATTGGGTCTCTTGTTGTGAATTTCCAAGACATGTCATTTCCCTTTAAAAAAATATTTAATAAAATGTTTATGCAAAACAGATTCCTGTAACCACTAGGCTTTTCCTCTAATCCATTATCCACTACATATGCATAGTAAAAGTAATTACGAATATTTACAATACATGGAGGGGTGTTACATCTTCCCCCCATGAAGCTTAACACTGTCCTCGGTGTTTATTCCTACGCTTAGAACAAGTCTGGATATGCCTTTTTCATGAGAGTGGTATCTTCCCAAGTAGCCTCCTATTCCTATGCTTAGAACAAGTCTGGATATGCCTTTTTCATGAGAGTGGTATCTTGCCAAGTAGCCTCCTCTAGGATGAAATGTCTCCACTACACCTTAACTTGGGTGATAACTCTATTGAAAATGCAACAAGAAAATCCTAATTTAATTTTGTCCTTCAATTAAATTATGAATAAAATTGTAACTCCACATCACAAGACAACTTGTACGAGTTAACTAAGTTAAATTGACTTAGTTGGCTCGGTTAATTCAAGTTGAGGGTCTAAATATAGTCATGTATAGTGTTTCCTACAATATAGGAGCCCTAGTTGAGTTTATTTTTATTTATAATTAATTAATTCAATCTAACCTAGTTAAAGTGAGTTAAACTAGTTCCAACTAATGGAGGAACTAGTAGGAGGTCAGACAATGGGGTGTTGCTTCATGTTTTCAACCAGATAACTGATGATTCACTCATAAATAACTAATGCATGTCAAATATGAGAGTTACCGAGTTGATATTAGAATTAAGGGAAGAAAATAACTAATGCATGTCAAATATGAGAGTTACCGAGTTGATATTAGAATTAAGGGAAAATGTACTATCAGTTGTATAATCATCTGAATTGTACAGGTGGTGCATGAAGTGAGAGGAAGGCCTATGAGGATTTCCCAATTCATATTGATGAATTTCCCTAATTATTAGGGGGGGTAATTCCCAAGGAAACAATGCAAGGAAATAGAAACTTGGGTAAGCCAAAATTTGGTTAAGTATTGGCCTGGCTTGACTAGGTAGCAGTGAAATAGATAAAGATATTGTAGAGGTTTCTCGAGCTTGAGGAAAGTATTGTAATCTTCTCATATTTTCTGACTAATGAAATATATTGATAACATGGGTTTTTAGTTGTGGCTTTCCCTAGGAAATCACTGTGTAATGTGTTAATTGAATTCTTTCTCTTGTATGCTTCGTGATTTTGCGATTGTTTAATTGTTTCCACTGATGAGTAAAGTAGATTCAATTCTATTGTTTTAGTAAATTACAATTAGCAGTTTGAATCTATAAGGAATTTCTACAAACTCGCCTCTATAAAAATGTTTCTCTCTGCTCAAGAATACACAGACGCTCTACCAGAATTTCTCCATCTGTTTTGACCTATTCAAAATCGATACTTTGTCATTAGTTTTCATTCTTGGTGAATGAGAAATATGTAAATGTGTACATTCATATGTATATATGTTCCAAATACTAATACTAAACTTGCACATATTTCCAGTTAATAATATGCCGGGGGTCTTATACATACTTCTTTAATAACTAGATGTGAAACACATTATGTACTCGAATGTGACTAGGTAAAGCAAGTTGATATGCTACAGGTTCAACCCTTACCAATATTTGGAAAGGACCACAATAACATGGTTCCAATTTTTCATAACCACACAACTCTAAGGTACTCTTCCAAGGCTTAACTCGCACATAAATGTGGTCCCCGACTCGAAAATATTGATAGTTCCTATTTTTATCACATATGTTTTTGGCCTATCTTAAGTAGCCTTTAAATTCTGGTGCACTTTCTTCATAGTCTGCTCCATCTCTGCTAACATGTCAATTCCTAAAATTAATCTGTCTTTAGGGTTACTCCAACTGGTAGGGGTTCTGCACCTCCTTCCATATAACACTTCAAAGGGACTCATTCTTAATGATTCATGATAACTGTTGTTATATGTGAATTCAACTAGGTCAAGGTACTCTTCCCACTTAGCTGGTTGTTGCATAACATACATCCTTAACATGTTTTCTAGGACCTAGTTCACTCTTTCAGTCTGCCCATTTGTCTGACGATGGTAGGAGGTGCTAAACTGAACATGGGTGTCTAAACCCACAAAAAGAGCTTTGCAAAACGCCGAGGTGCACTTCCCATATCTATCTCAGATTACCACCCTAGGTATGCCATGCATCATGAATATCTCCCTCATAAAAATATTAGTAATTTGTATCGTCTTATATGTGGATTGTACTGGAATAAAATGAGTTGTTTTACTTAGCTTTTCCACCACTACCATAATGGATTCATTATGAATTTTATTTATATGTAAAACTATTATGAAATCTAATGTAACAACATCCCATTTCTAGTCTGGAACACGTAAGGGATGGAGCAGTTTTATTGGGTGTTGGTGTTCAGCTTTAACCTACTGACAATCCAAACACTTTGACAGGTAATATGCAATATCTCTTCTCATTCAAAGCCAAAATTATTTTTCTTCATTGTAGAGAACAATTATTGATACCTAGGATGGGAAGTGTATAAAATTATATAAAATTCATTTAACATTAACTCTTTGAAAACCATCTGATTAGGAACATAAAATCTCCCTTTAAAGGTTAATAAATTTTCTTTATTTTTTCATAATTAAACTAATTTTCAGATTTGATTGCTAGCTTTTCTTGCTGCCATAAAAATTCATACTCAGGATCCTTCAAAGAATCCTCTTTAATCTGATTAGAAAAACTAATTTCAGCTTGACTATAAGAGACTTCATATGCACAATACATTTTTCTACTTAAAGCTTCAGCTACTCGGTTCTCTTTCCCTTTCAGATGCTTTATATCAAAGTCGAACTCACTTAAGAAAGCAGTCCATCTATCGTGACATGCATTAAGATTGGGTTGTTTTAAGAAACTAGTTAGGATACTATGATCTGTCATTAAAATGAATATATTGCCTGGCATATAGTGTCACCATATTTTTAAGGTGTGAACTACCGCAACCAATTCTATATCGTAGGTGGAATACCTCTACTCATGTTCCTTCAATTTTTGTGATTCATAAGCTACCACCTTGCCCTCCTGTATCAAGACCCCACCTATGTCTTCTTGGTATGCATCAGTACAGACTACAAATTCTTTTGTAGGGTCTGCAATTTTTCATACAGGGGCAATAGGTAATAACTTATTCAACTAATCAAATCTATGCTAACAGTATGTTGTCCACTTAAAAAAATTTCCCTTCTTCCGTAAGGAAGTTATGGGGTAGGTTATTCTAGATAATCCTTCAATAAATCGATGATAATACCTTGCCAAACACATAAACGACTAGATATTGACCACATTTTTAGGAACAGGCCACTACATGATGGTCTTTAGTTTTTTAGGATCTAAAGCTATTGCCTTGGATGAGATTATATGTCCTAAATACTGTATCTGGTCCTTATAAAAATCACATTTGTTGTATTTAGCATCGAGCTAATGCTCCCAAAATGTTTGAAGCACTATATCGTTAATAAAAATTAGAACAAATTTATCCAATTAGGGATGGAAAATACCATTCATTAGACTCATAAAGGTTGCAGGTGGTTTAGTAAGCCTAAACGGAATGAACACAAATTTGTAATGGCCATATCAAGTCATGAATGTTTTTTTGTAGATATATTCCTCTTTGATTCTTATATGATGGTATTGTGATCACAAATCGATCCTAGAGAACATTGTGGAACCTTTAACTTATCAAACAAATCATCGATTCTCGGCAATGGGTATTTATTTTTTATAGTTAATTTATTTAGTTTCCTATATTAAATGCATAATTGTAAGGTGCCATCCTTATTCGTCACAGACAACACAAGTCCCCCCCATGGCGACACACTCAGGCGGATGTACCCTTTGTCCAATAATTCTTGCAATTGCATTTTAAGTTTTGTTAACTTAGGTAGCTCATGCAATAAGGAGTTCTAGATACTGGGGTTTCTCCCGGAACTAATTCTATCGTAAAATCAATATTTCTCTTAGGTGGCAACCCCAAAATCTCTTTTGGGAAGACATCCCCAAAATATCAGATGACTAGTATGCTCTCTAAGGTGATTATTTTATCCTTAGTATTAGAGTACCCAACTTATAGAACATAGATCTGAAAACCCTTCCGCAAGAATTTTCCTAGCTGGGTAGCTATAATAGGTCATAGCTTAACATGCCTTCTAATGCCCTGAAGCTCTTGCCTACAACCGTCCTCTATAAGGAAGCTTATTGTATTTTCTTTGCAATTCACTAAGGACCAGTGTCCTTCTAACCAATCCATCCTCATTAGCACATCATAAGATCCTAAAGGCAATACATTCAACTTCGCCCCAATTAATTGTTCTGCTAGTTTAATGGAGCAATCCTCCACCTTAGTGGTTACTATTCTTTTGGCTCTAGTGGGCAATTTAACTAACCAGGGATTTTTAAAATTTCTAGTTTGTAACTGGCAGGTCTCAACTACATTTGGACTGATATAGCTCAGATTATCCCCAGGGTCTATCAGAATAAAAACAATACAGTTATTTATTTTACTTTCTAGTTCTATCATGGTGGGCTGGTACTCGTCCTAATGATCGTCTAAAGCAGCGTTAATCCTTCGTATATTCTTCGACACATCTCCAATCGTAGAAGCTTCTTGTATGTTTGTCGCTGGTTCTGTTTTGGTGCGATGTTGGTAGTTCTTATAATAGTGGGGTTCTATGCAACCCCAACACTGTAAGGGAGGTTTATGTGTTTAACTCGATTCCAGTTTTATGGAAAAATCAACTTGCTTATATTCATTCTGTGGCCTAAACCTCTGTTGGTTTTTTCCATTCTGTCTACTTTGTTGTCCCTTATGCATATTTTTAGTATTGACAATTTTTGCATTTCTGACACTATGAAAGTTCTTATGCCCCTTCTTATTCGATCAACTTTTCCCACCTTCCCCCTTCTACTTCATTTGCTGATAAAAAATTCTGGCTTTACGAAATGCCTCATCCATCATCTTGGGATTATCAAGTTCCATCCTTTCCTTCATAAACACTAGTAAACTGCTAATAAAACTCTCAACTTTTGCCTTCTCCTCCCTGATATAGGGAACATACACAATAAGGAGGTAAATTTAGTTACAAACTCATCCACGGTCAGTTGTCCCAACCTTAAATCATGAAACTCCTTAGCTTTTTCATCATAGAATCGCTCTGTCGGGTATCTATCTTTAAAATGCTTTTTGAAAGCTATCCTATGTCACTTCTTGCTCATCGATTCCCCGGCTCTTCACACCATAAGGTGGCCTTCCCTTGCAATTTCTAAATGGCTAACCTAGCGTTAAAGTTATCTCCATATTTGTAGATCTAGAAGTATTTATTCATGTTTATTAACCAAGCTTCTGCTTTTTTCTCCACCTTCCCATCAAAGGTTAGGGGTTTAATTGTTTTAAATTCCACTTGAATTTCAACCTTTTTCGTTTTGGTTCCCTTCCCACTGCAAATGTTATCACACCCTTCTTCATTATTATTCTGACATCCTTCAGATTCACGATTTTTCTCTTTGTGTCTATGTAATTGTATTATGTTTTTGTTGTTAGGGCTACAATCAATATTCCTTGGATTCTAGCTATCTCATAGGCTTTTCAAAATTATTTCTTTTTCCAACCTTAGACTCTCATTATCTACTCTCAAATTTTCCATCATTGTTTGCAATTGTTGAACAATTTCTAACAACATTAGTATTACAAGATTCCTCTTCCAGCTGAACCCACATTTCTAGGCTTCCCTCAGTCAGAGGTATAGAGCCATCCATCACAGTCGGTGGTGTATATCTCACACCTCTCCTCATTTTGTCTCATATTTGGGTAGCATTACACATTTTTTATTCAGAATTCACCCTAATAGGCCAAAATGTTGAAATCATGGCACTCTGATACCACTTGTAACATCTATCAATATGAAATTAACAAAAAAATAACAAAATTACTCTTCCTTTAGGTCAAAACCATGTTTCAAGTTACATGCTCTTGCACATAGGTGGTTTACCTTGCCAATATTATATGCGATGATTTGTAAATTTATAAAATAAATTGTAGGATGCCTATACATACAACACCTCTGGATTGTTTTCCTTTGTTTCATTCATATAAGGGATTTTCATTGTTGATTTCATATGTGATGTCGATCAAGTGCAAGTTACACATGTTAACTATAATTCACATCAATGATGCTAAGCATGGTCTTGTTAGTAAACTATGGGGATTTGTGGCTTTGATAGTGCTACAGTTTCACATTAATATTAATGTTATGCTTTTGATGCCACCTATCCTCCGATTAAACTCGAATCTCAAGGGTTGACAACTGCTGCTGATCTGACCTTGATCAGTTAGGGTTTAGGATATGACAGTCTAGCTGCTTATTCCATGCATTTGGGTAACTACCCCGTTTTTCTCATTCGTTCCTCCATCATTCTTGCGTTGGTGTTGGGTCAAGAAGGCTCTGCTGCCAGAGGGTTTGTTCAAGATTTCTACCCAAGTATGTGGCTACCCGGGAATCGCCCCAACACCACCCGATCGCCCCTAGCACAAACTTCGTTCTCCATACTTTCTCCACTGTTTTGAATGGTCCTTCTTTGGAAGTAGGGTTGGGCTGAGGGAATAATTTCACCCATGCTCTATACCCTTCAAGGCACAATGTGACTCTTCATAAATATTAGGTAGTATATACAAACCCTAGCTTCGTTATTTGTCTTAGTGACCAAACGCTTACTCTATGTGAAATTTTTTGTTACAAGAGGTTTTGTTCAAGGTGAGGATTTCCTTTTTATTCCTTGGCTAGAGTTTTCAAATTACTCCAGTAGTTTCTACCCACCTCATGATGTTTGAGAAAATTGTAAGAAATTTTGGGTATTGACTAGGGTACTTGGCTTCGTTTTTCATTATTTCTGCTTGTAGTATTTTTCTGGTAATCTCTTGTTTACATTTTTGACCTCATCTTGAGTTTTGTTTTTAGTTCCACAATAGATAATTAATGGTTGTTTTCTCTCTATAGTTTACATTGCTAATGGTTGTTACAGGTATGCGACTTTGTACCTCCCAAGTTGTAAGACGATGGAATGGTTGATGGAGGTTCTTTTATGATAGCATCCGACCACTGGGGTCCTTTCTACCATGCTTCCTTTTTCGACTGCCTGTCTATATCCTTGATTTTTTTGCAAAGATTTAAGGGTTACAAATAGACTATGAAGTCGAGGGTTATGGTTGTCTGCACAACATTAGGTTCTGGGTTATTATAATACCTGTTGAAGTCATGTTAATACAAGTGCTTTAACTCTTTTCAACCCTAATTGGGGTTTACTGTTATCATTAATTTTTTATGAATGGTAATTTGTGATGGGGCTACAACCCACGACTATATATTTAAATATTTCTGAGATGTAATGGCACAAATTGTTTTTGGATTTTTAGATGTTGTAGTCTGCTTATCGTCTCATTAGTAAATTATGGTGCTCTTCGTCTTATTCTTAAATTATGATATTATTGTGTTAAAATTTCCTTTCGATTAGTATTATGTTCCTATTTAGAACCTTATATGAAAATATAATAATTTTTCCTCCCCTAGGGTTGGACATTGGAATGGACCCAGGTTGCATGCTTTTCCATCTCAGCTTGGGTCTAAACTGGTGCCTTACCAAAGTTATGTCACCCTTTTCTATTGTTAAGTGATAACCCCATTGGTGATTAAACCCTGTGTCAAGTGATAAATTCTTGTTAATATTCAAAACAGAAAACTAGTATCTTATTTTTTTAGGATTACTTGCAGTCTAAACCTTGAAGAGTAAATTGTTCAGCCGTAATATGTTTCCTTCTTTGCCATTACATCTAGGCAGGGTCTCTTATTCGAGGGTCAAGATCATGTCGGCTTCATGGGGAGAGAAATACCATACCACATGGGTTCATATTGGGGGATATATGTTGAGGAGAAAATGACATAATATATTGAGCATATAACAGTGGGTAAGCGGTTTTTATATTGGAAGTTAAAAAAATGGAGCTCAAAGTTAACGAAAAAATATAAATGGGTATAAAAAATGTTAATCAAAAAATGGATACCTACAATATCTAGTGAAAGTAGGGTTTTTTTTAATTGGGAAGATGTATTGGGTTTGTAATGGTAGGGGGTTAAATAATTATATTTTTATAGGTATTTTCTAATATGCAGTCAAATTAAGGGTATTATATAGTACGCCACAAACGCACATAATATGTGAGAGTTTCATTGACTAAATCCCCTATGGTTATGATATACCCTGAATAATCTTGTAACCTTCCAGCCATATGGTCCTTCTAGTCACAGGTATCTCAGGGCTCACTATTTTTTCTATACAGGTTCCTATGACCACTTTGTCCAAATTAACAGTTCTTACTTCCTTTAAATAAGAAAGAACCCTGAAAAATATATACATATTAATGTTCATTTCCAGGACACCTTAACACCTTCTATGTTTTCATATTGATGTAACAGATAACTTGTATTATTTTCATTCAACCATTCAAACATACACATTTTTTATACATTAAATCTTTTGATAACACATAAACCTTAAGTACTTATCCAGTTGTCCATAAAGTCAAGAATTTCACTGAGAGACTGCTCCTCCCAGTTGTGAGAATGAAAATTGTGTCTGATTCTCCCCCCGACCTTTTAGTCTCCAGAACAATACTTAGATAGTAGCCCCTCTAAGACCAAGTCCTTGGCATCACGACTTCCTGTCTAACCAAGAAATTTCTGCTCAAATCAAGGCCTCCACTAGTTCACAACCCAGCTCAAGAGTACCTTTAGGAGCATCTTGCTTGATCTTTTTCCTTGCTTCTCCTTTCTAATGCCTCCAACCAATTTTCTCCTTGTCTTCCTTGGCATCCTTTTCCCTCTGAGAGGTTTTATCTCCACGAAGAGAGAATAACTAACCTTCTAACTATATCTGACAATCTCATCTTGGATTGCTTGGTGTGAATTTCAAAGACTTCTCATTTCCCTTTAACAAAATAAATTAATAAAATGTTTATGTAAAACAAATTCTCGTGATGAGTAGGCTTTTCCTCTAAGCCATTATCCACTAATTCTCCATAGTAATTAAGAATATTTACAATACCTGGGGGTGTTACACATACAATATAACCTCAATTTAAAATTCAAAACCTAAATATATTTTACAATAATATTAAAAAATTTCCACCTTTAAAATTGAAATATATTTTATAATAACATATATAATTTAACCCCAAAGGTAACTTAGCTCAACTAGTTTAGAGCCACATGCTAAGGTCTAATATTGTTGCTCATCACAGGTTAGAGTCTCTTTGAATCCCTTTGGGCGAGGTCCCATAATCACCTTGACTGTGTACTAGGTTTACCATTAATGAAATGTGAGGGTTTCCCCTCCTTTACATCCAAGTAAAAAAATAAAAGAATAATTTCTTAAAATTCACTGAAATTTTTCTAAAATATTGAATATATAATTTAACACAAATTTAATGAAAGAAAAAAAAAACTTCAAAAAATGTAAGGCCTTTTAATTTTGAATATATATTGAATAGTATAATGCCAACCATGTTCAATAATCAACATCAAAATTTGAAAGTTAATAAATATTTTACTAGATTATTGAAAACAGACACAAAGATAAAAATAAAATAAAATAAAAAATATTGAACATGTAAATTTTAGCTTTGAATATTTATTAAATATTAGTTTTTTTAAAGTCAAAAATCATAGCTCAAACCATTTAGTGTTTTAAAAGTCAAAAGATCTTAGCTCAAATGATTTGTTGAAGAATTCTAAAAGTTTATATTTTCAAATCAAGCTATATATGTATTTTGGGGACCTATGCTTGAAGATGTACTTATTGATAAGATTTTTTCAACATCTTTGAAAATGTTTGATTTCCAATGAAGTATACTTGCAATCTAAAGTTGAAAATTCTCCTTATAAAATGGTCGAACAAAATGAGGTAACATTATCTAATTGGTCAATACTTTCATTATATTTTTTCACTATAATCTCTAATGTTTGAATGTACAAAGTTTTAAATGTCAGATAAATTAAATATAAACAATGTGTATGGTGTCATATTTCATATTTTTTTTCTAATTCAATTTTTTTTGGAAGAAGGTAAACTTTAATTTGTTTTTCTTATAGGAAGGTAAATTTATAAAAAGATTGACTTTCCATGTGGAAACATTTGTAGTCATTCAATTTGCTATATTAGTGGCCATTTTCATGTAGAAATAAATGAGTGAGTTTTTTATTTCTTAAATTGAAAATATTTTGATATTTATGAATAATTTTTTTTTAAAAAGAATGCTGGTTTATAACCTATTTTCTTTTCCCTTTATTATTTAGACAAAAAAATCTAATATTTATTTAATATTATTGATACAATTCTACATTTTAATGTGTTATAAGAAAAAATTGTTATTGTTAAATCTTGTTTAAAGTTATTAATACCTATTCACTACTATTTTATAATAAAATAATTCTTTATTTTGAGAATACAAGAAATAACCATATTTATTATTATAAATAATCTATTATTATTAGTATTTTATTTATATTTGTTTTGTTTTTAAAGCATTCCCTTGTGAAATGAAGTTCCTATCGTTACGGAGTTCCCTTGTGAAATGAAGTTCCTATCATGCCACATGTACAATTGTGGGGCGTTGAAATAACATCTACCATCAGATTAAAATCGGGTATTTTCCGTTATAATTTGGTACAGTGATCAAATTAAAATCTGGTATTCAACGTGCTGCAGGAGGACGGAAAGAGTCCAGGATAGCACAATAGGTAGGGCAATTTAATAGAATGGCTAGATCGTTAACTAATTTGGATCTTTTAAAAATATGTTAATGGTTAGGACAATAGGTAGGGCAATCAAATAGAATGGCTAGATCGTTAACTAATTTGGATCTTTTAAAAATATGTTAATGGTTAGATTTTCCTGGCATATTGACAACGATCTCGTGTATATATGTTACCAAGATTTTGACATAATAGATTTTTAAAAGCTCTCAGATTAGTTAAGGAACTGGTTTGGTTTTGTTTCACATCGCCAGTAAAAGTTTTGTCAATATGACAGGAAGTTCTTGACATCAAGAGATTTTTAAAAGTTTCTAGATTAGTTAAGGAATTGGATTGGTTTTGTTCTACTTCACCAATAAAAACTAAACATGGCTGTACAGTTAGTTAAGGAAGTAAAAACTAAACTTGGTTGTACGGTTAGTTAAGGAACTGGTTTGGTTTTGTTTTACATCGCCAGTAAAATCTTTGTCAATACGACAGGAAGTTCTTGACATTAAGAGATTTTTTAAGGCTTCTATATTAGTTAAGGAACTGGTTTGGTTTTGGTAAGGTTTTCGTTTTGTTCCACTTTGACACTAAAAACTCAACTTAGTTGTACAATTCCAAACTGAAGAACCTATGAAATTTTCCAAGGATAATTAATTTAAGAAAACTAATTGTACATCAAAATTTATATTGTATTTTATTGAACATCACATATAAATATTATAAATACAACGATATAAGTTTTATCTTAATTATACGATTAATTCGTTGAGAAAATATCTCAACCAAACACTAAAGTAAAAGTTATTTTAATTGAGCTAAATCTCTCAAATCTAACTAATTAACAATTAACCAATTCACATAATAATTACATTTATGATAATAAAATTCATTCCATATTCACAACAAACATCAAATTCTAACTATGAAACAAAATATTTTTGTATAAATTTTTATTTGAAATACACTGAATGTATAAAGAGATTTAGTTATCTGAAAAATATTTCATTATAAAAATAGAGATTGTTTGTGTGAGTTTTTTTTTTTTTTTAAATGTTTTCGACCTGCTATTTGTTGTAACATTTTATTTGGTTTTGTCAAAAACTAGTGTTGTATAAATATGACATTAAACTAGTATTGTATAAATATGACATTTTATTTTCATATATGGGTTGAAAAGAGAAACATTCATTGTTTTGATGTGAAATTTTACAAGTTATTGTTCTCTAACATTTTATTTTCATATCTTGGTTGAAAAGAGAAACATTGAGTTGATTTAACCAAATTTTTTCACAAATTTTCACATAACCTCTTAATTCCAAGAAGATTTAAGCCTTTCACTTATGCTCAATCTCAATGTTGGGTTATCTAGGTGGGTAAAGCTTATAAGATAATTATTCTACTAATTCAAAGCTTATAAATTATTATCTATTTCAAAATTATAATAAATTTATAGATAAATGTATATCAATTTTAGATTGGAAAACAATATTTAAATTTTAGTTAACATTGTAGAGTTGATTTAACCATGAATTTTTTTCACAAATTTTCACATAACCTCTAAATTCCAAAAAGATTTAAGCCTTCCACCTATGCTCAATCTAGTTGGGTAAAGCTTATAAAGACCATTGTACACCAGAAATTAGAATCCAATCATGAAATATCCAACCTGCATTTTGATAAAATACTTTGTTGTTCAGGACCAAATGTGTTGTGGATATTGAGCATGAACACCAGAAATTAGAATCCAATCATGAAATATCTTATATCTCCAACCTGCATTTTGATAGAATAATTCGTTGTTGAGTACCAAATGTGTTGTGGGAATTGAGAATGAACACCCCATAGAATACTTCGTTGTGGAGTACCAAATGTGTTGTGGGTATTGAGAATGAACACCTCAGGACAAGACAACAAGGAGGTTGCCAAGAAAATAGAAACATATTTAGGTTTTCAAGAAAAGAGAAACATATTTAGGTTTTTCATCTTTCCAAACTGAACAACCCACAAAATTTTCCAAAGAAAACTAATTGCACATCAAATTTTACATTGTATTTTATTGAACATCACATATAAATATTATAAATACAACCATATAAGTTTTTTCTTAATTATACAATCAATTAGATGAGAAAAAATCTCTACCAAACACTAAAGTAAAAGTTATTTTAGTTAAACTAAATCTCTCAAATCTAACTAATTACCAATTAACCAATTCACATAATAATTACATTTATGATAATAAAATTAATTCCATGTTCACAAGACAAATCTCCATTAAAAATTAAATCTCTAGATACATACCCATAAAATCTTAATTGGGCTCTTCAAATAATTTGCACGCCAGCCCACATTTTTTCCACCTTTTTTTAATCCATTTCCAGTGGTTCCTAATTAAAAGAGTACAACCAGATTTTTCTTTCACCGTCTGAGTGGAGGAAGACCAGCTCGTTAACTAATCTGGGATCTTTTAAAAATATGTTAATGGCTAGATCTTCTTGGCATATTGACAACGATCATATTGTTAATATGATAGGAAGATCTTGACATTAAGAGATTTTTAAAAACTCCTAGATTAGTTAAGGAATTGGTTTGGTTTTGTTTTACATCGCCAGTAAAAGCTTTGTCAATATGACAGGAGGTTCTTGACATTAAGAGATTTTTAAAAGCTTTTAGATTAGTTAAGGAACTGGTTTGGTTTGGTTTTGTTCCACTTCGCCAGTAAAAACTAAACTTGGTTGTAAGGTTAGTTAAGGAATTGGTTTGGTTTTGTTCTACATCGCCAGTAAAATCTTTATCAATATGACAGGAAGTTCTTAACATTAAGAGATTTTTAAAAGCTTCTAGATTAGTTAACTAAACTAGCCATAGTCTACAAATAACAAACTTCATACTTCTTACCGTCAAATTTGGATATACTTCACATTTCCTTGACTGTGAAATTTACATAAACACCTAATAAAATATCAAACTTCATTACAGTTTAAGCTCCAAATTCCATAGTAGGTCCAACATGGAATCAACACATCAAGAAAACAACTATCATAACTAGAAAACAATGACACTTTATGCTTATTTTCCTCAAATGAATGAGTTCATTTTTACATCCCACTTATACTAAAACAATATTTTCTATGAAAGAAATCAAATTCATTTTTATACTAATGATAGAGTGAAGTGAGGTTCAAAGAATTTCCTCATGGACATCCCAAACTCCTAAAGGATTTGTGGACTCAAACTTCAAGTGAGTGGCTGAATAATTCTCAACTTTAATCACCTCATCTAATTGTTAATATGTGCCAAAATAAATATCATCTTATAAATATAAGTGATACCAAAACTAATTTTTTCAATTAAATGTGAAGGCCAACAAAAAGAATCACTCTGTAATAAGAAAATATGTTAATGTGAACTTATAATGTGTTTAGATGACTTAAATTTGCTTATCAACAGAGAGACCTTTAACTAAAAAATGTTTTGTTATTATACAATATACTTGATTTAAAGCTATTAGGTAGATCATCTCAAGCACTTATAAACTATCAATATTTTGAAATGGTGAATGGTAAATATTAGATCTGATTCAAAGAGATCAGGTAGATCATCTCAAACACTTACAAACAAAAGATAAAAAAACTTATAAACTATCAATATTTTGAAATGGTGAATGTTAAATATTAGATCATATGTTCAATACAAATCAAGTAGATCATCTCAAAAACTTACCAAAAAAACTTATAAGCTATCATTATTTTGAAATGATGAATGGTAAATATTAGATCATACCTTCAATATAATTTCCAAATATTTCCTAACCAACTAATGTGGATATGATGCGTTAAATAAGTTTATTAAATACATGATGTCGTGCAAAAAGAATTATTTTTAAGTTAAAAATGTGTAAAAGAAGGTTGAAAATCTCAAACACTTCAAGAGAAAGAGAAACATATTCAGGTTTTCAAGAAAAGAAAAACATATTCAGGCTTTCTAAACCTACAAAATTTTCCAAAGAGAACTAATTTAAGAAAACTAATTGCACCTCAAAACTTACATTTTATTTTATTCAACATCACATATAAATATTATAAATACAACCATATAACTTTTATCTTAATTATACAATCAATTTGTTGAGAAAATATCTCTACCAAACACTAAAGAAAAAATTATTTTGATTAAATTAAATCTCTCCAATCTAACTAATTAACAATTAACCAATTCACATAATAATTACATTTATAATCATAAAATGCATTCCATATTCACAAGACAAATCTCCATTAAAAATTAAATCTCTAGACACATACCCATAAAATCTTAATTGGGCTCTTTAAATAATTTGGGTGCCAGTCCACATTTTTTTCCACCTTTTCTTAATTGATTTCTTGTGATTCCTAATTAAAAGAGTACAACTAGATTTTTGCTTTCACCGTGTGGAGGAAGACTCACTTTTTTTCCACCATTTTTAATCGATTTCCTGTAGTTCCTAATTAAAAGAGTACAACTAGATTTTTCTTTCACGTCTGAGTGGAGGAAGACCAGCTCCTTAACTAATTTGGGATCTTTTAAAAATATGTTAATGGCTAGATCTTCTTGGCATATTGACAACGATTTCATGTATATTGTCAATATGTTACGAAGATCTTGATATAAGAGATTTTTAAAAGCTCCCAGATTAGTTAGGGAACTGGTTTGGTTTTGTTTTACATGGCCAATAAAAGCTTTGTCAATATGACAGGAAGTTCTTGACATCAAGATATTTTTAAAAGCTTCTAGATTAGTTAAGGAACTTGTTTGGTTTTGTTCTACTTCGCCAGTAAAAATTAAACCTGGTTGTAGAGTAAATAAACTTGGTTGCACGATTAGTTAAGGAACTGGTTTGGATTTGTTCTACATCGCGAGTAAAATCTTTGTCAATACGACAGGAAGTTCTTGACATTAAGAGATTTTTAAAGGCTTCTAGATTAGCTAAAGAACTGGTGACAAGAAGTTCTTGACATTAAGAGATTTTTAAAAGCTTCTAGGTTAGTTAAGGAACTGGTTTGGTTTTGGTACGGTTTTCGTTTTGTTCCACTTTGCCAGTAAAAACTAAACTTAGTTGTACACTGAAGAACCTATGAAATTTTCCAAGGAGAATTAATTTAAGAAACTAATTGTACATCAAAATTTATATTGTATTTTATTGAACATCACATATAAATATTATAACTACAACTATATAAGTTTTATCTTAATTATACGATTAATTTGTTGAGAAAATATCTCAACCAGACACTAAAGTAAAAGTTATTTTAATTGAGCTAAATCTCTCAAATCTGACTAATTAAAAATTAACAATTAACCAATTCACATAATAATTACATTTATGATAATAAAATTCATTCCATGTTCACAACAAACATCAAATTCTAACTATGAATCAAAATATTTTTGTATAAATTTTTATTTAAAATATACTGAATGTATAAAGAGATTTAGATTTCGTTATTTGAAAAATATTTCATTATAAAAATAGAGATTGTTTGTGTGAGTTTTTTTTTAATAATGTTTCTGACCTGCTATTTGTTGTAACATTTTATTTGGTTTTGTCAAAAACTAGTGTTGTATAAATATGACATTTTATTTTCATATCTGGGTTGAAAAGAGAAACATTCATTGTTTTGATATGAAATTTTACAAGTTATTGTTATCTAACATTTTATTTTCATATCTTGGTTGAAAAGAGAAACATTGAGTTGATTTAACCAAATTTTTTCACAAATTTTCACATAACCTCTTAATTCCAAGAAGATTTAAGCCTTTCACCTATGCTCAATCTCAATGTTGGGTTATCTAGCTGGGTAAAGCTTATAAGAAAATTATTCCACTAATTCAAAGCTTATAAATTATTATCTATTTCAAAATTATAATAAATTTATAGATAAATGTATTTCAATTTTAGATTGGAAAAAAAATTATTTAAAGTTTAGTTAACATTGTAGAGTTGATTTAACCATGAATTTTTTTCACAAATTTTCACATAACCTCTAAATTCCAAAAAGATTTAAGCCTTCCACCTATGCTCAATCTAGTTGGGTAAAGCTCATAAAGACCATTGTACACCAAAAATTAGAATCCAATCATGAAATATCCAACCTGCATTTTGATAAAATACTTTGTTGTTCAGTACCAAATGTGTTGTGGCTATTGAGCATGAACACCAGAAATTAGAATCCAATCATGAAATATCTTATATCTCCAACTTGCATTTTGATAGAATACTTAGTTGTTGAGTACCAAATGTGTTATGGGTATTGAAAATGAACACCCTAGCACAAGAGGCTGCCAAGGAAATAGAAACATATTTAGGTTTTCAAGAAAAGAGAAACATATTCAGGTTTTTTATCTTTCCAAAGTGAACAACCAACGGAATTTTCTAAACAAAACTAATTGCACATCAAATTTTACATTGTATTTTATTGAACATCACATATAAATATTATAAATACAACCATATAAGTTTTATCTTAATTATACAATAAATTAGATGAGAAAATATCTCTACCAAACACTAAAGTAAAAGTTATTTTAATTAAACTAAATCTCTCAAATCTAACTAATTACCAATTAACCAATTCACATAATAATTACATTTATGATAATAAAATTAATTCCACGTTCACAAGACAAATCTCCATTAAAAATTAAATCTCTAGAGACATACCCAAAAAATCTTAATTGGACTCTTCAAATAATTTGCATGCTAGCCCACAATTTTTCCACCTTTTTTTAATCCCTTTCGCGTGGTTCCTAATTAAAAGAGTACAACCAGATTTTGCTTTCATCCTCTATGGAGGAAGACCAGCTCGTTAACTAATCTAGGATCTTTTAAAAATATGTTAATGGCTAGATCTTCTTGGCATATTGACAACAATCATATTGTCAATATGATAGGAAGATCTTGACATTAAGATATTTTTAAAAACTCCTAGATTAGTTAAGGAATTGGTTTGGTTTTGTTTTACATCGCCAGTAAAAGCTTTGTTAATATGACAGACATTAAGTGATTTTTAAAAGCTTTTAGATTAGTTAAGGAACTAGTTTGGTTTGGTTTTGTTCCACTTCACCAGTAAGAACTAAACTTGGTTGTAAGGTTAGTTAAGGAATTGGTTCGGTTTTGTTCTACATCGCTAGTAAAAGCTTTATCAATATGACAGGAAGTTCTTAACATTAAGAGATCTTTAAAAGCTTCTAGATTAGTTAACTAAACTAGCCATAGTCTACAAATAACAAACTTCATACTTCTTACCGTCAAATTTGGATATACTTCACATTTCCTTGACTGTGAAATTTACATAAACACCTAATAAAATATCAAACTTCATTACAGTTTAAGCTCCAAATTCCATAGTAGGCCCAACATGGAATCAACACATCAAGAAAACAACTATCATAACTAGAAAACAATGACACTTTATGCTTGTATATTAAGTAAAGGATCACCATGGTTGACATCGGATATTAACTCCATTTGTTTTCCTGAAATGAATGAGATTCATTTTTACATCCCACTTGTACTAAAACAATATTTTCTATGAAAGAAATCAAATTCATTTTTATACTAATGATAGAGTGAAGTGAGGTTCAAAGAATTTCCTCATGGAGGATCCCAAACTCCTAAAGGATGTGTGGACTCAAACTTCAAGTGAGTGGCTGAATAATTCTCAACTTTAATCACCTCATCTTAATATGTGCCAAAATCAATATCATACAATAAATATAAGTGATACCAAAACCAATTTTTTCAATTATATGTGAAGGCCAACAAAAAGACTCACTCTGTAATAAGAAAATATGTTAATGTGAACTTATAATGTGTCTAGATGACTTAAATTTGCTTATCAACAAAGAGACCTTTAACTAAAAAATGTTTTGTTATTATACAATATACTTGATTGAAAGATATCAGGGAGATCATCTCAAGCACTTATAAACTATCAATATTTTGAAATGGTGAATGGTAAATATTAGATCTGATTCAAAGAGATCAGGTAGATCATCTCAAACACTTACAAACAAAAGAAACAAAACTTATAAACTATCAATATTTTGAAATGGTGAGTGTTAAATATTAGATCATACGGGTAGATCATCTCAAACACTTAAAAAAAAACTTATAAGCTATCAATATTTTGAAATGGTGAATGGTAAATATTAGATCATACCTTCAATATAATTTCCAAATATTTCCTAACCAACTAATGTGGATATGATACGTTAAATAAGTTTATTAAATACATGATGTCATGCAAAAAGAATTATTTTTAAGTTCACAATGTGTAAAAGAAGGTTGAAAATCTCAAACACTTACAAAAAAAACTTATAAGTAAAAGAAGGTTGAAAATCTTGCCTAACGAACTAATTTGGATATGATGCGTTAAATAAGTTTATTAAATACGTGATTCTTATTAAATAAGTGCAAAAAGAATGATTTTTAAGTTCAAAATGTGTATATGATGCGTTAAATAAGTTTATTAAATACGTGATTCTTATTAAATAAGTGCAAAAAGAATGATTTTTAAGTTCAAAATGTGTAAAATAAGGTTGAAAATCTCAAACACTTACAAAAGAGAACTTATAAACTATCAATATTTTGAAATGGTGAATGGTAAATATTAAATCATAAGTTCAATATAATTTCCAAAATTTTCCTAACCAGCTAATGTGGATATGATGTGTTAAATAAGTTTATTAAATACATGATTCTTATTAAATATGTACAAAAAAAATGATTTTTAAATTCAGAATGTGTAAAATATGGTTGAAAAAGTATGCCGAATAGATTGATCCAATTTAAAGATCATGACACCAGTGCAATCCAATTGTATAATTTATTTTATTTTATATTAATGTAGAGTTTATAATATATTTTAAAAAAAAGGCAACAACACAAATAAACATCATGACACAAGCTCAATGCAGTTGTATGATTTATTTTATTTTATATTAATGTAGAGTTCAGAATATATTAAAAAAAAAAAACAGGACAGATATGGGTAATGGAAAGTGGAACAACCTAGGTTTGCTTCCTTGATTCTAGTGCCAAAGGTTGATGATGCTATTAATGGCCCTTGTGTTAACTTTCTGGCTGAAAGTGGATGGTTTCTCCAGCCATTTGCTCTCGATGATGGCACTGAAACGTTATTATAAAGTATATTCTGACTTCCCCACACATTTATTTCTAAGCAGAACCCGGGTCAAATTCAATGAAAGTAAGACCAATGTATGCAAAGTGTTGTTCTTTAAACCTGCTCTTCAAACATGGCTACTCTCACACGATTCATACGTCCCTGTGTACTGCATTTGCAGTATTAGTTGGATGGTGTTGGTTGCATTGGAAGGAGGCGCTAACGAATGGTATCATACGCATTCTATGCCGCCCTCTAAACCAAGGATTGCTTTGCTCATGGATGGCAAATGAAAAGAATTCGTCGTTTTAAGGGAAGAACTCACAGGAAGGTTACTCTTATCATTTGTGCAATCATTGTTTTGCAAATACTTTGCATTGTAGTCTGTAGCGCAATAGCGGGTGTTGTGGGTATAAATTTTTTTGGGAGATGGATATATAGTGCTTTGCAATGCCTAGTTTGGTTGAAATGGGTTATAGGCATCCATATCCTCTTCACGGAAAAGCGAAGTCAACTGGTGGTATCACAGCTGTGGACTGTACATCGGCTGTTCTGCAGTCTTGCTTAATGCGATCCTAGCTGGTATTCGAGCTAAGTGGGAGTTCTCATAGAGATATTTATATATATTCCATGTACTACACATTTGAATGTAAAACTTATTGTCCATGAGATTTTATATATTCCATGTATTCGAACTTATAGCCATAATAATTAATTTTGTTGTTAAAACAGTGAAGTTTTGTTTTATAGTTGTTTATTTATTTATGGGTTGGTTTAGGTCTTTTTATGTGTTATTAAGAAGTTTATTATAATTTATTAGTTTATTATCACATAGCTACACAAATATATTTATATGGGGTATTAAATTTTTCATTTTGTTGGGATAATATCAATTTCAATGCTTCTTTTTTTAATTAATCAAGCTATATTTTTATCTTTTATGTCCACTATGTTTTTTTGATTCACTTTCAAGTTGCCCTTTCCTTGCAGTGACTTGCCCTCCCATGGTCAAGCATCCCCTTATCTATTAAGTACTTTCTAGAGTGGTTTTTCTTGCCATGACTTTCATATGCAAGAGGAGCAACAACATATGGTCTCAATTTTATTATAGTAACGTTCTTCCAAAGCTTTCTAGATTATCATAGTCATTATTTGTTCATATAAAATATAGACACATAAACGTAAGTATACATGTATTATGTGTAATCTCTTTATATTTAAGCCAATTTTTACTCATTACAATATATTTTTTCAAAAAAAATATAAGAAATTCCATATAGTTCTTAATTTTTATTTATATAGATAGCAGTCCTTATTTTCATTGTGGTTTGCTTTTATGGTCATATCTAAAATATTTATTTAAATAACTCTATTTTCTCATCTAAAATTTCTAAAAAAAAATTACACTATATTCAATTAATAGCTATGCTACTAGGTCATAACTATTTGAATAAAAAATTCAACATTCTACACATACGTTCATTTCCCAAAATGCCCCAATTGTCAGACCTGAAATGGATTCAGAACTTGCATCAGAATATTTTTGGGTAGTTGATCTTTGTGTACTGTAAATTTTAGGCTTGGTAGGTACCTTATGTCAATAAGGCGGCATTTGAAAATTTGGATTGAATGGACTATAATATCATGTAGATTTGTTTTCACTTTTTATCTCTAAACAATGGTGGTGTAATGTTTGTTATTTTGATTTTGGGTAATTGTTTTCATAAGTAAACATGTCTTTGACGACAATTTCCTTTTTTAAATTATAGATTAATTTCTTTTTCATCTCATGACATTTTTAGTATCTTTCACACGGCATGCCAAATGGCATGTGAACTTTATTCAAACAGTTTTTTAAATTATAGATTAATTTCTCTTTCATCTCATGACATTTTTAGTATCTTTCATATGGCATGCCACATGGCATGTGAACTTTACTCAAATGGTTGTAAACGCCCTTTTAGAACCCATGAATTAATTCACGTGACAATTTATTTTTTTATCAAATAAATATACACATTGAATTATTTTGCTCACTTTTTCCCTATATTCTTAAGAGTTAAAATGTTTGATAGATGCCTGTAATTTCAGGCTTTCAATACCATCAATTACAATAGTTAAAATGCTTGTTACATGCCAGCAATTCCACACTTTTAGTACCATTGAATATCCAAAAGTTTAAACCCCAGAGTTCTCTCATAAATAGCACTTCTTTAGAGTGAAAAAAATACTAAATTATAGATTGACGCTCCGCACCACACCTTCTTGCTATTTTATATGCGCCTCAACGTGCCAGTAACACAAAGTAGATACTAAGAGGAAGAATATGTATCCTATAAACCAAACGAAGACACCTTCAGCCAAATAACAAACTTGATGGTAATTGTCTATGGTACTAGATAACTTAAATCATAAATTTAATTACTAAATGTATAAGCAATCCATGAATACACACACAATTATACCATCCATGACTACACACATACAAAAATAATTTATAAAGTGGAATACCATTCATATAAATGCATTTAAAACACATAAACATATAAATTAAGATATCAAATCTTGATTAAAGGAAGTCTTATCGAAGTTCCCTCCAACATCTATATGGTAGAAGCACACTAAATCCATAAATGCATGGTTTCCATCAACTTATTTGATGCTACCAAATTAATTGGTGTTTTATGAAGGCATACATACTCCTTTCACGAACCTCTTCATTAACATTTTATTATCTTTATATTTTATCCTTACAGAAAATTGGTTTTTGAGTAATTTATAAAGTGGAATACCATACACATAAATGCATTTAAATAACATAAATATATGAATTAAGATATTAAATCTTGATTAAAGGAAGTCTTATCCAAGTTCCCTCCAACATCTATATGGTAGAAGCACACTAAAGCCATAAATACATGGCTACCATCAACTTATTTGATTCTACCAAATTAATTGGTTTTTTATGAAGGCATACATAGTCCTTTCATGAACCTTTTCATTAACATTTTATTGTCTTTATCTTTTATCCTTAAAACTCAATATTATAGGCAATGTTATCATCAACATCTTTAATCACCATAACCTTTTTATTACACATATATATCAACATACTAAGTGAGTTTAGTAAAGGTAAAAATATTTTTGATATATAAAGGTTGTTTAATCTTTGAATGCAATCATCTGAGATAAAATGACATGTCAAGTTATATTGGTTATGAGCTAATAACCATGATAGGTTAGGAGTTGTAATCACGTTATACAAGTGAATGTTACTAGAATTATCCATGTGTGAGTCTATAACGTTGTTGGAATTGGAAAGGTTATATATTTACATAAGCATTCAATGGTCTCCCTATTTGTATTTCTAACCTTCTTTCCAACACTAAGACACCATTAGAAGAGAATGGTTTCTTGAGGATTGTTGAGAAAACAAAGGAAATACCTTCTAGTACACCTAAGTGATTGTTTGGTATAGAAATGGTATATTCCTTGTGTTGAGTTGGGTTGAAGATGAAGGTATCTAGATGGTTAACAAAATGTGGGGAACATGATTGAATGATGCATTGGCCAGAGCTTCCAACTCATCATGGTGGAATATATTGCATAGAAATATAACGTTCTTGAATGAATACAAATATGTGTTGAGTAATATCCATGAATAAATTATGTAAGTGTGGAAGATGTGGTTATGCATACATATACATTGTCATATCTACTTAAATACGTTATGTTAATACACGTTTTTATTTTGTATTATTGTAATTAATATGACAATAGATGAAATGGTTGTAGTATTGATATATTCAAAACTTTTGATACCATTTCAAGAGTTGTTTTGGATGTTGGAGTGAAAAAATGGTAATGAGAGAAGATAATGACTAAGAGGATATGAAAATAAAAGAAATCCATGATGAATTTAGTGATTATTTCCTACACAAATCAATGGTATATATATATATATATTTTGGAAATCTAGTTGTTGTAATAAATATTTTAAAATTTGGTTGAAAGAAACATATATGACTCATAATACGTATATGTTTATAGTTTATTGGTATGACACAAGAGGTTGGTGAATATAATTGGTATAAGAAAATGATGATTATTGTAATCTATAGATTCTAGGAAGAAGGCCACTATGACAACACTAAGATCCCATGTCTATCCTTTTGTTGCATATGAAAGGCTTGGCAAGATAGATCAACCCAAAGCAGATAAAGGAATGCTTGAGTTTGTAAGGGAAATTTACTGCAAGGTAGGGCAACTTGAGAGTGTTCCAAAAGCAGAATGTAATTGAAGGATTTTAAGAATTTAATTAATTAATTAGAAAGAGGAACAATTAGGATAATGTTACCCCACATGGGGGAGGAATGTAATGTCCCCCATGAGCATATAGCCTAAGTGTATGATAAATATGTGGTATGTTTTCCATTTCATTTTATTTGAATTAATAATATAATTAATAAACTAATAAACAAGTGAACCTACAAGGGGTGATAAACTCCTTAGGAGGACCATGGGGGTAATGAGTAACAAAAGGAAGTAGGGACTCGTGAATTAATTATATTTTTTATTAATTGGCACGTATCCTTATTCCAAGCATCATATCATTATCTTATGTGCCTTAAGTATTATTATTTCAAAGTTTTTGTGAATGGCACATGGTTCTCATGCAAGTCTAGAGTACACGCAACCTTCGGAAGAGATTTGTTCCAATTATTTTAAGGAGTGAAATTCCAAGGATTTGAATTATTATCTAGTTTATATAATAGCGGAAAAGGTAATTATACTACCATATTATTGTTGCTATAAAATTGAGCATTCCAATTATGTGAAATCCATGCCTATGTTCATGATTAATTATTGGATCAGGATGAATTTATTTATAATTTACTTTACCTAGATTTAAACACTAGAGATTTATTGGCCATCCTATGGGGGGGCACAAGAGTGAAGTGAAATATCCTAGGGTAATATTTAGCAGTGGATGCAATCTAATTCCTTATGTTGTGTGTGGATGAAGGTGAAAGAAAATACTATAGAAATAATGTGCTACAAGATAATTGTTGATTTTTGTATAGCATCACGAGGTATTCCCACATGACAAGAGGTCACCTAAGTCCTGAAAATTAAAATTGAAATTATCTTTTTCTAGGCATAATGTAGTATCACAGCCAGGGTCATAGTCAAATTATGAAATGCACTGCAAATATTTTATGAAAATATTTGAAAAAATGGGCTGAGATGGATTCGAGAGACTGGAGATGGTTGATTGTCTAGGATGGGTTGAGTTTCTTGTTGAAGTAAATATGGACTCCTTATGATAGCCATTAAAGGCTAGCTACTGTGTTTTTAATGGCTTGGTATTTTCATAATTTATGGAGGTGAGAGAGGAAGGAGGCAGGCCCATGCTTTCCTGGAAAACTCTACAAGGAAAAAGGGACAAGAAGTAAAAGAGAAAAATGTGTAGAATACCATCTAGTAAGTATGCAAGCCACTCATAGCAACATGCTAACTAATAGGAACAAATCTGGGGGAAAATTGGACACATAGACCCTTCTTATTAGTCAGTAGGACTGTGGTAGGTAGAATTCATAGTCAGTAAGGAAGGAAGGAGGGAATTCGTCGTGATATGAAAAGGTCATTCGAGCAAGAGAGAGGGAGTGCAAGAACCAAGGGAAGAGGATTGTGAAATAAGGAAGGAAGAGGAAAAACTTGACTTGGTGGGAAAAAGGGAAATTGGAGTGTGAAAAGGGGGATTTGAATAGTGAAATAGTTGCAAGGGAAATGAAAATAAGATCACAGGAGTAGAGAGGATTGAGTTGCTAGAAAAAATGTAGGAAAGTCGATTTGAATCGGGGAGAATAACATTTGAAGAGGATAAGAGAAACAAATCTAGAGGGAGTAGAACTCAGAGAAAAGAAGTGGAAAATTCAAGAAAAACATAGGGCACCAAAGAAACAATTTTTGGGTTGGAAAGAAGTCAGGAAGAAAACACTTACAGGTGAGGAGGTAATTTCCTCTTGAATACCCATTGACGAGAGGGTGGAGATGGTGTTTCTCATATATCACTAAGGGTCGAGGTGGAGGAATTACACCTTGGAAAATTCTTGGAAGATTTTTGAATGCTTCCTTATTGTTTGATTGATTTTGTTGTGGTTTTGGAGTCCCCAAGTTGGGTGGAACCACAATGTTCCTCTGCACTAGTTCACTACATATCAATTGGTCCGAGGAGATGGAAAGATCTCTAGAGTCCTTGCTTTAACTATTAGTTGTGCATAAATCCCTTACAAAGAGACCCCACAGTCTCTCGCATAAGGCTTGGGGGTGATAACTGCAAGTAAGGATTAGCTACAACTCTCTACAGTTGGGTGGAGAGTCATTGTCTCTTAATCAATTTCGAAAAAGATTTAAAGATAAGTGTTCCTCATGTGTTTTCTATAATCATGAATGTGTGTTACATTTTCGGTTTGGAATGGAGATATTAATGTATGGAACCATTTTGTGGCTTGTGGTCTATAAACTTGACTAATACATTGTTATTTCATTGATTTAGAGGTAGTGGAACAATATATGGTTCTTTGATTATGTTTTACAGTAGATGGCATGGGAACAATTGTATAATTACAATGGAAAAAATATTGAACTAGCCATAAGCCCATACTAGCATTGTGTATTTCTGAACAACAATATTGACTATTTCTTCCTTTCTGGCCTTAACTGGCCTACCTAATCCTCATGGATTTCATTCCAACTCTCTAGTAATGTACGCTTTGGTTCTTGGGCTTATATTCCATTTTGTTAGGTTCATGCATCAATAAGCCTTAATTTAGAAGTTGTTAATAAGATTGTTCCACGTGTTTGTTTCCTTGGTTTAAATCTCCTGAAATAGGGAGGGTAATTGCACTTAGGACATATATGTGGTGAGATTTGAATTATATGTATATATATATATATATATATATATATATATATATATATATATATATAGATATATATATATATATATATCAATGCTACTGTGACTAGGAAATATGAGTCATTAAACTCTGGTAGGTCCTCTATTCTAGGAGGGTTAATTTCCTTCATATGTTAGACTTGTTAATGATTTGAGCAAAAGATCAAGGTTAATACTTATATTATTTAAGATACATTGTATATCGTGATTGTATGTCTTTTTCCAAAGGTGGAGTTATTGATATGAGTATGTAGTGTATTATATGAAAGTGGTCTTATCCTTTGTAGAAGGATAATACTATACCACGTATTTGTAGTATTTACTACTGATATTCTTCTTCTCGGATCTCCAAGTTTGGAAATTAGCCATAGTCCATTTAAAAACATTGTGAGGAGTTTGATGTTATTGTTGTTTAGTAACCAACTCTGAATATCAGAGAGCTCAAAAATAAGGGATTGGTTATCATTTGTAATTCTGGAGATGCCCTATGACACAA
This sequence comes from Pinus tabuliformis, assembly GCA_031772625.1. Taxonomy (NCBI): domain Eukaryota; kingdom Viridiplantae; phylum Streptophyta; class Pinopsida; order Pinales; family Pinaceae; genus Pinus; species Pinus tabuliformis. The sequence continues at coordinate 1,252,587,729 of CM062816.1, read as the reverse complement.
TTGCTTGAATAAATAACCAATGATCAAATTTATTATATTAAGGTCCTCGGTGTTTGATAGACTTCTTGAGGTCTATTTCTAGATTACTTTTGAATGGCGTAGTATTATTGGTCAATAATAGAATATATATTCAATTTCATATCATTATCGAATGCAGTGTCAGAATGTGTTCTACACTATGCCCAAATGGGTTTATTTCATTGTAATATAAACACAAATGTTAAGGTGACTAGATATGTTTGGGGCGGTCCACATTAGTCTTTTCCTTGTTAATATTATATAACCTAAATTAATATGACAAAACGAGCTCAAGGGAGGCTAGTAACATTAAAGTCTAAATTAATATTATTATGAATCTCTTTTCATAAGAGATTATGGTAGAACAATGGTATGAGAGATATTGTACAACGTCTCTGTCGAACTTCCTTACCATGTTATAGGTATAAATTTGGTGGTCACAGGATGTGCACAAAGGAATGTCACATAAGTTCTGTAAATGGGGAAAATGATTCATTTTATGGTTATAAATGTTATGGTAAGTTGAGTCTTTTAAAAGGGAAAAACCATAAGATATATATATTTCCACCCAATTACATGGCATTGGAGGCTTAGATTCTAGTGCCTTATTCATCACCCATGCGCTACAACGTTTAACCTAATTCAGTGGACGTGAGGGCCAAAGCCCACAAGGATATGCACCATGAACAATGGCATGATAATAGGAGTTTAATAAACATTATTGGAATTTGACATGTCCCTTTATTTTATTTGATATTACCTATCACATCAGGTGCAAAAAGAAACCAGTTGGTGTAGTTAGGGGTGTGTTGCCTGCCCCTCCCACATTTTTCCACTTGCACAAGCTCGGTAGGGTAAATATGAGCTTAGTCTCACTATGATATGATGCAACCTCCAAGTTCCAATTATGGAAGTGGGGCATACAAAACTAAATTAAACTAACATCCCTCAGATATTATAGATCACTTAGGATCCTGCCAACAAACCTAAGTGATCAATCCTTGAGATGGAACTATTTTTCACTAGGTTTACTCCCCGACCACACCCTTTACACACTGTGCATGTGGTTATGAGGCTCCAACAACATCCATAAGCATCCGTACATGCGGTTATGGCCCAAAAATTCCTATTCATTGCATGTGGTCATGAGATCTATGCCACTTTTTTAGGTTAGCCTCCATACCACTGCCTAGAACTTCCTACAACTTTTTGGAATCGTGATAATGATGATAAGAATGCTACAAAATCCAAACTTTATTAGGATCTTTACCTAGAATTTCCTAATGAAAGATAAATATTTCGTCAAATAGATAGTAAACATATAAGCTACAAGTCCTGGATGCATAACTAATCATAAATTTCTAAGCTTGATCTGGAAATTGCAAAGAAGGCTGAATGCCCTCTCAACCTAGCTACAACAACACTTCTTATCCCATGCATCCATCAACCATTCAATAAATTATCATATCATGAACAAGAGTTGTAGCTAGAGCACATCATAAAACCAACCATATAACCAAAATAGAAACTATGACAAATCAATCATAAGATCACCATAATAACTGGTATAAGTGCTCATAGATCACAATAGGAAAATAACTCATATTAATATATAAAAATGCCAACCAAGTCAGATACTTCCACATACCACCTGACCATAGATTGGGCTGTACCAAATCTCTCTTTTAGCCAATCACCCCCATGACATAATCCAAGAATAAATGTGGGATTATAAGGGTTAAACCAAAATAAAACCATCTAGGGCTTTCAAAGGCCAAACCAATTCAACCCTTAAGAAAAATGATCTCACCTATATGGTTGGAAAATTACTAATATAAACCAAATTCATCTCTACCCATGTTGTCTAGGGCTCCAGGAACTAGTTACTCAACCCATAGCCTCCAAGGAACCCAAGCTATTACAGGGCTCCTGAGATCTCCAATCTCAACCCAAAGAATCCAGGGACCCAACTTGTTTTAGGGCTCCAAAGACTTTGTCCCAACCCAAATCCATAGGTAACATAAGAACCAATCAAAAAACCAAATGGGGAACCCACTACATCATGACTATCTAGGAAATGGCAAGGTAAGGTTGAAACCGCTGTCAATCCAGGCAAATCTCCATGCTAATGAAAACACATAACTAAGGAAACACATGCATATACAATGCATCCAAAAACCATCAAGGGGATCACACATGCAATCTATTACCTACAAATTAAGCTTGATGTAGATTCTAATCCAACTATCTCCTTATGCTTTGTTGCACTTCCTTGCTTTCATTTGCTTTCCATCTACTTTCTTACTTGTCTTCTTCCAAATCCAAGTGAATGCTAAAGTGCTCTAAGAATAGTATAAGTTTGTAAGAGAGCCAAATGCTAGACTGACAAAAGTTGAACCAAAAGCTAGTAATTTTTTCTCTGATGCCTTTTTATCATTGATGTCTCACTTTTCTTCACTTTCCTCAATTTTTCCTCTAATTTTCATTGCATGCAAATTTGTGTCGCTTCACCTTCATTATCTCCTATTTTCATTTATTTTCATAACTAAATTCCAATTATTTCCTCTTTTCCTTTTCTAATTTCCATAGCCATTAACAAACCAAAAGTGATTCCCACTACAATGTTTTCCCACCATTCAAATTGGAATATGTGTCCCATGACCTTGGTCTTATTTTATTTACATGGAAAATCAACCAGGGGTTGTTAAAAACCCCTCCCCCTTGGGTTAACACAATTGGTGTTCATTGATGCTTATAACAAGAAGAACTTGTTTCCCATGGAGTTTTATAAGATAACTCGATGCAAAATTTATATCATACCAAACTATTGAAAATATGAACACCATAATGCTTATTGGATATTTATAGCACAACTCATCGCATTATTTACAACACACACACACACATAACAAAAACACATAACCAACACATCTACTCAACCAACAAATAAGGAAGGATACAAAGTCCACATTCGATCAACCATCTCCCATGTAACTTCATCAGATGCAAAGTGCTTCCACTACACTTTGACCTGCTCTATTCCTTGGTTTTAGAGCATGAGTTGTTTCTGCTGCAAAATGCACTAAGGTTCTAGCTAAAAATCTCCCTCTGGTTCCACTTATAATACAAACCAATCAGTCACATGATCGACATCTTTGACATATATCTTAAGCAATTAAACATGGAAAATATCATGGAATTTCACTGTTGGAGGCAGTGCAAGTCAGTATGGCACTGGTCCAATCAGACCACTCAAGGATCTCAAAAGACCCACAATAATGAGCTGTCAGCTTGAAACATGATCCAATCCTTAAGGATCTCCTTTTGAGATTGATGCACAAATACATGTGCTCCCCAACCTCAAACTCCTTAAATGGTCTATCCTAATCTACATAACACTTTTACATGTCTTGTAATGCCTTTAGATTCCTCTTAATAACCTACATCTCCTGATCCATTTTAGCCAGCATATCCAATCCAATCAACACTCTATTCACTAGATCACTCCAGTTTATGGGAGTATTGCAACTCCACTCGTAAAGAGCCTCAAATGGATTCATCTTCAAGTATTCTTGTTAACCATCAAGAATATTGCTAACACTCTTGGTCTGTCCATATGTATGTGGATGATAAGTTGTACTGAAATCTAATTTTTTCCCCAAGCTTACAAACAATGCCTTCCAAAACTTCGAAGTAAACTTGGCATCTCTGTTTGATATGATCTTCTTGGGAACACCATGCAATCTCACTATCTCCCTCATGAATATCTGAGCTAACTCACTAGCTGAATTAGTAGACTTCAATACGTTGAAGTGAGCTACCTCACTCAACCTGTTAACAATAAACATGATGGAATCATGTTGTCTGGATGTCCTCGACAAATATGTGATGAATTCCATGGAAATGACCTTCCATTTCCATCCTTGAATCATAATAGGATGCAACAAAGTAGTTGGATGTTTACACATAGCTTTCACTTGCTGATAGTCCAAACCTCTAGCAACAAACTCATCCACATGTTTATTCAAGTTCGACCAATGATAGAACTTATTGACTACTATCAAAGTCTTCTAATATACTAGGTGGCCTGAATACAACTTTAAATGAAACTCCATCAGGATAAGCTTCTTGACCTCACTGCTATCTGGCACATAAATCTTGTTCTTGAATCTAACCAAGCCATATGATGTGAGGTGATACTCCTCATCTATGTCACCCTATTGCAACATCTGCTTCAAATACTGATACTTCTAATCATGATGCCCTGTATGCAATATTTTCTCTTGTAAATATGTCCCATAAGAACTCAAAACTGCAATATGATTCACCCACACTCTCCTCCTGAAAGCATCTGCAACCTATTCTCCTTGCCCTTGATGTACTTGATCTCAAAGTCAAACTTACTAAGGGTAGCCAATTATCTAGATTGCTCGGAATTTAGATTGGCTTGGTTAGACAATTACCTCAGTCCACTACGATCACTCATGAAGAAAAACCTCTTTTCAAGAAGATAATGTCTCCACATTTTCAATGAAAGAATGAAAGCTACCAACTCAAGATCATGAGTCACATAGTCTCGCTCATGCTCATTCAGCTTCATTGATTCAAAACATACCACTTGTCCTTCCTGCATCAAGACTCCACCAAGTCCAAGAATGAGGAAGTAAAATATATCTACTATGATATATAGTCTTCCTCACATAGTTCTTTTCAAGTTTTTTGTTGTATAGCTACCATGGTAGGAATCAATAAGAAGCATGATATGATGCATTATGGCATCATAGAAGCATATGATTGAAAGAAAGAGTTCATGATATCATATTATAGAAGCATGGAATATAGGTGAAATAGAAGTCTATAGAGGTCACCTAAAGAAATATGCAGCTATTGGTAACCTGATTTGAAGAATAAATAGTACCTATGAGAAGAAATAAGTCATCTAGTATAAATCTCATCATACATCATTCAAGAGGAACATTTGTTGGATAAGGATGATTAAGATCCTCTGTTTGAAACTTTATTGGAAGGTTCACCTATTGAAAGAAGAAAATGTCTGACCAAGATTTCCACCTTGTATGGGAGTCATGAATAAAGGTATGATGTCATAAAATTGAAGCAGGTCAAGTTGATTGAAGTTATTTCAATCACAGAAGTTGCTAGAGGAAGTCTAGATGACCTAAAAGGAAGAGATGAGGTAGGTCTGCATATATTTAATTGAGTCATGTCATATGGTTGCAGATATCATGAATCAATGCTCTACCTCAAGAGAATAATCAAAAGAAAGGATCTCCTCATTTGAAAGGCTGCATGAAAGCATGGTTCACACATTGACTAGATGATATCAACATAATACGTCCTTATATGAAATATGAGGTGGTTGAAAAAATTGAAGGAACTATGATTGGAAGTTCCGAGAAAGAAATGTGTGAACAAATAAAGGAAGAGATCATGAAAATGCAGAGATCATGAAAATGCAACTATGGATAAGGAAATCAACATCCAAGGACTATGATATCTCCATGGGAAAGATATGACATTCTAATAAAGTATGAAAAGGAAATAGACCCTTGACATTGTATATCTTTTTAGAGATGTGTCAACATGTATGCATGATGTTGATGAAAACAAGGAGATGTCATGATGAAATACCATCACAAAGGTAATTTTGATCTAATGTTCCTTTTCCATTTATGAACAATATTTGGATGGGTTAATGCATGACTGCCAAGGGAAGAGTTATAGACGTCATCTACAATTGATGTTCATGTGGTAGGATGAAAGATACTGAAGGAAACATGACATGAAGAAGGTAGCAAGGCATGAAGGAAGGCTAGATATCGACTAATGGATCACTTTCCGATGAAAAGAAGGATGACATGACTAACATGATTCATGAATGAAAGTGATGGGTAGTTTTTTCCCCTGCAATAATTACCAAAAAGATGTAGTATCCATAACATAGAAGAATTTCATGTAATAAAAGGAAGGAGACCTACAAGTAGTTGTTCGTCCCATGATCTCTACCTTAAAGAGCTACTGGAAGCAATCCTTGGGTCAAGTCCCTGATTAATAGGGATCTTGGGTAGATTCCTTTGATACAAATGGGTGCATTCCTTCAATGGAATGGGCATATCCTCCCTAGTTGAGAGGGAGAGATAGACACATCATTCTTGTCATCACTTGGGAAGTTAAAATGGAGGATTTGGTAAGCATCTGACATCCGATACTCTTTGAGGATGTGTTAGGGAATCCAAGATAAGAATGGTCATAGAGGACCGATATTATTTGAGGATTGGGAATCCAAGATAAGAATAGTCTTGGTGGAACATACTCTGAGCAAACTCAGGTGGGGTATGTTTCGAGAGAGACAATGATGAGGGTGTCTATAAATCGTTGGTCCTGCTAGCATTGTTCTCTATTTTTATGGAGAGATAGAGTGGTTAGTCAAGGCCTTGCTATGTGACAAGGTTGGATGATATGATGCTATATGGGTGATTTACCAAATCTACTCTTCTTATGAGAATTATTCATATTGAGAATTTCCAAGTACCTTTTATGGATTATGAATACCTCCCTAGTTAAGATGGAGTTTTGAAATATGCAACTAGGTTCGGTCTTCATAATGACATGTGTAATCATGATTTTGTTTAATTAATGTAAAGCAGAAAAATTGAATTGTTTTATGCTTGAGACATGGGTTTCATGCTCAAGGAGTTTTATTTTTATAGATGAGGCTCCCATTGTGAGCTCTTAGGATTGGTCATTAAGTCATAAAGTCAATTGTATCTTTGTCATGCATTTGGTCATGTTACATATGTATTTGAGTCATTGCAAGAGTCAAAATACCCTCCAATACCAAGTAAAAAGCACTTCTATCAAGTAAGCCTTTAAATGAATCAATAAGCCTACTCCAATATGACATGTCGGTCTATGATCAAATAAAGTCAACCTACAAGCATGTGGGAGAAGTCTATATATAGGGCACTCTGCCTCATTCAATATGGACTATCTCACACACAAGGAGTTCAAGCACAAGGATGAATAAGAAGCCTCTCATTCAAGTGAAGAAGAGAAGATCGAGGTCAAAGGAAGAGTGAAAGAATTGCAAATATTTTTGGGGTCACTTTCTATTCACACGTGTGAGGAGATTAGGGTTTTTATCTTTGCATTAAGATCAAATTACAGTCATCAAAGGAGGGTCAAATCAAGGAAAGAAATAGATCCATATTAAAGGCCAAATTCAAAAGGAAGGTAGACCTAATTCAAGAAAACAAGAAGGAGGGCTTAAATATCCCTAATTTAGTCACATGTGGGAAATTGGAGTCAACTATAGGCAACCGAAAATTGCAGAGATAAAGGCCAAGAATTTCAAACTTGAATTGTAGGATCGAGGTTGAAGAAAGAAGGATAAGTTGCTACATCTACAAGCAAGGGTTGACTTGATCTTGGAGGTGTTGTTAGTCAAGGGTCTTTGTCATGGAATTCATTAATTGAAGATTCTATAAGAAGAAGAATTCAGTGGGTTTTCCTCTCAATATTTGAGAGGTTCTTACCCTGGTTGATAGCCTACATTTGGTGTCATTTGTCTCATTGTTCTTTATAGTTTGGTAACTATTTGATGAAGAAGAAAACATAATAATAATCAATTAAAGAAGAACCTAATTAAGAAAAGTGAAAAGCCCTCACAAGGAGTTATCATTGTTAGAGAAATCATCTCATTTCTCTACCCTAGATTTCTCAACAAATATGAGCTTGAATATCGTCCTGTTTTCGAAATAAATTCTCCAGGCTTGTCCAAACCTCATTCGGAGTGTTGCATGTGTCCACATGGAAACACAATGTTGTAGATAAGGAAAACAATAGAAGACCAAAAGTCTCGTCCATCCTATTGAAGTATTTGGATTTTTTGATGGTGGAATTTGGTTCAACTTCCGTACTCATAAGTATCTGATATAAGTCTTTGCCTCTAAGTTTAAGAAAAATCTCTAGCTTCGAGTGGAATTAATTATACAGACTGAGAATAGTTGAATATGGGATCTCCATTATCTCACCTTGCACTTGTAGCAACAATTGCATCAATTCTCTAATATTCTGATCCGCAAATCAAATCTCCCAATAATTTCCAAGTCTTGATCTTCAAACCTGCAAAATATTATTCATGCACCTTCTCCAAACCCCCGTAGATTTGACACCATGTAAAATTATTAGAGAAAATATATGGATCTAGCTGAAGAATAATGACACAAACTTGCAATAACTGAAAAAGAAAATTGGTGTTGTAGCTCCTAGAGACAACCTCTGGGTTGAAAGGAGACCAGTGCCTAGGACATCTTGATGAGTTCTTTAAAGATCTGTTGATATTTTCTATTACACTCAATATTTATCATATTTGAGATGAAATTGATTCATAACCTTCCTTAAGAGGAGAAATACAAGATTGAATACCAAATATAACTCACAAAAGCATTAATATCCGGCTCTAGTGGACAACATCATATACACATGAAATTTTATAGGTCATTTGTAGTATATCAGATAGAAGAAATAAAGAGAGAAAACCAATGCACTGGACTGAAACCTAAGGATCATGTTCATTGAAGTTCAACGTGAAACGTATGAGAAGGAGGTTTTAATGAAGTATAGAGATACATAGAGCACATTTTAAATATAACAATTCATATCAATTATAGGCATATTTAATCAACATTAGACCTAGATGAATCCATAATTCCATGAAAAACATATATGGAAACTGCTATTACATGTAATCTGAGAAGAAGAGTGAAAACCTATGGAAAAAACACAAGAAGAAATACATACTGCACATTTATATGAGCTAGAATCGCCAAAACTTTTATTAATCTTCCACAAAGCATACATTTCATGGACAAATTGAAGAGCTTCTGTCTTTGAAAACCAAAAACTTCTGAGCCCTTGGTTCGATATCATAAACTATTTATATAGGGCCTCAAAGGGAGATCCCATTACCAAATATTATTTCTTGATTTGGCAATGAATCATCATAACAAAATATCAGCATGCTCAATGACACAACTGTACAAACCGAATTCTAACTAACTAACATAGTTTCTTTTCAAATAAATATTTACATAAAACAGAAAATCAAAGTGTCATGATCAACATGATCAACAACATCCTTAGTCATGATAAGCAAGTTCTGGAGGCAGCGTCACTGGGTTGATGATCTAAAGCACAGGAGGATTGACAAACTACTCACACATTTTCCATAGTGTTGGAGCAGATAGAGGAGCATGAAAGAATCAATGATATGTGATATTGAGATTAATGACCCCTATATAGTCCAACCTAGGGCAGAACAAGGGCTTTATCAACCCTAACAGTTGGAATTCCTTTATGAGATAGTTAATCATTGTTTTACCTTTAAGGGTGGCAATCTTCTCATGGGAGGAATCTTCCTTACTCATGGCATCCACTCACATCTTGTTGTATTTTTTCCATGGGATTAGAATTCCCACAAGATCACAACAACTAGGAAACCCTTCCTTGACTCTTTCATCAAATGCAACATGGAAATCATCCACATCTTTCTATACCACCCTTAAGCATTCCTCAACTTTGACTCTAGCCTCCTCCTTTTGGACAACTTTAGAGATCTCCATGATAGAAGACACTCTATCCACTACATCTATTGGCCTCAACTCACTGAGTGGCCTTTCATTCAAAAACTAAATGAACTTCTTGGCAATCCAGGAGTTCTTTTCCCCATATTCTTTGGCAGCAAGGTTGAAAAGCTCATAATCCTTGATCACAATTTTATGTTCATCCATCAGAGTTATGTACTCCCATTTTATTTTCATTTCTTCCATGATTTCATCCTAGACAAATTTCTTGGCCCACAAGAGAGACATGTTCCCTTTTAGCTTGGCTTTTAGCTCCACAATCTCTTAGTTTTCTGCATGTAGGTTCTTACCAATTAGGTCTGCGATGGTCCTGGATATCTTAAGTCATTTTTTTTTATGTGCTAGGTTTCTCTGGGCAGTGTCCAAATCCTTTTACAATTTCTTAATCTCCCCTTCTGAAAGTTGGAGTTTGGTGAGGGTCTTGATGAGATTCTTTGTGGGGTTTTGGGGATTTTCGGGCGCAAGCACTGCACACATGTGTGTATCTATCCTTTCCTGAACTTTTGTTGCCTACTGTTTGAGGGCTACTCTCTCATTATTTATTGCTATCAGTTCTTTGGCCATGATTTCTTTCTCTTATTTCACCTATGCAAGTTCCTTAGATTTCACATGCTCACTACTTGACATCTTCAATTTATGGCTTAGCTCCTATATCTTTGCTTTTGAACTTTGGAGGAGGGCTTCAAATGTAGCTTTGTCTTCTGGATTTATCCCCAACTTCATAATCATCTCTTTGAAGCTCTCATTTTGCATGGGTAGAGCTCTGGAGTTAGCTATCTCCTACTTCAACCTTGTTGTTGCCTTCTCTAGCATCTTCTTAGCCTTGCTGATGGTCTTGTCATTTCTATTGAGCTCACTGTACAACATTTCCCCCACTTTTCTATGGAATTTAATCTTATCCGGTAGAGGGACACTAGTCAAATCTAATGAAACGTCCAGGACCTTTAAATGAGAGCCCAAAGGCAACAACTATGCTAGTGGATTTTGCAGGGATAACTTCATTTGGTTTCTCTATAAGTACATGGTAGCCAAAGGTCTGGTCTAATAGGGGACTAAGTGAGATGCCATTTGTTGCTGCATTTCTTCCCTTACCTTCTTGTTTCTTTCTTCAATGGCCTTTCCAATAGGCCATCTTGGCTCAGTAACAGATGCACTTCCTTTGGAACTTAAAATAGCTACTTATGAAGAGGATGACGCAACATTCTATAATGGGTCTTCCAAGATCACCTACAAGCTTGGTTGATTTTGTCTTGTCTCTACCAACCTGGTCTCAATTTATTCTTCTTCTATCTCTTGGGTTTTTTCTTTTTTACTAGGGTGTACATCTTCCATATTGACATCTTCAATTTCGTCAACGGTCCTTTTTGTGCCTTTTCCTTTGATGCTTGAGTCTCAATTTCTATCTTTGTATTAATAAGACATGATTCAAAGTTAGATTTCCATTCGATCTCAGGCCTATCCTCATGTTCATAAATCAAAGCCTTTATGCTCTCTCTTCTCTTGGAAATGACACCATGAGGATCATAATGCCATACCTCCCCTAGATCAAAATTCATCTGTCTGAGTAATTCCTCAACTGCCTTGTGGGCCTGCCTAGAATTGACAATAAAAGGTCCCACAGGCTTGCCCAACTTAAACATATATCCCTTCTTAGCAGGGACAAAGTGAACTTGGTCTACATTAAGGCTCTGTAAAGAGGATTGTAGCGAAACTGTTAGCAATATGTAGAGACTGTAGGCTAGAGGCCAAGACCATTTGTAGCAAGGATTGTTGCTCATCTGCTGGAAGTGTAGTGTAACAATAAACCAATGTGGTTTCTATGAACTACTAGGGTTAAAAGGAGCTTGGGTAAACCAGGGCCTTTTGAATTAGCTTTGGGGTCACCTCAAGGATTTTGACTCTCGTTGAGGAGAGAAAACAATTTTTCTCATCTATGTAAGATACTACTAACTAGGAGACAAACTTAGGAAAATTTTGTACTGAGGGTGCAATATGGTAGTACAGGCCTGAGTCGACCACCCGAAATAGGTCCTACCCTCTAATGTGGCTACCATATAGGTTGAGTCGTAGGTCCCCAAGGTGGTAAACACTAGAGGGGTTTGCAATTTTCACCTTAGTGTCCATGAGATGCTCAACACTAGAGAAGGGTTTAGCCTCCCAGGTTCCTCCTTCTTCATTTTCCACTGAATAAAAAAATGATTTGCAGGTGAAAGGGACTGTCCAAATACATGTTTTCCCTTAAGAAGTTGAAAATGATGTTAGAGGGGGTGTTCTGGATTGGTTGAATGGTTGGACGACATTGCAGAACAAATGGAAGGTGGGGGGCATTTGCACCGAGAAGTAGTTCGAAACTTTCAAAAATTCAAGGTGGGAAGGGGTTTTATATGCGGAGAGGGGCCAACGATCAGCTGACATGGAGGTGAAATTATGGGAGGACATGTGTCATAAGGGGATTGGGTGGTGATAGGCGATGTGTGTATGGGAGCGGGAGTAGGTAGGAGGTGCTACTATTTTGATTTGAATTCCCCTCTTGCCTGAATTAGCATGGGTTGACCGACTGTTGTGGTGGGTAGTCCCCACCATCCTCCGGCAGGTAGGAGGGTGGGATGCCAGATCCATCAATTATCCCTTGAAATTAATCTGGGCCATTGGATTGGTGAGCTCACCAAGTTGACTTGTCAACTTCGAGGGGTAGAACCTACCTATCACCCGCCTAGGTTACCCCCCCGAAATGTTGTCGGGGTCTGAGGCATAGATGGATGGTGATCCACCCATAAATTTCTTGGATTTTAACCAAAAGGGCACATATGCTCCAATTTTTCATTTTAGCAGGTTGTGCTTACTTGGTGAGGGGTTGATGAGCACATATTTAGAACTTGGAACTTCTGCCATCGCACTAGGGCTTGATAATTGCCCCCATCACTCATTTAGTTGATTATTTGTTTTAACTGGGGATCTTGAATTTGGTCTCTCAACTCTCTCTCTCTCTTCACAAGTACTAGAGGGAAATAACATTAGCTTCAACTAGGGACAACATATTGTATATAATGCATTAAGAACCTACATATTAGTTCCTTACTCTGTAGGTATGGAGTCATTTTATTTAATACGCTATAAAACAAAAATAAATAATAAAAACCACTAAAAGTGTCAGTATTTACAATGGCTCACCGGTATTTATAGTGGATGAGAGTGGACTTCTTCAGTGCTGGAAGTAAGGCTTGAGAAACTTCCCATTCATTGGCAGCTCAAGCACTTCACCATCTAAATTTTCTAGCAAGAAGGTATTATTCCCTTTTTCTTTAGCAATCTTGAAAGGTCCAAACCATAGAGGGTCAAACTTGCCATGTTTTCCTTTGTCTTCCCTTCTGACATCCCATCTAAGCACTAAATATCCTAGCTGCAGATACCTATCTTTTGCCTTTCTGTCAAACAGGGACTTCATTTTTTCCTGGTAACTGATCAAACTCTGATTCACCTGTTCTTTTCTCTCTTGAAGTTCTACCAACTGATTCATCCTTCTAGTTAGAGCATTTGGCTCCTCCTCAACATCTTGTAAGAATTTAGCTACTGGCATAGCTAACTGCATGGGGAATATTGTAGCCTTCCCATAAACCAACTCAAAAGGGGACTTCCCAGTGGACCTCTTGGTGGTAACCCTGTTGGCCCATAGGGAAAATTTCAGCTGTGAATCCCAGTTCTTTTGATTTTCTGATATTGTTTTCTTCAAAATCCTTACTAAGGTTTTATTTGAAGATTCAACCAATCCATTTCCTTGTGGATAATAGGTGGTAGAATGGCCTACTATGATGTTATATTTTTGGCAAAAATCAATAAACTTGGTTGACTTGAACACCTAAGCATTGTCAGTGACAATCTTCTTGGGGCAGCCAAACCTAGCAAGGATGTTTTCCTCCATGAACTTAATGATTACAACATCCGTTGCATTTCTGGTTAGGGCCTCTTCTACCCAATTAGTGAAGTAATCAGTAGCTGTGAGTATCCATTTGTGATGACCGTTGGAAGGTGGATGTATTTCCCCAATGAAGTCCAACCCCACAGCGTGAAAGGTTCATTAACAAAAATAGGTATTAAAGGAAAAGGTTCTAACTTCTGCTTTTCTGCAAACCTTTGGCACTTCTCACAGGCCTAAACATAGGTATGCACCTCACCAAACAACTTAGGCCAATAAAAGTCTTCCTTGAGGATTTTGTGGGTTGTAGCTCTCCAGCTATAATGTCCTCCACAAACACAATTATGGAATTCATCAATCACCTTATGGATTTCTTCTTCAACCAAGCATACGACTAAAATCCCCATTGGTTCCTTCCAATACAATTAGCCATTTGAGATAATAAATTTATGGCTTTCCAGCCTTAGAGCCTTGTACTTAATTTTGTCAAAGCTCACTTAGCACCTCATAAAAAGTAGATAATGGAAAATATGTTTATACCAATGGGATATAATGTATTTCATGTGAATTTTCTGGGTTGAGGTTTCAATCCCTTACTATTGCTCCAATTTATCACCTTCCCCATCTTTTCCAACCTGTAATTTTATGCCCAATTCTTGGCAATTTTCTTTAAACATAATTTTCGCTAGCACTTTCCCCTTGATCAGCTTGGTAGGTTTGATATCCATATCATACTCCTTTATTTTAGAAATCCATTTTCCTCTTTTTCCCTCACTATCACCTTGCACTAAGATATCTTTCACAACAGCTGTAGGAACATAGGCAGTGATATTTTATTGTTGTACATAGATTCTGAAAGCCTTCAGGGCTTTTACCAAGGCATAGGTCTGTTTCTCCAAAATGTTGTATTTTAGCTCGACATCTCTTAGCACTTGACCAAAAAATCCAATTGGTTTCTCATGCCCTTCATCATTCTTATGTAGTAAGACAACAACCACTGTGTGAGGGGAAGCAAAAGAAATAATGAAAAATGGTTTTAAATAATATGGGTTGACTAATACAAGAGCTTCTGCGAAATCCTTTTTGATTCTGGAAAATGATTCCCGAGCTTCTGAAGTCCACTTCACTTCTTTATCCTTCTTCAACATCTCTATAACTTCTTTGACTATCTCAGCATAGTTTGGTATGAACCTCCTTAGAAAGTAGATTCTTCCCAAGAAAACCTGGTCTCCTTTCTTATTTCTTGGTAATGTGATGTTTTTGATGGCTTCCACCCTTTTTGGATCAAGCTTCACCTCCTCCTTTGCCACAATATTCCCTAGCAATTTTCTCTCACGTAGAGCGAATTGAGATTTCTTGGGATTTAGAGACAGCCCATACTCTCTACATTTCTCAAAAGTGAGCCTTAGATGTTTTTCCCCAAGGAAAAATCATAATTTTCATTAATATGTTGAAAATTACATATTGTAGATGCTCTAAGAAGCATATGTTGTAAAGTGTGGTGGTCCACCTTCAGATGTTCTTGTCTAAAAACCTCGTGGGGTAGTCTGTTAATAATTACATAATTACAACTCAGATATTATGTATACATAAAAAGGTTGTACTAGAAGCAAATGTCTCTCAGTAGCTCAAAAAACCATGAAATCGGGGCCTGTTGGCCCCCTATATCCTCTAATCAATTTATGGGCAATGGAAGTACTGATAGAAGTCTCGTCCCCTCTACTCGTGGATCAGCCATAGACGCCTAGGTTGGATCACAACCTCCTTGGATAATCGGTTAGAAACCTAACTGCATTCCGTGTAGATGTGATGACAACAGATGGAATCAAAATCTGATTTCAAAAGTAAAACATCAGCCATAATATTCCTGAGCTTGTGCACATGACATAAAGATAAGTTTTTGAAACAGTTAATGATTATCTTAGAGTCGCCAAAAATTTATATATGCCTACACTCCCTCTCTAATGCAAAATACAAAAGATGTCTGAGGGTGATCAACGCTGCATAATTGTTTGCTCCGATGCCCAAACCCATCTGAATTTTGAAAAAATGAATATCGGGTAATGTAAGAGGACACCTCCACCATAACCATTCTCCTGGGCAGATCCATCAAAATAAGCCCATGGGAAGCTCCTCTCAAGGCTTTAGGGATGATAGTTCTCTGAGATGCAGGTCGGTCATCGTATGGGATACTGGTGTATAGAGATATAATATGAGTAGAAGCATGTGCCTAGAGAGGTTCAATACCCTTAAAAATAGATTTGTTTCTAAGCGGCCAAGTAGACCAGCAAACCAGAAGAGGAATTTTCCTAATTTTAGAAGGTTGAGAAGATGTCCACTATGATTTCCAGGCCTCAAGGATGGTGTCCCCCTGCCATCTTAAGGTAATAGAGAGTGAGTCGAGAACTTGAGTCCTGTTACACAGTATTCTTTCACGCCTCCTACACTTCCTTGTGATAAACCCTTAAGTGTCCGAAAAATGATCATTATACAGTATACTCATCAATGTATACAACTGAGATCCCTCCTTTAACTTTGCTTGGAAAATATTTAGAGCTTTCCCTGAAGAAATGGCTCATGAAACCCTAAAAGGAGAATCATCGCCCTTATGAAGCTCAAAACCATGATGATCGCATGTTTCACCTTGTTAAGCCCGTGATGTCATCGCTCTGTTCTCTCTCATACTCGCGATGATCTCAAAAAGGAAGTTTTCCCAAAAAGTATGAGAAGCTTTGTGATCTAGAAGCTTCCATAGCGGCAAGCTGGAGGTGGTTTCGCATAGATGAGGTCGAAAAATCCTAATTTGACCTCTTTGTCTCATCCCTATGACCTACCTCCTTAAGATGTGGGCCTAATCCTATCTTTGGAGGAGGTCTAACTCCCTCTCCCAACCTATAAATTCCCCCTCTACCATTTCCAAAATGGTTGATCTGTGTCCATTTTCACCCCTATGCTGAGCTTGTGCTGAGAGGTTATTCATTAGACTTGGAGGAGCATTGGAGAGTTTCTTGACTTGGACTTGGATTACCACTCAAGGAGAGCCTTTCAACATCAAGGATATGGTTGTAAGCTTCCCCCTTATTCTTTAAATAATAATACAACTGCTGGTTCATCTTCCCAATATATATATATATATATATATATATATATATATATATATATATATATATATATATATGTATGTATTTGTTTGGCATTCCTTAGTCAACTAAATAGGTTATTATTGGATTTTCTATTGTTTTTGGTATGATTTGTCATCTCTTGGTCACTTGTGCAGGTACATAAGAGCTGGAAGAAGCAAGAACAAGTCCGTGAAACAAGCGATTCGAGGATCTAAACAAAGGAAATACGATTAGCATCAGAGCAAGGTAGGCCTTCTCTCTTATTATATTGTTCAATTATAATCTAGGAAGATGTCTAGTTGATTGTCCCTCCAGTTGCTAGACCCACTCATTGGGCTAGAGCGATCGTCTCTGTCCGCAGAGATGATCAAGGGAAAGCATTGTAGCAACAAGGAAAACTACTAGAACCACAAGGGAAACTTTTGCAATAGTCATATAAACCTTTATAGTCATAGAAACTGTTTGTTTAGTAGTCCTCCCAACCTTTGTCCTCACAAGACCAACCTTTGCAGCAACAAGGTCAGCCTTGGCAGTAGTAAGCCTTATATGTGTATTAGCAAGGTTAGCCTTTGCAAGGCCAAGGTCAACCTTTGCAAATTCAAGGTCAACCCCTGCATTAGTAGGGTCAAAATCCTTATGTCTAGGGTCAATAGGTTCGACAACCTTATAACCGTACGCCACATACAATTCTCATCAGCGACCTATGGCAAGGCAGTTTCAAACCTACCCAGGATAGAATCCTCCTTACAGGCAAGGTAACCCTTAGTGGGGAAAAAACCAGATTCCATATGGACAAAATCCTCCACTGTGGGGGGGGGAAATCCTTACCAACAAGGATGGACTCCGTAGTTTGGGTCTCCTCAAAGACCCTATATGCCTTTTAACAGGCAATTGCCTTTCTTGGCTATGTTGGAGCTGCCTGATGTTTCAAGGCTCACGAATGATCCCATTCTTCATTCGTCATATTGGCCTCTAGTTCCAATGAATATTCCGAGCAATTGACCCAAATTTGAGGGAAGCGCGAAGGAGAATTCACAAACCCACATGATGACATATCACCACTGGTGCTCCTCCAATTCGTATGTCGATGATTCTATCCGTCTTTGACTCTTTCAAAGAACTCTCATAGGTGTTTCCGCTAAGTGGTACATCAAATTTCCTTGAGGTACCTACAGTGACTTCAACTCTCTCACTATGGCTTTCCTCACTCATTTTTAGTGTCGGTTTGCTATGAAACTGGAACCCATTTGCTTACGTCACTTAAGCAAGACACCGCAACCCACATCTTTGATCATATCCATGAATGGAGGCGTTGACGTCACCTGATCAAGTTTGAGATTGCTGATGAGTTGTTGACAGAATGGCTCACAAAATCACTCGTTAGCAAAATTGCTAAGGACATAGCCATGGGTGGATGCGTTACAAAAGAGAAAACTATTTCCCATCCCTAGTATTTATACCTGGTATATTCGAAATCTAGCACATTGTATGAGATGTTACCTGATGCTCCGAGACCATCATCGGATCTGAAAACATCGAAGTCTCTAGATACACCACTTGTTGACGGTGTGATTGGTTCCGTGTCTCAGACTCCCGTGAAAGCTTCTTTGAAGCAGAAAATGGTCTGGAACACTGGTTCCAATAATCCCTCTCAGAATTCATCTAGTCCTCGTAAAACCTCTGAAGTTCATGATGTCCAATCTACAACATCAGGTAAGTCCTCTAAGGGTAAAAAGAAGGGAAAAGGGAAGGCCAAAGCCGATGCCCCAAAACTAGACCTTCCTAAATCTTCTGCTGATGATGCTTCTCGAAGAAAGACGAAATATCCTTGTCTCATCTGTGAGGAGGATAATTACACTAAATATTGTCCCCGATGATCTGAACTTAGTCGCTTTCTTAAAGGGACTCCGACAGTCTTAAAGGAACCCTTTCCATCACAACAAACCCAATTGGTAAACCAACCTCAGTCTTTTGAATCCTTAGGTTCCCAAGTGTTCAAGATGCAGGGTTCATCTGCTATCTTGATCGCCACTCGAACTAAGGACTATCAAGCTATGTCTAAGCAAACCATGGAGAAAGAGGACAATGGTATTCCTTCTACTTCTACTCCGTCCTCTTCTAGTTCACTCCATATCGAGCACCCTAACAGTGAGTGCATCATCTGGCCACCCCCTAAAGGTGTTCTTCAGAAGTCATCTTTCAATCTGAATGCTAGAGTTGCACAACATTACAATATTGTTGAGGATTTAGCTCAGGCACCTTCGACAATTTCTGCCTTGTAGGTTCTTCAATCCTGTCCAATGCAGAAGAAGTCATTGCTGTCTACTATAGGTGTTACCGATCCTTCTGATTCGAGTCTAATTACTTTCGATCTAGAGAATCATGTACCTCGTCTTCCTCATTTGATTGCATTTCTGATACAGTTCCTTATCAAAGCAAAGATGATTCATCGAATGGTTATTGATGAAGGTGCCTCAACCTGCATCATGTCAGTTTCGTGTTGGAAATCCATTGGCTCTCCTTCTCTTAACCAATCACCGAACACCTTGGAAGCCTTTGATGGAAGAGGATCACGACCATAGGATATTCTCATGAACTTACCAATTACATTAGAAGGCAAGACTGTTGAATTAGAAGTAGACTTTGCAGATGCCAATCTCAACTATAACATTCTTCTCAGGCGAAGCTGGACTCACACCATGTTTTTTGTGGTGTCTTCTTTGTTCCGTGTACTTCGTTTTCCTCATGAAGGAAAAATAGTCACGGTTGATCAACTATCTTTCTTTTCTTCTGGTTCATCGAGTAGTGACGTTCCTTATGTGGGCAATACTAAGATACCCTACGAGAGTGTGGGAGTAGGTCTCTTCAAAGACTCTGCTTTAATGGGTACCTTCTCTCTCCCACCTGCAAATGTTCATTCAGCCAATATGATCTCGGACTCTAAGAATCCTTGGATTATCCCTATTGACGATTAAATTGACTCTTTTGGCGATGCTATGCCTTTAAGTCCATTGGAAATTATCAAGAATTTGTTTTAGCTTTGATGGACGCTTCAGAAATTCATACTGTCTTCAGTATGAACTTGGATACTTACATGACATCTCCTTGTCTTGTTTCTTGGGATTCTCTAGATCCCTTGAACGAGACATTCCCCACTGATGAGAGTATTGTGAAGTTCATGTCTCTGGAGGAAGTTCCATGGAACGGTCTACATCATCGTTTTTACTTTCTCCCTAGCCTCAATGGGATGCCTTCCTGTGTTGAAGCGTTTGTTTCTCAGTCTCTTACACCTCCACTTCAAACCCTTATCTCGTTACATGAAGTCTTGTCAGAGGGTAACATGGGAAACATCACTGCTATGATGCCTCTTGAAATTTTCATTAAATCAGGCATTGTTGAGAACATCCATATTGGGGTTACCTGTTCTCGAGATGAGATCAGGATTTATACTCAACTTTTTAAAGAATTCCGAGACGTTTTCTCTTGGTCATATGAGGAGATTCTTAGTATCGATCCAGCCATAGTGGTGCATAAGATCTGACTTATCCTGGTACTAAGCTTGTTCGGCAACGGCTTCACCCTGTGAACCCTCGAAAGCTTGCTTCTATTAAAGCAGAAGTAGAAAATCTTCTGAAAGAAGGTTTTATTCATCCTATTCCATTGACAAATTAGGTATCCAATATCGTCCCTGTTGCCAAACATTAGGGTACGATACGTGTTTGTGTTGATTACCGTGATATCAATCATGTATGTCCTAAGGATAATTATCCTACTCCCTTTATCGATGAGATCATCGACGAATGTGGAGGGAGTGAGATATTTTATTTCATGGACGGTTTTTCTAGCTATAACCAAATTAACATTTCACCTGCTGATCAACATAAAACAACCTTTATATGTCCTTGGTGTACTTTCTCTTACAAAAAGTTTCCTCTCGGTCTAAAGAATTTTGGTGCTACCTTTCAACGAGAAATGTCGTATGCATTCCATGACATTCAACACATTGTTCAGTCATACCTAGACGACTTGCATGCTCATTCGGCTAAACGTCCTGACCATCCAAATCACTTAGGAGCTATCTTTTTATAATGTCGGCATTAAAATATCCATCTCAATCCACACAAATGTGTGTTTTGCATCAAGTCTGGTCGGCTCTTAGGTTTTTTTGTGTCTCATGAAGGTATCAGGATTGATCCTTTGAAATTTTAGGCCATAATCAATCTACCCCTCCTTCATCACTGCTAATTGCAGAATTTGCAGGGAAAAGCTAATTTTATCCACCGATTTGTCTTGAATTATGCAGAACTTGCCAAAGGTTATACTCACTTACTTAAGAAGGGGATCCCTTTTATTTGGGATGAATTTGCCCAAGAATCCTTTGATGCTTTAAAGAAAGCCTTTATTAGTCCTCCTTTACGGCGTCCCCCCAATTACCGTCGCGATTACTTCCTGTATTTGGTTGGAACCGATACCACTATTGCTATGGTGTTAGTTCCGGACGACAATGAGGGCAACGAGCATGCGGTTTATTATCTGAGACGGAATCTTCTTGATACTGAGTCTCACTATGCTCATATTGGGAAGCTTGCTTTGTCGGTGGTTCATGTTGTCCAAAGGTTTCGACATTATATCCTTTTATGGAAAGCCACCGTGATTTCTAATTGTAACCCCATGACATATATACTGACTCGCCAGTTACTTGGAGGAAAATACTCCAAATGGATTTTCATCCTGCAGGAGTTTGATTTGGAATTTACCGCTGCCAAATCAAAGAAATCACTCGTCTTTGATGAGTCAATATGTGCCCTTCCATCTGTAAGCACCCCAACCGATTTTACTCAGAAGATACCCGATGAAACTTTGTTTTTGATCAACACTCTTGACCCATGGTATGGAGACAATATCATTTATCTCCAAACCCAGACTTTCTGATCTGAGTAGTCTCGATTCGACCGACGCTGCATCTGGCATCAGTCCCAACCCTATCAGATCATTAGTGATACATTGTATCAGGTCGGTGTGGACTCTATCCTTCGTAGATGTCTCACCCTTAAAGAGGCTGAGCGGGTCCTAAATGATTGCCACTCTGGTGCTTGTGGTGGTCATATGTCTGGATATGCCACTACTCAAAAGATCCTTTGCGCAGGTTATTTCTAGCCTTCTATCTTCAAAGATTGCATTCTAGCTATCCAAAAATGCCATGAATGCCATATTTTCAATCGCAAGTAGCATGCCCCACCTGCACCCCTGCACCCAGTAATTATCGTTGGCCCATTGGCCAAATAGGGCATTGATTTCATGACATGCAACTGGTGAGCTCCAGTATTGCAACAATAATGCTGCAACTCCTTGGGCTTCCTTATTTAATTTTATCAACCCGGTAGTTTGTAACAAACTTGGAAGCGACGATGTTGTATGCACAGGTACTAGCTCTTACTACAGGCTGTCACTTGGTCAGTTGGCGCAAGTTTGCTAGGAGCTTAAGCCAACTTCTATGAGTTCTAAAAAGAAGATTTTAACTGTGATGAAAGAAAGCTAACTCTACAGAGGCTATGCTATTTGCAGAAAGAGAAGGAAAACTAAAATGTAACGCAAACCCTAGCAAACCCTAATTTACCTATTAACCCTACTTTTGCAAGAAAAGAGATGAAAACTGATGAAATGAGTGCCATTGACTACTGAAAAGGTAAATTGCATTTATTAAAGCTACTAAAAAGAAATGAGAAGAAAACATCTTTTCGTACTTTTGAGTGTTTTTATGTGAAATTATTATGCTTGTGTTTTATCTGGTTGTGACTGTGCAGAGGTTTGGTGGCAAAGGAAGATGAAGTTGGCTTTTGGTGAGGGTGAGGGAGGTGTGGAGAGGTCCTAAGAAGCCCCCAGTACCCTTTTGAAGACTTCCATAGTGACCGGACTTCAAAAAATCACTCATAGGAAGTTCTATAGGAGGCTGCAGGGGATCTACAGGAGGAGGCCAAGAGCTATTTTTGGAGTTTTGAAGGTGGAAAAATGATGGGAAAGAGGAACTGAAGGCTAGATGAAGGTGTTGAGGTGTCTAGAACTTGTCAAGGAAGATTAGGAATGAACGTGATGGTTGGATTTGTTCAAATGGCAAGAAAGCAACTTTATGGAGAAAAACACAAAAATTAGGGCAGTTTGGCGAAATGTTGCAAATGACTTGGGAAATCTATGAGAAGTGAGTTGGTGCTAGCTGGTTTATGGATGTATGGTGAGCTGAGGTGTCCTACAAGAGATCTGCACATCTACTTACAAAAACTGTTCAAAGAAAGGACTAAAAACTGAAATTTCTCTAGCTTGACCTAATTTCTGACCTAAAAACAGAAAATGTTGAACAGTAACCTGTGAACAAAAAAGCATGCAGAGAAATCTATGGTAAAAGAATAGGAAATGATCTAAGCAATTAAATATGAACCAATATCAATCTTTCCAAATCAAGTTATCACACTAGCAGTTGCATGGAAGAGCAAAAATTGTGTTTTTGGTGGCAGCAGTAGTGCCTTGACCTCAAATCACAGTCCCAGGAAGGGAGAAAGGAGATTAGGGCCTGCTGTTGGCCTTTTTGAATCTTATTTTGTCACTGCAGTAACCTACTTGAGCAACTGAAACAAGAACAACTATACTAACCATTAAAAGCAACCTAATCTAACAAAGTAAAATGAATCTATGCAACAGAAATTAACTCATGAACTGAAGCAAAAACATATAAGTACATAGTAGGAGGTGCTGGGAAGCTTGGGTTGGGCCCTAACCCGAGAGCTTCAGCCCTTTGAAAGAGATAAGTGTTGGCTCAAAAACTGTTTCATCTCCATTATAAAAAATAGCAGTTACATTACATAAATTGTTCTAAAAAAGGAACTCGAAAATGAGTTGAACACAATGCTGCGCAAAAGTGTGAAGATCTACTAATAACTGGATAACCTACTGAGGCTCTAGGCCTTCTTATTTATACAAATGGATTCCTTCAATGGTCCTCCTAAAATCAAGGAACTCAGCTTCCTAGGACTGGAGATAAACAACAGTCCTTCTTTACTTGCTCGACTGCCCCTTGGAATCATCAATGTGGACCCTTGTGCTCTGAGTTTCTGATGGAGGATTCGAGGAAAGGGGTCATAAATGCAGGAGACACCCCCCTACAAATCCTCTTCCCTGTTTTCCTCGAGGTTTGGTTGCCATTTTCTCATAAATCCCTTGACTTTGTCCAAAATAGGCCAAAAAATATGCATAAAACATACATTAGACTATATGGAAAAGTAACTAACCCAGTTCACTCTATTAGCATAAATATATTCAAAAACATGTAGTAAACTAATGAGAATGGTGGATTAAGTCGAAATAAGAGGCAGAATTAGCCCATATAATTACCCATTTCTGGGGCTCATCAATAACCCTCACTCAGTCGGGGGGCATGGTTATATCATCGTTGCCATCGACTATTTTATGAAATGAGCCGAGGAGATTTCTACATACAATGCTAACAATATTACTGTGACACAATTCCTTTTTAACCACATTATAGCATGTTTTGGTGTCCCTCAAGCTATCATGACTGACCATGGATCACATTTTCGTCGACACATGATGGTAGAGCTAACTGCTTAGTTGGGCCTTCTATATGATAGCTCAACTCCATATTATCCACAGGCCAATGGCAAGGTTGAAGTAGCCAATATGGTTTTGATTATTATGCTTCAGGGTACCGTTGGGAAGCACAAAAAATATTGGCATTTAATGTTATTCTCAGCTCTTTGGGATTACCGAACTTCTGCTAAGGCTGCCACTGGGTTCACTCCATTCTAGCTGGTATATGATTTAGAGGCAACTCTTCTAATCAAATGTGAAATCCCTTTTCTTAAGCTAGCTATCGAACTTATTCTGGATACCTCACCTGAAAAGGAGTGGTTACTATATCTTGAGAGACTCGTCGCATCGCTACGATGGTCATCGAAGCTCAAAAGAAATGGATCAAAGCTCATTTTGACCAAACCGTTTCTCCTCACACCTTCGTTGAAGGCGACTTGGTCCTTCTTTATGATCAAGCCAATGATAAATTGGGGTCAAGTAAGTTCGAACCCATGTGGCATAGGCCCTACATTGTCAAGTGTGCCTTACAGAAAGGTTCCTATGAGCTATGTGATTATGAGGGAAATTCATTGTCACAACCCTGTAACTGGTTGTATCTCAAAAATTATTATGCATGAGATTCATGTAATAACTTTTGTACATTAGTGTGTTAATTCATTAGTGTGCATTTTTTATTTTCAGTGTGCTTGTTTTCTTTGTAGACATATCTTTTTCTACTTACCCTGTGTTTCACTCGGTTTCCAGATGTCATCAGGTGATTACGTTGGTTTTGTTCATGGTGCTTGTCATAGCACACAAAACTTATCTTCCACAGTATGGGTACTCTATGACCCTAATGGCGAGCTGATTAAATTATAAGGTATCTGCCTTGGTCAAACAACCAATAATATTGCTGGGTATAGTGCAGTTATTGGACTCTTGTCAGAAGCAGTTGCTCTTGGCATTAGGGATTTAGTTGTCAAATTGGATTCGCAGCTTGTTATGTTACAATTAAAAAAACATTATTCAGTAAGGAATCCACAAATATTGTGTATGTATCTACATTTTAGATTGCTGGAAAGAAATTTTGATTACATTACATATCAACATATTCCACGTAATTTAAATACATTGGCTGATGCATTAGCAAATTTTCTTCTTGATAGACATTTGCATCATTTGTAAAACTGAATCATGTTATGAACACATAAGTAGAAATAAAGCATGCATATATATCTATATATATATATATATATATATATATATATATATATATATATATATATATATATATATATATATATATATATATATATCGCATCTGCCGAAGTGTTTACATGAAAATATCAAAAATAAAGTGTTTAGAGACACTTGGCTTTCAAAGCCTACAAAATGTGTAAAAGATTATATGAACTATCAAACTGCACAGTGCTTATGATAGCATGAGACCACCTTGATCACTTGGCCTAACAGCCGATGCAGTATCGCAAAGACTCCCACAGTGTGTATCTACCAACGTAGTGGAACATTGTCGATAGTGGCATAATCTGGAACCCCTCGAGTGATTGCCTCCAGATTATGTTCCATCTCAGCTAAGGGGTTAGCCCCTTCCTCGTAGTCCGCACCCACTATTGGATGGGTAGATCTTTATGCTATTAACAACATGTCTGGTGGTCTCTCTGATCCCATATCTGCACATTTATCATAAGCTGAGTCTTAGTTCACACTTTTATAAAAATCATAAAAACTTGAAAAAAATTCAAAAAACAAGTTTTTACCTATGTCAGTCCACTATTCGCCTAGTGGCAGAGGTAGATCTATATCCCCTCTAAAATCTCTGTTGGCATAAGTGTAGTCATCTACCATAAGTAGCTGGTGTTCAAGCCAAGTGAACAATTATGGTGGATAATGCATATGTTGACTTGTGCCTCCTCGAGGCATGAGCTGGCTCCATCTCATGAGCCTTAGATTTTGGGGAGCAGGATGTGGTACTTCTTTCCACTGATCCCAGAAGAGCGGTATTTTCTCCAAGAAGAAGGTCACCAATATAGAACCAAACCCGAATTCCTTCAAGTCTCTGTGCTTATGCTTGGTCATTTGGCGCTTCATATTTGCCAAAAAGACTCCACACTAGTTGAAGATGGTGGGGGTCAAACATGCGATAGCATACTGAAACTGAGACTTGGAAGCCTCATGCAAAGCTTGCGTGCTGGATACATGTGCCATGGTGAAAAGAATTGTTCTCAGAATGAGGTTATTGGTGATTGTTGCAATCTTCACCTTACCTCTGTTGGTTATCTCGGCAACAGGACAGTATCTATGGATTAGACTCCTGGTACTCTCACCTCCTTGGCGAGATTCAAAGAGTTGAACTGCTTCTCCTCGACGAGATAATCCCATGATGAAATAAATTTCCATCTCCTCCAGCTCTAGTTCTTGCCCTTTGATGATGAAGATCTCTGGATCTACATCCCAAAGGCTGATCAGATAGGGTAGCAACTCCATCTGAACCCTCAACCCTATGGTACGGAAGAATTTCAGAAGGTCACAATCCCTCATAGCATTTATACATGCCGGATCCTAAGATGCTTAGAAATCCTCAGCCTCATGTCCTCTTTCTTTCCACTCCAAGACAATGTTTCTCCTGCAAACAAAATTTGAAAACTTTTTAATCCTTTTTAAATGGATAAAAATCATCAAATTCTACTTAAAAGAGAGTTTTTAACTTCAAAAAATCGCTCTCAACACCATCGCGCCTGTTTTTCAAAATAGTGCAATGGCATTGTGTGAGCCTTTGGGCTCGAGCGCGACCATCGCGGGTTCGATGACCATACCTGTGATGGTCACCGACGACCTAAATTTTTAAAATCCTCCTTTATAGCCTAAATTTCATTGTTAAAATTGTATAAAAAAGAAATGAAATGCAAGAGACTGGATGAGGCTCTTACCTGTCACAGATGGATAGTGAAATGGTACCCTGGATCTCCCGTAGTAGCCACTGGAAAATCAAGGAAATTAGGGCACAAAATCACTTTCAGAGATCAGTTTGGTAAAATGGTAAAAAACGAAATTACTTTTACCTATTTATAAGTTTTGAAATTTATTTTGTCTAATATTTTTGTAATATTTTAATATTTTCTCGATATTAATGATGGTTGTGTTTCTTATGCAGTTACAGGTACCTTCAATATGAATAATGATCATTATTGTCCGATTCTGGGAGTTTTATTTTATCTCTTTTTCAGACTCATTAAATAAACGAAAATGGAACCCCCCTGGAGTCATCTTTCAACTCTTTTCTGACTCTCAAAAATTGAAAAGATTGTCAAGTACTTGTCGTTTCGAGCTTGTTAAAGTAAATGAATCGATGTCACCTTAGTATCTATTTACCCATTTTTTAGGCCGAGACTTACTATTTATGAAAAAGGTACACCTTGATCAACATGGTCAAGAGGTTCCCTTGGATATTGTTTTTTACCTTTTCGGATTCGAGGGACAAATTACGAAAAGGGACATGATGGAGTTTTCTTTTTTGTTTCTTTTTGAAACTCTATAAACATGAAAAAGATACAGATTTTTTCTTACGTCGGGCTCGTTAAAAATTTGCAATGAAGGACTCGTCACCATGATGAGACCGAGCTTCTCCTTCCTAGGGCTCACAAAACTTACTAGGTTGGATTCATTTGAAGAATGAACTTACATAACAAGCATATGTTATCCCCTTCAAGCTTGTGATAAAAATGATTGGGGTACTCGCTAAAAATAGCGGGGAAAAATGAAGATGAGACATCCTTTGTATAGGCAGAATGTTGCTCTTGAACATGACACTCTTCTACTCTCGTGTCGGGTTTGGGATATCCTCACTCAGTCACTTGTCCTCTCGCGTTTGGGTTATCCATTTTCCTTTCATTTGAGTATTCCAAACTGTCATCATGACTTTTAGTCCCATGTTGAGTCAGATGCTTCCACACTCCGGAGTCATTCAAGAGAAGTCCAATCTTTAGTTATTTACATATACATTGTTCGAGTCATTAATACAGTCCTGAATATCATTCAACTTTATTACTTTTTTCATGTCGATGATGAGGGATTCATCATTGCCCTCCTTCGATAGGTCACTTCCTGTCGACTTCAGCTCACTATCCAAAAAGGCGACTTAGGAACTCACTTTCAGTACCTTAGAGCTGGTATGCCTTAATGGCCAGTTCTTCGCATCCAACGACAAGTCTTCATTATTGGATTTCAATTGGGCGATTCCATGAGTGTTCGACCTCAGCTTCATTATCACATTCACGTATTGTACTATTGTACCTTGAGGGCCATTGGCATTATTGGTGGTTTCTCTTGTACCTGTTAATGGTCCACATCATTGGCTGGTAATCAGGTGGTTTTGCAGCATGTTCGACTTCAACACATTTATTCGCATGCTAGAATTCGTACATTGATCGGGTCAGGATGGGGCATAAGACCCTGGATACTGTCTGTTATGGTTCAGGCTGCATGGAGTTTTATGTTATTCATGATTGTACACATGTTTCTACTATACAGATAGTTGTGACTGTACCGTGAGACTTTATATTCATAATTATCCTTGTTATCTTGATGGTTGCACCCATACCATGGATCTTTTATCTAGTCTTCATCATCCGGATGGCTACGTCCATGACGTGTGTTAGCCTTCTATTCCAATAGGTGTCATTTTTCATGATTGACAGTGGAAGTGCCAAAAATGTTCATCTTTTCCATGCTGCAAAAGTTCCATTTTTGAAGGATTTCACAGTTAAGGGAAGGCCAAACAGCTTAATCTTGGCCTCCCTAGGTTTAAATTGCTTGCTTTACAGATAGAGAATAAATATCTGACCAAACTATTTAATCTTGGCAGATTGTTAGATAGGTAGAGAAGCTAGGGTGCTTAACAGCTTAACCTAAGCCCCTGGAAGAAATAAGGGTAGATTTAGATAGAAGGATAGCTAAAAGAAAAAGAGAAAAGCTGGGTTTGCTAGTCCAAGTGCACCCATCCAAAAAGAAGACAAAATGTTAGGTAAGTAGGCTCGGTAGGCAGTTTTGAGGTTACAGAATGAAGGATTGTGATCAATTTTGTGTTTCAAAGTGTTCAATCTACTTCAGGTCACAAATGCAAGGCAGTTTTCCCTTGGAGAAGCTAAAGCAAGGCATGACTAACTTCCCCTTCATCCTTTCCCCAAATCATTCACTAATTTCCCCAAGGATATTGAGATCTGCTCAATATTCCTAGATATCTCCATTAAACTCCTTTTTTCCCTTTAAAAGCCTAAGTTTCTCATACTTAGCGCTTTCTTCTCAATTTCATACTAATTTCTAACTTTATTATGTAAATCCCTCTTTATTTTCCATTCCCATACTAAAAATATAATAAAATTCCCCTTTATATACATATCCCCGCCCCCTGGTTGAAATATAACCATAAATAAACCCCTCTTCCGATCATATAAACCCTCTTCCGATTTCAATAACCCTTTTCCAATGTATAAAATTTTCTTCCGATCCATTAGACCCCCCCCCCCCCTGATGCGATATCGCTGTCGGAGGTAGCAGTCAAGTGTTGGCCCCCTTCTACTATGCCCCCAATGCATTCCTCCGATGCGATATCGCTATCGCATCCGAAGCGATATCGCAAGTCATTGAAAATCGCCCCTTTTTCCCATTTCTCCGCTTTATCGTTAATATTTCGTTTTATCACAATTCTCCATATTTTATTAAAACCCCGCTTTACCGCGAAACTCCATATTTTCGCAATTTTTCTATTATATCACAAAACTCATCACTATCGCAATATCGCTGTTGCGCTTGTATGAAGACCCATGTCCATAGCCCTCCGCCGATGCGATATGCCGATTGCGCCTCTGCCGTCTAATTAACCCGCCTATCCAACGCTCCATATTACATCGCTTGCCCATATCACTTCGCTCATCGCTATTTGTTTAAGCCTTCACCCATGCCACCCCCGATATGCGATCGCCGATGCGATATCGGCAGTCACTATATCACAGTCATATATATATATATATATATATATATATATATATATATATATATATATATATATATATATATATAAACACTCCAACCCCGGTCCCTCGCCGATGCGATATCGCCGATCTCCTCTCAACCGTTGGATCTGCCTTCATGCGATCCAACGGCCCAGATTTAATCTCTGCTACAGTGATCGCTCCTGCCTGTAAAGTCATGTTTTTTCCTGTGTAAAGTGTTTTTTGCCTTATAAAGGTAAAAAGTCTATTTTTCTGCATATTTTCAATCTGCGCCCACGCGCGCTTCCAGTTCAAGGGAAGCATGATCATTTATTCAGTCATTTTTTATCGCCTCGACCCAAATTTGCTCCGGACAATGATCACGGCCTTAGCACAGTCATCATTTTGCAAATCCTCAGCCATTATGAGTATTCCTTCTTTTCTGATAATATTTTGATCGGCCAGCACCGAAACACTTCTAAAGCCCACAGAAAGTAATAAAGAGGGCATTAACAGTCACATCTCGCCATAAAGTGATAAAGCAAGGGCGATTTAGCAAAAAAGGAGTATCAGATGCAGCATTAAAGTGTATCAGTCCAGTTAAAGAGTATCGGTTCAAGAGAAGCGTTAAAGAGTATCAGTGGAGCAGTTAAGCCACATCAAAGGATCATTTAAGAGGATCCAGCAAAGTCAAGAGTATCAGTACCAGAGTTAAAAGCCCATAAAAGCCAAATCAGATCACAGTTAATGAAAGCAGAGCCGAATAAGAGTAGCAGATCAGAGATTAAAGAGTAGTTATTGCTCACAGTCGGCGCAAAGCCACCAAGGATGCCTTTCGATCCAAATTTTGATGTGGCTGCCTCCAGCGCAGCAGTAACTAAATATTTTAGATTACTTGCAGTAGAAGTTAGGTTAATCTAGATATTTTTTCCTCAAATCCTCTCCAAGATCTTGTTTGTAGATATTTTGCTTATAAATACCTCCCCAAGCGATGTATTGAGGGTTGGTTGTTGTTGGTTTGTAATTCATTTCTGAACTGCACTGTAACTCTGTGAATATTCTGAATAAAAGGCCGCTGGAATGCATTGTTGCTGAACTCTGGATGTGGGATTGATGACAGGGAGCTATGTTACAGAATTCTTGAATCATTCTGTGGATCAATAAGTCTTTCTCTTACTTGTGTCTTCAATTTCTGTCTTTCTATATCATACATGTTTCATAATCTAAATATCAGGGAAAAGGAATAGCCCAGAATTTACGTAACTGTAATCTGTGTTCAATCTCTGTTATTTTCTATGTTTTCTTCATAATTAGCACAAACAGTGAATACTTAATTGCTCCTGTTTCCCTAGTTATCACATCTTGATTGCAGGCTAAGAAATCCTTAATTGCTTCTTGGTCTTAATCATTCACTTTCCCTCTGTCAGATGAATGATTCTTAGTTGCCCTTCAGCTCTGACCCCATTCCATCTGACTTCAGCTTGCATATTGTTCCATGACTGATTCCCTGCTCTGTAGCACCTCTTTTTGTCAAATAAACCATATCCAGCTCATCCTCATGGACTCCATTGCCCAATGGACTGAACTTCTTAGATTTGCACCCTATTCCATTGAATGACACCATCCATCCAACCAAACTTAAAACAAACTCCGTACTTCATAACTAGCCTAAAATCTCCCAAAACAAAGCTAAATCATAAAGAGAGAGCCCTCTCCGGATGCAGGTAGGCTAGGACCTGCATCTAAAAGATTGGTCTGTGGTTACCTCGGCTGTATTCCCTTAGGAGTCAAAGGGAACAACCTAAGTGATAACATCATTGGCGACTCTGCTGGGGAGCTGAATCATTTGTTTATTACTGCAAATCCAAATACTTGACGAGTTCGACTCTTAAATAAAATATTTAAGCTGTTTTGAAAAATCCCAAAAAAATAAAAAATAATCATAAAAATCTCAAAATTCTCTTTCCTAGAGAAAGTGAACCTTTTCTTCGGAATCATTTTTCACATTTAGATCTGATCTGTGATGGTGGACAGGGATCAAACACACCAAGGTTGAATCATCCACCTAGCGACTCCACATCTTTTTCACAATCAATACTCCATTGGAGAAATGAACCCGAAAGAACTATATGAAAAGATCAGGCTTTTGACCTGGATTGTTATCCAAGAGATTATGTTCTTTCTCATCCGTAAGATTTTGCTTTGTATATTGTATTTAAGAGATAATTTTTATAATATTCCTTTGAAAAATGTTGTTGAAAAGTATCCTTGCGCATCTGAATAGCAGTCTTCTAATTCCGTTGAAGATCATCATACACCCAAGGAGAAACCAAAAATTGAGCCCAATAATCCAATCCCTGTACATATTCCCGTGCCTCGTAGAGTTCTTGATAGATATAAGCCACTCATTTTGCCTCCCACGCTCAATCCTTTCCCTAGAGATCATCCCGAGTATCTCCCAAGATTTGATGGAGAGAATGGTGTTACTGCCCAAAAGCATATCCAAGCTTTTGAAGATTATCTTAAAATATTTGAAGTAGATGACGAGGATGTTAGTATTAGGCTTTTCGCCCTTTGTTTGCAAGGAAAATTTAGGAATTGGTTCAAAACCTTGCCTGAAGCTAGCATCTCAAGTCTTGAGCAGTTTCTCAAACTCTTCCTTGATAGGTGGATGATCAAAGTCAATCTCCTCATGCTCATAGAAGAATATAATTATTTAAAAGGCTTCCAGATGAAACAGTTCAACAATTTTCAGACAGATTCAATCAAATCTATCATTCAATGCCATTAAATATAAGACCTCCTCCTGATTTAGCTCTATTGCATTATCCAAGAGCTTTTGATTCAGAGATTGAATTTCGTCTGAGAGAAAGAAGCCCGTCCACTATGAAACAGATGCAGGACATGGCAGTGGACGTAGAGGTAAATCTGAAGATCAGAGAAGAAAGGTGGAAAGAAGAGAAAGAGGAAAAACTTCATAGTTTGATAACGGAATTAGAGGAAATGATACAGAAGATCACACTGAAAGTTGAATGTCTAGAGCGCCAGGACACATCTGTTTTGCAGAGGGAAAGAATTGATATTCACAAACAAATTTTTGCCAGATCAGATGACATATTCATAGAGCCATATGTGGAGGAGCAATCTCCTAATCTACTGTATGAATATAGTAGCTTTTCTTCTTTCAGTTGTCTACTAAAATATGATCTATATGATGATGAATATGCTCCTCAAATCCATATTAACCTTGCAGAGGAAACATAAGCTATTTTGGGAGAAACGAAAGTTTAGGTTCAGCAGCCTGAATCTAGTGATCGGCCTATTCATTTCAGCTATGAAGAGGAGGAGAAAATGCAGAAAATTTTGAAACCAGCGAAGGAACTTTACCATTTTGTTTCGAATCTTTTCATTTTATTAAGGATAACTATCATGCAGTGTGTAATCAAATGTCAACAAGTTTTGATATTGACCATCTAGAGGAGAGTCAAATCCTTGCTCATAATGCATTACCTCTAGTCTTGCAGCCCCACAATGCCACTAAATGTCAAATTTCAGAAGGAGACTTGGAAGCAACAGCATGTGATCAAATGATCCAAGTTGTTTCCCTACTGCTTTGTTTTAAGTCATCTGAATTGTTTAAAGAGAAGGAGGAGCAGCAAGCACAAATCTGCCAGGTTCCATCTGAACCTGTATGTAATAAATTGCATGCATCATTCCAGGTTTTATATAATTCATCTGCTGACAGATTAAATGATGGAGGAAATCAGTGCTCTTCTCCATTAGCAAGCTATAAGGGTCAAAATCAAGTTGAAAGTGATTTCTGATTCCAAGGCATGATAGCTATCCTAAGCCTTTTTACAGTTGTTTAAATCAGCTCAACAATTGTGTATATATGTTGCAGGACCCTTTTGTACAGTGTCGAGATTCAGCGAAGGAGATCAGGAATTTTCTGATCTTCTCAAAGGTTAACACAGTTATATCTGATTGCAAGATCTCTATTTCAAGCACCAGCAAGCACAAGCAACAAAATTCACTGATGTATATAATGCTTAAGTGGCTGCATTGGCTATTTCATTTCACCTAACCAGCAAGCAGAGTGCTGATTAGAGTAAGTAGGTAGGATTTCAGTTTTTGTTTGGATAGTAAGCTTGCTGCAGTTCAAGCCCGAAGAGAAGGCCCTAAGCTCCTCAAGTATGTTGTCATGTTCATAAATAAGGCAACTAGCAAAGGGAATTTTTCAGAGTACAGCAAAAATTGAATATAAGGCCATCTGACCTGCTGTTCTTGACTTTTCACAAGGAAAAGCCATCCCCAAGTGGAGCCACTGTTAGCCTCCTATTCCAATAGGTGTCATTTTTCATGATTGACAATGGAAGTGCCAAAAATATTCATCTTTTCCATGCTGCAAAAGTTCCTTTTTTGAAGGATTTCACAGTTAAGGGAAGGCCAAATAGCTTAATCTTGGCCTTCCTATGTTTAAATTGTTTGTTTTAGAGATAGAGAATAAATATCTGTCCAAATTGTTTAATCTTGGTAGATTGTTAGATAGGTAGAGAAGCATGGGTGCTTAACAGCTTAATCTGAGCCCCTGGAAGAAATAAGGGTATATTTAGATAGAAGGATAGCTAAAAGAAAAAGAGAAAAGCTGGGTTTGCTAGTCCAAGCACACCCATCCAAAAAGAAGAAAAAATGTTAGGCAAGTAGGCTGGGTAGGCAGTTTTGAGGTTGCAAAATGAAGGATTGTGATCAATTTTGTGTTTCAAAGTGTTCAATCTACCTCAGGTCACAAATGCAAGGTAGTTTTCCCTTAGAGCAGCTCAAGCGAGGCATGACTAACTTCCCCTTCATCCTTTTCCCCAAATCATTCACTAATTTCCCCAAGGATATTGAGATCTGCTCAATATTCCTAGATTTCTCCATTAAACTCCTTTTTTCCCTTTAAAAGCCTAAGTTTCTCATACTTAGCGCTTTCTTCTCAATTTCATACTAATTTCTAACTTTATTATGTAAATCCCTCTTTATTTTCCCTTCCCATACTAAAAATATAATAAAATTCCCCTTTATATACATATCCCCGCCCTCTGGTTGAAATATAACCATAAATAAACCCCTCTTCTGATCATATAAACCCTCTTCTAATTTTAGTAACCCTTTTCCAATGTATAAAATTTTCTTCCAATCCATCAGACCCCTCTCCGACGCGATATCGCTGTCGGAGGTAGCAGTCAAGTGTTGGCCCCCTTCTACTATGCCTCCAATGCATTCCTCCGATGCGACATCGCTATCGCATCCGAAGCGATATCGCAAGTCATCGAAAATTGCCCCTTTTTCCCATTTCTCCGCTTTATCGTTAATATTTCGTTTTATCACAATTCTCCATATTTTATTAAAACCCCACTTTACCGCAAAACTCCATATTTCCGCAATTTTTCTATTATATCGCAAAACTCATCGCTATCGCAATATCGTTGTCACGCTTGTATAAAGGCCCATGTCCATAGCCCTTCGCCGACGCGATATGCTGATTGGGCCTTTGCCGTCCAATTAACCCGCCTATCCAATGCTCCATATTACATTGCTTGCCCATATCGCTTCGCTCATCGCTATTTGTTTAAGCCTTCACCCATGCCACCCCCGATATGCGATCACCGATGCGATATCGGCGGTCGCTATATTGCAGTCATATATATATATATATAAAGACTCCAAACCCGGTCCCCCGCCGATGGGATATCGCTGATCTCCTCTCAACCGTTGGATCTGCCTTCGCGCGATCCAACGGCTCAGATTTAATCTCTGCTACAGTGATCGCTCCCGCCTGTAAAGTCATTTCTTTTCCTGTGTAAAGTGTTTTTTGCCTTATAAAGGTAAAAAGGCTATTTTTCTGCATATTTTCAGTCTGCGCCTGCATGCACTTCCAATTCAAGGGAAGCATGATCATTTCTTCAGTCATTTTTGATCGCCTCGACCCAAATTTGCTTCGGAGAAAGTAATAAAGAAGGCATTAACAGTCACATCTCCCCATAAAGTGATAAAGCAAGGGTGATTTAGCAGAAAAGGAGTATCAGATGCAACATTAAAGTGTATCAGTCCAATTAAAGAGTATTGGTTCAAGCGAAGCGTTAAAGAGTATCAGTGGAGCAGTTAAGCCACATGAAAGGAGCATTTAAGAGGATCCAGCAAAGTCAAGAGTATCAGTACCAGAGTTAAAAGCCCATAAAAGCCAAATCAGATCACAGTTAATGAAAGCAGAGCCGAATAAGAGCAGCAGATCAGAGATTAAAGAGCAGTTATTGCTCACAGTCGGCGCAGAGCCACCAAGGACGCCTTTCGAGCCAAATTTTGATGCGGCTGCCTCCAGCGCAGCAGTAGCTAGATATTTTACATTACTTGCAGTAGAAGTTAGGTTAATCTAGATATTTTTTCCTCGGATCTTCTCCAAGATCTTGTTTGTAGATATTTTGCTTATAAATACCTCCCCAAGCAATGTATTGAGGGTTGGTTGTTGTTGTTTTGTAATTCATTTCTGAACTGCACTGTAACTCTGTGAATTTTCTGAATAAAACGCTACTGGAATGCATTGTTGTTGAACTCTGGATGTGGTATTGACGCCAGGGAGCTATGTTACAGAATTCTTGAATCATTCTGTGGAACAATAAGTATTTCTCTTACTTGTGTCTTCAATTTCTGTCTTTCTATATCATACATGTTTCATAATCTAAATATCAGGGAAAAGGAATAGCCCAGAATTTACGTAACTGTAATCTGTGTTCAATCTCTGTTATTTTCTATGTTTTCTTCATAATTAGCACAAACAATGAATACTCAATTGCTCCTGTTTCCCTATTTATCACATCTTGATTGCAGGCTAAGAAATCCTTAATTGCTTCTTGGTCTTAATCATTCACTTTCCCTCTGTCAGATGAAGGATTCTTAGTTGCCCTCCACCTCTGACCCCATTCCATCTGACTTCAGCTTGCAGATTGCTCCATGACTGATTCCCTGCTCTGTAGCACCTCTTTTTGTCAAAGAAACCATATCCAGCTCATCCTCATGGACTCCATTTCCCAATGGAATGAACTTCTTAGATTTGCACCCTATTCCTTTGAATGACACCATCCATCCAACCAAACTTAAAACAAACTCCGTACTTCAAAACTAGCCTAAAATCTCCCCAAACAAAGCTAAATCATAAAGAGAGAGCCCTCTCTGGATGCAGGTAGGCTAGGACTTGCATCTAAAAGATTGGTCTGTGGTTACCTCGACCGTATTCCCTTAGGAGTCAAAGTGAACAACCTGAGTGATAACAACATGGATTCATGTATTGATCTCAGATATGTATATGCATATGCGTCCTTGATTTGCAGGTTTCCTGACAGTGCGTTTCCTCGTCCTTGTCAAAATCTCGTAAATCATCTCAGCCATCACTCCTTGTTCTACCTTCATGCTTATGGGGCATATGTTACACAGTATTTTATCATGCCTCCTGCACTTCCCTGTGATATACCCTGAAGTTCCCAAAACATGATCATTATACAGTATACTCATCAATGTACATCTCATATCCCTCCTTTAACTTTTCTTGGAAAATATCTAGAGATTTCCTTGAAGAAATGACTCATGAAACCCTAAAATGAGAATCATCGCCCTTATGAAGCTCAAAACCACGATGATTGCTTATTGCACCCTGTTAAGCCAGTGATGGCATTGCTCTATTCTCTCTCATACTCGTGATGGTCTCAAAAAGGAAGTGTTCCCAAAGAGGATGAGAAGCTTTGTGATCTAGAAGCTTCTAGAGCGGCGAGCTGGAGGTGGTTTCACATTGATGAGGTTGAATCCTCCCAATTTGACCTCTTGGTCTCATCCCTATGAGCTACCTCCTTAAGATGTGGGCCTAATCCTATCTTTGGAGGAGGTCTAACTCCCTCTCCCAGTCTATAAATTCTCCCTCTACCATTCCCAAATGGTTGATTTATGTCCACTTGCACCCTTATGCTAAGCTTGTGCTGAGAGGTTATTCATTAGACTTGTAGAAGGAGTGTTGGAGAGGTTCTTGTCTTGTACTTGGATTACCACTCAAGGAGAGCCTTTCAACATCACGACTATGGTTGTAAGCTTCCCCTTTATTCTTTAAATAATAATACAACTGCTGGTTCATCTTCCCAAAATATATATGTTCATGTATGTATTGATTTGGCATTCCTTGATCAGCTAAATAGGTTATTATTGGATTTTATATTGGTTTTGTATGCTTTTTCATCTCTTGGTCAATTGTACAAGTACATAAGAGCTGGAAGAAGCAGCAACAAGTCCCTGACGCAAGCGATTTGAGGATCTCAACAAAAGAAATCGGATTAGGATCAGAGGAAGGTAGGACTTCTCTCTTGTTCTATTGTTCAATTATCATCTAGGAAGATGTCTAGTTGATTGTCCCTTTAGTTTCTAGACCCACTCATTGGGCTAGGGGGATCGTCTATGTCCGCGGAGAGAATTAACCTTGTAAAAAAATCCAGAAAGGTAAAATGGGAGGACAATGAAGGAAAATATGATCAATTGTCTTAGATTCCTGTCGGTAAAGGACGCACCAGGTAGGACCATGGAATGAAAGCCTATTTAAATTTTCCCACGTAGGGGATTTATATCGGAGGACAGTGCACATGAAAAGCCTAGTATGTGACGGGGCCTTAAGCTTCCACAATACACTCTACCACCAGCCAATAGTAGGGGCCTTATGAGCATCATAAATGATAGTATACCCATCATTTGGAGTATAATTACCATGCTTGGCATGAACCCATATGAGTTCATCCTCCCCATCAGTAATCCTAACATGTGATTCAGTAAGAGAATTAATGTAGTTGAGCCAATCTAGATGCCAGATGTCAGGAATGTGTAATTTTAAAGCCAATTTCCAATCCTGTGAAAAAATGTTAGTGTTCTTTGGATCTGTTATTTGAGAAAGATATGATATACCAGCATTATATAAGAAATGTATGAGATCAAGAGGAAGCCTATATGCATTACCGTAGTTTGACCATGGATCCATACCAATGCGAACTGTAGAGCAGACCTTATTCTCCATGTCATACCATCACGGATGAACGATATGGAATTTCAAACAGCTTGCCAAATGGATGAGATACTTGAGCGATTCCAAGAAGGGAGTCTGATTCATTCAAGGATGTGAAGGGGCCAAATATATTTATGATAAACCACCTGTCCATAAAATTTTAATAGTGAGTACTTTCCAACCCATCTTGGTAGCAAGGGCTTTAGAGAAAGAGTCGAGATTCTTCAGACCCCAACCTCCCCATTTCTTGGGTAATGCAATTAGATCCCATCTAACCCACGCATAGATGTGGCCTTCCTGTTTCCCTTTCCATAGAAATTTGCAACACATCTGTTGAATTCTCAACAAAATACCCTTAGGTATCAGAGCCATGGACATCCAATACACCGAAGTGGCTTCCAATACTGATATGATTAGGAAAAGATGCCCTGCCTTGGAAATATACATGTGATGCCAAATGTCCAATCTCCTTTCAATTTTGGCCACAGGCTAGGTCCAATCAACAATTTTATAATGGAGTAGTTTGAGTCGAAACCCAAGATACTTGAGTCCATTGTCAAAAGGTAGAAGTGTATAGGGAAATCTCTCATGAGTATAATGAATCTCATGAGACAAACATTCATTAGATGAAATAGTAGATTTCCTATGATTACACTCCATACCAGTGGCTTGGTTGAATAATTGCAATATAGTAAGAAATGTTGATGAATCACGAATACCCCCATTAAGAAAAATTAATACATCGTCGATGAATAGGATATGTGTAATAATGCAATTATTGGTGATCTTGATCCCTTATAGACAACCAAGCCTTCATTATTCATATATGAGTCAGCTCAGACCTTCCATAACAAGAAGAAAAAGTAGGGGGGATAAGGGAAAACCCTGTCTGAGGCCATGCTCAGCATGAAAGAAAGGAGACGTTGGTCCATTTATAAGAACATTGTATGAAACCTTGGTAATGCAACACATAATCCAGTTAATGAAGTTGAGGGCGAATACCAGATGAGTAAGGAGCATTCTCATATATAACCAACTAGTACGATCAAAGGCCTTAGATAAGTCAATCTTGAGGACCATTCCTTTTAGTCTCTTAATCTTGATGGAGTGTAGGACCTCCTGTGAAGTGCCAATAACATCATGAATTTGACGGTGATTTAGAAATGCAAACTGTTTAGATGAAATATGAGTAGATAGAATAGGATTGAGGTGATTAGCAATGATCTTGGCAATAATATTGTAAATGCAGTTAGAGAGGGAGATGGATTGGAAGTCAATGAAGGTCTAAGGGGAGTCAATTTTAGGTATAAGAGCAATGAAAGTCGATTTGAATGCATCATACATTCGACCACTGATTCGACATTCCTTAATAACCTGTAACAATTCTTTCCCAAGTAATTCAAAAAATTCCAACTAGAATTCTACCGGCCAACCATCTGGCCCGGGAATCTTATCATTTTTAAACCATTTTAAAGTGCCCTCCATCACCCCCATAGAAACAGGTTTGTTGAGATCCTCAACTGTGTCATGATCAATGAAATGAGGAAAGAGACCAACCACCCTGATAATTTCAACAAGAGAGACTTCCTATGGGGCCTTGTAAAGCTGACTGAAATGTGATGAGTTGAGCGATGCAAGTTGATTGAAGGTTTGAACTCTCTGCCCTTCCTCATTAGTCATCTGCCCTATGGTGTTAATCGCGTGACTCTCATTAGAAAATTGATGATAGAACTTCGTATTAGCATCCCCTGCTTGTAACCAATTGGATCGACTCCAGAGACACCATGTTTCTTCCCTGTCATTTATAATCCTATTCCTTTCAGCCTTGAGCTCATTGAGATCGGATATAGCTTCAATATATGAGTATCCTCTCCCATCATCGTCTTCCAGACTAGAAAGCTCAAGTTCAATGTTGAGTAAATTGAGGTCGTCCTTCTTTCTCTTGTCTTTGGGCCAATCAATGGTTAATCTCTTAAGTCTAAGAAGGTTGTTGGCAAATCCTTCAGAGATAGATCGACCTGAATCAGAGGGGTGAGCCTTCCAAAAGTCCGAGACCAATTTGATGTAGTCCAAGTCTTTTAACCTGGTAGCATTAAACTTAAAGGGGGCTTTAGGCTTGCGGGCATGACCAACGATCTCAAGATAAATGTGGGAGTGGTTAGATAGACCACCCAATCCCACCCATTGTCTGTAGATAGAAAGAGACCCAATAAGAGGTTATTTGATGAGAAAATGATCCAGTCTTCGAGCCAGCATGGCCTCTCCAGTCCTTCTGTTCCTCC
This sequence comes from Pinus tabuliformis, assembly GCA_031772625.1. Lineage (NCBI taxonomy): Eukaryota > Viridiplantae > Streptophyta > Pinopsida > Pinales > Pinaceae > Pinus > Pinus tabuliformis. Next base: position 1,252,546,073 of record CM062816.1, on the reverse strand, counting down.
AAGTAGGCTGAGGTCAAGCCATAGGGATGCCTATGAGTCGATGATTTTCTAATAGTAGTTCAATAGAATCTAATAAGGGATCAATATGAGCATTGTGCCCCTAGGACTCAGCGTGGACAATAGAAAAATTGAGTTCACCTCCCAAAATGATATTGTCTTCTTACAGAAGAGATAATTTGAGAAAGTGGTCCCAAAAAGCAACACTGTTGTGACAGGGGCCATACAAATTGAAAAATCTGAGTTCCTTCCCCAATTCAGATGAGAAAATGTTTGCGCCAATGAACCCAACACCTCCCCAGATATTTAAAAGCCTGGTAGTTCTAGGATTGTAACCAAAGGCTCACATTTGAAACAAAATTCCTCCCATCCTGCTCATTGGAATTGCTCCTAAAATTATGGGATGGTTTCGAGGACTTCAAGACAGTCAATCTCTCCCTTATGCAATTGACTGCTCTTTCCCATAAATACTAACAACCAACAAAAAAAAATCAGGAAGGAAAATTGGGATTTGTTGACACCGATGCTGGAAACTTAACTGATATGTTACCACGAAAGAAAACAATGACACTGTTATATGATAATCCTGTAATGATTCCCTTCAAGTGAAATATCGGGTTTAGAAAAGATGGGTGAAAATAAAAACCATATAATCGCAATCATTCTTTCCTACCTCGATCATACCATCAACTTTAATAATGATTATCGCATTTGGCGATGGTAAATTTAATAAATTTTCATTTCGGGAAAATTTAATAACATGCCACACCAACTAATTTATCAGCGCCATATGTCAAATGATGATAAGCTAAGTGGCAATTTGATTGGCCAATACTCTCATTATAATTTTTTTAAACCATCTAATAAATTAATTATCAACACGCTTGAAACCTTATAAAAAAACTTTAAACCATTTTTCAATTCATTACCTATGAACCCTTTATCCTCAAACTAAACTAAAATGTGATAGCATATCAAATACCAATTACAGCCGGAAAGCCCTTTATCCTCAAACTAAACTAAAATGTGATAGCATATTGAATACCAATTATAACAGGAAATATTTGTTACAGACCATTTAATTCCAAACATAATGTTAATTTAGCAAAAAGTGAGATAAAAAATTGAATTGTATTTTACAAACAAAACACGATACTATTGCCATGTTATTATTGTAATATCCCTCATTATAACTTATAATCCATGGAAAAAAAAAATTGGGTATAAACACCAACTCTACAAAATTTACACAATATTAAAATTTCGCAAGCTTACCATGTATTGGTTGACCCCTACTAATCTCAAATTTTCATTTTCATTTATATCATTTCTTTTATTCACCTAAATATAAACATTTACCAAAGGTCTATATGAGATCAACTTTATAACCTTAATTTGAGGGAGGTTTATTCCTCTTGCACGTATGGAATGTGGGTATTAATGCTAACTACTCCGACCATGGCTCGAGTCACTACGGTATTACCATTTTCTTAAAATGTTTTTAATTGTTTGCACCTTTAATCTATCTCCCATAGCGGAATGAGGTAACGTTTGTGGATATTTTTGGAAGTGAATTATTTTTTATTTAAATTTTTTTAATAATTTTATTTTTTCAATTCAAATCATAACCGAATTAGGATCTTAAAATGTTTAATAAAATTTAAAAATATATATTTTTAAAATATATGGCAACAGTTCAGGAAACCTAAAAAAAAAATAAATAACAATAACATGATCTCCAAAAATTGAACTAAAAACACTGACAAACTTTTTCCGGCTAGGTTAAAAGTAATTCCATAATTTTTCAAATGCTCATGCTTTTTAAAACACAGTTTTGTATCAACTTAAAAACTAGCTTGACAGTATGACTCATACATAGATGCTCGTAGCTAAAAGCAACAACAGGGATCCAAAACCCAAGAAAACTGATGCCAAACCACTAGCGGCAAACTCCCTTGTAAGAGTAGTTTAGAAGTAGTAACTTCATAAATGAAAAAAATCATGGTGACAATGACCCCCATGAGGAGATGCAAGGAAATAGAAACTTGGGTAAGCCAAAATTTGGTTAAGTATTGGCCTGGCTTGTCTAGGCAATAGTGAAATAGATAAAGATAATGTAGAGGTTTCTCGAGCTTGAGGAAAATATTGTAATCTTCTAATATTTTCTGACTAATGAAATATACAGATAACATGGGTTTTTAGTTGTGGCTTTCCCTAGGAAATCATTGTGTAATGTGCTAAGTGAATTATTTCTCTTGTATGATTCGTGATTTTGCGATCGTTTAATTGTTTCCACTGATGAGTAAAGTAGATTCAATTCTATTGTTTTAGTAAATTACAATCAACAGTTTGAATCTATAAGGAATTTCTACAAAATCGCCTCTACAACATTGTTTCTCTCTGCTCATCAATACGCAGATGCTCTACTAGAATTTCTCCATCTGGTTTGACCTATTCAAAACCAATACTTTGTCATTAGTTTTCATTCTTGGTGAATGAGAAATATGTATAGGTGTACATTCATATGTATATATGTTCCAAATACTAATACTAAACTTGCACATTTTTCCAGTTAATAATATGTCGGTGGTATTATACATACTTCTTTAATAACGAGATGTGAAACACATTATGTACTCGAATGTGACTAGGTAGAGAAAGTTGATATGCTACATGTTCAACCCTTACCAATATATGGAAAGGACCACAATAATGTGGTTCCAATTTTTCATAACCACACAACCGTAGGGTACTCTTCCAAGGCTTAACTCGCACATAAATGAGGTCCCCGACTCAAAAATATTGATAGATCCTATTTTTATCACATACGTTTTTGGCCTATCTTAAGTAGCCTTTAAATTCTGGTGCACTTTCTTCATAGTCTGCTCCATCTCTGCTAACATTTCAGTTCCTAAAATTAGTCTGTCTTCAGGGTTACTCCAACTGGTAGGGGTTCTGCACCTCCTTCCATATAACACTTCAAAGGGACTGATTCTTAATGATTCATGATAATTGTTGTTATATGTGAATTCAACCAGGTGAAGGTACTCTTCCCACTTAGTTGGTTGTTGCATAACATACATCCTAGTTCACTCTTTCGGTCTGCCCATCTGTCTGACGATGGTAGGAGGTGCTAAACTGAACTTGGGTACCTAAACCCACAAAAAGAGCTTTGCAAAACGCCGAGGTGAACTTCACATATCTATCTCAGATTACCACCTTAGGTATGCCATGCATCATGAATATCTCCCTCATAAAAATATTAGTAATTTGTATCGTCTTATATGTGGATTGTACTAGAATAAAATGAGTTGTTTTACTTAGCTTTTCCACCACTACCATAATGGATTCATTATGACTTTTATTTATATGTAAACCTATAATGAAATCTAATGTAACAACATCCCATTTCTAGTCTAGAACACGTAAGGGATGGAGCAGTTTTATTGGGTGTTGGTGTTCACCTTTAACCTACTGACAATCCAAACACTTTGATAGGTAATATGCAATATCTCTTCTCATTCCAAGCCAAAATAATTTTTCTTCATTGTTGAGAACAATTATTGATACCTGGGATGGGCAGTGTATAAAATTATATAAAATTCATCTAAGATTAACTCTTTGACAACCATCTGATTAGGAACATAAAATCTCCCTTTAAAGGTTAATAAATTTTCTTTATTTATTCATAATTACACTGATTTTCAGATTTGATTGCCAGCTTTTCTTGCTGCCGTAAAAATTCATACTCAGGATCCTTCAAAGAATCCTCTTTAATCTAATTAGAAAAACTAATTTCAGCTTGACTATAAGAGACTTCATATACACAATATATTTTTCTACTTAAAGCATCAACTACTCAGTTCTCTTTCCCTTTCAGATTCTTTATATAAAAGTCGAACTCACTTAAGAAAATAGTCCATCTATCGTGACGTGCATTAAGATTGGGTTGTTTTAAGAAACTGGTTAGGCTACTATGATCTGTCATTAAAATTAATTTATTGCCTAGCATATAGTGTCACCATATTTTTAAGGTGTGAACTACCGCAACCAATTCTATATCATAGGTGGAATACCTCTACTCGCATTCCTTCAATTTTTGTGATTCATAAGCTACCACCATGCCCTCTTGTATCAAGACCCCACCTATGTCTTCTTGGTATGCATCAGTACAGACTACAAATTCTTTTGTAGGGTCTACAATTTTTCATACAAGGGCAATAGGTAATAACTTATTCAACTGATCAAATCTATGCTAACAATCTGTGGTCCACTTAAAAAAATTTCCCTTCTTCTGCAAGGAAGTTATGGGGTAGGTTATTCTAGATAATCCTTCAATAAATCCATGATAATACCTTGCCAAACACATAAACGACTAGATATCGACCACATTTTTAGGAACATGCCACTACATGATGGTCTTTAGTTTTTTAGGATCTAAAGTTATTCCCTCGGATGAGATTATATGTCCTAAATATTGTATCTGGTCCTTATAAAAATCACATATGTTGTATTTAGCGTCGAGCTAATGCTCCCACAAAGTTTGAAGCACTATATCGTCAATAAAAATTAGAACAAATTTATCCAATTAGGGATGGAAAATACCATTCATTAGACTCATAAAGGTTGCAGGTGGTTTGGTAAGCCTAAACGGAATGACCACAAATTCGTAATGGCCATATCAAGTCATGAATGTTTTTTTGTAGATATATTCCTCTTTGATTCTTATTTGATGGTATTGTGATCACAAATCGATCTTAGAGAACATGGTGGAACCTTTAACTTAATCAAATAAATCATTGATTCTTGGCAATGGGTATTTATTTTTTATAGTTAATTTATTTAGTTTCCTATAGTAAATGCATAATCGTAAGGTGCCATCCTTATTCGTCACAAAAAACACAAGCCCCCCCCCATGGCGACACACTCGAGCAGATGTACCCTTTGTCCAATAATTCTTGCAACTGCATTTTAAGTTTTGTTAACTTAGGTAGCTCATGCAATAAGGAGTTCTGGATACTGGGGTTTCTCCCGTAACTAATTCTATCATAAAATCAATATTTCTCTTAGGTGGTAGCCCCAAAATCTCTTCTAGGAAGACATCCCCAAAATATCAGATGACTAGTATGCTCTCTTAAGTGATGATTTTATCCTTAGTATTAGAGTACCCAACTTGTACAACATAGATCTCAAAACCCTTCCGCAAGAACTTTCCTAGCTGAGTAGCTATAATAGGTCGTAGCTTAACATGCCTTTTAATGCCCTGAAGCTCTTGCCTACAACCTTCCTCTATAAGGAAGCTTATTGTATTTTCTTTGCAATTCACTAAGGACCAGTGTCCTTCTAACCAATCCATCCTCATTAGCACATCATAAGATCCTAAAGGCAATACTTTCAATTTCGCCTGAATTAATTGTTCTGCTAGTTTAATGGAGCAATCCTCCACCTTAGTGGTTACTATTCTTTTGGCTCTAGTGGGAAATTTAACTAACCAAGGACTTTTAAAATTTCTAGTTTGTAACTGGGAGGTCTCAACTACATTTGGACTGATATAGCTCAGATTAGCCCCAGGGTCTATCAGAATAAAAACAATATAGTTAGTTATTTTACCTTCTAGTTCTATCATGGTAGGTTGGTACTCGTCCTGATGATCCTCCAAAGTAGCGTTAATCCTTCGTATATTCTTCGACACATCTCCAATCGTAGAAGCTTCTTGTATGTTTGTCGTTGGTTCTGTTTTGGTGCGATGTCGGTAGTTCTTATAATAGTGGGGTTCTATGCAACCCCAACACTATAAGGGAGGTTTATGTGTTTGACTCGATTCCAGTTTTATGGAAAATTCAACTTGCTTATATTCATTATGTGGCCTAAACCTCTGCTGGTTTCTGTCTACTTTGCTGTCCCTTATGCATATTTTTAGTATTGACAATTTTTACATTTCTGGCACTATGAAAGTTCTTATGCCCCTTCTTATTTGATCAACTTTTCCCACCTTCCCCCTTCTGCTTCATTTGCTGATAAAAAATTTCTGGCTTTACAAATTTCCTCATCCATCATCTTGGGATTCTCGAATTCCATCCTTTCCTTCATAAACACTAGTAAACCGCTAATAAAACTCTCAACTTTTGCCTTCTCCTCCCTGATATAGGGAACATACACAATAAGGAGCTAAATTTAGTTACAAACTCATCCATGGTCAGTTGTCCCCACCTTAAATCATGAAACTCCTTAGCTTTTTCATCATAGAATCGCTCTGTCAGGTATCTATCTTTAAAATGCTTTTTGAAAGCTATCCTATGTCACTTCTTGCTCATCGATTCCCCGGACCATCTTAATCTCTTCCCACCATAAGGTGGCCTTCCCTTGCAATTTCTAAATGGCTAACCTAGCGTTAAAGTTATCTCCATATTTGTAGATCTAGAAGTATTTATCCATGTTTGTTAACCAAGCTTCTGCAATTTTCTCCACCTTCCCATCAAAGGTTAGGGGTTTAATTGTTTAAAATTCCCCTTTAGTTTCAACCTTTTTCATTTTGGATCCCTTCCCACTGCAAATTTTATCATACCCTTCTTCATTATTATTCTGATGTCCTTCAGATTCATGGTTTTTCTCTCTGTGTCTATGTAATTGTATTATGTTTTTGTTGTTAGGGCTAGGATCAAGCTTCCTTGGATTCTAGCTATCTCATAGGCTTTTCAAAATTATTTCTTGTTCCAACCTTAGACTCCCATTATCTGCTTTCAAATTTTCCATCATTGTTTGCAATTGTTGAACAATTTCTAACAACATAACATTAGTATTACAAGATTCCTCTTCCAACTGAACCCACATTTTTGGGTTTCCCTCAGTCAGAGGTATAGAGCCATCCCTCACAGTCGGTGGTGTATATCTCACGCCTCTCCTCATTTTGTCTCATCTTTGGGTAGCATTACACATTTTTTATTCAGAATTCACCCTAACAGGCCAAAATGTTGAAATCATGGCACTCTGATAGCACTTGTAACATCTATCAATACGAAAAAAAAAATAAAAATAAAAAATAAAAAAGAAAAAAGAAAAAAAATAAAAAATAAAAATAACAAAATAACAAAATTACTCTTCCTTTAGGTCAAAACCACGTTTCAAGTTACATGCTCTTGCACATAGGTGATTTACCTTGCCAATATTATATGGATGATTTGTAAATTTATAAAATAAATTGCAGGATGCCTATAGATACAACACCTCTAGATTGTTTTCCTTTGTTTCGTTCATATAAGGGATTTTCATTGTTGATTTCATATGTGACGTCGATCAGGTGAAAATTACACATGTTAACTATAATTCACATCAATGATGCTGAGCACGGTCTTGTTAGTAAACTATGGGGATTTGTGGCTTTGATAGTGCTACGGTTTCACATTAATATTAATGTTATGCTTTTGATGCCACCTATCCTCTGATTAAACTCGAATCTCAAGGGTTGACAACTGCTTCTGATCTGACCCTTGATCAGTTAGGGTTTAGGATATGACAATCGAGTTGCTTATTCAATGCATTTGGGTAACTACCCTATTTTTCTCATTGGTTCCTCCATCATTCTTGGGTTGGTGTTGGGTCGAGAAGGCTCTGTTGCCAAAGGGTTTGTTCAAGATTTCTACCTAGGTATGTGGCTACCCAGGAATCGCCCCTCCACCGCCTGGCCACCCTTAGCACAAACTTCGTTCTCCATACTTTCTCCACTGTTTTGAATGGTCCTTCTTTAGATGCAGGGCCGGGCTAAGAAAATAATTTCGCCCATGCTCTATACCCTTCAAGGCACAATGTGACTCTTCATAAATCTCAGGTAGTATATACAAACCCTAGCTTCGTTATTTGTCTTAGTGACCAAACGCTTACTCTGTGTGAAATTTTTTGTTACAAGAGGTTTTCTTCAAGGTGAGGATTTCCTTTTCATTCCTTGGCTGGAGTTTTCAGATTACTCCTGTAGTTTCTAGCCACCTCATGATGTTCTGGAAAATTGTAAGAAATTCTGGGTATTGACTAGCCTTACTCGCCTTCTTTTTTTAATTTCTCATAGGGTACTTGGCTTCGTTATTCATTTTTTCTGCTTATAGTGTTTTTCTGGTAATCTCTTGTTTACATCTATGACCTCATCTTCAGTTTTGTTTTCAGTTCCATAGTAGATAATTAATGGTTGTTTTCTCTCTATAGCTTACATTGCTAATGGTTGTTACAGGCATGCGACCTTGTACCTCCCGGGTTGTAAGACAATGGAATGGTTGATGGAGGTTCTTTTTTGATAGCATCCGACCACTGGGGTCCTTTCTACCATGTTTCCTTTTTCGACTGCCTATCTATATCCTTGAGTTTTTTACGAAGATTTAAGGGTTACAAATAGACTATGAAGTCGAGGGTTATGGTTGTCTGCACAACGTTAGGTTCTGGCTTATTATAATACCTGTTGAAGTCATGTTAATACAAGTGCTTTAACTCTTTTCAACCCTAATTGGGGTTTGCTGTTATCATTAATTTTTTATGAATGGTAATTTGTGATGGGGCTACAACCCACGACTATAAATTTAAATGTTTTTGAGATGTAATGGAACAAATTGTTTTTGGGTTTTTAGATGTTGTAGTCTGCTTCTCGTCTCATTAGTAAATTATGGTGCTCTTCGTCTTATTCTTAAATTATGATATTATTGTGTTAAAATTTCCTTTCGATTAGTATTCTGTTCCTATTGAACCTTATATGAAAAGATAATAATTTTTCCTCCTCTAGGGTTGGACATTGGAATGGACTAGGGTTGCAGGCTTATCCATCTCAGCTTGGGTCTAAACTGGTGCCTTACCAAAGTTATGTCACCCTTTTCTATTGTTAAGTGATAACCCCACTGGTGATTAAACCTTGTGTCAAGTGGTAAATTCTTGTTAATATTTAGAACAGAAAACTAGTCTCTTATTTTTTTAGGATTACTTGTAGTCTAAACCTTGAAGAGTAAACCGTTCAGCCGTAATATGTTTCCTTTCTTTGTCATTACATCCAGGCAGGGTCTCTTATTCGAGGGTTATGATTATGTCGGCTTCATGGGGAGAGCAATACCATACCACATGGGTTCATATTGGGCGATATATGTTGAGGAGAAAATGACATAATATATTGAGCATATAATAGTGGGTAAACGGTTTTTATATTGGAAGGTATAAAAAATGGAGCTCAAAGTTAACGAAAAAATATAAAGGGGTATAAAAAATGTTAATGAAAAAATGGATACCTACAATATCTAGTGAAAGTAGGGCTTTTTTAATTGGGAAGATGTATTGGGTTTGTATTGGTAGGGGTTAAATAATTATATTTTTTTAGGTATTTTCCAATATGCAATCAAATTAAGGGTATTATATAGTACGCCATGAACGCACATGATATGTGAGAGTTTCATTGACTAAATCCCCTGTGGTTATGATCTACCCTGAATAATCTTGTAACCTTCCAACAATATGCCCCTTCTAGTCACAGGTATCTTAGGGCTCACTATTTTTTATATACAGGTTCCTATGACCACTTTGTCCAAATTGACAGGGCTTATTTCCTTTAAACAGGAAAGAACCCTAAACAATATACACATATTAATGTTCTTTTCCGGGACACCTTAACACCTTCTATGTTTTCATATTTATGTAACAGATAACTTGTAATATTTTCATTCAACCATTCAAACATACACATTTCTTATACATTAAATCTTTTGATAACACATAAACCTTAAGTACTTATCTAGTTGTCTATAAAGTCAAGAATTTCACTGAGAGATTGCTCCTCCCAATCATGAGAATGAAAATTATGTCTGATTCTCCCCTCGACCTTTCAGTCTCCAGAACAGTACTTAGATAGTAGCCCCTCTAAGACCAAGTCCTTGGCATCAAGACTTCCTGTCCAACCAAGAAATTTCTGCTCAAATCAAGGCCTCCACTAGTTCACAACCCAGCTCAAGAGTACCCTTAGGAGCATCCTGCTTGATTTTTTTCTTGCTTCTCCTTTCTAATGCCTCCAACCAATTTTCTCCTTGTCTTCCTTGGAATCCTGTTGCCTCTGAGATGTTTTATCTCCACGAAGAGAGAATAACTAACCATCTAACTATATCTCACAATCTCATCTTGGGTCGCTTGGCGTGAATTTCAAAGACTTGTCGTTTCCCTTTAACAAAATAAATTAATAAAATGTTTATGTAAAACAAATTCTCGTGATGAGTAGGCTTTTCCTCTAAGCCATTATCCACTAATTCTGCATAGTAATTAAGAATTAAGAATATTTACAATACCTCGGGAGTGTTACACATACAATATAACCTTAATTTAAAATTCAAAACCTAAATATATTTTACAATAATATTAAAAAATTTCCACCTTTAAAATTAAAATATATTTTATAATAACATATATAATTTAGCCCCAAAGGTAACTTAGCTCCATTCGTCTAGAGCCACATGCTAGGGTCTAATATTGTTGCTCATCACATGTTAGAGTCTCTTTCAATCCCTTTGGGTGAGGTCCCATAATCACCTTGACTGTTTACTAGGTTTACCATTAATGAAATGTGAGGGTTTCCCCTCCTTTACATCCAAGTAAAAAAAAAAAGGAATAATTTCTTAAAATTAAGTGAAAATTTTCTAAAATATTGAATATATAATTTAACACAAATTTAATGGAAGAAAAAGAAAGCTTCAAAAAATGTAAGGCTTTTTAAGTTTGAATATATATTGAATAGTATAATGCCAACCATTTTCAATAATCAACATCAAAATTTGAAAGTTAATAAATATTTTACTAGATTATTGAAAAAAACACAAAGATAAAAATAAAATTAAATTAAAAAATATTGAACATGTAAATTTTAGCTTTAAATATTTATTAAATATTAGATTTTTTAAAATCAAAAATTATAGCTCAAATCATTTAGTGTTTTAAAAGTCAAAAAATCTTAGCTCAAATGATTTGTTGAAGAATTTGAAAAGTTTATATTTTCAAATCAAGCTATATATGTATTTTGGGGACCTATGCTTGAAAATGTACTTATTGATAAGATTTTTCCAACATTTTTGAAAATGTTTGATTTCTAATGAAGTATACTTGCCATCTAAAATTGAAAATTCTCCTTATAAAATGGTGGAACAAAATGAAGTAACATTATCTGAATACTTTCATTATATTTTTTCACTATAATCTCTAATGTTTGAATGTACAAAGCTAGTTGTAGTCCCAACTCCATTTTTGTACTGCGCAAAGCATGGTGAGGGTATTTATATACCGTTCGAAATTGAATTTTTTTGAGTCCTGTGTTCTGGCAGGTACTAATTTCTCTTTTATTCTGTTTGGTTTTTGTTGTAGTATATCTCTGATTTTTCACATTGGGCATCTGCACAGTATGACACATGGCAAGAGTTCTCTGCGTCACTGGTTTGATTTTCATCGCAACAACTGTTATGAGATGAAAATTGTAACACTGTCTAAATCTCTTAAATCTGATTAATTAACAATTAATTAATTTATATAATAATTACTTTTATTATAATAAAATTCATTCTATGTTCACAACAAACATCAAATTCTAACTATGAATCAAAATATTTTTGTATAAATTTTTATTTAAAATATACTGAATGTATAAAGAGATTTAGTTATCTCAAAAATATTTCATTATAAAAATAGAGATGGTTTGTGTGATTTTTATTTATTTATTTATTTTTATTTTATTTTATTTACTTTTTATTAATTTATTAATTTATTTTTTCTTCTTTTCAGTTTGCAATTATAATGTTTTAATAAAAAACCCACTAAATTTACATGATCTTAAATTTACCTTGATATTTATGACAGTAATGTTTCAGTATAATATTTTAATAAAAAACCGACTAAATTTACATGATCTTAAATTTATCTTGATATTTATGACAGTAATGTTTCCGACCTGCTATTTGTTGTAACATTTTATTTGGTTTTGTCAAAAATTAGTGTTGTATAAATATGACATTTTATTTTCATATTTGGGTTGAAAAGAGAAACATTCATTGTTTTGATATGAAATTTTACAGTTATTGTTCTCTAACATTTTATTTTCATATCTTGGTTGAAAAGAGAAACATTGAGTTGATTTAACCATGAATTTTTTTCACAAATTTTCACATAACCTCTTAATTTCAAGAAGATTTAAGCCTTTCACCTATGCTCAATCTCAATGTTGGGTTATCTAGCTAGGTAAAGCTTATAAGAAAATTATTTCAATTTTAGATTGGAAAAAAAGTATTTAAATTTTAGTTAACATTGTAGAGTTGATTTAACCATGAATTTTTTTCACAAATTTTCACCTAACCTCTAAATTCCAAGAAGATTTCAGTCTTCCACCTATGCTCAATCTAGTTGTGTAAAGCTTAAGCTTATAAAGACCAGTGTACACCAAAAATTAGAATCCAATCATGAAATATCAGACTCCAACCTGCATTTTGATAAAATACTTAGTTGTTCAGTACCAAATGTGTTGTGGGTATTGAGAATGAACACCCCAGCACAAGACAACAAGGACAACAAGGATAGAATACTTCGTTGTTGAGTACCAAATGTGTTGTGGGTATTGAGAATGAACACCCCAGCAAGACAACAAGGACAAAAAGGAGGCTACCAAGAAAATAGAAACATATTTAGGTTTTCAAGAAAAGAGAAACGTATTTAGGTTTTATATCTTTCCAAACTAAACAACCCACAAAATTTTCCAAAGAGAACTAATTTAAGAAAACTAATTGCACCTCAAAATTTACATTTCATTTTATTCAATATCACATATAAATATTATAAATACAACCATATAACTTTTATCTTAATTATATAATCAATTTGTTGAGAAAATATCTCTACCAAACACTAAAGTAAAAATTATTTTAATTAAATTAAATCTCTCAAATCTAACTAATTAAAAATTAACTAATTCACTAATAATTACATTTATGATCATCAAATTCATTCCATGTTCACAAGACAAATCTCCATTAAAAATTAAATCTCTAGATACATGCCCATAAAATCTTAATTGGGCTCTTTAAATAATTTGGGTGCCAACCCACATTTTTTTCCACCTTTTTTTAATTGATTTCTTGTGGTTCCTAATTAAAAGAGTACAACTAGATTTTTCTTTCACTGTGTGGAGGAAGACTAGCTTTTTTTCCACCTTTTTTTAATCGATTTCCTGTGGTTCCTAATTAAAAGAGTACAACCAGATTTTGCTTTCACTATCTGATCTGGGATCTTTTAAAAATATGTTAATGGCTAGATCTTCTTGGCATATTGACAACAATCTCATGTATATTGTTAATATGATACGAAGATCTTGACATAAGAGATTTTTAAAAGCTCCCAAATTAGTTAAGGAACTAGTTTGGTTTTGTTTTACATCATAAAAGCTTTGTCAATATGACAGGAAGTTATTGACGTTAAGAGATTTTTAAAAGTTTCTAGATTAGTTAAGGAACTGGTCTCGTTTTGTTCTACTTCGCTAGTAAAAACTAAACCTGGTTGTAATATTATGGAACTAGTTAAGGAACTGGTTTGATTTTGGAAGTTCTTGACATTAAGAGATTTTTAAAACCGTCTAGATTAGTTAAGGAACTGGTTTGGTTTTGGTATGCTTTTTGTTTTGTTCCACTTTGCCAGTAAAAACTAAACCTAGTTGTACATTTTCTATCTTTCCAAATTGAAGAACCTATGAAATTTTCCAAGGAGAACTAATTTAAGAAAACTAATTGTACATCAAAATTTATTTTATTTTATTGAACATCACATATAAATATTATAAATACAACCATATAAGTTTTATCTTAATTATACAATCAATTTTTTGAGAAAATATCTCAACCAAACACTAAAGTAAAAGTTATTTTAATTGAGCTAAATCTCTCAAATCTGACTAATTAACAATTAACCAATTCACATAATAATTACATTTATGATAATAAAATTCATTCCATGTTCACAACAAACATCAAATTCTAACTATGAATCAAAATATTTTTGTATAAATTTTTATTTAAAATATACTGAATGTATAAAGAGATCTAGTTATCTGAAAAAGATTTCATTACAAAAATAGGGATTGTTTGTGTATTTTTTTTAATAATGTTTCCGACATGTTATTTGTTGTAAAATTTTATTTGGTTTTGTCAAAAACCAGTGTTGTATAAATATGACATTTTATTTTCATATCTCGGTTGAAAAGAGAAACATTCATCGTTTTAATATGAAATTTTACAGGTTATTGTTCTCTAACATTTTATTTTCATATCTTGGTTGAAAAGAGAAACATTGAGTTGATTTAACCAAAAAATTTCACAAATTTTCACATAACCTCTTAATTCCAAGAAGATTTAAGCCTTTCACCTATGCTCAATCTCAATGTTGGGTTATCTAGCTCGGTAAAGCTTATAAGAAAATTATTCTACTAATTCAAAGCTTATAAATTATTATCTATTTCAAAATTATAATAAATTTATAGATAAATGTATTTCAATTTTAGATTGGAAAAAAAATATTTAAATTTTAGTTAACATTGTAGAGTTGATTTAACCATGAATTTTTTTCACAAATTTTCACATAACCTCTAAATTCCAAGAATATTTAAGCCTTCCACCTATGCTCAATCTAGTTGGGTAAAGCTTATAAAGACCACTGTACACCAGAAATTAGAATCCAATCATGAAATATCGGATATCTCCAACCTACATTTTGATAAAATACTTCGTTGTTCAGTACCAAATGTGTTGTTGGTATTGAGCATGAACACCAGAAATTAGAATCCAATCATGAAATATCTTATATCTCCAACCTGCATTTTGATAGAATACTTCGTTGTTGAGTACCAAATGTGTTGTGGGTATTGAGAATGAACACCCCAGCACAAGACAGCAAGGAGGCTGCCAAGAAAATAGAAACATATTTAGGTTTTCAAGAAAAGAGAAACATATTCAGGTTTTCTATCTTTCCAAACTGAACAACCCATGAAATTTTCCAAAGAAAACTAATTTAAGAAAACTAATTGCACATCAAAATTTACATTGTATTTTATTAAACATCACAAATATTATAAATACAACCATATAAGTTTTATCTTAATTATACAATCAATTAGATGAGAAAACATCTCTACCAAACACTAAAGTAAAAGTTATTTTAATTAAACTAAATCTCTTAAATCTAACTAATTACCAATTAACCAATTCACATAATAATTACATTTACGATAATAAAATTAATTCCATGTTCACAAGACAAATCTCCATTAAAAATTAAATCTCTAGATACATACCCATAAAATCTTAATTGGGCTTTTCAAATAATTTGCATTCCAACCCACATTTTTTCCACCTTTTTTTAATCGATTTCCTGTGGTTCCTAATTAAGAGAGTACAACCAGATTTTGCTTTCACCATCTGAGTGGAGGAAGACCGGCTAGATCTTCTTGGCATATTGACAACGATCTCGTGTATATTGTCAGTATGATAGGAAGATCTTGACATTAATAGATTTTTAAAAACTCCTAGATTAGTTAAGGAATTGGTTTGGTTTTGTTTTACATCTCCAGCAAAAGCTTTGTCAATATGACAGGAGGTTCTTGACATTAAGAGATTTTTAAAAGCTTTTAGATTAGTTAAGGAACTGGTTTGGTTTGGTTTTGTTCCACTTCGCCAGTAAAAACTAAAATTGGTTGTACCGTTAGTTAAGGAATTGGTTTGGTTTTGTTCTACATGGCCAGTAAAATCTTTGTCAATATGACAAGAAGTTCTTAACATTAAGAGATTTTTAAAAGCTTCTAGATTAGTTAACTATTAAGAGATTTTTAAAAGCTTCTAGATTAGTTAAATTTACATAAACACCTAATAAAATATCAAACTTCATTACAGTTTAAGCTCCGAATTCCATAGTAGGCCCAACATGGAATCAACACATCAAGAAAACAACTATCATAACTAGAAAACAATGACACTTTATGCTTGTATATTAAGTAAAGAATCACTATCGTTGACATCGGATATTAACTTGACCATTTGTTTTCATGAAATGAATGACATTCATTTTTACATCCCACTTATACTAAAACAATATTTTCTATGAAAGAAATCAAATTCATTTTTATACTAATGATAGAGTGAAGTGAGGTTCAAAGAATTTCCTCATGGAGGATCCCAAACTCCTAAAGGATTTGTGGACTAAAACTTCAAGTGAGTGGCTAAATAATTCTCAACTTTAATCACCTCATCTAATTGTTAATATGTGCCAAAATCAATATCATGCAATAAATATAAGTGATACCAAAACTATTTTTTTCAATTAAATGTGAAGGCCAACAAAAAGACTCCCTTTGTAATAAGAAAATATGTTAATGTGAACTTATAATGTGTTTAGATGACTTAAATTTGCTTATCAACAGAGAGACCTTTAACTAAAAAATGTTTTGTTATTATACAATACACTTGATTGAAAGATATCAGGTAGATCATCTCAAGCACTTACAAACAAAAGAAAAAAACCCTTATAAACTATCAATATTTTGAAATGGTGAATGGTAAATATTAGATCTGGTTGAAAGAGATCAAGTAGATCATCTCAAACACTTACAAACAAAAGAAAAAAAAACTTATAAATTGTCAATATTTTGAAATGGTGAATGTTAAATATTAAGTTCAATATAGATTAGGTAGATCATCTCAAACACTTACAAAAAAAACTTATAAGCTATCAATATTTTGAAATGGTGAATGATAAATATTAGATCATACCATCAATATAATTTCCAAATATTTCCTAACCAACTAATGTGGATATGATGTGTTAAATAAGTTTATTAAATACATGATGTAGGGAAAAAAGAATGATTTTTAAGTTCAAAATGTGTAAAATAAGGTTGAAAATCTCAAACACTTACCAAAAAAAACTTATAAACTATCAATATTTTGAAATGGTGAATGGTAAATATTAGATCATACATTCAATATAATTTCCAAAATTTTCCTAACCA
The DNA here is from genome assembly GCA_031772625.1 of Pinus tabuliformis. Classification (NCBI taxonomy): domain Eukaryota; kingdom Viridiplantae; phylum Streptophyta; class Pinopsida; order Pinales; family Pinaceae; genus Pinus; species Pinus tabuliformis. Next base: position 1,252,529,041 of record CM062816.1, on the reverse strand, counting down.
ACTAATGTGGATATGATGTGTTAAATAAGTTTACTAAATACATGATTCTTATTAAATAAGTGCAAAAAGAATGATTTTTAAGTTCAAAATGTGTAAAATATGGTTGAAAAGGTATGCCAAATAGATTGATGCAATTTAAAGATCATGACACCAGTTCAATCCAATTGTATGATTTATTTTATTTTATATTAATGTAGAGTTTATAATAAAAAAAAAAAAAAAAACAACACAGATAAAGATCATGACACCAGTTCAATCCAATTGTATGATTTATTTTATTTTATATTAATGTAGAGTTTAGAATATATTAAAAAAAACAACAACAACAACACAGATATGGCTAATGGAAAGTGGAACAACCTAGTCTTCTGCCTAATGTAGAAAACCTTTGAAATCTTCCTTACTCTAGAAACACTTATCTTGAAAATGAAACTCCATACATAGTGTAGGTATTTTAGTGCACATAGAACACCATCCTAAAATTATATACTGTTCATCACAAAAACAAAATTGTGACACCATGCTAGAATTGACATAAAAATGACTCAAAATGTACACACATTATCTTGAATCCCTTCTAACAAAAACTATTATCCATTGCATTGTGAATTAAAGGTGATATGGAGAGAACTTGTGCTATGAAATATTTCATTTAAATCATTTACTTATAACAGTGCTCGAATCTTAATGAAGAACATTTTCATAAATCTTTTGGAGTTAAAATGTTGTGCATTATCTTCATTTTCAAAATATTCTAGAATATTGGCTTGGTTGGAAGCTCCCTAAAAAATAACATATGATCCGAAAAAACACAAATGCAAGTAAATAAACAAAATTGCATAAAAGTTTTACTTATTTCTTCTAAGCTATTATTTTCTATCCTATGGCTTTACAGCGTTTCCTTCCCAAGATATAGTGCAAATGCTAGTATATATTGTTTCAAATTAATTTTTGTTTTCATAATTATATATAATATATATATAAGTAAAGAAATTGACAGTGATAATGTACAGGTATGAAAAAAAAACTATTTGGAAGTCCAAACCTGCTCCCATGGGACGTGAGAGGGTGGTACGGGAGTTAGTGTATAAGGTTTGAGGTCAGTTGGCTATTACAATTTACAAGTTGTGTTTTGCATGCTGAAGCCGATATGTTAGATCCTGGCTGCTGGCAGAACACAGTTAGATGGCGATTTTGCCTGTCAAATTCCACAGTGCACTATAAAGCGTATTTCAACGGGGCAAAACACCGTTCGATGGATATTTTGCCGTGTCAAATTCCAGACTGAACGATATAACTCTTTCTCTTGCTATTATTGTACACATCTTTTTTCCTGCAACATCTTCATCAACGAATTTAATCTAGCAGTTATACATCAATTACTTTCATTTAATATGGCAGTTATACATCAATAATCTAGTTGGATAATTCTGGCATTTGGTCCACTGGCGATCAATATACATCAATAAATTTCATTTCCTGTAGCTTTGTATTATTTTGGCATTTGGTCCAATGGCAGGTGATTGATGGATGGGATATTTGGTCAAATTCCATACCGCACTATAAAGCGTATTTCAACGGGGCAAAACAGCGTTCGATGGATATTTTGCAGTGTATAACTCTTTCTCTTGTTATTATTATTGTACACATCTTCTTTCGTGGAACATCTGCATCAATTAATTTCATTTCCTGTAACATTGTATTATTTTGGCATTCGTCAAACGGCGGGTGGTTAATGGATGGGACATTGGTGGACACATTCCGCTAAGGGAGGGAGATTTTTATTGGTGTTCTGCATCAATGAGTGTAGCAGGGGAGTTTTCGATAGGAATTTGAAGTTTTAGTCACAAAAACGTGTTTGAATTTTTGAATTTTTTTGTTTTTTATTTTTTAAATAGATTTAAATTTAAAAAAAAATATTCAAGTGAAAAAAAAAATTGCTGGTTGATATAGTATACCAGTACATTTTACCATTGATCTTAAAATTATATACTGCAAGTATCCCATATTATTTTAAATAGAAAACAAAAATATATAAGCTATGATTGTAAGTTCCAGATGTATTCCAAGTATTATATCTAAACATAAAGTATTATATCTAAACATAAAACAGCAAGAAGTAAAGTTCAGCTATAAAACCACAAAAAAGACTAAATAACTGAGAATCCAATATTAAGGGAGTAAAATAGAAACCTAGTCTTTCATAGTATTTTCAAATTTATGTAGCCAGTGCCATCTGTGAGGCTCTTTTTAGACAGAGTGTCAACAACTATATTAGATTCCTGGAAAATATGTTGAAAACTGATGTGCTGAAGGGACTGTTTGAGGTAGTTGATGTGGAAAATCCAACCATCCCTGAAAATTTTAGAGTCTCTATATATGTGAGTAATGTATGGAAATTTCTGAATAACCAAAAGCGATCCCCAAAATGCCAAAAGCCCCAAAGTAAAAAAAAAAAATCACACATTAAACTTGTAATCTGACCAAAAATATTTAACAAAAAAAACCCTTAAAAACGAAGAACAATCACCCTGGTCCTTACGGTGTATAGCAACAGCATTGCAAATCTGTATACGGCTCTTTCTTTCATAGTTTTGTTTTTATTTTAAGAAATTACGCGGAAGCAACGTTGCAGACCTCTATACGCCTCTTTCTTTCATAATTATATATTCTTACCGTCTAAAGTAACTTCGCGGAACATCTCATTCTCCACTATTAAATATAAATACCCTGCAGCCGGGTGGATGTTAATCGGAATTCATTGGTGGTTTGCATCGAAGCAGCGTCGCCATAGAAATTTTCGGGCACTCAAGTCAGAGTTTGAGTACTAATTACACTGTTCTGAGAAATTCATTTCCTCCTTTCGTTTGGATCTTATTCAACAATGGATTTGTTCCGAGGAAGCCGATATGTTATGCACTTGTGTATTATAACACTCCTTTGCTGGTTTGGTTGGCTCTGTGATCTTGCATTGGGACAGGTAAGTGAAGCTTTAACAGGTTCTGCTAATTTTTCAGATATACAGTTCACATGTGTAGCCAATTTAGTTGCTTTCATTACAATTATTTTAAGAGCCAAGTATTATGGGTACAAAAGCGGAAAGGCCAACCACCTAAGTGACAAATTGAAGAATCTAAATGGGTTGAAAGTACTGACCACCAATAGGGGAGAACTAGAGGAATGTTCTGTTGTTATGTTATCATACCAGATGCCCAGGCCCATTCGTTCGACGCAGAGGTTCATGAACTATCTCTCCAACCTTTATGATGTGCAATCTATCTTTTTGCAGTGCCTCCCTTTACAATCTGTAGAAATAGCTGTAGAGATGTGCACAGATGCCTGCACAGAAAATCACAACGGTAGATGCGGATGCATTGTCTTCAATACAGTGGAAGATATCACGATGATGCTTGTTCGTCGGATGCCCGGAACTCTGAAAAAACTGTCTGCTTCCCTGAGCCTACTCCCATCTTTGCGCTGCCTGAGAAATGGCTGCCATGGCTGCAACCAGGGGACTGTTGCATGTAGAGAATGATAGATTGAGAGAGGGTGACTCCCAGGTGGAATCCCCTGCTGCGGTCTGTGAAATACTTGATCTTAAATCCATCCATAAAGTGGGTGCTTGCATCTGCATTCCAGTGCGTTCAGCCAACGATGATGAGTGGACGAATCAGCTGATAAAACTTTTGAAGCCTGAAGATGAAGAATATAGAGGTGCCGTTATCAGAAAAGGCAGAACCAACGCTTCTTCTGCCCTCCAAAATTACAAGGCTGGGAATGGAGAATGCGATGCCGAAGAAAAATACGTGTTTGCTTCCTTGATTGTAGTGCCAAGGTTGATGATGCTATTAATGACTCTTGTATTAACTTTCTGGCTCAAACTCGATGGTTTCTCCAGCAACTTGCTCTCCTACTTTGCACTGGGACGTTATTGTGACTTTCCCGCACATTTATTTCTGAGTAGAACTCGGGTCAAATCCAATGAGAGGAAGACCAATGTATGCCAAGTGTTCTTCTTTAAACCTGCTCTTCAAACATGGCTACTCTCAGACGACTCATGTACCGTTGTGTCCTGGATTTGCACTATGAGTTGGATGGTGCTGGTTGCAATGGAAGGAGGCGCTAACAAATGGTATCATACGGATTCTATGCCGCCCTCTAAACCTAGGATTGCTGTCATATTGATAGGCATTTGTATTGCTTTGTTCATGGATGGCTTTGATTTGAATCTATGTTTGCAAATGAGAAGCATGCGTCGTTTTAAGGGAAGAAATCATGGAAGGGATGCTCTTATCATTTGTGCAATCATTGTTTTGCAAATGATTTGCATTGTAGTCTGTAGCGCAATAGCGGGTGTCGTGGGTATCAATTTTTTTGGGAGATGGATATATAGTGCTTTGCACAGCCTAGTTTGGTTGAAATGGTATATAGGCATCCATATCTTCTTTAGAGTTCGTCCATCTTCACGGGAAAGCGAACTGAACTGGTGGTATGATAGCTGTGGACTGTACATCGGCTGTTCTGCAGTCTTGCTTAATGCGATCCTAGCTGGTATTCGAGCTAAGTGGGAGTTCTCATAGAGACATACATTTATATTCCATGTACTACACATTTGAATGTGAAACTTATAGCCCATGAGATGTTTATTTACTTATTGGTTGGTTTAGGCGTTTTTATGTGTTATTAAGGAGTTTATTATAATTTATTACTTTATTACCACATAGTTATACAATATATTTATATGGGGTATTAAATTTTTCATTGTTCGGATAATATCAATTTCAATGCTTCTTTTTTCAATTAATCAACCTATGTCTTTATCTTTTATGTCCATTATGTTTTTTTTGATATACTCTCATGTCGCCCTTTCCTTGTAGTCATTTGCCCTCCCATGGTCAAGCATGGCCTTATCTATTAAGTTCTATCTAGAGTGATTTGTTTTCCCAAGACTTTCATATACAAGAAGAGCAACAACATGTAGTCTCAATTTTATTATAGTAAGGTTCTTCCAAAACTCTCTAGATTACCATAGCCATTATTTGTTCATATAAAATAGACACATAAACATAAATATACATGTATTATGGTAATCTCTTTATATTTAAGTCAAATTTTACTTATTACAATAAATTTTTTCTCAAAAAAAAAAGAAATTCCATATAGTTCTTAATTTTTATTTATATAGATCGTAGTCTTTATTTCAATTGTGGTTTGCTTTTATGGTCATATCTAAAATATTTATTTAAATGACTCTATTTTCTCATCTTAAATTTCTATAAAAAAATTTACACCATATTCAATTAATAGCTATGCTACTAGGTAATAACTATTTGAATAAAAAATTCAACAGTCTACACATATTTTCATTTCCCAAAATGCCCTAATTGTCAGACCTGAAATGCATTCAGATATTTTTGGATAGTTGATCTTTGTGTACTGTAAATTTTAATGGACTATAATATCATGTAGATTTGTTTTCACTTTTTATCTCTAAACAATGGTGGTTGTAATATTTGTTATTTTGATTTTGGGTAATTGTTTTCATAAATAAACATCTCTTTTTTACAACAATTTCCTTTTTTTAAATTATAGATTAATTTCTCTTTCATCTCATTACATTTTTAGTATCTTTCACACTTAGCTTTATTCAAGCTGTTGTAAACGCTCTTTTATAACCCATGAATTAATTCACGTGAACATTTATTTATTTATCAAATAAATATACACACTGAATTATTTTGCTCACTTTTTCTCGATATTTTTAAGACTTAAAATGTTTGATAGATGACTGTAATTTCATGCTTTCAATACCATCAATTAAAACTATTAAAATGCTTGTTACATGCCAACAATTCCACAGTTTCAGTACCGTTGAACATCCAAAACTTTACACCCCATAGTTCTCTCATAAATAGCACTTCTTTAGAATGAAAAAAATACTAAATTATAGATTGATGCGCCGCACGACACCTTCTTGCTATTTTATATGCGCCTCAATGCGCCAGTAATAGAAAGTAAATACTAAGAGGAAGAATATGCATCCTATAAACCAAACGAAGACACCTTCAGCCAAATAACAAACTTGATGGTAATAAAGCATAATTTTAATTACTAAATGTATAAGCAATCCATGAATATATACATAATTATATCATCCATGAATACACATATACATAAAATTGGTTTTTGAGTAATTTATAAAGTGGAATACCATTCACATAAATGCATTTAAATCACATAAACATATAAATTAAGATATCAAATCTTGATTAAAGGAAGTCTTTTCCAAGTTCCCTCCAACATCTATAAGGTAGAAGCACACTAAATCCATAAATGCATGGCTGCCATCAATTTATTTGATGCTACCAAATTAATTGTTTTTTATGAAGGCATACATAGTCCTTTCATGAACCTCTTCATTAACATTTTATTGTCTTTATCTTTTATCCTTAAAACTCAATATTATAGGCAATGTTATCATCAACATCTTTAATCACCATAACCTTTTTATTGCACATATATATCAACATACTAAGTGAGTTTAGTAAAGGTAAAAATATTTTTGATATATAAAGGTTGTTTAATCTTTGAATGCAATCATCTGAGATAAAATGACATGTCAAGTTATATTGGTTATGAGCTAATAATCATGATAGGTTAGGAGTTGTAATCACGTTATACAAGTGAATGTTACTATAATTATCCATGTGTGAGTCTATAATGTTGTTGGATATGGAAAGGTTATATCTTTACATAAGCATTCAATGATCTCCCTATTTGTATTTATTACCTTCTTTCCAACACTAAGACACTATTAGAAGAGAATGGTTTCTTGAGGATTGTTGAGCAAACAAAGGAAATACCTTCTAGTACACCTAAGTGATTATTTAGTATAGAAATGGTGTATTCCTTGTGTTGAGTTGGGTTGAAGATGAAGGTATCTAGATGGTTAACAAAATGTGGGGAACATGATTGAATGATGCATTGGCCAGAGCTTCCAACTCATCATGGTGGAATATATTGCATAGAAATATAATGTTCTTGAATGAATACAAATATGTGTTGAGTAATATGCATGAATAAATTATGTAAGTGTGGAAGATGTGGTTGTGCATACATATACATTGTCATATCTGCTTAAATACGTTATGTGAATACACGTTTTTATTTTGTATTATTGTAATTAATATGATAATAGTTGAAATGATTGTAGTATTGATAAATTCAAAACTTTTGATACCATTTCAAGAGTTGTTTTGGATGTTGGAGTAAAAAAATGGTAATGAGAGAAGATAATGACTAAGAAGATATGAAAATAAAAGAAATCCATGATGAATTTAGTGATTATTTCCTACACAAATCAATGGTAATTATTATATATATATATATATATATAGATATAGGAAATCTAGTTGTTGTAATAACTATTTTAAAATTTGGTTGAAAGAAACATATATGACTCATAATACTTATATGTTTATAGTTTATAGTTATGACACAAGAGGTTGGTGAATATAATTGGCATGAGCAAATGATGATTATTGTAATCTATAGATTCTAGGAAGAAGGCCACTATGACAACACTAAGATCCCATGTCTATCCTTTTGTTGCATATGAAAGGCTTGGCAAGATAGATCAACCCAAAGCAGATAAAGGAATGCTTGAGTTTGTAAGGGAAAGTTACTGCAAGGAAGGGAAACTTGAGAGTGTTCCCAAAAGCAAAATGCAATTGAAGGACATTAAGAATTTAATTAATTATGATAATGTTACCCCACATGGGGGAGGAATGTAATGTCCCTCATGAGCATATAGCCTAAGTGTATGATAAATATGTGGTATGTTTTCCATTTCATTTTATTTGAATTAATAAACTAATAAACAAGTGAACCTACAAGGGGTGATAAACTCCTTGGGAGGACCATGGGGGTAATGAGTAACAAAAGGAAGTAGGGACTCGTGAATTAATTGTATTTTTTATTAATTGGCACTATCCTTATTCCAAGCATCATACCATTATCTTATGTGCCTTAAGTATTATTATTTCAAAGTTTTTGTGAATGGCACATGGTTCTCATGAAAGTCCTGAGTACACGCAACCTTTGGAAGAGAATTGTTCCAATTACTTTAAGGAGTGAAATTCCAAGGATTTGAATTATTCTCTAGTTTATATAATAGTGGAAAAGGGAATTATACTACCATATTATTGTTGCTATAAAATTTAGCATTCCAATTATGTGAAATCCATGCCTATGTTCATGATTAATTATTGGATTAGGAGGAATTTATTTATAATTTACTTTACCTAGATTTAAACACTAGAGACATATTGACCATCCTATGGGGGAGCACGAGAGTGAAGTGAAATATTTAGCAGTGGATGCAATCTAATTCCTTATGTTGTGCATGGATGAAGGTGAAAGAAAATACTATAGAAATAATGTGCTACAAGATAATTGTTGATTTTTGTGTAGCATCAAGAGGTATTCCCCCATGATAAGAGGTCACCTAAGTCATGAAAATTAAAATTGAAATTATCTTTTTCTAGGCATAATTTAGTATGACAGCTAGGGTCATAGTCAAATTGTGAAATGCACTGCAAATATTTTATGAAAATAATTGAAAAAATGGGCTGAGATGGGTTCCAGAGACTGGATATGGTTGCTTGTCTGGGATGGGTTGAGTTTCTTGTTGAATAAAATATGGACTCCTTATGATCGCCATTAAAGGCTAGCTAGTGTGTTTTTAATGGCTTGGTATTTTCATAATTTATGGAGGTGAGAGAGGAAGGATGTAAGCCCATGCTTTCCTAGAAAACTCTACAAGGAAAAAGGGACAAGAAGTAAAAGAGAAAAAGGTGTAGGATACCATCTAGTAAGTATGCAATCCACTCATAGCAACACGCTAACTAATAGGAATAAATCTGGGGGACAATTGGACACATAGACCCTTCTTATTAGTTAGTAGGATTGTGGTAGGTAGAAGTCATAGTCAGTAGGGAAGGAAGGAGGGAATTCATCGTGCTATGAAAAGGTCATTCGAGCAAGAGAGAGGGAGCACAAGAACCAAGGGAAGAGGATTGTGAAATAAGGAAGGAAGAGGAAAAACTTGACTTGGTGGGAAAAAGGGAAATTGGTGTGTGAAAAGGGGGATTTGAATAGTGAAATAGTTGCAAGGGAAATGCAAATAAGATCACAGGAGTAGAGATGATTGAGTTGCTGGAAAAAATGCAGAAAATTCGATTTGAATAGGGGAGAATAACGCTTGAATAGGAGAAGAGAAACAAATCCAGAGGGAGTATAACTCAGAGAAAAGAAGTGGAAAATTCAAGAAAAACATAGGGCACCAAAGAAACAATTTTTGGGTTGGAAAGAAGTCAGGAAGAAAACACTTACAAGTGAGGAGGTAATTTCCTCTTGAATACCCATTGATCAAAGGGTGGAGATGGTGTTTCTCATATATCACTAAGGGTCGAGGTGGAGGAATTACACCTTGGAAAATTCTTGGAAGATTTTTGAATGCTTCCTTATTGTTTGATTGATTTTGTTGTGGTTTTGGAGTCCCCAAGTTGGGTGGAACCACAATGTTCCTCTGCACTAGTTCACTACATATCAATTGGTCTGAGGAGATGGAAAGATATCTAGAGTCCTTGGTTTAACTAGTAGTTGTGCATAAATCCCTTACAAAGAGACCCCATGGTCTCTCGTATATGGCTTGGGGGTGATAACTGCAAGTAAAGATTAGCTACAACTCTCTACGGTTGGGTGGAGAGTCATTGTCTCTGAATCAATTGCCAAAAAGATTTAAAGATAAGTGTTCCTCATGTGTTTTCTATAATAATGAATATGTGTTACATTTTCGGTTTGGAATGGAGATATTAATGTATGGAACCTTTTTTGTGGCTTGTGGTCTATAAACTTGACTAATACATTGTTGTTTCATTGATTTAGAGGTGGTGGAACAATATATCATTCTTTGATTATGTTTTACAGTAGATGGCATGGGAACAATTGTATAATTACAATGGAAAAAAAGATTGAACTAGCTATAAGCCCATACTAGCACTGTGTATTTCTAAACAACAATATTGACCATTTCTTCCTTTTTGACCTTAACTGGCCTACCTAATCCTCATGGATTTCATTCCAACTCTCTAGTAATGTACGCTTTGGTTCTTGGGCTTCTATTCCATTTTGTTAGGTTCATGCATCAATAAGCCTTAATTTAGAAGTTGTTAATAAGATTGTTCCACGTGTTTGTTTCCTTGGTTTAAATCTCCTGAAATAGGGAGGGTAATTGCACTTAGGACATATATGTGGTGAGATTTGAATTATCCTTAATGAATGCGATGTCCTATATATATATATATATATATATATATATATATATATATATATATATATATATATATATATATATATATATATATATATATATATATATCAATGATACTGTGACTAGAAAATATGAGTCATTAAACTCTGGTAGGTCCTCTATTCCAGGAGGGTTAATTTCCTTCATATGTTAGACATGTTAATGATTTGAGCAAAAGATCAAGGTTAATGCTTATATTATTTAAGATACATTGTATATCATGATTGTATGTCTTTTTCCAAAGGTGGAGTTATTGATATGAGTATGTAGTGTATTATATGAAAGTGGTCTTATCATTTCTAGAAGGATAATACTATACCACATATTTGTAGTATTTACCACTGACATTGTTCTTCTCATGTCTCCAGTTTGGAAATTAGCCATAGTCCATTTAAAAACATTGTGAGGAGTTTGATGTTATTGTTGTTCAGCTAGGAAACCGGATTCGTCCTAAACCCCCTGCGAATCCCGAATCCGGCGAATCCGACACGATTCGGTCTGGATTCGTGTCCAAATCACAGGACACGTCGTGTCCGTTTCGGACACGTCGTGTCCGTTTCGGACACGTCGTGTCCGTTTCGGACACGTCGTGTCCGTTTCGGACACGTCGTGTCCGTTTCGGACACGTCGTGTCCGAGGGCGTGTCACGATTTTAGGACACGTGTCTGGTTTCCAGGACTTGCTAAGCTCAGCGCGGGTATGAAAAGGGCGTGTTTGCTCATTAATATTTTCATTTGGTAAGTGATTTGTGCTATTGCAGCAAGGAGTAGAGCATTTTGGCAGCTTCATAATCAAGTCTAGGCCCTAGTATTGATATGCTATTCATGGTAATGTTAAATTCTTAAAGTAAAAGTGACATTCTCCTTAATCTTCATTTTCATCCTTTTACTTAAATTTTTAACATTACCATGAAATGACTCAGGATGTTTGAGAGTGGTTCCGGCCTCATTGGATTTCATATGGAGAAAGTAGAATTTTAGATTTCATTCAAAATCCAGCAGACTTATCAGTTTTTCAGGATTTTAGGATTGGGGGATTGCAATGTTTCCATTGAATTTTTTCATGTATTAGGGTATGGAACTCGTATTTAATCAAGAGCACCAAACCAAGAGCTTCTGAATATGTCGCTCTCGCTCCCGTTTTCGCTCCCGATCCCAAGTAACATTGTTCCTGATGATATGGGTCTGGACACCATTGTTGAGTTGGCATTGGCCAACATGGATCTCAATGATCCAGTGCTAGAGCCTGTTAGATTTGATGACTTAGAGGGGTCAGCCTCCATACCAGTAGATGCAAAGGCGACTATGGATACAGGGGAGGAGGAGGATGTAGAGGAGAGCAGTGGGGACCATGATGATGGGGACAGTGATGCTGATTCTGATGCTAATTGATGCCTTGAGGCTTGTATACCTGTAGTTGTTTTATATTTTCTATTTCTATTTGCCATTGGCATTGCACCAACACTACCTATGTAACACATTTTGATTTGATGACTTAATGAGAAAACTACAGTTGTCAGTGTGTTTATCTTACTATCTTGTACTTGTAAGTTGTCTTTCAGTTATGAATTATGAATCATGATTTAAATTTTTAATAGATTTATCATTTATGTGACCAGTACCACTGACATTTATTTGAATTTTGTATGTACTATGCATGCTAATAGCTATAGATGAAGATCTATGTTTGAAATCAATAAATTTGTATCATTAATTAAAATTTGTGTAAGAAATATGATAATATCTAATTTTTAATATATATATATATATATATATATATATATTTTTAAATATATATTTTATATATATATATATATATATATATATATATAAAATATATATTTAAAAATATATATATATATATATATATATATATATATATATATATATATATATATATATATTTTAATAAAATAATATATAACGTGTCCTGTTCCGGGGGGTCAGCGTGTCCCGAATCTGACACCACGAATCCTGAATCCTACGTGTCCCGAATCCCCGTGTCAGGTGACTTAGTTGTTCAGTAACCAACTCTGAATATTAGAGAGCTCAAAAATAAGGGACTCGTTATCATTTGTAGTTCTGGAGATGCCCTGTGACACAATTGATTGAATAAATAACCAATGATCAAATTTATTATATTAAGGTCCTCGGTGTTTGATAGAATTCTTGAGGTCTATTTCTAGATGAATTTTGAATGGCGTAGTATTATTGGTCAATAATAGAATAGATATTCAATTTCATATCATTATCAATTGCGGTGTCAAAATGTGTTCTGCACTGTGCCCAGATGGGGTTATTCCATTGTAATATAAACACAAATGTTAAGGTGACTAGATATGTTTGGGGCGGTCCACATTAGTCTTTTCCTTGTTAATATTATATAACCTAAATTAATATGACAAAACGAGCTCAAAGGAGGCTAGTAACATTAAAGTCTAAATTAATATTATTATGAATCTCTTTTCATAAGAGATTATGGTAGAACAATGGTATGAGAGATATTGTACAACGTCTCTGTCAAACTTCCTTACCATGTTATAAGTATAAATTTGGTGGTCACAAGATGTGCAGAAAGGAAAGTCACATAAGTTCCGTAAATGGGGAAAATGCTTCATTTTATGGTTATAAATGTTATGGTAAGTCAAGTCTTTTAAAAGGGAAAAACCATAAGATATATGTATTTCCACCGAATTACATGGCATTGGAGGCTTAGATTCTAGTGCCCTATTCATCACTCATGCGCTACAACGTGTAAACTGATTCAGTGCATGTGAGGGCCAAAGCCCACAAGGATATGCATCATGACCAATGGCATGATAATAGGAGTTTAATAAAAATTATTGGAATTTGACATGTCCCTTTATTTTATTTGATATTACCTTCATCACATTAGGTGCAAAAAGTAACCAGTTGGTGTAGTTAGGGGTGTGTTGCTTGCCCCTCCCACATTTTCCCACTTGCACAAGCTCAGTAGGGTAAATATGAGCTTAGTGTCACTATGATATGACGCAACCTCCAAGTTCCAATTATGGAAGTAGGGCATACAAAACTAAATTAAAATAACATCCCTCAGATATTATAGATCACTTAGGATCCTACCAACCAACCCACGTGGTCAATCCTTGAGATGGAACTATTTTTCACTAGGTTTACTCCCCAAACACACCCTTTACACACTGTGCATGTGGTTATGAGGTTCCAAAAACATCCATAAGCATGCGTACATGCGGTTATGGCCCAAAATTCCCTATTCATTACATGTGGTCATGAGATCTCTTTTTAGGTTAGCCTCCATACCACTGCCCAGAATTTCCTGTAACTTTCTGGAACCGTGGCAATGATGATAAGAATGCTACAAAATCCAAACTTGATTAGGATTTTTACCTAGAATTTCCTAATGAAAGATAAATATTTTGTCATATAGATAGTAAACATATAAGCTTCAAGTCATGGATGCATAACTAATCATAAATTTTTGAACTTGATCTAGAAATTACAAAGAAGGCTTAATGCCCTCTCAACCTAGCTACAACAACACTTGTTATCCCATGCATTCATCAACCATTCAATAAATTATCATATCATGAACAAGATTTGTAGCTAGAGCACATCATAAAACCAACCATATAACCAACATATAACCAAAATAGAAACTATGACAAATCAACCATAACATCACCATAATAACTGGTATAAGTGCTCATAGATCACAATAGGAAAATAACTCATATTAATATACAAAAATTCCAACCAAGTCAAATACTTCCACCTACCACCTGACCATAAATTGGGCTGAACCAAATCTCTCTTTCAGCCAATCACCCTCATGCCATAATCCAAGAATAAATGTGGGATTATAAGGGTTAAACCAAAATAAAACCATCTAGGGCTTTCAAAGGCCAAACCAACTCAACCCTTAAGAACAATGATCTCACCTATATGGTTCAAAAATTACTAACATAAACCAGATTCATCTCTACCCATGTTGTCTAGGGCTCCAGGAACTAGTTATTCAACCCATAGCCTCCAAGGAACCCAAGCTATTACAAGGCTCCTAAGATCTCCAACCTCAACCCAAAGAATCCAGGGAAACAACTTGTTTTAGGGCTCTAGAGAATTTGTCCCAACCCAAATCCATAGATAACATAAGAACCAATGAAAAAACCAAATGGGGAACCCACTACATCATGACTATCTAGGGAATGGCAAGGTAAGGTTGAAACCACTGTCAATCCAGGAAAATCTCCATGCTTATGAAAACACGTAACTAAGGAAACACATGCATATACAATGCATCCAAAAACCATCAAGGGGATCACACATGCACTCTATTACTTGAAAAATAAGCTTGATGTAGATTCTAATCCAACTATCTCCTTGTGCTTTGTTGCACTTCCTTGCTTTCCTTTGCTTTCCATCTACTTTCTTACTATTCTTCTTCCAAATCCAAGTGAATGCTAAAGTGCTCCAAGAATAGTATAAGTTTGTAAGAGAGCCAAATGCTAGACTGACAAAAGTTGAACCAAAAGCTAGTAATTTTTGCTCTGATGCCTTTTTATCATTGATGTCTCACTTTTCTTCACTTTCCTCAATTTTTCCTCTAATTTCCCTTGCATGCAAATTTTTGTCGCTTCACCTTCATTCTCTCCTATTTTCATTTATTTTCATAACTAAATTCCAATTATTTCCTCTTTTCCTTTTCCAATTTCCATCTCCATTAATAAACCAAAAGTGATGCCCACTACAATGTTTTCCCACCATTCAACTTGGAATATGTGTCCCATGACCTTGGTCTTATTTTATTTACATGGAAAATCAACCAGGGGTTGTTAAAAACCCCTCCCCCTTGGGTTAACACAATCCTTGGTGTTCAATGATGCTTATAACAAGAAAAACATGTTTCCCATGGAGTTTTATAATATAACTCGATGCAAAATTGATATCATACCAAACTATTGAAAACATGAACACCATAATGCTTATTGGAGATTTATAGCACAACTCATCACATTATTTACAACACACACACACACATATATAAAAAACACATAACCAACACATCTACTCAACCAACAAATAAGGAAGGATACAAAGTCCACATCCGATCAACCATCTCCCATATAACGTCATCAGACGGAAAGTGCTTCCATTACACTTTAACCTGCTCTATTCCTTGTTTTTAGAGCATGAGCTGTTTCTGCTACAAAATGCACTAAGGTTCTAGCTAGAAATCTCCCTCTGGTTCCACCTAAAATACAAACCAATCAGTCACATGATTGACATCTTGGACATATCTCTTAAGCAATTAAACATGGAAAATATCACGGAATTTCACTGTTGGAGGTAGTGCAAGTCAGTATGGCACTGGTCCAATCAAACCACTCAAGGATCTCAAAAGACCCTCAATAATGAGGTGTCAGCTTGAAACATGATCCAATCCTCAAGGAGCTCCTTTTGAGATTGATGCACAAATACATGTTCTCCCCAACCTCAAACTCCTTAAATGGTCTACTCTGATATGCATAACACTTTTGTATGTCTTGTAATGCATTTAGATTCCTCTTAATAACCTACATCTCCTAATCCACTTCAGCCAACATATCCAGTCCAATCAACACTCTATTCACTATATCATTCCAGTTTATGGGAGTATTGCAACTCCACTCATAAAGAGCCTCAAATGGATTCATCTTCAAGTATTCTTGTTAACCCTCAAGAATATTGTTAACACTCTTGGTCTGTCCATATGTATGTAGATGATAAGTTGTACTGAAATCTAATTTTTTTCCCCAAGCTTACAAACAATGCCTTCCAAAACTTGGAAGTGAACTTGGCATCTCTGTTTGATATGATCTTCTTGGGAACACCATGCAATCTCACTATCTCCCTGATGAAGATCTAAGCTACTCACTAGCTGAATTAGTAGACTTCAATACATTGAAGTGAGCTACCTCACTCAACCTGTTAACGATAACCATGATGGGATCTTGTTGTCTGGATGTCCTCGACAAACATGTAATGAATTCCATGGAAATGACCTTCCATTTCCATCCTTGAATCATAATAGGATGCAACAAAGTAGTTGGGTGTTTATACATAGCTTTCACCTGCTGATAGTCCAAACCTCTAGCAACAAACTCATCCACATGTTTATTCAAGTTCGACCAATGTTAGAACTAATTGACTACTATCAAAGTCTTCTAATATACCAGGTGGCCTGAATACAACTTTAAATGAAACTCCCTCAGGATAAGCTTCTTGACCTCACTGCTATCTGGCACATAAATCTTGTTCTTGAATCTAACCAAGCCATATGATGTGAGTTGATACTCCTCACCTATGTCACCCTATTTCAACATTTGCTTCAAATACTGATACTTCTAATCATGATGCCTGTATGAAATATTTTCTCTTGTAAATATGTCCCATAAGAACTCACAGCTGAAATATGATTCACCTGCACTCTCCTACTCAAAGCATCTGCAACCTATTCTCCTTGCCATTGATGTAGCCAATTATCTAAGGGTAGCCAATTATCTAGATTGCCTGGATTTTAGATTGGGTTGGTTAGAAAATTACCTCAATTCACTACGATCACTCATCAAGAAAAACCTCTTTTCAAGAAGATAATGTCTCTACATCTTCAATGCAAGAATGAAAGCTACCAACTCAAGATCATGAGTCACATAGTCTCGAACATGCTCATTCAGCTTCATTGATTCAAAACATACCACCTGTCCTTCCTGCATCAAGACTCCACCAACTCCAAGAAATAGGAAGTAAAATATATCTACTATGATTGATAAAGTCTTCCTCACATAGTTATTTTCAAGTTTTTTGTTGTATAGCTACCATGGTAGGAATCACTAAGAAGCATGATAGGATGCATTATGGCATCATAGACGCATACGATTGAAAGAAAGAGTTCATGACATTATATTATAGAAGCATGAAAGACAAGTGAAATAGAAGTCTATAGAGGTCACTTAAAGCAATATGTAGCTATTGGTAACCTGATTTGAAGAATAAGTAGTACCTATGAGAAGAAATAAGTCATCTAGTATAAATCTCATCATACATCATTCAAGAGGAACAATTGTTGGATAAGGATAATTAAGATCCTTCGTTTGAAACTTCATTGGAAGGTTCACCTATTGAAACAAGAAAATGTCTCACCAAGAATTCCACCTTGTATGGGAGTCATGAATAAAGGTATGATGTCATAAAATCGAAGCAGGTCAAGTTGATTGAAGTTCTTTCAATCATAGAAGTTGCTAGAGGAAGTCTAGATGAGCTAAAAGGAAGAGATGAGGTAGGTATGCATATATTTAACTGAGTCATGTCATATGGTTGTAGATATCATGAATGAATACTCTACCTCAAGAGAATAATCAAAAGAAAGGATCTCCTCATTTGAAAGGATGCATGAAGGCATGGTTCACAAATTTACTAGATGATATCAACATAATACGCCCTCATATGAAATATGAGGTGGTTGAAAAAATTGAAGGAACTATGATTGGATGTTCCGGGAAATAAATGTGTGAACAAATAAAGGAAGAGATCATGAAAAATGCAACCATGGATAAGGAAATCAACATCCAACGACTATAATATTTGACTATGATATCTCCATGGGAAAGATATGAGATTCTGATAAAGTATGGAAAGGAAATAGACCCTTGACATTATATATCTTTTTATAGATGTGTCAATATGTATGCATGATTTTGATGCAAACAAGGAGATGTCATGATGAAATACCATCACAAAGGTAATTTTTATCTAATGTTCCTTTTCCATTTAAGAACAATATCTGGATGGGTTATTGCATGACTACCAAGGGAAGAGTTATAGACGTCATCTACAATTGATTTCCATGTGGTTGGATGAAATATATTGAAGGAAACATGACATGAAGTAGGTAGTAAGCCATGAAGGAAGGCTAGATATGGACTAATGGATCACTTTATGATGAAAGGAAGGATGACATGACTAACATGATTCATGAATGAAAGTGATGGGTGGTTTTTTCTCTACAATAAGTACCAAAAAGATGTAGGATCCTTAACATAGAAGAATTTCAACTAATAAAAGGAAGGAGACCTACAAGTAGTTGTTCGTCCCGTGATCTCTACCTTAAAGAGCTACTGGAAGCAATCCCTGGGTCAAGTCCCTGATTAATAAGGATCTTGGGTAGATTCCTTTGATACAAATGGGTGCATTCCTTCAATGGAATGGGCATATCCTCCCTAGTTGAGAGGGAGAGATAGACACACCATTCTTGTCATCACTTGGGAAGTTAAAATGGAGGATTTGGTAAGCATATGACATTCGATACTCTTTGAGGATGTGTTAGGGAATCCAAGATAAGAGTGGTCATAGAGGACTGATATTATTTGAGGATTGGGAACCCAAGATAAGAATAGTCTTGGTGGAACATACTCTGAGTGAACTCGGGTGGGGTATGTTTCGAGAGAGACAATGATGAGGGTGTCTATAAATCATTGGTCCTGCTAGCATTTTGCTCTATTTTTATGGAGAGACAGTGTGGTTAGTCAAGGCCTTGCTATGTGACAAGGTTGGATGATATGATGCTATATGGATGATTTACCAAATCAAATCTTCTTATGAGAATTATTCATATTGATAATTTCTATTCATATTGATAATTTCAAGTACCTTTTATGGATTATGAATATCTCCCTAGTTAAGATGGAGTGTTGAAATATGCAACTAGGTTCGGTCTTCATAATGACATGTGTAATCATGATTTTATGTAATTAATGTAAAGAAGAAAAATTAAATTGTTTTATGCTTAATACATGGGTTTCATGCTGAAGGAGTTTTATTTTTATAGATGAGGCTCCCATTGTGAGCTATTAGGATTGGTCATTAAGTCATAAAGTCAATTGTATCTTTGTCATGTATTTGGGCATGTTACATATGTATTTGAGTCATTGCAAGAGTCAAAATACCCTCCAATACCAAGTAAAAAGCACTTCTATCAAGTCAGACTTTAAATAAATCAATGAGCCTACTCCAATATGACATGTCGGTCTATGATCAAATCAAGTCAACCTACAAGCATGTGGGAGAAGTCTACATATAGGGCACTCTACCTCATTCAATATGGACTATCTCGCACACAAGGAGTTCAAGCACAAGTTTGAATAAGAAGCCTCTAATTCAAGCGAAGAAGAGAAGATCGAGGTCAAAGGAAGAGTGAAAGAATTGCAAATATTTTTTGGGTCACTTTCTATTCACACGTGTGAGGAGATTGGGGTTTGTATTTTTGCATTAAGATCAAATTATAGTCATCAGAGGGTCAAATCAAGGCAAGAAAGAGATCCATATTGAAGGCCAAATTCAAAAGGAAGGTAGCCCTAATTCAAGAAAACAAGAAGGAGGGCTTAAATATCCCTAATTTAGCCACATGTGGGAAATTGGAGTCAACTATAGGCAACCAAAAATTCCTGAGATAAAGGCCAAGAATTTTAGACTTGAATTGCAGGATCAAGGTTGAAGAAAGAAGGATAAGTTGCTACATCTACAAGCAAGGGTTGATCTTGGAGGTGTTGTTGGTCAAGGGTCTTTGTCATGGAATTCATTAATTGAAGATTCTATAAGAAGAAGAATTTGGTGGGTTTTCCTCTCAATATTGGAGAGGTTCTTACCCTGGTTGATAGCCTACATTTGGTGTCATTTGTCTTATTGTTCTTTATAGTTTGATAATTTTTTGATGAAGAAGAACACATAATAATAGTCAATTAAAGAAGAACCTAATTAAGAAAAGTGAAAAGTCCTCACAACGAGTTATCATTGTTAGAGAAATCATCTCATCTCTCTACCCTAGATTTCTCAACAAATATGAGCTTGCCTATCGTCCTGTTTTCCAAATAAATTCTCCAGGCTTGTCCAAGCCTCATTCAGAGTGTTTCATGTGTCCACATGGAAACACAATGTTGTAGATAAGGAAAACAATAGAATACCAAAAGTCTCGTCCATCCTATTGAAGTATTTGGATTTTTGATGGTGGAATTTGGTTCAACTTCCATACTCATAACTATCTGATACAAGCCTTTGCCTCTAAGGTGAAGAAAAATATCTGGCTTCAAGTGGAATTAATTACACAGATTGAGAATAGTTGAATATGGGATCACCATTTTCTCACCTTGTAGTTGTAGAAACAATTGCATCAATTCTCTAATATTCTAATCCGCAAATCAAATCTCCCAATAATTTCCAAGTCTTGATCTTCAAACCTGCAAAATATTATTCATGCACCTTCTACAGACCCCTATAGATTTGATACCATGTAAAATTATTAGAGAAAATATATGGATCTAGCTAAATAATAATGACACAAACTTGCAATAATTGAAAAAGAAAATTGGTGTTGTAGCTCTTAGCGACAACCTCTGGGTTGAAAGGAGACCAACGCCTAGGACATCTTGATGAGTTCTTTAGAGATCTGTTGATATTTTCTATTACACTCAATATTTATCATATTTCATATGAAATTGATCCAAAACCTTCCTTAAGAGGAGAAATACAAGATTGAATACCAAATATAACTCACAAAAGCATTAATATCCGGCTCTGGTGGACAACATCATACACACATGCAATTTTATAGGTCATTTGTAGTATATCAGATAGAAGAAATAAAGAGGAGAGAAAACCAACACACTGGGATTAAACCTAAGGATCATGTTCATTGAAGTTCAACATGAAACGTATGAGAAGGAGGTTTTAATGAAGTATAGAGATACATAGAGCACATTTTAAATATAACAATTCATATCAGTTATAGACATATTTAATCAACATTCGACCTAGATGAATCCATAATTCCATGAAAAAAATATATAGAAACTACTATTACATGTAATCAGAGAAGAAGAGTGAAAACCTATGGAAAAAACACAAGAAGAAATACATACTGCACATTTATATGAGCTAGAATCGCCAAAACTTTTATTAATCTTCCACAAAGCATACATTTCATGGACAAATTGAAGAGCTTTTGTCTTTGAAAACCAAAAAATTCTGAACCCTTGGTTTGATATCATAAACTATTTATATAGGGCCTCAGTGGGAGATCCCATTACCAAATATTATTTCTTGATTTGGCAATGAATCATCATAACAAAATATCAGCGTGCTCAATGACACAACTGTACAAACTGAATTCTAACTAACTAACATAGTTTCTTTTCAAATAAATATTTACATAAAACAGGAAATCAAAGTGTCATGATCGACATGATCAACAGTATCCTTAGTCATGATAAGTAGGTTCTAGAGGCAGCGTCAATGGGTTGATGATCTGAAGCACAGGAGGATTGACAAACTACTCACACCTTTTCCATAGTGTTGGAGCAGATAGAGGAGCATGAAAAATCAATGATTTGTGATCTCGAGATTAATGACCACTATATAGTCCAACATAGGGTAGAATAAGGGCTTTATCAAACATAACAGCTGGAATTCCTTTATTAGATAGTTAATCATTGTTTTACCTTTAAGGGTGGCAATCTTCTCATAGGAGGAATCTTCCTTACTCGTGGCATTCACTAACATCTTGTTGTATTTTTTCCATGGGATTAGCATTCCCACAAGATCACAACAACTAGGAAACCCTTCCCTGACTCTTTCATCAAATGAAACATGGAAATCGTCCACATCTTTCTATACCACCCTTAAGAATTCCTCAACTTTGACTTTGGCCTCCTCCTTTTAGAAAACTTTAGAGATCTCCATGATAGCAGACACTCTATCCACTACATCTATTGACCTCAACTCACTAAGTGGCCTTTCATTCAAAAACTAAATGAACTTCTTGGCAATCTAGGAGTTCTTTTCCGCATATTCTTTGGCAGCAAGGTTGAAAAACTCATAATCCTTGATCACAATTTTATGTTCATCCATCAGAGTTATGTACTCCCAGTTTATTTTCATTTCTTACATGATTTCATCCTAGACAAGTTTCTTGGCCTACAGGAGAGACATGTTTCCTTTTAGCTTGCCTTTTAGCTCAACAATCTCCTGGTTTTCTGCATGTAGGTTCTTACCAATCAGGTCTGCGATGGTTTTGGCTATCTTAAGTCGTTTTTATTTCTATGCTATGTTTCTCTAGGTAGTGTCCAAATCCTTTTACAATTTCTTAATCTCCCCTTCTGAAAGTTGGAGTTTGGTGAGGGTCTTGATGAGATTCTCTGTGGGGTTTTGGGGATTTTCAGGCACAAGCACTACACACGTGTGTATCTATCCTTTTTTGAAGTTTTGTTGCCCACTGTTTGAAGGCTACTCTCTCATTATTTATTTTTATCAGTTCTTTGGCCATGATTTCTTTCTCTTATTTCACCTATGCAAGTTCCTTAGATTTCACATGTTCACTACTTGACATATTCAATTTGTGGCTTAGCTCCTATATCTTTGCTTTTGAACTTTGGAGGAGGGCTTCAAATGCATCTTTGTCTTCTGGATTTACCCCCAACTTCACAATCATCTCTTTGAAGCTCTTGTTTTTCATGGGTAGAGCTCTAGAGTTAGCTATCTCCTACTTCAACCTAGTTGTTGCATTCTCTAGCATCTTCTTAGCATTGCAGATGGTCATTTCATTTCTATTGAGCCCATTGTACAACATTTCCCCCACTTTTCTATGGAAGTTAATCTTATCCGGTAGAGGGAAACTAGTCAAATCTAATTAAACGTCCAAGACCTTTAAATGAGAGCCCAAATGCAACAACTATGCTAGTGGGTTTTGCAGGGATAACTTCATTTGGTTTCTCTCTAAGTCCATGGTAGCCAAAGGTCTAGTCTAATAGGGGACTAAGTGAGATGCCATTTGTTGCTGCATTTCTTCCCTTACCTTCTTGTTTCTTTCTTCAATGGCCTTTCCAATAGGCCATCTTGGCTTAGTAACAGTTGCACTTCCTTTGGAACTTAAAATAGCTACCTATGAAGAGGATGAGGCAACAATCTATAATGGGTCTTCCAAGATCACCTAGAAGCTTGTTGATTTTGTCTTGTCTCTACCAACCTGGTCTCAATTTATTCTTATTCTATCTCTTGGGTTTTTTCCTTTTTACTAGGGTGTACATCTTCCATCTCGACATCTTCAGTTTGGTCAACAGTCCTTTTATGTTCCTTTTCCTTTGATGCTCGAGTCTCAATTTCCATCTTTGTATTAATAAGACATGAATCAAAGTTAGATTTCTATTCGATCTCAAGACTATACTCATGTTCATAAATCAAAACCTTTATGCTCTATCTTCTCTTGGAAATGAAACCATGAGGATCATAATGGCAGACCTCCCCTAGATCAAAATTCATCTGTCTGAGTAATTCCTCAACTGCCCTGTGGGCCTACCTATAATTGACAATAAAAGGTCCCACAAGCTTGCCTAACTTAAACAAATATCCTTTCTTAGCAGGGACAAAGTGAACTTGGTCTACATTAAGGCTTTATAAAGAGGGTTGTAGGGAAATTGTTAGTAATAGGCAGAGATTGTAGGCCAGAGGCAAAGACCGTTTGCAGCAAGGATTGTTGCTCATCAGCTGGAAGTGTAGTGTAACAATAAACCAATGTGGTTTCTATGAACTGCTAGGGTTAAAAGGAGCTTCGGTAAACGAGGGCCTTTTGAATTATCTTTGGGGTCACCTTAAGGATTTTGACTCTCAATGAGGAGAGAAAACAATTTTTCTCATCTATGTAAGATGCCACTAACTAGGAGACAAACTCAGGAAAATGTTGTACTGAGGGTGCAATATGGTAGTACAGGCCTGAGTCGACCACTCGAAATAGGTCTTACCCTCTGACGTGGCTACCATACAAGTTGAATCGTAGGTCCACAAGGTGGTAAACACTAGAGGGGTCTGCAATTTTCACCTTAGTGTCCATGAGATGTTCAACACTAGAGAAGGGTTTAGCCTCTCGGGTTCCTCCTTCTTCATTTTCCACTGAATAATCAAATTATTTGCGAGTGAAAGGGACTGTCCAAATACCTGTTTTCCCTTGAGAAGTTGAAAACGATGTTAGAGGGGGTGTTCTAGATTGGTTGAATGGTTGGATGACATTGCTGAACAAATGGAAGGTGGGAGGAATTTGTTGGAAATACTGAGAGGGGGGTGAATCAGTATTTCTTTTCCTCACTATTGCTTTAGTGGTTAAAACATATATGTTCAGAAACACAAAATGAACAACATAAATAAATGCTTTTATTAATATAATTGTGCAGTAAAATGAATACAATAAATAGATTGTCACAATTGGTTGCCAAGCTCCAACTTGGACTTTGGTGAGGCTCCAACCTCCTGAGCACCAACTCTATTTTGCCAAGACACCAATCTTGGACTTAGGAGCACCAACTCCCAACGACTTCAATCTTGTTCTATTCTGAGGCTCCAACCTCTTTGGTATACATTGGTGTGCTGTTGCGCTCTTTTCAGGTTTCCACTGCTTCTGCTACCCCCTTTTCTTTTGCTGCTTTCACTATCTCATGCTCAGGTTATACCGTCCACGAACGACCACTACAGTTCTCTGTTTTTGCTGCTTTTATATGCTCCATGCCCCTGTCCATTCGTTTCCTCTTACATGCTGGCTCTTTGGCTTCCTCCTCACTTGATCGCTTGACACTTCGGCTTCCATTTCTTTGCTTTCTTTTTTTTTTCTCTTTACAGGCTTTATCGGTGCTTTTAATCACCCATCGGAAGCCACCACCTGAGCATTTTAATCAACCATCGGAAGCCACCACCCGAGCGTTTTAATCACGCATCGGAAGCCACCACCCGAGCGTTTTAATCACGCATCGGAAGCCACCACCCGAGCGTTTTAATCACCCATCGGAAGCCACCACCCGAGCGTTTTAATCACCCATCGGAAGCCACCACCTGAGCATTTTAATCACCCATCGGAAGCCACCACCCGAGCGTTTTATCAACCATCGGAAGCCACCAACCGAGCCTTTAATCAACCATCACCGAGCGCTTTAATCAACCATCACCGAGCGCTTTAATATATACCTTAACCCCGCGGCCATGTATCATATAATACACGGAAAACATTATAAACCCCCGCTCTAATTCAAATGCTGGACTTCAATTATTATGCACCTGCCTTTACAATTATCGGCGGGTCCAGATTTCGGCGGTCGCAATAACTCTTAAGTCCTGACCTCCGACGAGGTGCGGACCCGATGCCCTTTTAGACTCCCTTCTATGTTGGTTTCGGGTCCGATGTATATCGGCACTCGCTGTAAACAATAGTCCCGATCCTCCGACGGAACGCGGACCCGACGCCTTCTTATACTCCCGTCTCTATATTGAATTCGGGTCTGGGATATCGGCAGGTTCGCTTCGGCGGATTTGTAACGCGAAGGTTTAGCAGACCCGATCTCCCTTTAGGCTGCTCTCTAATATGATTTCGGCTCCGGATGATTTCGGCGATCGCTACCTCCGCTGCTCCGATGCGATACAAGAGTTCTGCGGACCCGATATGATTTTACACTCCACTTGATAAGGGACTCAGCTCCGGAAGTCGGAACTTTGCACTGCTGAAGGCCCTTTTCGGACCCGATCTACTTTATACTGGATTCATAATATTTCGGCTCCGTTAATTCGGAGCTTTCACTTCGGCGGTTCCGAAAGGCTCCACTCCTCCGATGCGCATATATATGCCGATTGCCGATTAGATCTCCGCCGTCCATTATTCCTTCAGATCGGACGGTGTTATCGGGAAAAGTGTCTATTCAGAACAACCCTATCCCACTTAGGTGTGACAGTGACCTCAGAAACAAACAGGGAAAACTACTCTTGTATTCTCCTTTATGATCTATAAACGAAGAGGAATAGGATGAACCAACCTGTGTCTTGCGCTAGTCCTTTGATCCAATCTCTCTCCTCTTTGACAGCTTCCAGCTACCTGCTCCCTTACTTGCCCAGCTTCACCAAGTTCCTGTAAGATCATAGAAGAAAGAAACTACACAAAGACATGGATTTATGTTCATAAATAGCTTAGGATCAGATTTAAGCTAAACATACAAATATAACAACATCAATGATATACAAGCATGTAGGAGAAACTCAAATAGTTTTATTGATAAAACAAGAAGATCCAGGAGGAGTTACAACCAATGATTCCTGATCCAGCATCAACCGCCTAGCATAGAATCCCCTCTTCACCTCCAACAAAGCATAAATCACCCAATACTCTGATATCTATTTCAAAACCAACAGCAATTCTCTGCAATGTACAAAATTCCAGCCTTTGGATCTCTTGGTGAGGGATCCATATATAGATGTATGCAAAGAGGATGAGTCAGCTCATGAATTGATTAGTGGCTTCTCTCTGTCAGTTCTTGCTTCCACTTGTAGACTGAGAGCCTCTTACTCATCACTGGTCGAATTTAGTGAGGCAAGTGTCATTGGAGAAGATTCTGGAAGCTTCCATTGTCTCTCCACCTCGTGGAATGACTCTGCCACTTGTCATTTCCCGCTCAACGCACCCTGGTAGTGCATTCAAGTGCGTTGCAACGCACCTAGCCAGTGTATTTGGGTGCTTTGCAACGCAACTAGCTAGTGGAGCAGCTGAAATGATCCTGATTTGACTAGTTCTGAGCAGTTTTTGGTGGAGAACTTCTGGGAGAAGCTGTAATTTGTTGACCTTGTTCCTTTAGGAGTAATAACAACACTTTTAGGGACTTAGGATCCCTTGGTTTATGGACATTTCATGCTTAGAGCTGTAAGGCACAAAAATGTCTATAACAGACGGTCAGCGCTGAATCGCATATCGCGTCCATCACATATCGCATCCTCCATTCTCCATTCCCCGATCGCCGATTTGGCGAAATATATATATATATATATATATATATATATATATATATATATATATATATGCCATCGGGTCCATATGTGCCGAAACACATTTAACTTGTGTTGTTTCTGCCAAAAAGGAAAAAGGCCTTTGATTATTATAAATGCATATATGTAGATTTTGGGCGCTCAAACACTCCCGATAGCATTAATACATGCATATGTGGGTTTCCATTGCCTGAACAACTCCCGATAGTATTAATGAAGGCATATATGGGTTTTGATCGCCCGAACAGCTCCCGATAATGTTATCTGAGGCATATATGGCTCTGTTTGCTTCATTTGCTCCTCCGATGGCTCCTCTTGCTCCGATGGCTCCTCTTGCTCCGATATGCTCCGATAGCTCCTCCGATGGCTCCTCTTGCTCTGGCACTCCTCCGATATGGCTCCTCTTGCTCTGATATATGTGGCTCCTCCGATATGGTCTGCTCCTCTTGGCTCCGATATGCTCTGTCTCCTCCTCTTGAATATTGCCATATTGACATCAATGACAATCTGTGTCCAACAATCTCCCCCTTTGTTATTGATGGCAATATTCTTCTGCTTTCTCCCCCTTTGACATCAATGGCAAAGGAATGCATACGAACTCCCCCTGTCAAGTTTCTCCCCCTGTCCTGCTGCATCTTTATGAATAGACTTGAGTGATGATAAAGAAATAACCCCCATCTTTTTTCGCAGGTGTTCGAATGCTTCCCGAGGAAGAGGTTTAGTGAAAATATCAGCTATCTGCTCCTTAGTACTTATATATTCCAGAGCGATGTTTTGTTCAGCTACTTGCTCACGGAGGAAATGATACTTGATTGGTATATGTTTTGTTCTTGAGTGCATCACTGGATTTTTACTGAGACTGATAGCACTAGTGTTGTCACAATAAATAGTAATTGGTTGATCTGTACATATGTTTACATCCTTTAGCACTTCCTTCATCCATAGTATCTGAGTACAACAGTCTGCTGCAGCAATATACTCGGCTTCGGTTGTGGATAATGATATGGATGATTGTTTTTTGCTGAGCCAGGATACCAAACAGTCTCCTAGGAAGAATGCATTTCCACTAGTACTTTTCCGATCATCTATATTTCCAGCCCAATCAGAATCAATGTATGCAGTTACAGTCAATGTTGAACTCTTTGGGTACCAGAGACCAAAATCAGAAGTTCCCTTCAAATATCTGAGAATTCTTTTTACATCTAATAAATGAGATTGTTTGGGAGCCGATTGAAATCTTCCCACCATTCCTATTGCTTGCATTATGTCAGGTCGTGTAGCTGTTAAGTATAGGAGGGCTCCAATCATTGATCTGTAATGATTTGCATCTACTAGAGGGGAGTCATCATCTTTGCTCAATTTGCAGTTTGTGGTCATGGGGGTGCTCATGGGTGCACAGTCCTCCATTCCATATTTTTTGAGCATGTCTTTTAGATATTTGGCTTGAGATATATACAATCCTGCTCTGGTTTGAGATACTTGAAGTCCAAGGAAGTGGGACAGTTCACCTATCATTGACATCTCAAATTCTTTTACCATGCTTTGAGAAAATTCATGGCTCATTTCATCATTATTACTAGCAAAAATCAGATCATCGACATAAACAACAGCAACTAGTAACTTACCTTGATCTCTCTTTATGTATAGATTGCTTCCAACCACTCCCTTTTTGAAGCCTTGTTGTTGGAGATAGTTATCCAGTCTTACATACCAAGCTCTAGGAGCTTGTTTCAACCCATACAAAGCCTTTTTCAACTTACATACTAGGTCCTTTCCTGCTGTCAGATCAAAGCCTTATGGCTACTCCATGTAGACTTCCTCCTTGAGTTCCCCATTTAGAAATGTTGATTTCACGTCCATTTGATAGATTTTGAATCCTTTCGAGCAAGCAAATGCTAAGAACATCCTGATAGCTTCCATACGGGCCACTGGTGCAAATGTCTCTTCAAAGTCAACTCCTTCAATTTGTGAATAGACTTTGTAGACAAGTCTTGCCTTGTTTCTGATAACCTGTCCTTCCTCATTCATTTTATTTTTGAACACCCATTTGGTTCCTATTATGTTTTTGTCCTTTGGACGAGGTACCAGCTCCCATGTCTTGTTCTTCTCAATTTGGGACATTTCTTCTTCCATTGCTTTTACCTAATGAGGATCCTTACTTGCTTCTGTGAATGTTTCTGGTTCTATCATAGATAGGAGGGCAATGGCTTTTCTCTTGGGTGAGGTGGTTATCCTTCTTCTAGTCTACACACCTTCATCTTTATCGCCAATGATTTGTTCTTCTGGATGATATCTTTCTACATACTTCATCTTTGAAGGGGTATGAGGTGGTTCTCTTTCCTCTTCTTCTTCTTCATCATCTATCTCTTCTTCTTTAGGTTCTTCTTCTTCAATGAGAAAGTCATCTTCTTGTTCTTCAATTTCCTTTTTTGGAAGATCTTCATCAACCTTTACATCGATGCTTTCCATTATTTTCTTCAGTCGAAAATTGTAGCACTTGTAAGCCTTGCTCCGTGGTGAATATCCAAGAAATATCCCCTCATCAACCCGAGAATCAAATTTTCTAGGTGAACCATCATTTATTTTTATGAAGCACTTGCTTCCAAATATTTTGAAATACTTCACCGAAGCAGGTCTCCCTTTCCATAGCTCATAAGGAGTTTTGTCACAATTTGGTCTCAATTGAGTCCGATTCAATGTATAGACAGCTGTCCCTACTGCTTCCCTCCAGAATTTAGGTTGTAGATCTGCTCCTAACAGCATGGTTCTTGCCATTTCTTGGACAGTTCGGTTTCGTCTTTCAACTACCCCATTTTGTTGAGGTGTTCTGGCAACCGAGTATTCCCTTTTAATTTCATGAATATTGCAGAACTCTCTGAACTCCTTTGATGTGAATTCTCCTCCTCTGTCTGTTCTGAGACACTTAATTTTTGAATCTTTTTCATTTTCTACAAGGGCTTTTAGATTCTTAAAACACTCAAAAGTTTCAGATTTATACTTTATGAAATATATCCACATCATTCTAGTATAATCATCAAAAAATAATACAAAGTACCTTTCTCCTTGGAGTGCTTGATTTCTAGTTGGCCCACACACATCAACATGTATGATTTCCAAGGGCTTTGATGTATAGTGTTCCTTTGTCTTGTGGCTGGTTCTGGTTTGTTTTCCATGTTGACATGGACCACAGACTGCTTGATTTGGTTTGGACAACCTTGGGATGTCTTGTACAGCTTTGATCTTGCTGATATTGACCAGATTTTCGAAGCTGGTATGTCCAAGTCTCTTGTGTCACAACCAACTCTCATCTGCCTGACTCAAGTAGCATTTGTTCTCCTGAATCTTGTTCAGAACGTAAATATTGTCTGGTGTTCTTACTCCTTTTGCCACAAGTTTTCCAGAGACAGAGTTCCTTATTTCACAGTCTTTGGTGCTGAAGACAACCTTATGTCCTTGATCACAAATTTGGCTGACACTCAGAAGGTTGTGTTTGAGTTCGTCAACCAACAGAGCATCTTGAGCTTTTCCTTTTCCATTGATCAGAGTAACTGTTCCTCTTCCTGCAATTTTGCCAGTTTCGCTTCCAAAGGACACATTCCCTTCCTTTTTGCTCAGTGAGATAAATTTCCTTCTATCTCCTGTCATGTGTCTGGAGCATCCACTATCCACAAACCACTGGTTTCCATTATTTTACGCAAATAGAGCTGGGCCGCATTTGTCCATTGCAGAGATCTTGCTACTCGTCTTTCTTCCTTTGAGTGGGCAGTTTTGTTCATAGTGTCCATTATTGTAGCAAAAAGAGCAAGTCAGATCAAATTTAGTCAAGGGATCGAATGAATTGAAGGTTTTGATTTGTCCCTATCTTTTGGGAGCATATGAGTTGATTACTCGGTCCTTTTGCATTGTCTTTTCACTTCTGCGAGCCATGCAGTGTCTAGCTTGGTGACTGAAGTTTTTACAGTGAAAACAGTGTCCAAGAAATATGGTTTTGAAGCAACCACGGTTTAATTCACCTTCCTTTCTGAGAATTACTCCTCCCTCGTCCTTTGGATTTTTGATGGGCCCTTGGTGGAGTACAGGTTTGTATTTGTTGTAGTGTCCATGATTCGACTCCACATTCTTCTTTGGAATAACTCTTTCTTGATTCTTGGAATCTAGGATGCACTTTTGATAAGATACTTTTTCATCTTTTGGGTTGCAGGAAAGTGCATCGGCATAGCTTTTCGCACTATTATTAGTGCTTGAGGATTCTCCCTTGAAACCTATTCCAGACTTATCAGAATAGTATCAAGTATTTGAGAGCTTTTACAGCCCTTTTTAATTCGCTCCAACTCCTTTCTCAGAGATACTACTTCACAAGTCTCTTCTTTTTCCTTAAGCTTTGTTTCCAAGAGATATTCTCTCCTTCTTATTTCCTCATTTTCCACTTTGAGAGAGATAATTTTGTTCCGCAGTTTCTCGTTCTCTTCAATGGCACTTATTAACAGTTCATCCACATTTCCTTCTAGCCCCGAGTCATCATCATCTGTGAGTGCCATGAATAATGCTTCTTGGCTTTCATCATGATCGCTTTCCTCATCTGATTTCTTTTTGATGACCATAAACTCATCCTCATCAGACTCACCTTGCTTGGAGAGAAGGTTTTTCTTATTGAACCCTTTCTTTTTGTATGTCATTCTTTTAGAATTTCTTTCATCATCACTGTCTTGTTTATGAGGACACTTTGCTGCATAATGACCTATTTTACCACATTTAAAACAGATAAGAGGATACTTGCCTTTAAGCTTAGATCCTCTCTTCAGCTTTCGTACATATTGAGCCAATTCGGATTCCACATCTGACTCATCACTACAGTCATTCCTTTCTTTCCCTTTCTTTGACTTTGAGGCCTTGAATGCAGCATCTTTGGAGCTAGGTCCACCTTTCCTCATTTCATAGGCAGTGAGAATTCCATGGAGTTCATCCATTTTGAGGGTGTCAAGATCCTTTGATTCTTCTATAGCACTTATTTTGGAGTCAAATCTATCTAGAAGGGACCTTAATACCTTTTGTACAATAGTACTTTCTTCAACCTTTTCGTCCAATCCTTTTAGGGAATTTACCACTTCAGCTACTCGGAGGAGGTATGCTGCAATATCTTCTTCCTCTTCTATCTTCAAACTTTCAAATTGTCTTCTGTGAGTTTGAAGCTTTGCCTTTTTGACTTTTGAGTCTCCATCGTACAAGCTAACTAGCTTCTCCCACATTTCTCTGGCAGAGTTACAGTGCATGATTTTTGTAAACTCAGAATCAGTGATTCCACTAGTGATAGAGTTCATGGCTTTTGCATTTGCAATGTAGGATTTCCTCTCGTCTTGGTCTGTTGGAAGAGTGGAAGTCACTCGGTATTCAGTTTGACAAAAATGCCATACTTCAGGTCCAAGGGACATTAAATAGTAAGTCATTCTTTTCTTCCAAAACCCAAAGTTAGTGCCATCAAACAGAGGAGGTTTTCCTGATGCTTCATGATTTCTCATCATGATTGCTGATCCTTCTTCAAGCTGTTAGGCTAGAATGAAGAAGCCTGCTCTGATACCAATTGTTGGAAATACTGAGAGGGGGGTGAATCAGTATTTCTTTTTCTCACTATTGTTTTACTAGTTAAAACATATATGTTCAGAAACACAAAATGAACAGCAGAAATAAATGCTTTTATTAATATAACTGTGCAGTAAAATGAATACAATAAATAGATTGTCACAATTGGTTGCCAAGCTCCAACTTGGACTTTGGTGAGGCTCCAACCTCCTGAGCACCAACTCTATTTTTCCAAGACACCAATCTTGGACTTAGGAGCACCAACTCCCAAGGACTTCAATCTTGTTCTATTCTGAGGCTCCAACCTCTTTGGTATACACTGGTGTGCTGCTGCGCTCTTTTCAGGTTTCCACTGCTTCTGCTGCCCCCTTTTCTTCTGCTGCTTTCACTATCTCATGCTCAGGTTATACCGTCCACGAACGACCACTACAGTTCTCTGTTTTTGCTGCTTTTATATGCTCCATGCCCCTGTCCATTCGTTTCCTCTTACATGCTAGCTCTTTGGCTTCCTCCTCACTTGATCGCTTGACACTTCGGCTTCCATTTCTTTTCTTTCTTTTTTTTATCTCTTTACAGGCTTTATTGTTGCTTTTAATCACCCATCGGAAGCCACCACCTGAGCGTTTTAATCAACCATCGGAAGCCACCACTCGAGCGTTTTAATCACGCATCGGAAGCCACCACCCGAGCATTTTAATCACGCATCCGAAGCCACCACCCGAGCGTTTTAATCACCCATCGGAAGCCACCACCCGAGCGTTTTAATTACCCATCGGAAGCCACCACCCAAGCGTTTTATCAACCATCGGAAGCCACCAACCGAGCCTTTAATCAACCATCACCGAGCACTTTAATCAACCATCACCGAGCGCTTTAATATATACCTTAACCCCGTGGCCCTGTATCATATAATACACGGAAAACATTATAAACCCCCGCTCTAATTCAAATGTCGAACTTCAATTATTATGCACCCGCCTTTACAATTATCGGTGGGTCCATATTTCGGTGGTCGCAATAACTCTTAAGTTCTGACCTCCGATGAGGTGCGGACCCGATGCCCTTTTAGACTCCCTTCTATGTTGGTTTCGGGTCCGATGTATATCGGCACTCGCTGTAAACAATAGTCCTGATCCTCCGACGGAACGCGGACCTGACGCCTTCTTATACTCCCGTCTCTATATTGAATTCGGGTCCGAGATATCGGTAGGTTCGCTTCGGCGGATTTGTAACGCGAAGGTTTAGCGGACCCGATCTCCCTTTAGGCTGCTCTCTAATATGATTTCGGCTCCGGATGATTTCGGCGATCGCTACCTCCACTGCTCCGATGCGATACAAGAGTTCTGCGGACCCGATATGATTTTACACTCCATTTGATAAGGGACTCGGCTCCGAAAGTCAGAACTTTTCACTGCTGAACGCCCTTTCCGAACCCGATCTACTTTATACTGGCTTCATAATATTTCGGCTCCGTTAATTCGGAGCTTTCACTTCGGCGGTTCCGAAAGGCTCCACTCCTCTGATGCGCATATATATGCCGATTGCTGATTAGATCTCCGCTGTCCATTATTCCTTCAGATCGGACGGTCAGCGCTGAATCGCATATCGCGTCCATCGCATATCGCATCCTCCATTCTCCATTCCCCAATCGCCGATTTGGCGAAATATATATATATATATATATATATATATATATATATATATATATATATATATATATATATATATATATATATATATATATATATATATATATATATATATATATATATATATATATATATATATATATATATATATATATATATATTCCATCGGGTCCATATGTGCCGAAACGCATTTAACTTGTGTTGTTTCCGCCGAAAAGGAAAAAGGCCTTTGATTATGATAAATGCATATATGTAGATTTTGGGTACTCAAACACTCCCGATAGCATTAATACATGCATATTTGGGTTTCCATTGCCTGAACAACTCCCGATAGTATTAATGAAGGCATATATGGGTTTTGATCGCCCGAACAGCTCCCGATAATGTTATCTGAGGCATATATGGCTCTGTTTGCTTCATTTGCTCCTCCGATGGCTCTGTTTGCTTCATTTTCTCCTCCGATGGCTCCTCTTGCTCTGATAGCTCCTCCAATGGCTCCTCTTGCTCTGATATATGTGGCTCCTCCGATATGGTCTGCTCCTCTTGGCTTAGATATGCTCTGTCTCCTCCTCTTCAATATTGCCATATTGACATCAATGACAATCTATGTCCAACAGAATTTGCACCAAGAAGTAGTTCGAAACTTTCAAAAATTCAAGGTGGGAAGGGTTTCTATATGTGGAGAGGGGCCAACAGTCAGTTGACATGGAGGTGAAATTAAGGGAGGACACGTGTCATAAGGGGATTGGGTGGTGACAAGTGATAGGTGGATAGGAGTAGGAGTAGGTAGGAGGTGCTACTATTTTGATCTGAATTCCCATCTTACTTGAATTAGCATGGGTGGACTTACTGTTGTGGTGGGTGGTCCCCACCATCCTCCGATAGGCAGGAGGGTGGGATGCCAGATACATCAATTATCCCTTGAAATTAATCTGGGTCATTGGATTGGTGAGCTCACCAAGTTGACTTGTCAACTTCGAGGGGTAGAACCTGCCTATCACCCGCCTAGCTTACCACCCCAAAATGTTGTCGGGGTCCGATCAGGCATAGATGGATGGTGATCCACCCATAACTTGCTTGGATTTTAACCAATAGGGCACATATGCTCCAATTTTTCATTTTAGCCGACTGTGCTTACTTGGTGAGGGGTTGATGAGCACATATTTAAAACTTGGAACTTCTGCCATGGCATTAGGGCTTGATAATTTCCCCCATCACTGATTTAGTTGATTTTTTGTTTTAATCGGGGATCTTGAATTTGATCTCTCAACTCTCTCTCTCTCTCTTCACAAGTACTAGAGAGAAATAACATTGGCTCCAACCAGGGACACTATATTATATATAATGCATTGAGAACCTACATATTAGTGCCTTACTCTATAGGTATGGAGTCATTTTATTTAAACCTCTATAAAATAAAAATAAATAATAAAAACCACAAAAAAGTGTCGATATTTACAATGTCTCACCGGTATTTATAGTGGATGAGATTGGACTTCTTGAGTCCTGGAAGTAAGGCTTGAGAAACTTCCAATTCATTGGCAGCTCAAGCACGTCACCATTTAAATTTTCTAGCAATAAGGTATTATTCCCTTTTTATTTAGCAATCTTGAAAGTTCCAAACCATAGAGGATCAAAATTGCCATGTTTTCCTTTGTCTTCTCTTCTAACATCCCATCTAAGAACTAAATATCCTAGCTACAGGTACCTATCCTTTACCTTTCTATCAAACACGGACTTCATTTTTTCCTAGTAACTAATCAAACTCTCATTTACCTATTCTTTGCTTTCTTGAAGTTCTACCAACTGATTCATCCTTCCAGATAGAGCATTTGGCTCCTCCTCAACATCTTGTAAGAATTTAGCTATTGGCATAGCTAACTGCATGGGGAATATTGTAGCCTTCCCATAAACCACCTCAAAAGGGGACTTCCCAGTGGACCTCTTGGTGGTAACCCTGCTGGCACATAGGGAAAAATTTAGCTGTGAATCCCAGTTCTTTTGATTCTGTGATATTGTTTTCTTCAAAATCATTACTAAGGTTTTATTTGAAGATTCATCCAATCCATTTCCTTGTGGATAATAGGTGGTATAATGGCCTACTATGATGTTATATTTTTGGAAAAAATCAATAAAATTGGTTGACTTGAACACCTAAGCATTGTAAGTGACAATCTTCTTGGGGCAGCCAAACCTAGCAAGGATGTTTTCCTCCATGAACTTAATGATTACAACATCCATTTCATTTCTGGTTAGGGCTTCTTCTACCCACTTAGTGAAGTAATCAATAGCTGTGAGTATCCACTTGTGCTGACCGCTAGAAGGTGGATGTATTTCCCCAATGAAGTCCAACCCCCACTACCTGAAAGGTTCTTTAATAAAAATAGGTATTAAAGGAAAAGGTGCTAACTTCTGCTTTTCTGCAAACCTTTGGCACTTCTCACAGGCCTAAACATAGGTATGCACCTCACCAAACAACTTAGGCCAATAAAAGTCTTCCTTGAGGATTTTGTGGGTTGTAGCTCTCCAGCTGTAATGTCCTCCACAAACACAATTATGGAATTCATCAATCACCTTATGGATTTCTTCTTCAACCAAGCATAGGAATAAAATCCCCACTGGGTCCTTCCAATACAATTGGCCATTTGAGATAACAAATTTATGGGTTTCCAGCCTTAGAGCCTTGTACTTAATTTTGTCAAAGCTCACTCAGCACCTCACAAAAAAGTAAATGGAAAATATTTTTATACCAGTAGGATACAATGTATTTCATGTGAATTTTTTAGGTTGAGGTTTCAATCCCTTACAGTTGCTCCAATTTGTCACCTTCCCCATCTTTTCCAACCTGTAATTTTATGCCCAATTCTTGGCAATTTTCTTTAAACATAATTTTAGCTAGCACTTTCCCCTTGATCAGCTTGGTAGGTTTGATATCCATATCATACTCCTGTATTTTAGCAATTCATATGCCTCTTTTTCGCTCACTATTCCTTGCACCAAGATATCTTTCACAACTACTGCAAGAACATAGGCAGTGATATTTTATTGTTGTAGATTCTGAAAGCCTTAAGGGCTTTTACCAAGGCTTTTCAGATCAATCTTCACCCCCTCTTTTGCCACAATTTTCCCTAGCAGTTTTCCCTAACGTAGAGCGAATTGATATTTCTTGGGATTTAGAGACAGCCCATACTCTCTACATTTCTCAAAAGTGAGCCTTAGATGTTTTTTCCCCAAGGAAAAATCATAATTTTCATTAATATGTTGAAAATTACATATTGTAGATGCTTTAAGAAGCATATGTCTTAAAGTGTGGTGGTCCACCTTCAGATGTTCTTGTATAAAAACTCTGTGGGGTGGTCTATTAATAATTACATAATTACAAGTCAGATATTATATATACATAAAAAAGTTGTACTAGAAGCAAATGTCTCTCAGTAGCTCAAAAAACCATGAAATTAGGGCCCGTTGGCCCCCTATATCCTCTCATCAATGTATGGGCAATGGAAGTACTGATAGAAGTCTCGTCCCCTTTACTCCTGGATCAGCCATAGACCCCTAGGTTGGATCACAACCTCCTTGGATAATAGGTCAGAAACCTGACTACGTTCCATGTAGATGTGATGACAACAGATGGAATCAAAATGTGATTTCAAAAGTAAAACATCAGCCATAATATTCTTGAGTGTGTGCACATGACATATAGATAAGTTGTTGAACCAATTAGTGATGATCTTAGAGTCAATAAAAATTTATATATGCCTACACTCCTTCTTTAATGCAAAATACAAAAGATGTCTAAGGGTGATCAACTCTGCATAATCGTTTGTTCCGATGCCCAAACCCATCTAAATTTTGAAAAAATGAATATCGGGTAAATGTAAGAGGACACCTCCACCATAACCATTCTCCTAGGTAGATCTATCAAAATAAGCCCATGGGAAGCTCCTCTCAAGGCTTCAGGGATGATAGTTCTCTGAGATGCAGGTCGGTCCTTGTATGGGATACTGGTGTATAGAGATATAATATGAGTGGAAGCATGTGCCCAGAGAGGTTCAATACCCTTAAAAATAGTTTTGTTTCTAAGCGGCCAAACAGACCAGCAAACCAGAAGAGGAAGTTTCCTAATTTTAGAAGCTTGAGAAGATGTCCACCATCATTTACAGGCCTCAAGGATAGTTTCCCCCTGCCATCTTAAGGTAATAGAGAGTGAGTCAAGAACCTAAGTCCTATTACACAATATGTTTTCATGCCTCCTGCACTTCCCTATGATATACCCTTAAGTGCCCGAAACATGATCATTATTTAGTATACTCATCAATGTATACAACTCAGTTCCCTTCTTTAACTTTGATTGGAAAATATCTAGAGCTTTCCATGAAGAAATGGCTCATGAAACCCTAAAATGAGAATCATCACCCTTATGAAGCTCAAAACTGCGGTGATCGCCTGTTTCACCTTGTTAAGCCAGCGATGGCATCGCTCTGTTCTCTCTCATACTTCCGATGATCTCAAAAAGGAAGTTTTCCCAAAAAGGATGAGAAACTTCGTGATCTAGAAGCTTCCATAGCGGCGAGCTGGAGGTGGTTTGGCATAGATGAGGTCGAAAACTCCTAATTTGACCTATTTTTCTCATCCATATGACCTACCTCCTTAAGATGTGGGCCTAATCCTATCTTTGGAGGAGGTCTAACTCCCTCTCCCAACCTATAAATTCCCCCTCTACCATCTCAAATGGTTGATCTGTGTCCATTTTCACCCCTATGCTGAGCTTGTGCTGAGAGGTTATTCATTAGACTTGGAGAAGGAGTGTTGGAGAGTTTCTTGGCTTGGACTTGGATTACCACTCAAGGAGAGCCTTTCAACATCAAGGCTAT
Source organism: Pinus tabuliformis (assembly GCA_031772625.1). NCBI lineage: Eukaryota > Viridiplantae > Streptophyta > Pinopsida > Pinales > Pinaceae > Pinus > Pinus tabuliformis. The sequence goes on along the minus strand of CM062816.1, from coordinate 1,252,489,698 downwards.
GGTTGTAAGCTTCCCTTTTATTCTTTAAATAATAATACAACTGTTGTTTCATCTTCCCAATATATATATGTTCATGTATGTATCAGTTTGGCATTCCTTGGTCAACTAAATAGGTTATTATTGGATTTTCTATTGGTTTTGGTATGATTTGTCGTCTCTTGGTCACTTGTGCAGGTACATAAGAGTTGGAAGAAGTAAGAACAAGTCCGTGACACAAGCGATTCGAGGATCTCAGCAAAGGAAATCTGATTAGCATCAGAGCAAGGTAGGCCTTCTCTCTTGTTATATTGTTCAATTATAATCTAGGAAGATGTCTAGTTGATTGTCCCTTTATTTGCTAAACCCACTCATTGGGCTAGAGGGATCATCTCTATCCATAGAGACGATCAAGGGAAAGCATTGTAGCAGCAAGGACAACTACTACAACCGCAAGGGAAACCTTTGCAACAGTTGCAACAACCTTTATAGTCACAGACACAGTTTGTTCAGTAGTCCCCCCAACCTTTGTCCTCAAAAGACCAAGCTTTGCAGCAACAAGGTTAGCCTTGGCAATAGTAAGCCTTATATATGTATCAGGAAGGTTAGCCTTTGCAAGGCCAAGGTCAAACTTTGCAAATTCAAGGTCAACCCCTACATCACCAAGGTCAAAATCCTTATGTCTAGGGTCAATAGGTTCAATAGCCTTATAACCTGTACGCCGCATACAATTCTCAATAGTGACCTATGGCAGGGAAGTAGCAAACCTAACCAAGACAGAATCCTCCTTACGGGCAAGGTAACCCTCAGTGGGGACAAAACCAGATTCCGTATGGACAAAATCCTCCACTGTGGGGGAAAAATCCTTACCAACAAGGATGGACTCCACAGTTTGGGTCTCCTCAAAGACCCTATATGCCTTTTAACATGCAATTTCCTTTCTTGGCTACATTGGAGCTACCTAATGTTTCAAGGCTCACAAATGATCCCATTCTTCATTCATCGTATTGGCCTCTAGTTCCAACGAATATTCCGAGCGATTGACCCAAATTTGAGGGAAGCGCAAAGGAGGATCCACAAGCCCACATGCTGACATATCATCACTGTTGCTCCTCCAATTCGTATGTCGATGATTATATCCGTCTTCGACTCTTTCGAAGAAACTCTCATAGGTGTTTCCACTAAGCGGTACATCAAATTTCCTTGAGGTACCTACAATGACTTCAACTCTCTCACAAAGGCTTTCCTCACTCATTTTTAGTTGTCGGTTCGCTATGAAACTGGAACCCATTTGCTTACGTCACTTAAGCAAGACACCACGACCCACATCTCTGATCATATCCATGAATGGAGGCGTCGATGTCCCCTGATCAAGTTTGATATTGCTGATGAGTTGATAACATAATGGCTCACAAAATCATTCGTCAACAAAATTGCTAAGGACATAGCCATGGGTGGATGTGTTACAGAAGAGAAATCTATTTCTCGTCCCCAGTATTTATACCTGGTATATTTGCAATATAGCACATTGTATGAGATGTTATCCGATGCTCTGAGACCATCATCAGATCTGACAGAATCGAAGTCTCCAGATACACCACTTGTTGACGGTGTGATTGGTTCCATGTCTCAGACTCCCACGAAAGCTTCTTTGAAGTAGAAAATGGTCTCGAACACTGGTTCCAATAATCCCTCTTAGAATTCATCCAGTCCTGGTAAAACCTCTGAGGTTCATGTTGTCTAGTCTGCCACATCAGGTAAGTCCTCTAAGGGTAAAAAGAAGGGAAAATGGAAGGCCAAAGTCGATGCCCCAAAACTGGACCCTCCTAAATCTTCTATTGATGATGCTTCTTGTGGAAAGTCGAAATATCCTTGTCTCATCTTTGAGGAGGATCATTACACTAAATATTGTCCCCGATGATCTGAACTTATTCACTTGCTTAAAGGGACTCTCGTTGTCTTGAACTAAGGACTATCAAGCTATGTCTAAGCAGACCATGGAGAAAGAAGCCAATGATATTCCTTCCACTTCTACTCTGTCCTCTTCTAGTCCACTCCATATCAAGCACCCTAACAGTGAGTTCGTCATCTAGCCACCCCCTAAAGGTGTTCTTTGGAAGTCATCTTTCAATATGAATTCTAGAGTTGCACAACATTACAATATTATTGAGGATTTATCTCAGGCACCTTCATCGATTTCTGCCTTGTAGGTTCTTCAATCCTGTCCAATGCAGCGGAAGTCACTGATGTTTGCTATAGGTGTTACCGATCCTTCTGATTCGAGTCTAATTACTTTTGATCTAGAGACTCATGTATCTCGTCTTCCTCATCTGATTACATTTCTGATACAGTTCCTTATCAAAGGAAAGACGATTCATCGAATGGTTATTAATGAAGGTGCCTCAACCTGCATCATGTCAGTTTCATATTGGAAATCCATTCGCTCTCCTTCTCTTAACAAATCACCAAACACCTTCGAAGCATTTGATGGAAGAGCTTCATGACCATACGGTATTCTCACGAACTTACCAATTACATTAGAAGACAAGACTATTGAATTAGAAGTAGAATTTGTAGATGCCAATCTCAACTATAACCTTCTTCTCGGATGAAGCTAGACTCGCACCATGTTTTTTTGTGGTGTCTTCTTTGTTCCGCGTACTTCATTTTCCTCATGAAGGAAAAATAGTCACACTTGATAAACTGTCTTTCTTTTCTTCTAGTTCATCGAGCAGTACCGTTCCTTATGCAATACTAAGATACCCTACAAGAGTGTGGGAGCAGGTCACTTCAAAGACTCTGCTTTAATGGGTACCTTCTCTCTCCCACCTCCAAATGTTCATTCAGTCAATATGATCTCAGACTCTACGGATCCTTGGATTATCCCTATTGACGATCAAATTGACTCTTTTGGTGATGCTATGCCTTTAAGTCCATTGGAGATAAATTATCAAGAATTTATTTTAGCTTCGACGGCTACTTTAGAAAGTCATACTGTCTTCAGTATGAACTTGGACACTTACATGCCATCTCCTTGGCTTGTTTCTTGGGATTCTTTAGATCCCTTGAATGAGACATTCCCCACTGACGAGAGTATTGTGGAGTTCATGTCTCTGGAGGAAGTTCCATGGAACTGTCTACATCATCATTCTTCCTTTCTCCCTAGCCTCGATGGGATGCCTTCCTGTGTTGAAGCATTTGTTTCTCATTCTCCTACACCTCCACTTCAGACCCCTATCTGGGTACATGAAGTCTTGTCAAAGGGTAACATGGGAAACATCACTGCTACGATGCCTCTTGAAATTTTCATTAAATCGGGCATTTTCGAGAACATCCATATTGGGGTTACTTGTTCTCGAGATGAGATCAGGATTTATACTTAGCTTTTTAAATAATTCTGAGACATTTTTGCTTGGTCATACGAGGAGATTCCTAGTATCAATCCAACCATAGTGGTGCATGAGATTCGACTTATCCTGTTACTAAGTTTGTTTGGCAACGGCTTCACCCTATGAACCCTCGATAGCCTGCTTCTATTAAAGCAGAAGTAGAAAATCTTTCGAAAGAAGGTTTCATTTATCCTATTCCATTGACAAATTGGGTATCCAATATCGTCCCTGTTGCCAGAAATTAGGGTACAATATGTGTCTGTGTCGATTACCATGATATCAATCATGTATGTCCCAAGGATAATTATCATACTCCCTTTATCGATGAGATCATCGATGAATGTGCAAGGAGTGAGTTTTTTTATTTCATGGATGGTTTTTCTAGCTATAACCAGATTAACATTTTACATGTCGATCAGCATAAAACAACCTTTATATGTCCTTGGTGTACTTTCGCTTACAAAAAGCTTCCTCTCAGTCTAAAGAATTTTGGTGCTACCTTTCAATGAGCAATGTCGTATGCATTCCATGACATTCGATGCATTGTTCAGTCATACATCAACGATTTGCCTGCTAATTCGACTAAATGTCCTGTCTATCCGGATCACTTAAGCGCTGTCTTTTTATAATGTTGGCATTATAATATCCATCTCAATCCACACAAGTGTGTGTTTTGCGTCGAGTTTGTTCGGCTATTAGGTTTTTTCGTGTCTCGTGAAGGTATCAGGATTGATCCTTTGAAATTTGAGGCCATAATCAATCTACCCCCTCCTTCATCACTGCTGCAATTGTAGAGTTTGCAGGGAAAAGCTAATTTTCTCCATCGATTTGTCTCGAATTACATGGAACTTGCCAAAGGTTATACTCGCTTACCCAAGAAGGGGATCCCTTTTATTTGGGATGAATTTGCCTAAGAATCCTTCGATGCTTTAAAGAAAGCCCTGATTAGTGCTCCTTTACGACATCCTCCCAATTACCGTCGCAATTACTTCCTGTATTTGGCTGGAATCGATACCACTATTGCTATGGTGTTAGTTCAGGATGACGATGAGGGCAATGAGCACGTGTTTTATTATCTTAGCTGGAATCTTCTTGATACTGAGTCTCACTATGCTCATATCGAGAAGTTTTCTTTAGTGGTGGTTCATGTCGTCCAAAGGTTTTGACACTATATCCTTTTACAAAGAACCACCGTGATTCTGATTGTAACCCCATGAAATATATACTAACTCGCCAGTTACTTGGAGGAAAATACTCCAAATGGATTTTCATCCTACATGAGTTTGATTTGGAATTTATTGCTGCCAAATCAAATAAATCACTCATCTTTGCTGAGTCAATATGTGCCATTCCGTCTACAAGGACCCCAACTGATTTTACTCAGAAGATACCTGATGAAACTTTGTTTCTGATCAAGACTCTTGACCCATGGTATGGAGACATTATTGTTTATCTCCAAACCTAGACTTTTGATCTGAGTTGTCCTGATCCAACCGACGTCGCATCTGGCATCAGTCCCAACCCTATTAGATCATCAGTGATACATTGTAGCAAGTCGGTGTGGGCTCTATCCTTCATAAATGTCTCTCCCTTGAACAAGCTGAGCGGGTCCTAAATGATTGCCACTCTGGTGCCTGTGGTGGTCATATGTTTGGATATGCCACTGCTTAGAAGATCCTTTGCGCAGGTTATTTCTAGCCTTCTATCTTCAAATATTGCGTTCAAGGTATTCCAAAATGCCATGAATGCCATATTTTCAACCACAAGTAGTGCGCCCCACCTGCACCCCTACACCCAGTAATTATTATTTACCCATTGGCCAAATGGGGCATTGATTTAATGACATGTAACCCTCACTTAGTCAGGGGGCATGGTTATATCATCGTTTCCATCGAATATTTTATGAAATGAGCCAAGGAGATGCCTACATACAATGCTAACAGTATTACTGTGAAGCAGTTCCTTTTTAACCACATTATAGCACATTTTGGTGTCCCTCAAGCTATCATGATTGACCATGGATCACATTTTTGTTAGCACATGATGGTAGAGCTAACTGCTTAGTTGGGCCTTCGACATGATAGCTCAACTCCATATTATCCACAGGCCAATGGCCAGGTTGAAGCAACCAATAAGGTTTTGATTATTATGCTTCAAGGTACCATTGGGAAGCACAAAAAATATTGGAATTTAATGTTATTCTCAACTCTTTGGGATTACCGAACTTCTGCTAAGATGGCCACTGGATTCACTCCATTCCAGCTGGTATACGATTTAGAGGCAACTCTTCCAATCAAATGTGAAATCCCTTTGCTTAAGCTAGCTATTGAACTTATTTCGGATACCTCGCCTAAAGAGGTGCAGTTACTATATCTTGAGAGAATCGTCACATCGCTACGATGGTCATCGAAGCTCAAAAGAAATGGGTCAAAGCTCATTTTCACAAAACCATTTCTCCTCAAACTTTCGCTAAAGGCGACTTGGTCCTTCTTTACGATCAAGCCAATGATAAATTGGGGTCAAGTAAGTTCGAACCCATGTGGCATGGGCCCTACATTGTCAAGTGTGTCTTATAGAAAGGTTCCTATAAGCTATGTGATTATGAGGGAAATTCATTGTCACAGCCCTGTCATGGGTTGTATCTATAAAATTATTACGCATGAGATTCATGTAATAACTTTTGTGCTTTAGTGTGTTAATTCAATAGCGTGTGTTTTTTATTTTTGGTGTGTTTATTTTCTTTGCAGACATATGTTTTTCTGCTTACCCTGTGTTCCACTCAGTTTCCAAATGTCATCAGGTCATTACGTTGGTTTTGTTCATGGTGCTTGTCATAGCACACAGAACCTATCTTCCATAACAAGGGTACTCTATGACCCTAATGGCGAGTTGATTAACTTATAAGGTATCTGCCTTGGTCAAACAACCAATAATATTGTTGGGTATAGTGCAGTTATTGAACTCTTGTCAGAAGTAGTTGCTCTTGGCATTAGGGATTTAGCTGTCAAATTGGATTCGCAGCTCATTGTGTTACAATTAAAAAATCATTATTCAGTAAGGAATCCACAAATATTGCGTATGTATCTACATTTTAGATTGCTGGAAAGAAATTTTAATTACATTACATATCAACATATTCCACATAATTTAAATACATTGACTGATGAATTAGCAAATTTTGTTCTTGATAGACATTTGCATCATTTGTAAAACTGAATCATGTTATGAACACATAAGTAGAAATAAAGCATGCATATACATACATATATACATACATACATATATATATATATATATATATATCTATATATATATATATATATATATATATATATATATATATATATATATATATCATGTTATGAACACATAAGTAGAAATAAAGCATGCATATACATACATAACACATAAGTAGAAATAAAGCATGCATATACATACATATATATATATATATATAGATATATATATATCGTGTTTGCCAAAGTGTTTACATCAAAATATCAAAAATAAAGTGTTTAGAGACACTTGGCTTTCAAATCCTGGAAAATGTGTAAAAGATTAGATGAACTATCAAACTACACGATGCTCATGATAGCATGAGACCGCCTTAATCACTTGTATTAACAGCCAATGCAATATCGCAAAGACTCCCATAGTGTGTATCTGCCAACGCAGTGGAACATCGTCGACAGTGGCATAATCTAGAACCCCTCGAGTGATTGCCTCCAGGGTACGTTCCATCTCAGCTAAGGGGTCAGCCCCTTCCTCGTAGTCCGCACCCACTATCGAATGGGTAGCTGATCATGCTATTAATAACATGTCTGGTGGTCTCTCTAGTCCCATATCTGCACATTTATCATAAGTTGAGTATTAGTCCACACTTTTATAAAAATCATAAAAACTTGAAAACAATTCAAAAAACAAGTTTTTATCTATGTCGGTCCATTGTTCGCCTAGTGGCAAAGGTAGATCTGGATCCCCTCTAAAATCTATGTTGGAATAAGCGTAGTCATCTACCATAAGTAGCTGGCGTTCAAGCCAAGTGAATAATTGTGGTGGATAATGCATATGTTGACCTGTGCCTCCTCAATGCATGAGCTAGCTCCATCTCATGAGCCTCAGATTTTGGGGAGTAGGATGTGGTACTTCTTCCCACTGATACCAGAAGAGCGGTATTTTCTCCAAGAAGAAGGTCACCAGTATAGGACCGAACTTGAATTCCTTTAGGTCTCTATGATTAGGCTTGGTCATTTGGCACTTCATATTCGCCAAAAAGCCCCCACACCAGTTGAAGATGGTGGGGGTCAAACATGCGATAGCATACTAAAACTTGGACTTGAAGCCTCATGCAAAGCTTGCGTGCTGGATACACGTGCCACGGTGAAAAGAATTTTTCTCAGAATGAGGTTATTGGTGATTGTTGCAATCTTCACCTTACCTCTATTGGTTATCTTGGCACCAGGACAATATCTATGAATTAGACTCCTGGTACTCTCACCTCCTTAGCAATATCCAAGGAGTTTAACTACTTCTCCTCAATAAGATAATCCCATGATGAAATAAATGTCCATCTCTTCCGGCTCCAGTTCTTGCCATTTTTTGATGAAGATCTCTCGATCTACATCCCAAAGGCTGATCAGATAGGGTAGCAACTCCATTTGAGCCCTCAACCCTATGGTTCAAAAGAATTTCAGTAGGCCACAATCCCTCATAGCATTTATACATGCCAGATCCTGAGATGCTTGGAAATCCTCGGCCTCATGTCCTCTTTCTTTCCACTCCAAGACCATATTTCTCCTGCAAACAAAATTTGAACACTTATTAATGCTTTTTACATGGATAAAAATCATCAAATTTTGCTTTAAAAAGAGTTTTTAACTTTAAAAAATCGCTCTCAGTGCCATCGCGCTTGTTTTTCAAAATAGTGCAATGGCATCATGTGAGCCTTTGGGCTTGAGCACGACCATCGTGAGTCCAATGACCATACCTGCGATGGTCGTTGGTGACCTAAAATTTTAAAATCCTCCTTTATAGCCTAAATTTCACAGTTAAATTTGCATAAAAAAGTAACAAAATGCAAGAGCAGGGTGAGGCTCTTACCTGTCGCAGATGGATCATGAAATGGTACCTTGGATCTCCCGCAGTAGCCACTGGAAAATCAAGGAAATTAAGGCACAAAAGCACTTTCAGAGATCAGTTTGGTAAAATGGTAAAAAATGAAATTACTTTTACCTATTTATAAGTTTTGAAAGTCATTTTGTCAAATATTTTTGTAATATTTTAATATTTTCTCGATATCGGTGATGGGTGTGCTTCTTGTGCAGTTATAGGTACCTTCAATATGAACAGTGACAGTTATTGATTGATTATGGGAGTTTTATTTTATCTCTTTCTCAAACTCATTAAATAAATGAAAATGGAACCCCCCTGGAGTCATCTTTCAGCTCTTTTCTGACTCTCAAAAATTGAAAATATTGTCGAGTACTTGTCGTTTCAAGCTTGTTAAAGTAAATGAATCAACGTCACCTCAGTATCTATTTACCTCCTTTTCGGGACGAGACTTACTATTTATGAAAATGGTATACCTTGATCAACATGGTCAAGAGGTTACCTCGGATATTGTTTTCTACCTTTTCGAATTCGAGGGACAAATTATGAAAAGGGACATGATGGAGTTTTCTTTTCCATTTCTTTTTCAAACTCTCTAAACATGAAAATGATACCGAGTTTTTCTTACGTCGGGCTCGTTAAAACTTTGCGATGAATGACTCGTCATCATGATTAGACCGAGCTTCTCCTTCCTAAGGCTCGTAAAACTTAATAGGTTGGATTCATTCGAAGAATGAACTTACATAGCAAGCATATTTTATCCCCTTCAATCTTGTGATAAAAATAATTTGGGTACTCTCTAGAAATAGCAGGGAAAAATGAAGATGAGACATCCTTTGTATAGGTAGCATGTCACTCTTGAACATGACACTCTTTTTCTCTCATGTCGGGTTTGGGATATCCTCACTCAGTCACTTGTCATCCTAGGTTTGGGTGATCCATTTTTCCTCTCATTTGACTATTCCACACTGTCATCGTGACCTTTAGTCCCATGTTGAGTCAGATGCTTCCACACTCTGGAGTCGTGTCGTGAATATGTTCAAGAGAAGTCCAATCTATAGTTATTTACACATACATTGTTTGTTTCATTACTACTGTCCTGAATATCATTCCACTTTATTCCTTGTTTCATGTCGATGATGAGGGATTCATCATTTCCCTCCTTTAACAGGTCACTTCCTATCAACTTCAGCTCAATATCCAGGAAGGTGACTTAGGAACTCCCTTTCAGTACCTTAGAGGTGGCATGCCTTAATGTCCAGTTCTTCACAGTGAATGACAGGTCTTCATTATTGGCTTTCGATTAGGTGATTCCATGAGTGTTCATCCTCAGCTTCGTTATCACATTCACATATTGTACTGGTGTACCTTGAGGGCCATTGTCATTATTGGTGGTTTCTCTCGTACCTGTTAACGATCCATATAATTGGCCGGTAATCAAGTGGTTTTCTAGCATTTTTGACTTCAACACATTTATTCGCATGCTAAAATTCATACATTGATCGGATCTGGATGGGGCGCAAGACCCTGAGTCATGTCTATTATGGTTTAGGCTACATGGAATTTTATATTATTCATGATTGTACACATGTTTCTACTATATGGATGGTTCTGACCATACCGTGAGACTTTATATTCATAATGATCCTTGTTATCTGGATGGTTGCACGCATACCATGTATCTTTTATCTAGTCTTCATCATCCAGATGGCTGCGTTCATGCTGTGGATTCATGTCTTGATCTCAAATATGTATATGTATATGCGTCCTTGATTTGTAGGTCTCCTGACAGTGCATTTCCTCATCCTTGTCAAAAGCTCGTAAATCATCTCAGCCATCACTCCTTGTTCTGCCTTCATGCTTAGGGGCATATGTTACACAGTATTTTATCATGCCTCCTTCACTTCCCTATGATATACCCTGAAGTTCCCAAAAAATTATCATTATACAGTATACTCATCAATGTACATCTCAGATCCCTCCTTTAACTTTTCTTGGAAAATATCTAGAGCTTTCCCTGAAGAAATGACTAATGAAACCCTAAAATGAGAATCATCGCCCTTATGAAGCTCAAAACACGATGATCACCTATTGTAACTTGTTAAGCCAATGATGGCATTGCTCTATTCTCTCTCATACTCACGATGGTCTCAAAAAGGAAGTTTTCCCAAAGAGGATGAGAAGCTTTGTGATCTAGAAGCTTCCAGAGCGGTGAGCTTGAGGTGGTTTCGCATAGATGAGGTTGAATCCTCCCAATTTGACCTCTTGGTCTCATCCCTATGAGCTACTTCCTTAAGATGTGGGCCTAATCCTATCTTTGGAGGAGGTCTAACTCCCTCTCCCAACCTATAAATTCTCCCTCTACCATTCCCAAATGGTTGATCTATGTCCACTTGCACCCCTATGCTGAGCTTGTGCTGAGAGGTTATTCATTAGACTTGTAGAAGGAGTGTTGGAGAGTTTCTTGTCTTGGACTTGGATTACCACTCAAGGAGATCCTCTCAACATCACAGCTATGGTTGTAAGCTTCCCCTTTATTCTTTAAATAATAATACAACTGCTGGTTCATCTTCCCAAAATATATATGTTCATGTATGTATTAGTTTGGCATTCCTTGATTAGCTAAATAGGTTATTATTGGATTTGATATTGGTTTTGTAAGCATTGTCGTCTCTTGGTCACTTGTGCAGGTACATAACAGCTGGAAGAAGCAGCAACAAGTCCTTGACGCAAGCGATTTGAGGATCTCAATAAAGGAAATCATATTAGGATCAGAGCAACGTAGGCCTTCTCTCTTGTTTTATTGTTCAATTATCATCTAGGAAGATGTCTAGTTGATTATCCCTTTAGTTGCTAGACCCACTATTGGGCTAGGGGGATCATCTCTATCTGTGGAGAGAATTAACCTTGTTAACAAGTCTAGAAAGGCAAAATGGGGGGACAGTGAAGGAAAATATGATCAATTGTCTCGGATTCCTGTCAGCAAAGGATGCACCAGGTAGGACCATGGAATGAATGCCTATTTAAATTTTCCCACATAGGGGATTTATATCAAAGGATAGTCCACATGAAAAGCCTAGTATGCGACGGGGCCTTCAACTTTCACAATACACTCCACCACCAGTCAATAGTAGGGAGCTTATGAGCATCATAAATGATAGTATACCCATCATTTGGAGTATAATTACCATGCTTGGCATGAACCCATATGAGTTCATCCTCCCCATCAGTAATCCTAAGATGTGATTCAGTAAGAGCATTAATGTAATTGAGCCAATCTAGATGCCAGATGTCAGGAATGTGTAATTTTAAAGCTAATTTCCAAGCCTGTGAAAAAATGTTAGTGTTCTTCAAATCTGTTATTTGAGAAAGATATGATATACCAGCATTAGATAAGAAATGTATGAGATCAAGAGGAAGCCTATATGCATTACCATAGTCGAACCAATGCAAACTGTAGAGCCAGACCTTATTCTCCATGCCAGACCATCACGGATGAAGGATATGGAATTTCAAACAGCTTGCCAAATGGATGAGATACTTGAATGATTCCAAGAAGGGAGTCTAACTCATTCAAGGATGTGAAGGGGCCAATATATTTATGATAAACCACCTCTGTCCATAAAATTTTAACAGTGAGTACTTTCCAACCCATCTTGGTAGCAAGGGCTTTAAAGAAAGAGTCGATATTCTTCAGACCCCACCCTCCCCATTTCTTGTGTAATGCAATCAGATCCCATCTAACCCACGCATATATGTGGCATTCCTGCTTCCCTTTCCATAGAAATTTGCAACACATCCGTTGAATTTTCAACAAAATACCCTTAGATATCTAAGCCATGGACATCCAATACACCGAAGTGGCTTCCAATACTGATTTGATTAGGAAAAGATGCCCTACCTTGGAAAGATATATGTGATGCCAAATGTCCAATCTCCTTTCAATCTTGGCCACAGGCTAGGTCCAATCAACAATTTTATAATGGAGTGGTTTGAGTCGAAACCCAAGATACTTGAGTCCATTTTCAAAAGGTAGAAGTGTATAGGGAAATCTCTCATGAGTATAATGAATCTCATGAGGCAAACATCAGCAGATGAAATAGTAGATTTCCTATGATTACACTCCATACCAATGGTTTGGTTGAATAATTGCAATATAGTAAGAAATGTTGATGAATCACGAATATCCCCGTTAAGAAAAATTAATACATCGTTGACGAATAGGAGATGTGTAATAATTCAATTATTGGTGATCTTAATCCCTTGCAAACAACCAAGCCTTCATTCTTTAGATATGAGTCAGCATAGACCTTCGATAACAAGAAGAAAAAGTAGGGGGGATAGGGGACAACCCTATCTAAGGCCAGGCTCAGCATGAAAGAAAGGAGAGGTTGGTCCATTTATAAGAACATTGTATGAAACATTGGTAATGCAACACATAATCCAATTGATGAAGTTGAGGGCGAATCCCAGATGAGTAAGTAGCATTCTCAGATATAACCAACTCGTACGATCAAAGGCCTTAGATAAGACAATCTTGAGGATCATTCCTTTTAGTCTCTTAATCTTGATGGAGTGTAGGACCTCCTGTGAAGTGCCAATAACATCATGAATTTGACGATGATTTAGAAAGGCAAACTGTTCAGGTGAAATATGATCAGATAGAGTAGGATTGAGGCGATTAGCAATGATCTTGGCAATAATATTGTAAATGCAGTTACAAAGGGAGATGGGTTGGAAGTCAATGAAGGTCTGAGGGGAGTCAATTTTAGGTATAAAAGAAATGAAGGTTGAGTTGAATGCATCATACATTCGACCATTGATTCGACATTCCTTAATAACCTTTAACAGATCTTTCCCAAGTAATTCAAAAAATTCCAAGTAGACTTCTGCCATCCAACCATCTGGCCTAGGAATCTTATCCTTTTTAAACCATTTTAAAGTGCCCTCCGGCTCCCCAATAGAAACAGGTTTGTTGAGATCCTCAACTGTGTCATGATCAATGAAATGAGGAAAGAGACCAACCACCCTGATAATTTCAACAAGAGAGACTTCCTATGGGGCCTTGTAAAGCTGACTGAAATGTGATGAGCTGAGCAATGTAAGTTGATTGAAGGTTTAAACTCTCTATCCTTCCTCATTAGTCAACTACAATATGGTGTTAATCGTTTGGCACTCATTAGAAAATTGATGATAAAACTTCGTATTAGCATCCCCTACTTGTAACCAATTGGCTCGACTCCAGAGACACCATGTTTCTTCTCTATCATTTATAGTCCTATTCCTTTCAGCCTCGAGCTCATTGAGATGTGATATAGCTTCAATAGATGAGTATCCTCTCCCATCATCATCTTCCAGATTAGAAAGCTCAAGTTCAATGTTGAGTAGATTGAGGTCGTCCTTCTTTCTCTTGTCTTTGGGTTAATCAATGGTTAATCTCTTAAGTCTAAGAAGGTTGTTGGTAAATCTTTCAGAGATGATCGACCTAAATCAAGGGGTGAGCCTACCAAAATTCTGAGACCAATTTGATGTTGTGCAAGTGTTTTAACCTAGTAGCATTAAACTTAAAGGGGGCTTTAGGCTTACGGGCATGACCAACGATCTCAAGATAAATCTGGGAGTGGTCAGATAGACCACCCGATCCCACCCATTGTTTGTAGATAGAAAGAGACCCAATAAGTGGTTATTTGATGAGAAAATGATCTAGTCTTCGAGCCAGCATGGCCTCTCCAGTCCTTATGTTCCTCCAAGTAGGTTGAGTTCAAGCCATAGGGATGCCTATGAGTCGATGATTTTCTAATAGTAGTTCAATAGAATCTAATAAGGGATCAATATGAGCATTATGCCCCTAGGACTCAGCGTGGTCAACAGAAAAATTGAGTTCACCTCCCAAAATGATTTGTCTTCTTACAGAAGAGATAATTTGAGAAAGTGGTCCCAAAAAGCAGCCATGTTGTGACAGGGGCCATACAAATTGAACAATCTGAGTTCCTTCCCCAATTCAAATGAGAAAATGTTTGCGCCAATGAAGCCAACACCTCCCCGGATATTTAAAATCCTAACAGTTCTAGGATTGTAACCAAAGGCTCACATTTGAAACAAAATTACTCCCATCCCGCTCATTGGAATTGCTCCTAAAATTATGGGATGGCTTCGAGGACTTCAAGACAATCAATCTCTCCTTGTGCAATTGACTGCTCTTTCCCATAACTACTAACAACCAACAACAAAAATTCAGGAAGGAAAATTGGGATTTGTTCACGCCGATGCTGGAAACTTAACTGATATGTTACCACAAAAGGAAACAACGACACTGTTATACGATAATCCTGTAATGATTCCCTTCAAGTGAAAACTTGGGTTTAGAAAAGATGGTGAAAATAAAACCAGTATAATCGCAATCATTATTTCCTACCTCGATCATACTATCAACTTTAATAATGATTATCGCATTTGGCGATGGTAACTATAATAATTTTTCATTTTGGGAAAATTTAATAACATGCCACACCGACTAATTTGTCAGCGCGGTATGTCAAATGATGATAAGCTAAATGGCAATCTGATTGGCCAATGCTCTCATTTTAATTTTTTTTAACCAGTACTAATAAATTAATTATCAATACGCTTGAAACTTTAAAATGAAACTTTAAACCATTTTTTCAATTCATTACCTCTGAACCCTTTATCCTCAAACTAAACTAAAATGTGATAGCATATCAAATACCAATTATAGCAGGAAAACCCTTTATCCTCAAACTAAATTAAAATGTGATAGCATATCGAATACCAATTATAAAAGGAAATATGTGTTACAGACCATTTAATTCTAAACATAATGTTAATTTAGCAAAAAGTGAGATAAAAAATTGAATTGTATTTTACAAACAAAACACGATACTATTGCCATGTTATTATTGTAATATCCCTCATTATAACTTATAATCCATGGATAAAAATTTGGGTATAAACTCCCACTCTAAAAAATTTATACAATATTAAAATTTCACAAGCTTACCATGTATTGGTTGACACCTACTAATCTAGAATTTTCATTTTCATTTATATGCTTTCTTTTATTCACCTAAATATAAACATTTAAATAACAATAACATGATCTCCAAAAACTGAAAAAAAATTGGGTATAAACTCCCACTCTAAAAAATTTATAGAATATTAAAATTTCACAAGCTTACCATGTATTGGTTGACACCTACTCATCTAAAATTTTCATTTTCATTTATATGCTTTCTTTTATTCACCTAAATATTAACATGGTCTCCAAAAACTGAACTAAAAAAACCTGACAAACTTTTTCCGGCCAGGTTAAAAGTAATTCCATAATTTTTCAAATGCTCATGCTTTTTAAAACACAGTTTGGTATCAACCTAAAAACTATCTTGACAGTATGACTCATACATAGATGCTCGTAGCTAAAAGCAACAATAGGGATCCACAAGCCAAGAAAACTGATGCCAAACCACTAGCGCCAAACTCCCTTGTAAGAGTAGTTTAGGTAACTTCATACCTGAAAAAACTCGCGGTGACAATGACCCCGATGAGGAGATGCAAAAGCGCCAAAGGTGGGTACCATCTTTCCGGTGGGTTTTTTTAATTATAGGTAAATCTATTCAAAATTAGTATATTAGTATTAAATATATTTTTTTGGATGTGGTAAAATTAATTTAGATGATACAAATTAAAATTTCACCTTAAGTTATTTCATATCAAAAATCTAAAAAATTACATTAAAAATAACTCTATTATCTATATTTAACTTTTTAATATAAATATTAAAATAATAAATATTATAATTTATAATTTTTTATTTTAATATATAATTTATTACTGTTATTTCTATGTTACGAATGTATGATATTAAGTTCTTACCATTTATTGTATCTATGTACCAACACATTGATCATTTAAACCATCAACATTGGATTTTGGGCATACCACAACACATCTTGCAACATTGAAACCATGGAAGACAAACCATTTAATAGATAAAAGAGAAACAAAGTAAATTGCGTAGTTCAAAGTGAAGAATGCTAAAGTGTGAGACCTTACTTTGAGATGAGACGTCGATCTATTTACTTGCATGCATAATGCACGTGGAGAGCAAGAAACGCCCGTGTCGATTATTTTCAATATGAGTAAGACACCGCCATGAAATCACCTATTTCATATATAGTTTGTGAATAACAACACAACAACCAGAACAATGGTCGCATTTTCAGTCTCCAGAAAGGCTATCAAACCCGTCGAAAGCGCAGCCTACAGGGTTAAACCCCGCCATCTTTTTAGTGAGCCCAAGCCTGAGAAAACAAAGACGTTCTCCATCTAAAAATGGAATCCAGACCGCTCAGAAAAGCCCCGCCTTCAAACGCTCTTGCAGAGAAGGAATATGCGGTTCATGTTCCATGAACATCGATTGGGTTAATAGGTTAGCTTACCTTACGAAGATCAATACTGCCTCTAATAAGGCTTCCACTATTACCCTGTTGGCCCACATGCACAAATTGCTCTGCTTCACGCTAACACGTACACAATTTTTATATTGCTTTTTCGAGGATTTCCAGATGACATAATTGGTATACATACAATATATTGTTTATTCAGTTAGTCATAACAGATTTCAAATCTATATCAAGTTTCGAGAATTTAACACTAAGTCAGGATTGTTTCTGAATGCATTTTTCTACCATCTCCAACACAATGAATTCTGCATCTGGGCAGATCAAACTGTAAAATCCAGTATCAACAACCGGTATTTCAATACTAACGCCAACATTGAGAGTTTGCATAACCAACCAATGCATAGAATAATACGCGAGTGCCAATCTGCTGCTGCCATTCTTCTCCATTTCATGACACTAAACACACAGCAGCAAACCCATTAACTATTATGACCGACGATACATCGAAGCCGCTAATCCATTAACCATTTAACCATTTCTTTGAGGGATGGTACAACGAAGCCGATCAGTGTGCCCATATGGCCTCCTCGTGGAATATTGAGGAGGCGAGGAGGCCAGCGACGTCTTTTCTCAATCCAGGTCGATGTGGGCAAAGGAATAAAGGTCGAAGTGGGAGCGAATTGGTTTTAATATTCATTAATTCAGTTTCAAATATTTGTTTTCCGACGCTTCGCGCTCCCTCCAACCACCGCCGTCGATTAATCACTCAGACTAAGCGTATTCAGCTCAGGTTTAATCCCACACGTCCATTTAAAATAAAATAAAAAATTCAACAGTGACTCATCCACCTGGGGTTGAAATGGGGGAGCCTTCCGCAAATGATGATGATTGAACGATCCCACAGGAGGCGCCGACTCCATCCACCCGGTTGACATAGCCTCATGCTATTGGATATCGGGGGCATAAAAACACCCACAGTTTAATTCTGCCTATCGAAACCAGAGATATCGGGCGCATAAAAACACCCTAAAAACTATTCCTGCAATATCAGAGAACAAAATCCACACTGATTCGTTTATTACTAAACATATCAATTTATACACATTTCCAACTAAGGATGAACTCCGGATAACATTGACACTAGCCGATTATGCTCACTGTTGAATTGTGATCCGCCCCCTCTGAACAGTGAGCTGCACCTTTCGTGATTAATCTCTGACACCTCTCTTTAATCACGATCTACATGTTAACTTGCCTGTTGGTCTAAGTCTCACTTAGGCTTACAACATAATTTGGATTTTCAACAACGCACAACTTACTTCTACACATTTCAAATTTAGCCTTTCCAAGAGGCTTAGTGAATATGTCAGCCACATTTTCATTTGTATTACAATATGATAAGTCAATTTCTTTTGATTGCAATTTTTCTCTTACAAAATGATGTTGTGTGTCAATGTGTTTTGTCCTTGCATGATATATAGGATTGTTTGCCAATTTGATAGTGCTTTGATTGTCACGTCTGATCACTCTAAGTGCTTGTTGTGTTTCTTCAACATCTTCAAGTATCCTTCTAAACCATATTGCTTCACAAGTAGCACTGCATAACACTTTAAGTGCTTGTTGTGTTTCTTCAACATCTTCAAGTATCCTTCTAAACCATGTTGCTTCACAAGTAGCACTGCATAACACTTTATACTCAGCGTCAGTGGATGACAAGGAAATAGTTAATAGTTGGTTGTTTTTTACTGCTCCATGATATTGGTCCGTAGATTTCCTATCATCTAGATTTCCAGCCCAGTCAGAATCAGAATAACCTACCAACTCAACATCAAATTCATCATTATACATAATACCAAAAATAAGTGTTCCTTTCAGATATCGAAGAACTTTATTTGCTGCTTTCTAGTGGCTTTCACAAGGCTTAGCCATGAACTGACTAAGTATGTTGACAGAATATGCTATATCTAGCCTGGTAGTGGTGAGATAGTTCAGACTTCTTACCAATTGATGATACATAGTTCCATTCACCTCTTTGGTTCCATCATCACTGCAAAATTTGACATTCTGTTCTAAAGGAGTAGATGTTGCCTTCCATTCAATCATATTGAACCTTTTAAGGATTTCCCTTGTATATTTGCTTTGTGTGGTTAATGCCTTGCCATATTCCCTCCAAACTTCAAGTCCTAAACAATAATGCAATTCACCAATATCCTTATCTCAAATACATCTAACAACTGAATTTTAATTTCTTCAATCAACTTGCATACATTTCCTGTTATGATAAGATCCTCAACATATACAGATATTAAAGCAACATTAAAATTATTTGTTGTAGGAATTTACAGGGTAAGTTCTTCAGACAGAACACCAAAGGACACCGCTCACAACCAGATCGCAGATCAATACACCAGTATTTTTGACGTGGTTAAAACCCTCAAAGAGGGAAACAGTCCACGGCCTGAGCCAACGCGGCCACTTCAGGCAATTTATTAATAAAAGAATGAAAATTTACATAAGCTTCTCTCATTTGTAGGGAAGTTGATGCTACCTTATACAGTCAACTTGTAGGAAAACTTTTGTATCTAACCCATACTCGTCCAGACCTTTCCTTTGATGTTGGCCTTGTTGCTCGGTTTATGCAAAACCCACGTGAAAGTCATTGGAAAGCAGCTAAAAGAATACTTCGTTATGTTTGAGGTACAGTTCAGTTTGGGATTCATTACAGTGCCGAAGCAGCTCTTCTATTGGTTGGTTTCACTGATTCTGATTGGGCTGGTGACCCTGATGATCGGAAATCTACTGTTGGTTATGTGTTCACTCTTGGTTCAGGCCTATTACATGGGCTTGCAAGAAACAAGCTGTCATTTCTCTTTCATCAACAGAAGCAGAGTATCGTGGTGCCGTAGAAGCTAGTAAGGAAGCCTTGTGGCTTCGTCAGATCCTATCAGAGTTTGGCTTTCAGCAGCAACATCTGACTACACTTTGGTGTGATAATCAAAGTGCCATTCAACTATGCAAAGGTCCAGTCCAACATCAGCGCAGCAAACACATTGAACTTCACATGCACTTCATCAGAAAGCTCATTCACGACCATGTTCTTGAAGTGCAATATTGTTCAACAGATGATCAAGTTGCAGACATCTTCACAAAGGCTCTCGCAGAGGCGAAGTTCACTAAACTTCGATTTATGGTTGGAGTTCAGGAAGTTATCACTAAGGGGGGATAGGCTCTAGTGCCTCCTTCCTTCTCCTATTGTGTCATATTTGTAAATCCTTCAATCCTATCCCAAGTTGTTCTTAAGGGGGGATGTTAGGATATTCCGGCACATAGGAAATAGTTAAGTACAACTTGGTCTAGTATAGAGTTAGGTATAGAGTTAGGTAAAGTGTGTTTCTTTACCGTTGTACATTTTGTAACTTACAATCCGACGGTCACGATATGTAGTGATCCGACGGTTCATTCTCTCCTCGGTATTACCGACACTTGATCCGTGGCTTGACACCCGATTGGTCCATGATTTCTATTTAAAGCGCATGGAGGGTCATTTGTAGGGTAATGAGAAAAGTTTATGTAAATTTTCATTCTTTTATTAATAAATTGCTTGAAGTGGCCGCGTTGGCTCAGGCCGTGGACTGTTTCCCTCTTTGAGGGTTTTAACCATGTCAAAAATACTGGTGTATTGATCTGCGATCTGGTTGTGAGCGGTGTCCTTTGGTGTTCTGTCTGAGGAACTTACCCTGTAAATTCCTACATTTGCTTCAATGCAGCTTTCACCTAAATAGCAAAACTCCACCGGATTAACAGGTTGCAGCTTTCACCCAAACAACAAAACTCCCTCAGATTAGCAGGCACTTGGAAGTACAAAACACCACCGTATTAACAAGGCTCTTTGCAGCAATTCATAACCATTGCAGAGCTAACACAGCGCTCACCCCACTCAGCTAACACTCCTCTCACACAATAATTCCTTCACGCTGTCTCACAACACAGTGGCACAACATAAGAACTTTTCACTAAGCTGCTTTCTCACAGCTCACGCGCTCTGCAAAACACTCATAGCTACCACAAAGCTACCGCCAGCGGCTCCAAAGCTACCGCCAGCGGCTCCAAAGCTACCATGGTTCTGAAACCGTATTAGAGAACAAAATCCACACTAAAAGCTTAATTTGTTCATTACTAAACATAGCAGTTTATACACATTATGGTATCAAATAAAAAAATCCACACTGAAAGCTTGATTTGTTCATTTATAAACATAACAATATATACACATTTCCAACTATGGATGATACTGACACTAGCCGACTATGCTGACTGTTGAATACTGATCCACGCCGTCTGAATAGTGAACGGCGCCATTCATAATTAATACCTGACATGCGACAGTCTGATTCTGCCTATCGAAACCAGAGTATATATCTGGCCTGTTTGCAGCCGACTTTCCACGGATTTTGTTTTATATAAAATATTTATTATAATGGTTGATGAGGGGGCATGGGTATGATGGCCGTGCCTGCGCCTTATTAATATTAAAGATTTTCGCGCCAACCGTGTAAGATTTTATATGAGTGCAATCATTGAAATGGAAACTGATTGATGCAGTCACAAACATGGAAAACCATGTTGATTTCAGAGTGGGCGTGGATAGTGTAGTGAAGAAACCGTAGCCCCTTAAAAGCATGGAGCCTGAAGAATTTTCATCTAAGGTTTGTTGGGCTCAAGGAGAACAATGCAGATACTTTAGCAGTTGTCTATAATAAGACTTTTTGAAAGCTTTTTCGGTGGGTTTTTCCGGTTAAAATCCGGCAGCAATTTATTGGAATCGCAAGTTTGATAGCTAGTTTCTGCACAATCAAAGCGTCCGAGGGGTTTTCCAGGGCGTTGAATCCAAATATACAGTTAAAAAACCATTTTAACTGCAACAAATCAAGATTTAATCTCAATTTCTTCCGCCGGATTCCATCACCGGAATCTCCAAAAAGTCGCATTATAGACAACTCCGATACTTTATAAATCAGATATGCGGCAGTGACTTGCATTTAAGGTACATGTGTGGAATTTATAGAGCGACGAGAAAGAACAGCTTCATAGTGGTAAAGTGTCGTTTAAAATGATTGGTTTGGTGGTAAGTGTCGTTTGAAAGGATTGGTTTGTGTTCATTTTATATGGTTTTTTTTTTTTTAATAAAAAAAAGTTAGGGTTTAGTTGATTTAGGCAATTGGCGAATTTTAAGATAACTAAACGTCAAATTTAGATAATTAAAAATTTTAGGGATAAGATGGCTTATAAACACAATATAGAATGTAAGCATTGGTCTAGCTGTTAGATATTTTTATTATAAACACAATATAGAATGTAAGCATTGGTCTAGCTGTTAGATATTTTTACTAAAATTGTATTGAAATCTTGAGTAATGTAATCTACAAAAATCTAATATCTAGATATATATTTTTTTCATGAATCTATTTATATAATTAAAAACATATTTTAAACAATTTAATTTTATAATTTTTCTTAAAATATATGTTACCAACAAAAAAAATGTCTAAAATATTTAATAATTAAACTACTTATAATATATAATAGATATTAATATTTTGTAATCTAATTGATAGCAAAACATTAAATAAGTTTAGACTTTGTCATCAAATTCAAACTCTTTAAATGATACATGTTTAATTGTTATGGTTTTTCTATAAACAAATCAATAAATTAAAAAAATTATATCAACAAAATATATAATAGATATTATATAGTGTAATTATAATAAATACTAGCATTATTAAAATATAATATTTTCAATAATAAATAAAAAGAAATATTATTAATATCAATAATTTTCTTTACTCAAAATTTATATAACTTTTTTCAATAGAAAATATTATATCTCTCATATAAAGGTAGTAGTCATTATGACAATATTTCTCAATATTTATAATTGATCCTAGGTTAGAAAATAGCATCCACTCTCCCAACCATAGTGTAACGTCTATCAATACTAAATAAAAAGAAATTAACAAAATTATTGTGTCTTTAGATCAAAACCATGCTTCAAGTTACCTGCTCTTGCACCTAGGTGATTTACCTTGCCAATCTTATATACAATTTGTAAATTTATAAGATAAATTGCATGATGCTTAGACATACAACACCCCTGGATTATTTTCCTTTGTTTCCGTCATATAAGGGAGTTTCATTGTTGATTTTCATTGTTGATTTCTTATGTGATGTCGATTGGGTGAAAATTACACATGTTAATTATAATTCAGATCAATGATGCTAATCATGGTTGTGTTAGGAAAGTATGGGGGTTTATGGATTTTATAGTGCTACGACTCAACATTAATATCAATGTGATGCTTTTGATGCCATCTATCCTCTGATTAAACTCGAATCTCAAGGGTTGACAACAGGTGTCGATATGACCCTTGATCACTTAGGTTTTGGGATCCGAAGGTCCAACAGCTTATTCGATACATTTGGGTAACTACCTTTTTTTTCTCTTGGGTTGTGTTGTCACTCTTGTGTCGTTGTTGGGTGAAGAAGGCTCTACTTTCGAAGGGTTTGTTCAAGCTTTCTGCATAGATATGTGGCTACCCCAGTACAACCTTCGTTCTCCATGCCTTATCCATTGTTTTGAATGGTCTTTCTATGAATGCAAGGTCACGATGAGGGAATAATTTCACCCATGCTTTGTACCCTTCAAGGCACGATGTGACTATTCATAAATCACAGGTAGTATATAAAAAACCTAGCTTCGTTATTTGTCTTAGAAACCTGACGCTTACTCTGTGTGAAATTTTTTGTTACAGGGGGTTTTGTTCAAGGTAAGGGTTTCCTTTTTATTCCTTCACTACAGTTGTCGACTTACTCTGTTAGCTTCTACCCACCTCATGATGTTCGGGAAAATTGTAAGAAATTATGGGTATTGATTAGCCTTACTTGCCTTGGTTTTTTGAATTGTTCATTGGGTACTTGGGTTTACTTTGCACTTTTTTATGCTTGTAGCATTTTTCGAGTAATATCTTGTTTAGATCAGTGACTTCATCTTGATTTTTGTTTTCCAATCCACATTAGATAATTAATGGTAGTTTTCTTTTTATAACTTACATTGTTGATGGTTATTATAGGCATGTGAAAATGTACCTCCCAGGTCGTAAGTCGATGGAATGGTTGATGGAGGTTATATTCCGACAAAACCCGACCACTGGGTCCTCGCTACTAGGTTTCGTTTGTCGACTACATGTATATTTCCTTGATTTGTCTGTGAATATATAAGGGTTACAACTCGACTGTGAAGTCGAGGGTTATGGTTGTTTGCACAAAGTTAGGCTCCGGGTTATTATAAGACTTGTTGCAGTCATGTAAATATAAGTGATTTAACTCTTTTGAACCCTAGTTGGGGTTTATTGTTATCATTATTTTTTTATGAATGGTAATTTGTGATGGGGCCACAACCTAAGGCTATAGATTTAAATGTTTCTAAGATGTAATGGAACAAATTTGTTTTTGGGTTTTAGATGTTGTAGTCTGCTTCTTGTTTTATTAGTAAATTATATTGCTCTTCATCTTATTCTTGAAGTATGATATTATTGTGTTAAAATTTCCATTTGATCAGTATTCTATCCATGTTGAAATTTATATGAAATATAATATTTTTTCCTCCTCTAGGGTTGGACACTGGAACATACCCAGGCTGTCGGCTTGTCCAGCTCGGCCTTGGACCAAACTGGTGCCTTACCAAAGTTATGTCACCCTTTTTTATTGTTAAGTGATAACCTCACTCATGATTAAACCCTATTTCAGGTGGTAAATTCTCATTAGGGTTAAGAACAAAAAACTAATCTCTTATTTTTTTAGGAATGCTTGCAGTCTAACCATTAAAGGGTTAAACCGTTCGACCGTAATATGTTTCCTTTCCTTTCCATTACAGCGAGGTAGGATCTCTTATTTCAGGGTTATAATCTACCCTGAATAATCTTGTAACCTTCCAGCCATATGCTCCTTTCAGTCACAAGAATCTGAGGACTTTAGTCTTAGGTTACCTTACTCAAACACGGTTAGTACCATTAGGTTCAATGGCTAACTATTTTCCCTATACAAGTTCCTATGACCACTTTGTCCAAATTGATAGTTCTTATTTCCTTTACAAAGGAGATAATCCATAACACTATACACATATTAATGCTCTTTTCGAGGACACCTTAACAACTTCTACATTTTTAGATCTATTTAACACACAACTTAATTTATTTTCATTCAACCATTCAAACAAACTCATTTCTTATACATTAAATATTTTCATAACACATGAACCTTAAGTACATATATGGTTGTCTAGACAGTCAAGAAATTTCTGTAAGATATTTCTCCTCCTAGCCGTGAGAATGGAAATTACGTCTGAAATGACCCCTCCAGGACTAAGTCATTGGCATCAACACTTCCTTTTCAACCAAGAACTTTCCAATCAGATCAAGGCCCCATTAGTTCACAACCCAACTCTAAAGTACCTTTAGCAGTGTCCTGCGTGATCTTTTTTCTCACTTCTCCTTTCCAATGCCTCTAACCAATTTTCTCCTTGCCTTCTGTGGCATACTTTTTCCTCTGAGATGTCTCCAAGGAGAGAGAATAAGTAATTGTCTAACTTTTTGGTCTTTGATAATCTCATATTGTGTCCCTTATTGTGAATTTCGAAGACTTGTCGTTTCCCTTTAAAAAATATTTAATAAAAAGTTTATGCAAAACAAATTCCTGTAACCACTAGGATTTTCCTTTAATCCATTATCCACTAAGTCTGCATAGTAAAAGTAATTATGAATATTTACAATACTTAGAGAGGTGTTACATCTTCCCCCCTTGAATCTTAACACCATCCTCATTGTTTATTCCTACTCTTAGAAAGAACAAGCATGGATATGCCTTTTTCATGAAAGTGGTATCTTCCCAAGTAGCCTCCTCTAAGATGAAATGCCTCCACTGCACCTTAACTTGGGTGATAACTCTGTTGAAAACGCAATAAGAAAATCCTAATTTAATTTTGTCCTTGAATTTAATTAGGAATAAAATTGTGATTCCACGTCACAAGACAACTTGTACAAGTTAACTAAGTTAAATTGACTTAGTTGGCTCGATTAATTCAAGTTGAGGTTCTAGATAGAGTAATGTATAGTGTTTCCTACATTATAGGAGCCCTAGTTGAGTTTATTTTTATTTATAATTAATTAATTCAATTTAACCTAGTTAAAGTCAATTAAACTAGTTCCAACTGATGGAGGAACTAGTAGGAGGTCAGACAGTGGGGTGTTGCTTCATGTGTTCAACCAAATAACTGATGATTCACTCATAAATAATTAATGCATGTCAGATATGAGAGTTACCCAGTTGATATTAGAATTTAGGGAAGATGTACTATCAGTTGTATAATCGTCTAAATTATACATGTGGTGCATGAAGTCAGAGGAAGGCCTATGAGGATTTCCCAATTCATATTGAGGAATTTCCCTAATTAATAGGGGGCTAATTTCCAAGGAAGCAATGCAAGGAAATAGAAACTTGGGTAAGCCAAAATTTGGTTAAGTATTGTCTGGCTTGTCTAGGCAAAAATGAGATATATAGAGATAGTGTGAGGTTTCTCGAGCTTGAGCAAAGTATTGTAATCTTCTCATATTTTTTGATTAATGCAATATACAGATAACATGGGTTTTTAGTTGTGGCTTTCCCTAGGAAATCATTGTGTAATGTGTTAATTGAATTCTTTCTCTTGTATGCTTCATGATTTTGAGATCGTTTAATTGTTTCCATTGATGAGTAAAGTAGATTCAACTCTATTGTTTTAGTAAATTACAATTAGCAGTTTGAATCTATAAGGAATTTCTATAAACTTGCCTCTGTAACATTGTTTCTCTCTACTCAAGAATACACATAGGCTTTACCAGAATTTCTCCATCCAGTTTGACGTATTCAAAACTAATACTTTGTCATTAGTTTTGATTCTTGGTGAATCAGAAATATGTATATGTGTACATGCATATGTATATATCCTCCAAAGACTAATACTAAAAGAAAAAAAATCATCACTGAATTTACTTGCACCTGTTTCCAGTTAATAATATATTGGGGGTCATATACATACTTCTTTAATAATGAGATGTGAAACACATTATGTACTCAAATGTGACTAGGTAGAGCAAGTTGATGTGCTATAGGTTCAACCCTTACTAATATTTGGAAAGGACCATGATAACATGGTTCTAATTTTTCATAGCCACACAACCATAAGGTACTCTTCCAAGGCTTAACTCACACATAAACGTGGTCCTCGACTCGAAAATATTGATAGGTCCTATTTTTATCAACATACGTTTTTTGCCTACATTGAGAAACCTTTAAATTCGATTGCACTTTCTTCACAGGCTGCTCCATCTCTGCTAACATGTCAGTTCCTAAAATTAGTTTGTCTTCAGGGTTACTCCAACTGGCAGGGGTTCTGCACCTCCTTCCATATAACACTTCAAAGGGACTCGTTCTTAATGATTCATCATAACTATTGTTATATGTGAATTCAACCAGGTGAAGGTATTCTTCCCATTTTTCTAGTTGTTGCATAAAATACATCGTTAACATGTTTTCTAGCACCTAGTTCACTCTTTTAGTCTACCCATCTATCTGACAATGGTAGGCGATGTTAAACTGAACTTGGGTGTCGAAACCCACAAAAAGAGCTTTCCAAAACACTAAGGTGAACTTCACATATCTATCTCAGATTACCACCTTAGGTATGCCATGCATCATGAATATCTCCCTCATAAAAATATTAGTAATTTGTATCGTCTTATATGTGGATTGTACTAGAATAAATGAGTTGTTTTACTTAGCTTTTCCACCAATACCATAATGGATTCATTATGACTTTTATTTATAAGTAAAGCTATTATGAAATATAATGTAACAACATCCCATTTCTAGTCTGGAACACGTAAGGGATGGAGCACTTTTGTTGGATGTTGGTGTTCGTCTTTAACTTGCTGACGTTCCAATCAATTTGATAGGTACTTTGTAATATCTCTTCTCATTCCAAGCCAAAATAATTTTTCTTCATTGCAGAGAACAATTATTGATACCTGGGATGGGAAATGTATAAAATTCTATAAAATTCGTCTAAGATTAACTCTTTGACAACCATCTGATTAGGAACATAAAATATCCCTTTAAAGGTTAAAATTTTTTCTTTATTTCCTCATAATCAGACTGATTAGATTTGATTGCCAGCCTTGCTTGATACCATAAAACTTCATACTCAATATCCTTCAACGAAAACTCTTTAATCTGATTAGAAAACTAATTTCAACTTGACAATAAAAGACTTCATATACACAATATATTTTGCTACTTAAAGCATCAACTTCTCGGTTCTCTTTCCCTTTCAGATTGTTTATATCAAAGCCAAACTCACTTAAGAAAGCATTCCATCTATCATGTCGTGCATTAAGGTTGGGTTGTTTGAAGAAACTGGTTAGGCTACTATGACCTGTCATTAAAATGAATTTATTGCCTAGTAGATAGTGTCACCATATTTTTAAGGTGTGAACTGCTACAACCAATTCTATATCAGGGGTGGAATACCTCTACTCATGATCCTTCAGTTTTCATGATTCATAAGCTACCACCTTGCCATCCTATATCAAGACCCCACCTATGTCTTCTTGGTATGCATCAATATAGACTACAAATTCTTTTGTAGGGTATGCAATTTTTAATACAGGGGCAATAGGTAATAAGTTTTTCAACTAATTAAAGCTATGCTAACAATCTGTTGTCCACTTAAAAATTCTTCCCTTCTTCTGCAAGGAAGTTATGGGGTAGGCTATTCTAGATAATCCTTCGATAAATCGATGATAATACCTTGCCAAACACATAAAAGACTAGAAATCGACTAATTTTTAGGAACATGCCACTACATGATGATCTTTAGTTTTTTAGGATCTAAATCTATTCCCTCGGATGAGATTATATGTCCTAAATATTGTATCTGGTCCTTATAAAAATCACATTTGTTGTATTTAGCGTCCAGCTAATGCTCCCACAAATTTTTAAGCACTATATTGTCAATAAAAATTAGAACAAATTCATCTAATTAGGGATGGAAAATACCATTCATTAGACTCATAAAGGTTGTGGGTGCTTTGGTAAGCCTAAACGAAATGACCACAAATTCGTAATGGCCATATCAAGTCATGAATGTCTTTTTGTAGATATATTCTTCTTTGATTCTTTATATGATGGTATCGTGATCACAAATCGATCTTAGAGAACATGGTGGCACCTTTAACTTGATCAAACAAATCATTGATTCTCGGCAATGGGTATTTATAAGGTACTATCCTTATTCCTCACAAAAATCACAAGTCCCCACCCATGGCGACACACTTGTGCAGATGTACCCTTTGTCCCATAATTCTTGCAACTGAATTTTAAGTTCTGTTAACTTAGGTAGCTCATGCAGTAAGGAGTTTTGGATACCGGAGTTTCTCCTAGAACTAATTCTATCATAAAATCAATATTTCTCTTAGGTGGCAGCCCCAAAATCTCTTTTGGAAAGACATCCCCAAAATATCAGATGACTGGTATGCTCTCTAAAGCGATTATTTTATCCTTAGTATTAGAGTATCCAACTTGTACAACAAAGATCTGAAAACCCTTCCTCAAGCATTTTCCTATCTGGGTAGTTGTAATGGGCCATAGCTTAACATGCCTTTTAATGCCCTGAAGTTCTTTCCTATAACCTTCCTCTATAAGGAAGCTTATAGTCTTTTCTTTGCAATTCACTAAGGACCAGTGTCCTTCTAACCAATCCATCCACATTATCACATCATAAGATCCTAAAGGCAATACATTCAATTTTGCCCCAATTAATTGTTCTACTAGTTTAATGGAGCAATCCTCCACCTTAGTGGTTACTCTTCTTATGGCTCTAGTGGGAAATTTAACTAACCAGGGATTTTAAAAATTGTTGGTTTGTAACTGGTAGGTCTCAACTACTTTTTAATTGATATAACTTAGACTAGCCCCTGGGTCTATCAGAGTAAAAACAATGTAGTTAGTTATTTTACCTTCCAGTTCTATCATGCATGGTAGGCTGGTACGCATCTTGATGATCCTCCAAAGCAGCATTAATCCTTGGTATATTCTTTGACACATCTGCAATCGTAGAAGCTTATTGTATGTTTGCCGCTGGTTCTATTTTGGTGCAATGTTGGTAGTTCTTATAATAGTGGGGTTCTCCGCAACCCCAACACTATAAGGGAGGTTTATGTGTTTGACTCAATTCTAGTTTTATGGAAACTTCAACTTGCTTATATTCATTCTGCGGCCTAAACCTATGCTGGTTTTTTCCATTCTATCTACTTGTTGTCCCTTATGCATATTTTTAGTATTGAAATTTTTTCATTTCTGGCACTATGAAAGTTCTTTTTCCCCTTCTTATTCAACCAAATTTTCCCACCTTCCGCCTTTTTCTTCATTTGTTGATAAGAAATTATAGCTTTACGAATTGCGTCATCCATCATCTTTGGATTTTTGAATTCCATCCTTTCCTTCATAAACACTGGTAAATTGCTAATAAAACGCTCAGCGTTTGCCTTCTCCTCCCTGATATAGGGAACATAACGCAGTAAGGAGGTAAATTTAGTTACAAACTCGTCCATGGTCAGACACTCTTCAGACGCTCTTGAAGATCCGATGAGAAACACCGACTCCATCCACCCAGTTGACATAGCCTCATGCTATTGGATATCGAGAGCATAAAAACACTCTAAAAACTATCCGTCCAACAGATGATTATGCCTATCGAAACCAGAGTATATCTCTGGCCTGTTTGCGGCCTACTTTCCACGGATTTTGTTTTATATAAAATATTTATTATAATTGTTGATGAGGGGGCATGGGTATGAGGGTCGTGCCTGCGCCTTATTAATATTAAACATTTTTGCGCCAACAGTGTAAGATTTTATATGTGTGCAATCAGTGAAATGGAAACTAATCGATGCAGTCACAAACATGGAAAATCATGGTGATTTCAGTGTGGGTGTGGATAGTGTAGTGAAGAAACTGTAGCCCCTTAAAAGCATGTTAATAATAGGAGCCTGAAGGATTTTCATCCAAGGTTTGTTGGGCTCAAGGAGAACAATGTAGATACTTTATAAATCATATATGCGACAGTGACTTGCATTTAAGGTACATATGTTTAGGGTACTTGAGTTTGCTTTGCATTTTTTTATGCTTGTAGCAATTTTCAAGTAATATCTTGTTTAGATCAGTGACTTCATCTTGATTTTTGTTTTCCGGTCCACATTAGATAATTAATGGTTGTTTTCTTTCTATAGCTTACATTGCTTATGGTTGTTACAGGTATGCGACCTTGTACCTCTCGGGTCGTAAGTCAATGGAATGGTTGATGGAGGTTATATTCTGACAACACCTGACCACTGGGGTCCTCGCTACTAGGTTTCGTTTGTCAACTACATGTATATTTCCTTGATTTGTTTGTGAAGATTTAAGGGTTACAACCCGACTGTGAAGTCGAGGGTTATGGTTGTTGCACAAAGTTAGGCTCTGGGTTATTATAAGACTTGTTGTAGTCATGTAAATATAAGTGATTTAACTCTTTTCAACCCTAGTTGGGGTTTATTGTTATCATTATTTTTTTATGAATGGTAATTTGTGATGGGGCTACAACCTAAGGCTATAGATTTAAATTTTTCTAAGATGTAATGGAACAAATTTGTTTTTGGGTTTTTAGATGTTGTAGTCTGCTTCTCGTTTTATTAGTAAATTATAGTGCTCTTCATATTATTCTTAAAGTATGATATTATTTTGTTAAAATTTCCATTTGATCAGTATTCTATCCATGTTGAACCTTATATGAAATATAATAATTGTTCCTCCTCTAAGGTTGGACACTAGAACAGGCCCAGGCTGTCAGCTTATCTAGCTCGGCCTAGGACCAAACTGGTGCCTTACCGAAGTTATGTCACCCTTTTCGATTGTTAAGTGATAACCTCACTCATGCTTAAACCCTATTTCAGGTGGTAAATTATCATTAAGATTAAGAACAAAAAACTAGTCTCTTACTTTTTTAGGATTGCTTGCAGTCTAACCATTGAAGGGTTAAATCGTTCAGCCGTAATATGTTTCCTTTCCTTGCCATCACAGCCAAGTAGGATCTCTTATTTTAGGGTTATGATCTACCCTAAATAATCTTGTAACTGTCTAGCCATATGCTCCTTTCAGTCACAAGAATCTGAGGGCTTTAGTCTTAGGTTCCCTTACTTAAACACGGTTAGTACCATTAGGTTCAACGACTAACTATTTTCCCTATACAAGTTCCTATGACCACTTTGTCCAAATTGATAGTTCATATTTCCTTTACAAAAGAAATAATCCATAACACTATACACATATTAATGCTCTTTTCGAGGACACCTTAACAACTTCTACATTTTTAGATCTATTTAACACACAACTTAATTTATTTTCATTCAACCATTCAAACAAACTCATTTCTTATACATTAAATATTTTCATAACACATGAACCTTAGGTACATATATGGTTGTCTAGATAGTCAAGAAATTTCAGTAAGATATTTCTCCTCCTAGCCGTGAGAATGGCAATTATGTCTAAAGTGACCCCTCCAAGACTAAGTCCTTGCATCAACACTTCCTTTTCAACCAAGAACTTTCCAATAAGATAAAGGCCTCCATTGGTTCACAACCCAACTCTAAAGTACCTTCAGTAGTGTCCTGCATGATCTTTTTTCTCACTTCTCCTTTCCAATGCCTCTAACCAATTTTTTCCTTGCCTTCTGTGGCATACTTTTCCCTCTAAGATGTCTCCAGGGAGAGAGAATAACTAACTGTCTGAATTTTTGGTATTTGATAATCTCATATTGTGTCCCTTATTGTGAATTTCCAAGACTTGTTGTTTCCCTTTAAAAAAATATTTAATAAAAAGTCTATGCAAAACAAATTCCTGTAACCACTAGGATTTTCCTCTAATCCATTATCCACTAAGTCTGCATAGTAAAAGTAATTATGAATATTTACAATACCTAGAGGGGTGTTACATCTCCCCCCCATGAATCTTAACACCATCCTCATTTTTTATTCCTACTCTTAGAAAGAACAATCCTGGATATGCCTTTTTCATGAAAGTGGTATCTTCCCAAGTAGCCTCCTCCAAGATGAAATGCCTCCACTGCACCTTAACTTGGGTGATAACTCTGTTGAAAATGCAACAAGAAAATCATAATTTAATTTTGTCCTTGAATTGAATTAGGAATAAAATTGTAATTCCACGTCACAAGACAACTTGTACAAGTTAACTAAGTTAAATTGACTTAGTTGGCTCGGTTAATTCAAGTTGATGGTCTAAATAGAGTAATGTATAGTGTTTCCTACATTATAGGATCCCTAGTTGAGTTTATTTTTATTTATAATTAATTAATTCAATTTAACCTAGTTAAAGTCAATTAAACTAGTTCCAACTAATGGAGGAACTAGTAGGAGGTCAGACAGTGGGGTGTTGCTTCATGTGTTCAACCAGATAACTGATGATTCACTCATAAATAATTAATGCATGTTAGATATGAGAGTTACCCAGTTGATATTAGAATTCAGGGAAAATGTACTATTAGTTGTATAATCGTCTGAATTATACAAGTGGTGCATGAAGTCAGAGGAAGGCCTATGAGGATTTCCCAATTCATATTGAGGAATTTCCCTAATTAATAGGGGGCTAATTTCCAAGGAAGCAATGCAAGGAAATAGAAACTTGGGTAAGCCAAAATTTGGTTAAGTATTGGCCTGGCTTGTATAGGCAGCAGTGAGATAGATAGAGATAGTGTAGAGGTTTCTCGAGTTTGAGCAAAGTATTGTAATCTTCTCATATTTTCTTACTAATGAAATATACAGATAACATGGGTTTTTAGTTGTGACTTTCCCTAGGAAATCATTGTGTAATGTGTTAATTGAATTCTTTCTCTTGTATGCTTCATGATTTTGAGATCGTTTAATTGTTTCCACTGATGAGTAAAGTAGATTCAATTCTATTGTTTTAGTAAATTACAATTAGCAGTTTGAATCTACAAGGAATTTCTACAAACTCGCCTCTGTGACATTGTTTCTCTCTGCTCAAGAATACGAAGAGGCTCTACCAGAATTTCTCCATCCAATTTGACCTATTCAAAACCAATACTTTGTCATTAGTTTTCATTCTTGGTGAATCAAAAATATGTATATGTGTACATGCATATGTATATATGTTCCAAAGATTAATACTAAAAGAAAAAATTCATCATTGTATTTACTTGCACCTGTTGCTAGTTAATAATATGTCAGGTGTCATATACATACTTCTTTAATAACGATATGTGAAACACATTATGTACTCGAATATGACGAGGTAGAGCAATTTGATATGCTACAGTTTCAACCCTTACCAATATTTGGAAAGGACCACAATAACGTGGTTCTAATTTTTCATAGCCACACAACCGTAAGGTACTCTTCCAAGGCTTAACTCGCACGTAAACGTGGTCCCCAACTCGAAAATATTTATAGGTCCTATTTTTATCAGCATACATTTTTTGCCTATCTTGAGCAGCCTTTAAATTCAATTGCACTTTCTTCACAGTCTGCTCCATCTTTACTAACATGTCAGTTCCTAAAATTAGTTTGTCTTCAAGGTTACTCCAACTGGTAGGGATTTTGCACCTCCTTCCATATAACACTTCAAAGGGACTCGTTCTTAATGATTCATGATAATTGTTGTTATATGTGAATTCAACCAGGTGAAGGTATTCTTCCCATTTATCTGGTTGTTGCATAAAATACATCCTTAACATGTTTTCTAGCACCTAGTTCACTCTTTCAGTCTGCCCATCTGTATGACAATGGTAGGCGATGCTAAACTAAACTTGGGTGCTAAACCCACAAAAAAAGCTGTCCAAAACACTGAGGTGAACTTCACATATCTATCTCAGATTACCACCTTAGGTATGCCATGCATCATGAATATCTCCCTCATAAAAATATTAGTAATTTGTATCGTCTTATATGTGGATTGTACTGGAATAAAATAATTTGTTTTACTTAGATTTTCCAACAGTACCATAATGGATTCATTATGACTTTTATTTATAAGTAAACCTATTATGAAATATAATGTAACAACATCCCATTTCTAGTCTGGAACACGTAAGGGATGGAGTAGTTTTGTTGGGTGTTGGTGTTCATCTTTAACCTGCTGACATTAAATCAATTTGACTGGTAATCTGCAATAATCTCTTCTCATTCCAAGCCAAAATAATTTTTCTTCATTGCAAAGAACAATTATTGATAACTGGGATGGGCAGTGTATAAAATTCTATAAAATTCATCTAAGATTAACTCTTTGACAACCATCTAATTAGGAACATAAAATATCCCTTTAAAGGTTAATAAATTTTCTTTATTTCCTCGTAATCAGACTGATTTTCAGATTTGATTGCTAGCCTTGCTTGCTGCCATAAAAATCCATACTCAAGATCCTTCAAAGAAACCTCTTTCATCTGATTAAAGAAACTAATTTCATCTTGACTATAAGAGACTTCATATACACAATATATTTTGCTACTTAAAGCATCAACTACTCGATTCTCTTTCCCTTTCAGATTGTTTATGTCAAATTCAAACTCACTTAAGAAAGTAGTCCATCTATTGTGACATGCATTAAGGTTGGGTTGATTGAAGAAACTGGTTAGGCTACTATGACTTGTCATTAAAATTAATTTATTGCCTGGAAGATAGTGTCACCATATTTTTAAGGTGTGAACTACTGCAGCCAATTCTATATTGTAGGTGGAATACCTCTACTCATGATCCTTCAATTTTCACGATTCATAGGCTACCACCTTTCCCTCCTTTATCAAGATCCCACCTATGTCTTCTTGGTATGCATCAATACAGACTACAAATTCTTTTGTAGGTTTTGCAATTTTTAATACAGGGGTGATAGATAATAACTTGTTAAACTGATCAAAGCTATGCTAACAGTCTTTTGTCCACTTAAAAATTCTTCCCTTCTTCTGCAAGGAAGTTATGGGGTAGGCTATTCTAGATAATCCTTCGATAAATCAATGATAATACCTTGCCAAACACATAAAAGACTAGATATCGACCAATTTTTAGGAATAGGCCACTACATGATGGTCTTTAGTTTTTTAGGATTTAAATCTATTCCCTCAGATGAGGTTATATGTCCTAAATATTGTATCTAGTCCTGATGAAAATCACATTTGTTTTATTTAGCGTCCAGCTAATGCTCCCACAAATTTTGAAGCACTATATCATCAATAAAAATTAGAACAAATTCATCCAATTAGGGATGGAAAATACCATTCGACTCATAAAGGTTGTGGGTGCTTTGGTAAGCCTAAACAAAATGACCACAAATTCGTAATGGCCATATCAAGTCATGAATGTCTTTTTGTAGATATATTCCTCTTTGTTTCTTTATATGATGGTATCGTGATCACAAATCGATCTTAGAGAACATTGTGGAACCTTTAACTTGATCAAACAAATCGTCGATTCTCGGCAATGGGTATTTATTTTTTATAGTTAATTTATTTATTTTCCTATAGTAAATGCATAATCGTAAGGTGCCATCCTTATTCCTCACAAACATCACAACTCTCCCCCATGGCAACACACTCAGGCGGATGTATCCTTTGTCCCATAATTCTTGCAACTACATTTTAAGTTCTGTTAACTCAGGTAGCTCATGCAGTAAGGAGTTTTGGATACTGGGGTTTCTCCTGGAACTAATTCTATCGTAAAATCAATATTTCTCTTAGGTGGCAGCCCCAGAACATCTTCTGGGAAGACATCCCCAAAATATCAGATGACTGGTATGCTCTCTAAAGTGATTATTTTATCCTTAGTATTAGAGTACCCAACTTGTACAACATAGATCTGAAAACCCTTCCTCAAGCATTTTCCTAGCTGGGTAGTTGTAATAGGTCGTAGCTTAACATGCCTTTTAATGCCCTGAAGCTCATTCCTACAGCCTTCCTCTGTAAGGAAGCTTATAGTATTTTCTTTGCAATTCACTAAGGACCAGTGTCCTTCTAACCAATCCATCCTCATTAGCACATCATAAGATCCTAAAGGCAATACATTCAATTTTGCCCCAATTAATTGTTCTGCTAGTTTAATGGAGCAACCCTCCACCTTAGTGGTTACTCTTCTTATGGCTCTAGTGGGAAATTTAATTAACCAAGGATTTTAAAAATTGTTGGTTTGTAACTAGTAGGTCTCAACTACTTTTGGATTTATATAGCTCAGACTAGCCCCTGGGTCTATCAGAGTAAAAACAATATAGTTAGTTATTTTACCTTCCATTGCTATCATGGTAGGATGGTACTCATCCTGATGATCCTCCAAAGTAGCGTTATCCTTCGTATATTCTTCGACACATCTCCAATTGTAGAAGCTTCTTGTATGTTTGTTGTTGGCTCTGTTTTGGTGCGATGTTGGTAGTTCTTATAATAGTGGGGTTCTCCATAACCCCAACACTATAAAGGAGGTTTATGTGTTTGACTCAATTCCAGTTTTATGGAAACTTCAACTTGCTTATATTCATTCTGCGGCCTAAACCTCTACTGGTTTTTTCCATTCTACCTACTTTGTTGTCCCTTATGCGTATTTTTAGTATTGATTTTTTTTTCATTTGTGGCACTATGAGAGTTCTTTTGCCCCTTCTTATTCAACCAAATTTTCCCACTGTCCTCCTTCTGCTTCATTTTCTGATAAGAAATTCTAGCTTTACGAATTGCCTCATCCATCATCTTAGGATTTTCAAATTCCAACATTTCCTTCATAAACATTGGTAAATTACTAATAAAACGCTCAACTTTTGCCTTCTCCTCCCTGATATAGGGAACATAATGAAGTAAGGAGGTAAATTTAGTTACAAACTTGTCCATGGTCAGTTCTCACAACCTTAAATCATGAAACTCCTTAGCTTTTTCATCATAGAATCACTTTGTCGGGTATTTATCTTTAAAATGCTTTTGAAAGCTATCCTATGTCACTTCTTGCTCATCTATTCCCCATACCGTCTTAATCTCTTCCCACCATAAGGTGGCCTTCCCTTGCAATTTCTAAATGGCTAACCTAGTGTTCAAGTTATCTCCATATTCATAGATCTAGAAGTATTTATTCATGTTTATTAACAAAGCTTCTACATTTTTCTCTACCTTCCCATCAAAGGTTGGGGGTTTAATAGTTTTAAATTCCCCTTGAATTTCAACCTTTTTCCTTTTGGTTCCCTTCCCACTGCAAATGTTATCATACCCTTCTTCATTATTATTCTGACCTCCTTCACATTCACAGTTTTTCTCTCTGTGTCTATGTAATTGTATTATGTTTTCATTGTTAGGGCTAGGATTAGGATTCCTTGGATTATGGCTATCTCAAAGGCTTTTCAAAATTATTTCGTGTTCCAACCTTAGACTCTCATTATCTTCTTTCAAATTTTCCATCTTTGTTTGCAATCATTGAATAATTTCTAACATTATAACATTGGTATTACAAGATTCCTCTTCCAGCTAAACCCCCACATTTATGGGTTTCCCTCGGCTAGAGGTATAGATCCATCCCTCATAGTCGGTGGTGTATATATCACACCTCTCCTCATTTTGTCTCATATTTGTGTAGCATTACACATTTTTTATTCACAATTCACCCCAACAGGCCACAAAGTTGAAATCATGGCACTCTGATAACACTTGTAACATCGATCAATACGAAAAAAAAATAAAAAATAATAACAAAATTACTCTTTCTTTAGGTCAAAACCATGCTTCAAGTTACATGCTCTTGCATAGGTTATTTACCTTGCCAATATTATGTGTGATGATTTGTAAATTTATAAAATAAATTGCATGATGCCTATACATACAATATCTCTGGATTGCTTTCCTTTGTTTCGTTCCTATAAGGGATTTTCATTTTTGATTTCATATGTGATGTTGATCAGGTGAAAATTATACATGTTAACTATAATTCACATCAATGATGCTAAGCATGGTCTTGTTAGTAAACTATGGGGATTTGTGGCTTTGATAGTGCTACGGTTCCACATTAATATTAATGTTATGCTTTTGATTCCACCTATCCTCTGATTAAACTCGAATCTCAAGGGTTGACAACTGCTGTTGATCCGACCCTTGATCAATTAAGGTTTAGGATCTAAAAATCTAGCTACTTATTCGATGCATTTGGGTAACTACCCTGTTTTTCTCGTTGCTTCCTCCATCATTCTTGCACCGATGATGGGTCGAGAAGGCTCTGCTGCCAAAGGGTTTGTTCCAACTTTCTACTCAGGTATGTGGCTACCCTAGCACAAACTTCATTCTCCATACTTTCTCCACTATTTTGAATGGTCCTTCTTTGTGTTGAAAATAGCAACAAGAAATGCTAAAAATAGCACTGCTATAAATAGCAATTTAGCCAGTGTTGATCTTAGCAACAATGGATGGAAAAATGGAAGTGCTAAAAATAGCATTCTATAAATAGCATTTGGGGATACCTTCCTATTTTAGTCAATCCCTAAACTAAAATAGTGAAGTAAAATTCCAATTTGATCTTAGCAGTTGTTTGTAAAATAATTAATTAATTCATCTTAAGTTAATTAGTTACAGAAAATCAAACATGAAGTCTATGTGGGGACATGAAATAATTTCTCCATTAATTGAGGAATTTATCCATCAGTTAAAGAGATAAAGATGAGTTTTAATATTGAGTTGTAATTAACTGACTTAGTTAACTGAGTCAAGTCTAGTTAGATTAATTAAAACAATTTGTTGAATTAATGTAAGTTCAGTTAGTTAACGCTTGCATGCATGTAACTACTGCACTTCAGATATTTGAGTATTCTCTCATAAATAACTCATGCATGTCAGTTCAGCCAAAGACCCAGTTGAGATCAGATGGAGAGGCAGTGTATTATCAGTTGCTAGAATATTCCATGCATGCAGAAGGAATTCTTTCCTTGAGGATTGCGTAGTTACTTCTTTAGGTTTAGTGAGTGTGATGAGGCCAATTCACACATGTGACATTATTGGACCCCAAAAAAAATTGCGCAAGGAAATAGGAGGCTTGGAGGGCTTGAAGAGGGCATATACAATGTTTATTCAGTCTGTGAGCTGTATTGTTTGATTGCAGAGAGAGAAGGATAGATTGAGAGCTGATTCTTTTTGTAACTTGAACAAGATTTCCACTTGTATGATAATACAGAGTTGGGGTTTTAGGTTGAGGATTTCCCCGAGTTATTTCTTATGTGTTATGTGTGATTGATTTCTCATTCTCAATTATATGTGTTCTCTTGATCTTGCTCAATTCAATTAAGCTTCCACAAAGTGTTGTAGAAGTAGATCTTGTATTGTGTTTTAGTATATTACATAATCTGTTGATCTACAGTGGGAAGTTCTACATGGTATCAGAGAAAAGGTGATCAAAGGAGAAGAACAATATACAAGAAGGGAGAAGCTCGAAGTTTGTGGTTCCTGAATATAGAAATCGAGTTCTTATCACATCTCAATTTCACCAATGGTGTTCAGTGGTTTAAGACTCGAGTATGCCCTTGATGGCAGCTGAAATTATAGAGTCTGGAAGGATCACATGGAGGCAGTATTAGAGGATAACAGTCTAAAGGACTTCATTGATCAAGAAATCCCCAAGCCGACTGATGCTACTCAACTGGCGGAATGGAAGAAATGTGTGGCTAGAGAAAGGAGAATCCTCTTGGAGGGAGTTCGAGACCACATTTTCTCGAGCCTCCGTGGGAAGGAGACACCATTTTCGATGTGGAAAACATTGAAATATTTATATCATAGCAACAATGATCAGAGGAAGCTGGCACTGAAAGACAAGCTTCGTAATATCAAGTGTGAAAAGGGCGACACGATCTCTACATATATGTACAAGCTCACCACTTGCAGGGATTAGCTTGGAAGTACAGGGATTGTTAAACACACATGGACAGCAAGAGAGATATGAAAGATAAAACATGCAAGTACATTTTTTATTAACATGAGATATACATTTATAGTACATTGTTGTGACCGTTGGGTTTCACATCCCAAGGTCTCTTGGACTCCTTTTGTCCATTCAGCTTCCACACTAACCCATTGAGGATTAGGTGTCCAACATTCCCCCCCTTAATCCGAAGGGTTATGTATGAGTCCAAGAAGAGAGTTGAAATACAAAATGTGCAAAAATGCATGGCAGCACTAGGTTGAATGTGCTCCCTGAAATGTTGGTATAAAGGGCGGTGGTTTAAGGGTGACCACCAACACTGGAACGCTTAGTGCAGTTCCCGGAACTCTTCCAAAACTGGCAAGAAACTAAAGTTTTCTGCTAGAGGAAGTGATCCTATTCTTTTAAAGAGGGAAACCTTCAACCATAAAAGGGAGGTCTCACCCCGCATAAAAGGTAAAATTTCAACCTGAAAAGGGAAGTCTCAACCTGTGATGGTTTAAGGATGACCAACAACTCTGGAATGCTTAATGCAATTCCTGGAACTCTTCCAAAACTGGCAAGAAGCTAGAGTCTTCTGCTAGAGGAAGTGTTCTCAATTGTGTTCCTGGAATGCTTCTGAAACTGGCAAGAAGCTGAAGTCTTCTGCTAGAGGAAGTGTCCCAGATTGCCAACTGAAGGCATGTTCAGGCATCTTTGTCTCTGGCTACAACTCTGAAACTGGTGTGGCAGGTTGTGGCTCAGGCTCGCTTGATGTGACTTTGAAGCTTGTAGATGACCATCATTTCCCCCCCTGTCAGATACAAGGTGAGCTGCAAGACTGTTCAATATTCTGGAAAAAGTTCTCACATGTGTTTGGAATATCTTCTTGGTTGTTGATGCCCATTGCCAAGAAGTGATCCATCCAAGATGAATCTTTGTTCTTGCAGGACGTTTGTTTCTGAAGCATCTGTGTGAAGAATGACTGGTTTTATGACAGTACTTACATGGATGAAGATCAAAACAGTGATCTTTCAGATGGCCAACTCGGTCACAGTGTTGGCATTTCACGATCTGTTGTTGTTGTTGTTGTTGTTGTTGTTGCTGTGGAAGAGGGGCAGAGTTTGGAACAACTAAAGCTGAACTGTCATGAGGAGCAGATGAACTGTCATGAATAAATCCAGCACTCTGAAACTGAATGGGCTTTGAGTAGTCTGGAATATGGAAGGACAAGTCCTTGTCATATCCAAGACCAGTTCTGTGCTTGTTGTGGACAAGCTGTTCCCAAGGTCTGATGATGGGCTTGGGAAGTGCAGACTGAGTTTCTGCATCTGCATATACAACTGCTGCTTTATTTGAATGAACAGTAACATTATTGACTTGATGTTTATGGGAGTCTATTTCAATCTTCTGAACAGAAACAGGTTCAGAATGATGACTCCACTTGTGTAATTCTTCCTGCTGTAGCTTTGTCTCAAGATGCAAAAACTCTATCTTTTCTTGTGCATTTTGTATACATTTTTGAATGTCAGCAATAATGTCTCTATTGATTATGATTGCACTGTCAGCAGTGGATACGATTAGAGTTCTCAATAACTCTAATATTCTTTCAAGCTTAGCCATTTTTCTACACCTTAAAAAAACCTCCAAAATCCCACAGAAAAAATGTCAGCTGCTAAATATCTTCAAGTTACACAAGAAAACCCTGTAGCTTAACGGGAAAAAACCAACCAGAGATATCTTGAAACTGTGAAAATTATACAAATATCATTGAGTCCTTCTATATTTAGCCAACAGTTACCCAAATCCTCTAATATTTTGAAGAAATCCCTCGACTGCTGCAAAACTATTAGCTGCTAAATATCTTCAAGCTACACAAAGAAAATCCTGCAGATTAAAGAAAACCGCAGGGCAAGCGTTGGTGGCTTAATGAGCAGACTATTGCAACTGTGTCACTTTTCATTACATACACAACAAATATTTTAGTTCCAAAATATGGCGGCAAGATTATTGATATTGTCAGAAGAGATTTGAGAACGAAAGAAGAGAAATCAGATGCTTTTAATACCATCAAAAACACTCTTGTGGAAATTCTTCTTATAATCTTAATTGGTTCATTTTCTACTGCACTGCGTGGATGGTGGTTTGCATCATCAAGTGAGTGTGTTGTTGCTCGACTGAGAAAAGATTTATTTCGACATCTTATTAACCAAGAGATCGCATTCTTTGATGTCACACGAACTGGGGAACTTCTTAGTCGTGTTTCAGAAGATACAAATTATTAAAAATGCAGCAACGACGAATCTCTCAGAGGCTCTTCGCAATCTCACAACTGCATTGATAGGCCTTGGATTTATGTTTCAAAAATATAACTGAACCATCCATTAAACTGCTGCAACAACGATATACTATGATTGTGCCATATCAGAGAGCGAGTAACTTGTAAAAAAACAAGTGTCGTAAAACTGACTATCAAACCAAGAGTAATGAGGGCTATCATGAAGCAATATTCTCCTGGCTTGACCAGATTCAAGGCTTTCAGAATAATTAAAGCAAATTTTAAGCTCCAGCCCCGGGATTATTGAACATGATTAACCAAATATTAAAAGCCTTATAAATGCCCGCATCAACATTTGAGGATAGCCAGCAGTGATGATGCACATTGATCGTGGATTGAAGGCCTTTCGGATGGTTATAAAGAATTCGATACTTGATTCATCTTCAAAATTCCTTGAAGCACCATGCTGAGAAGTATCCACTAGGTCGAGGTCTATATGTGTTGTTGCTGCTTTTCTTTATAGTTCCAGATCATAGATCCATGGTATATAGTTAGACCAACGTGGAGAAGTGAGGCTTGAGAGCCAGCTCTATATGATGCTGCGTAATTCCTCAATTTGTTGCCAAACATGTCATTCAACAAACTGCAACTAATCTACCATCTGGCATCAGTTTGGTGGCGCTGCGCAGCGGTTTATGAATTCACCTCTAAGCAGTCCCTCCGAATCTCGCCGCAGTGCAAGGTGCGTGAAGCCAATAGATTCCCGAGATTTATCATGGAATCGGCGAAGCTGGAAAAGAACGCCTTTACATGCCCGTTCTATGCTTTGACATGAACAGCGCTCTGGTACTTATCAACTCCTGTATGGAGCGAGCACAGATGCCGAACCACCACAAGGAACACATTTACATGAAGGAATCAGAAACCTT
The DNA here is from genome assembly GCA_031772625.1 of Pinus tabuliformis. Classification (NCBI taxonomy): domain Eukaryota; kingdom Viridiplantae; phylum Streptophyta; class Pinopsida; order Pinales; family Pinaceae; genus Pinus; species Pinus tabuliformis. Next base: position 1,252,445,538 of record CM062816.1, on the reverse strand, counting down.
GGTCTTCGCTTGGCATGGTTGAACAGAGGAATCGTTTTGATACCAACAGCGCTCGGAACACTACACCATCAACCTCAAAATTTGAGGTGTTTTCTACGGCTGCTGATGGTCAGACAAGTGTTGAAATCAATGTTTTGCAAGGTGAACGAGAATTTGTCAAGGACAACAAGTCTCTTGGGAGTTTTCGGTTGGATGGAACTCCTCCTGCTCCACGAGGTGTCCCTCAAATAGAGGTGAAGTTTGATATTGATGCAAACGGTATTCTTTCAGTCGCTGCTGTGGACAAAGGCACTCAAAAGAAGCAGGATATAACAATTACCAGTGCTAGCACCTTGCCAACTGATGAGGTTGAAAAAATGGTGAAAGAGGCTGAGAGATTTTCTAAATAAGACAAAGAGAAGAGAGAAGCTATTGATACAAAGAATCAAGCTGATTCTGTCATCTATCAGACTAAGAAGCAGTTGAAGGAATTCGCTAGATCTTCAACCACGAAACAACAAATCTTGTGCACATTGTACACGGCACTAAGAAAGGTTCGCACCACATCGATTCTGTCAAATAACTGAATGGCCCCGTCTCCACATAACAAACGTTCTTCTATACTGTCTCCAGAAGGTCTGATTCAGGAATCAAACGCCCTTCGGGGAAAAATTACAGAAGGTTTATTGCTCACTGGTTTATGTAGCATGCCAATTATATACCATTCAGGTGCAACGCATATACCAAAGCATTCAATAAAACTGTTGATATTCCACAGCGTATAACATTTCAATAAGTGCACAGCAATTCATATTCCATTCAACGTTCAATAAACCATTCAATGAACCAAACGATGATTCCACTGGACAACGTTACGCATTACCATTCAATATCGAACCATAACGCATTCAACAGGAGCAGTTCAGGCATTCAAACCAGGAAGTCAGAGAGCGCAGAGATACCATGTCAGAGGAATATCAGACAGAGAGCGTAGGGATGGCAGATAGAGGTCAGGTAACATTTATCTAACAAACCAGGACATGTCGGAGTGCTCAAGTAATGTTCAACTAATACAGAATTTCATAATGGAAACGTTGGACGTGCAGGAGTGCTCAGGTAACGTTCAATCATATATAGGCTGAGGAGGCGGTATAGGTCGGGCGTTAACAAAACAGCTCAAGTCATAAAAATTTCGACATTTCACACTCAATCATGCCATTCTCGCAGCAATGCACGCAGTCTGATGCGCTCAGCTTCAATGTTTTAGGTTGTCAGGGGCGTTAGGTAGTCAGGAAAGTTAAACCCTGAGGAAGAAAACAGGCCACACATCATGGCTCTGATACCATGTTAAACACACATGGACAGCAAGAGAGATATGAAAGATAAAACATGCAAGTACATTTTTTATTAACATGAGATATACATTTATAGTACATTGTTGTGACCGTTGGGTTTCACATCCCAAGGTCTCTTGGACTCCTTTTGTCCATTCAGCTTCCACACTAACCCATTGAGGATTAGGTGTCCAATAGGGATAACGACCGTTGATGATGACATGGTGAGTCTTACACTCCTCGGTCTTCCTAAGAGCTAGCATAGCTACCAACACTCGGTTAATGGAAGAGAAAAATTGCCATATTTGGAACGACTTTGGTTGGATCTGATGCAGGAGGAAATCATAACAAGCACTAGAGATGGATCCTCATCGAAGCAAGATGATGAGGAAAATCTAACCTTAGCGAGTAAGGTGAGGAAAGGGAAAGGGAAGGTGTCCCATCCCAAATCCGGTTCTTCCCATGGTGGGAAGAAGATTGAAAATTTGAAAGTGCAATGCTTTCATTGTCATGAAGTGGGCCATTATGCTACGAATTGTCCACAAAATAAAACCAAGAAGGGTTCCTCAAAGGGATCTGATGGTGAGGCACTGGCCTCACAGTTTGAGCTGGATTTCTCTCTTATCACATGCATGGTTTCATCCATGGTGGGATGTGTGTGGTACCTGGACAGCGGAGCTTCATTCCACATGTTAGGTGACAAGAATCTTTTCAGTACCTTGGAGGAGAAGGATCTCCAGATGCAGATTGAGATGGGCGATGATGGAAAGTACTGTGTTTCAGGTGAAGGTATGGTTGTGTTTCAGAGGGAGCGTGGAGCTCCCCTCACCCTAACTGATGTAAAGTATGTACCAGGTCTGAAGAAGAATCTTGTGTCTGTCGCTATGCTAGAAGATAAGGGCTATGATGTAGTCTTTAGTAAAGGAAAGGTATTCCTGAGGCATATAGGTACTCCACAGACAAAGCGAATAGGGATTCGAGTCAAGAATCTCTACAAGCTAGAGGTAAACGACTGTGTTGCTTTGAGTTCCAAAGTTGAGATGGTGCAAAGACAAGATGTTGGTGAGCTATGGCATAGAAGACTGGGCCACTTGCACCATGGAGCCCTGAAAATCATGAAGCAGATCTTTACCAGATTACCCAAGGGAAAAATTGAGCAGACGACTACATGCAAAGGTTGTACCTTGGGTAAGTATGCGAAATCCTCCTTTCTGGATCGAGACAGTAGAGCTGGAGCAATCCTGGAGAGAGTTCACTCAGATGTTTATGGACCCTTCTCTATAGCCTCCACCGCTAAACAAAGGTACTATGTTATTTTTATTGATGATTTTTCTCGTAGATGCTGGATCTACTTTATGCAAAAGAAGAATCAGACCTTCTTGAGGTTTGTGAGTTTAAAGCCTTGGTAGAGAAAGAATCTGGAAAGAAAATAAAAGCCTTGCATAGCGACAATGGTGGAGAGTATGTCTCCCAATAGTTTAAAGACTTATGTGCTACAGAAGGTATTAAACAGGAACTGACGGCACCCCATAACCCACAGTAGAATGGGGTGGCTGAAAGGAAGAACAGATCGATTGTGGGAGCAACTCGAGCAATGTTGCATGAACAAAGCCTACCACTGAATTTGTGGGTTGAGGCATGCAATACAACAGTATACTTGCAGAACAGAAATCCGCACCGTATACTGGGAATGAAGACACCTATGGAGGCCTATTCTGGGAAGTGACCTGATGTAAGTCACTTCCGAATCTTTGATCAACAGTTTACTGTCATGTGACCAAAGATGCCAAGAAGAAGCTAGACCCAACAGCTAAGTTGGGAATACTTGTGGGGTACACGAATACACCCCACAACTATCGGGTGTACCTGCCTTCCACTTAGAGGACAGTGGTATGTAGGGATTTGAAGTTCGACGAGCAGAAAGCCATGCGCTTATCTCTTGAGAGGCAGCTCGAGTTGCATGCAGATGAGGAACTTTCAGTTCCTAAGGAGGAGGAGCCTTAGATTGATGCAGAGCAGCTGCATGCAGAGGATCCAGGAGTGGAGACATCCACTCATGCTGATACTTCTAGAGATGGGCGGAAACGCTCAAGGGAAGCTGACAAGTTGATGCTGGATGCACGAGAGAATGTGGGACAACCATATTCTCAGCGCAGACAGAGGAGGTCGCCCGAGCAGTACACTGGGTACATGGGCCTAGTTGGGGAGTGTGTAGATATCGAACCTTCTTCATTCGAGGAGGCAGTGCAGCAAACAGAGTAGGTTGATGCAATGGTAGAGGAGTACGACTCTATCATTCAGAACAATGTGTGGGATGTTGTCCCAAGGCCTCAGGGCTGTTCAGTGGTGAGTTCTAGATGGCTTTACAAGGTAAAACAGGAAGCTGATGGCAGTGTTGAGAAACATAAGGCAAGGTTTTTTGCCCGGGGTTTCTCACAGGTCGAGGGGATTGACTACAATGAGACTTTTGCTCCTGTAGCAAGGTACTCATTGATTAGATCGATGTTGGCACTCTCAGCTTAGAGGGGGTGGAAGATCCACCAGATGGATGTGAAGACAACATTCCTCAATGGGAAGATTGAGGAGGAGGTGTACATTGAGCAGCCAGAGGGTTTCGAGACCTTCGATCGTGAGTCGCATGTGTGCTGACTGAAGAGAGCTTTATATGGGCTAAAGCAAGCACGCTGTGCTTGGTACACTAGGGTCGACAGCTATTTCACCGATTTGGACTTCACCAAGGGTGAAGCAGATGCGAACCTTTACCACATCATGGTAGAAGGTAAACCATTGATCATTGTTCTTTATGTCGATGATTTGATTTTGACAGTTGATGATCAGTTGATACAGTCTTGCAAGGAGGACCTTGCAAGAGACTTCGAGATGAAGGACATGGGCCTTATGCACTACTTTGTAGGCATGGAGGTGTGGCAGAAAGATGGGGAAGTATTTGTGTCTCAAGGCAAGTATTCCAATGAGATACTCAGGCGCTTTCACATGGAGAAGTGCAAGCCCATGCAGACTCCTCTAGCTAAGAACTAGAGGAAGGAGGATGCTACTTCAGGTGAGGTAGTAGCTGCTACTATTTATCGACAACTCGTGGGTTCACTTATGTATCTGGTGAACATGCGACCTGACTTATGCTTTGCGGTGAACCAACTGAATCAAGCTATGGTTCAGCCTACCAAGTTGTTTTGGAAGGCAGCGAAGCATGTGCTAAGATACCTCAGAGGCACATCTCAGTTTGGATTGTGGTATAGATGGACAGAGGGAGTGAAGCTTCAGGGCTTCACAAATGCAGATTGGGCAGGGAGTCCATCAAACCATAATAGCACTTTTGGAGGAATCTTCAACCTTGGTTCAACTGCAGTTTCCTGGTACAGCAGGAAACAGAGATCAATTGCACTTAGCTCAGCAGAGGCTGAATACATGGCTAATAGTCAGGCTGCATGTGAGGCCATTTGGATGCAGAAGATTCTAGTGGTATTGTTTGGTTAGATGATGGATCCTATAGTGATCTACTGCGATAACCAGAGTTGTATCAAACTCTCTGAGAATCCAATTTTTCACGATAGGTCCAAGCACATTGATATCTGGTATCACCATCTTCGAGACTGTGTGGTCAAGAGGATCATGTTGTTGTTGTATGTTTCGACCGAGGATGCAGATATTTTGACTAAGGCATTGTCAAAATGCAAGTTCTAGTTCCACAAAGACAGGATTGGGGTTACTGATAATCCCTTTCTTGTTGAGAGGGAGTGTTGAAAACAGCAAGAAGAAATGCTAAAAATAGAATTGCTATAAATAGCAGTTCAGCCAGTGTTGATCTTAGCAACAATGGATGGGAAAATGGAAGTGCTAAAAATAGCATTCTTTAAATAGCATTTAGGGATATCTTCCTATTTTAGTCAGTCCCTAAACTAAAATAGTGAAGTAAAATTCCAATTTGATCTTAGCAGCTGTTAGTAAAATAATTAATTAATTCATCTTGAGTTAATTAGTTAAGGAAAAGCAAACATGAAGTCTATGTGGGGACATGCAACAGTTTCACCATTAATTGAGGAATTTATCCATCAGTTAAAGAGATAAGGATGAGTTGTAATATTGAGTTGTAATTAGTTGACTTAGTTAACCGAGTCAAGTCCAATTAGATTAATTCAAACAGTTTTTTGAATTAATGTAAGGTCAGTTAGTTAATGCTTGCATGCATGTAACTACTGCACTTCAGATAATTGAGTATTCTTTCATAAATAACTCATGCATGTCAGTTCAAACAGAGACCCATTTGAGATCAAATGGAGGGGCAGTGTACTATTAGTTGCTAGAATATTCCAAAGTGAATATTCCTTGCATGCAGAAGGAATTCTTTCCTTGAGGATTACGCAGTTACTTCTTTAGGTTTAGTGAGTGTGATGAGGTCAATTCACACATGTGACATCATTAGACCCCAAGAAAAACTGCGCAGGGAAATAGGAGGCTTGGAGGGCTTGAGGAGGACATATATAGTGTCTATTCAGTCTGTGAGCTGTATTGTTTGATTGCAGAGAGAGCAGGATAGCTTGAGAGTTGATTCTTTTTGTAACTTGAACAAGATTTCCACTTGTATGATAATACAAAGTTGGGGTTTTAGGCTGAGGCTTTCCCCGAGTTATTTCTTCTGTGTTATGTGTGATTGATTTCTCATTCTCAGTTATATATGTGTTCTCTTGATCTTGCTCAATTCGATTAAGCTTCCGCAAAGTGTTGTAGAAGTAGATCTTGTATTGTGTTTTAGTATATTACATAATCTGTTGATCTACAGTGGGAATTTATACACTTTGGATGCAGGGCCGGGCTGAGGGAATAATTTTGCCCATGCTCTATACCCTTCAAGGCACAATGTGACTCTTCATAAATCTCAGGTAGTATATACAAACCCTAGCTTCGTTATTTGTCTTAGTGACCAAACGCTTACTATGTGTGAAATTTTTTGTTACAAGAGGTTTTGTTCAAGGTGAGGGTTTCCTTTTTATTCCTTGGATGGAGTTTGTCGCTTACTCCGGTAGTTTCTACCCACCTCATGATGTTGGGGAAAATTGTAAGAAATTTTGGATATTGACTAGCCTTACTCGCCTTCTTTTTTTAATTTCTCATAGGGTACTTGGCTTCATTTTGCATTTTTTCTGCTTGTAATGTTTTTCTGGTAATCTCTTATTTACATCTGTGACCTCATCTTGAGTTTTGTTTTCAGTTCCACAGTAGATAATTAATGGTTTTTTTCTCTCTATAACTTACATTGATAATGATTGTTCCAGGTATACGACCTTGTACCTCTCGAGTTGTAAGATGATAGAATGGTTGATGGAGGTTCTTTTCTGACAGCATCTGACCACCGGGGTCCCTTCTACCATGTTTCCTCTTTCGGCTACCTGTCTATATCCTTGAGTTTTCTGCAAAGATTTAAGGGTTACAACCAAACTATGAAGTCGATGGTTATGGTTGTCTGCACAACGTTAGGTTCTGGGTTATTATAAGACCTATTGAAGTCATGTTAATACAAGTGCTTTAACACTTTTCAACACTAATTGGGGTTTACTGTTATCATTATTTTTTTTATGAATGGTAATTTGTGATGGGGCTACAACCCACGACTATAGATTTAAATGTTTCTGAGATGTAATGGCACAAATTGTTTTTGGGTTTTTAGATGTTGTAGTTTGCTTCTCGTCTCATTAGTAAATTATGGTGCTCTTCATCTTATTCTTAAATTATGATATTATTGTGCTAAAATTTCCTTTTGATTAGTATTATGTTCCTATTGAACCTTATATGAAAAGATAATAATTTTTCCTCCTCTAGTGTTGGACACTGGAATGGACCCGGGTTGCAGGCTTGTCCAGATCATCTTGGGTCTAAACTGGTGCCTTACCAAAGTTATGTCACCCTTTTCTATTGTTAAGTGATAACCCCACTGGTGATTAAACCATGTGTCAAGTGGTAAATTCTTGTTAATATTCAAAACATAAAATTAGTCTCCTATTTTTTTAGGATTCCTTGTAGTCTAAACCTTGAAGAGTAAATTGTTCAGCCGTAAGATGTTTCCTTTCTTTGCCATTACATCCAGGCAGGGTCTCTTATTCGAGGGTTATGATCATGTCGGCTTCATGGGGAGAGCAATACCATGCCACATGGGTTCATATTGGGGGATATATGTTGAGGAGAAAATGACATAATATATTGAGCATATAATAGGGGGTAAACGGTTTTATATTGGAAGGTATAAAAAATGGAGCTCAAAGTTAATGAAAAAATATAAAGGGGTATAAAAAATGTTAATGAAAAATGGATACCTACAATATCTAGTGAAAGTAGGGTTTTTTTAATTGGGAAGATGTATTGGGTTTGTATTTGTAGGGGGTTAAATAATTATATTTTTATAGGTATTTTCCAATATGAAGTCAAATTAAGGGTATTATATAGTACGCCATGAACACACATGATATGTGAGAGTTTCATTGAGTAAATCCCCCATGGTTATGATCTACCCTGAATAATCTTGTAACCTCCCAGCCATATGCTCCTTCTAGTCACAGGTATCTGAGGGCTCACTATTTTTTCTATACAGGTTCCTATGACCACTTTGTCCAAATTGACAGTTCTTATTTCCTTTAAATATGAAAGAACCCTGAACACTATACACATATTAATGTTCTTTTCCAGGACACCTTAATACCTTCTACGTTTTCATATTTATGTAACAAACAACTTGTATTATTTTCATTCAACCATTCAAACGTACACATTTCTTATACATTAAATCTTTTGATAACACATAAACCTTAAGTACTTATTGGTTGTCTATAAAGTCAATAATTTCACTGAGAGACCACTCCTCCCAGCTGTGAGAATCAAAATTATGTTTGATTCTCCCCCCCGACCTTTCAGTCTCCAGAACAGTACTTAGATAGTAGCCCCTCCAAGACCAAGTCCTTGGCATCAAGACTTCCTGTCCAACCAAGAACTTTCTGCTCAAATCAAGGCCTCCACTAGTTCACAGCCCAGCTCAAGAGTACCTTCAGGAGCATCCTACCTGATCCTTTTTCTCGCTTCTCCTTTCTAATGCCTCCAACCAATTTTCTCCTTGTCCTCCTTGGCATCCTTTTCCCTCTGAGATGTTTTACCTCCACGAAGAGAGAATAACTAACCGCCTAACTGTATCTAACAATTTCATCTTGTGTCACTTGCTGTGAATTTCAAAGACTTGTTGTTTCCCTTTAACAAAATAAATTAATAAAATGTTTATGTAAAACAAATTCTCGTGATGAGTAGGCTTTTCCTCTAAGCCATCATCCACTAATTCTGCATAGTAATTAATAACATTTACAATACTTGGGGGGTGTTACACATACAATATAACCTCAATTTAAAATTCAAAACCTAAATATATTTTACAATAATATTAAAAAAATTCTACCTTTAAAATTGAAATATATTTTATAATAACATATACAATTTAGCCCCAAAGGTAACTTAGCTCAAGTGGTCTAGAGCCACATGCTAAGGTCTAATATTGTTGCTCATCACATGTTAGAGTCTCTTTGATTCCCTTTGGGCTAGGTCCCATAATCACCTTGACTGTTTACTAGGTTTACCATTAATGAAATGTGGGGGTTTCCCCTCCTTTACATCCCAGTAAAAACAAAGAATAATTTCTTAAAATTAATTGAAAAAACTTCTAAAATATTGAATATATAATTTAACACAAATTTAATGAAAGAAAAATGAAAACTTCAAAAAATGTAAGGCTTTTTAATTTTGAATATATATTGAATGGTATAATGCCAACCATTTTCAATAATCAACATCAAAATTTGAAAGTTAATAAATATTTTACTAGATTATTGAAAACAGACACAAAGATAAAAATAAAATAAAATAAAAAATATTGAACATGTAAATTTTAGCTTTGAATATTTATTAAATATTAGTTTCTTTAAAGTCAAAAATCATAGCTCAAATCATTTAGTGTTTTAAAAGTCAAAAGATCTTAGCTCAAATGATTTGTTGAAGAATTTGAAAAGTTTATATTTTCAAATCAAACTATATAGGTATTTTGGGGACCTATGCTTGAAGATGTACTTATTGATGAGGTTTTTTGAATATCTTTGAAAACGTTTGATTTCCAATGAAATATACTTGCAATCTAAAGTTGAAAATTCTCCTTATAAAATGGTCGAACAAAATGAAGTGACATTATCTAATTGGTCAATACTTTCATTATATTTTTTCACTATAATCTCTAATGTTTGAATGTACAAAGTTTTAAATGTCACATAAATTAAATATAAACAATGTGTGTGGTGTCATATTTCATATTTTTTTTCTAATTCAATTTTTTTTTCTTAGAGGAAGGTAAACTTTAATTTGTTTTTCTTATAGGAAAGTAAATTTATAAAAAGATTGACATTCCATGTGGAAACATTTGTAGTCATTCAATTTGGTATATTAGTGGCCATTTTCATGTAGAAATAAATGAGTGAGTTTTTTATTTCTTAAATTGAAAATATTTTGATGATTTATTTTTAAAGAGAGTGCTTATCTATAACCTATTTTCTTTTCCCTTTATTATTTAGACAAAAAATCTAATATTTGTTTAATATTTTTGATACAATTCTACATTTTAATGTGCTATAGGAAAAAAATGTTATTGTTAAATCTGGTTTAAAGTTATTAATACCTATTCACTACTATTTTATAATAAATTAATGCTTTATTTTAAGAATACAAGAAATAACAATATTTATTATTATACATAATCTATTATTATTATTAATAATTTGCTATAGGTAAAAAAAATGTTATTGTTAAATCTGGTTTAAAATTATTAATACCTATTCACTACTATTTTATAATAAATTAATACTTTATTTTGAGAATACAAGAAATAACAATATTTATTATTATAAATGATCTATTATTATTAATGTTTTATTTATATTTTCTTTCTTTTTAATATATATTGTTTTAAATTAATTTTTGTTTTCATAATTATATACAAGTAAAGAAATTGACAGTGATAATGGACAGGCATGAAAAACAAATAAATATTTGAATTCCAAACCTGCTCGCATGACGTCAGAGGGTATATAAATAAAATATTATATATAATAATAAAAAATTGAGAGTGATGTGAGAGGGTATATATATAAAATATTTGAAATTCCAACCTGCTCCCATGGGACGTGAGAGGGTGGTACGGGAGTCAGTGTAGAAAGAAAGAAGAAAGAAAGAAATTATTTTAACATCCACGAGGCTAAAGATAGCCTATGGGACAGATTGCTTTTTCATCTGCTTGATGTATTCTGCCCTTTTTTTGTGAAGCTTCACAATAAATGCTCTCGTCTTCTTGACAAACCCCTTGTTAAATAGATTATCCCAAGAGCTAGCTGCCAGCATATCTGCATAACTTTCCCTGTTGTCTTTGAAGGCCTCACATTCTAAAATGAAATGTTTTTCTGTTTCCACTTTTCCGGAAGAACAAAAAATGCATACCCTTTCCTCCCACACTTCCTTTGGCCTTTTCCAGCGCCCTGTTTCACAACGGAGTTGATGAGAATTAGTCCTTAGCTGAGCAATAAGAATTTTGGCTCTCCAAGAGATATTGGCCTCTATGTATGCTTTTGGTTGATGATTATGAGTGGGATTAAACACTTCAATATAGTAATTTTTCTTTCTTCCTAGCTCCTTCTCCCAAGTACGTTTGTGGAACTTTTCCATAACAAAAGCTTTTATCTCTTTGCTGTTTATGGGGCATGCGTTCAAGCAAATATCCCATTTACTAAACCATTTGTTATTTTGTTGCATCCAAGTTTTTTTGCTCTTGCACAATCTATCATTAAAGACAACCTTAGGCCATCTACCCTCTTCCATTTGCTCAATTTTTTTTAAATAACTTATGACTCGCACCATAGCAATTGCTTCAATAGGAGCAACCCATGTTTCACTTAACAAGATATCATAAGGCACTGCACTGTATGAGGTATCAGTATAAGGTTTGAGGTCACTTGGCTATGGGACGTGAGAGGGTGGTACGGGAGTCAGTGGTATAAGGTTTGAGGTCACTTGGCTATTACAATTTACAAGTTGTGTTGTGCATACTGAAGCCGATATGTTAGATCCTGGCTGCGGGCAGAACACAGTTAGATGGGATTTTGCGCCGTCAAATTCCACACCGAACAATAAAGCGTATTTCAACGGGGCAAAACACCGTTCGATGGATATTTTGGGAGTTGTCTAACCAGGTGGTTGGAATTCAGAAAAAAATTTCAAAAATTTTTGTACAGACATTGTTTGAATACTGTTTTTGATAGTGGAAATAGATTCAGCACCATGAAAACTGACTAGGACACATAAAATTTTAAAATTTAACAACTATAACTCGGATTTACAAAAATCTTTGCCAAATTTTTTCTAAATATAATCAAAATTTCCGTAACTTTATTTTACAGTATATAACTCTTTCTCTTCGTATTATTATTGTACACATCCTTTTTCCTGGAACATCTGCATCAATTAATTTCATTTCCTGTAACATTGAACTTATTTTGGCATTCGTCAAACGGCGAGTGGTTAATGGATGTGACATTGGTGGAGACATTTCGGTAAGGGAGATTTTTATTGGTGTTCTGTATCAATGAGTGTCGCAGGGCAGTTTTGGATAGGAATTTGAAGTTTTAGTCACAACAGCGTGTTTGACTTTTTCAATTTTTTTGAATTTTTTATTTTTTAAATAGATTTAAATAAATGAAAAAAAAATTGCTGGTTGATATAATATACTAGTACGTTTTCCTAATTATACACCTATTGATCTTAAAATTATACACTGCAAGTATCCCATATTATATTAAATAGAAAATAAAAATATATAAATTATGATGGTATATTTCTGATGTATTTCAAATATTATATTTAGACATAAAATAGTAAGAAGTAAAGTTCAGCTATAAAACCACAAAAAAAGACTAAATAACTGAGAGTCCAATATTAAGGGAGTAAAATAGAAACTTAGTCTTTTATAGTATTTTCTTCCATATATACGAAATTTATGTAGCTAGTGCCATTTGTGAGGCTTTTTTTAGACAGAGTGTCAACAACTATATTAGATTCTTGGAAAATATGGAAAATGTTAGAATATTCCGACACATAGGAAATAGTTAAGTATAACTTGGTCTAGTGTAGAGTTAGGTAAAGTGTGTTTCTTTACTATGTACTTTTGTAACTTCGGTCACGATATGTTTTAGATATGAATTGATCTCACGGTTCATTCTCTCCTCGATATTACCAACACTTGATCTGTGGCTTAACAACCAATTGGTCCATGATCTCTATTTAAAGAGCATAGAGGGTCATGTGTAAAGTAACCGTTCATTAGAGAAGCTTATGTAAATTTTCATTCTTTTATTAATAAATTGCTTGAAGTGGCTGCGTTGGCTCAAGCTGTGGACTGTTTCCCTCTTTGAGGGTTTTAACCACGTCAAGAATACTGGCGTATTGATCTGTGATTAGTTTGTGAGCAGTGTCCTTTGGTGTTCTATCTGAAGAACTTACCCTGTAACTTCTTACATGGTATCAGATCAATTTGAGGGCGGCATCCGTTGGTGATCCAAATCTGAAGCTGATACAACTGCATCTGACTGTCATTTCCTAGATCTATTGTTTCTGACTGCTTTCGGGCTGAGAGGACTACTCTATTGTGTTAGGAGCATCTGTTCCAATGAGGAACCCCTTTCGTTTCATGGGAAAATGTTTTTGGTAGCCCTAGCTACGTCATTTTTAAGATCTAGAAGTATACAGTGTTTATTTGTAGTTCTAGTTATTCATCTTTCTATTTGTTTTGGTTTATTTAGCTCTCTATTTTTTATTACCGGATCTATACCTTTCATTTTTGCGTATGCTCTTTGCCTTGCGACTCTGTACAATATGGGAAAATAAAAAACATAAAAGAATGATTTTTCTCATGTGTATGCTCTTTTCCGCCGTGCCTTAGTGTAATCTCAGACAATCAGAAACATTGAGGAAAATATTTAGTTTCCGACTAAAGCTAATTTCAAGCCGTAAGGTTTTTTTTTTGTATGTCCATGTTGGGTTTTGTTGTTTTTGTTTTGTAGGCAAAAAAGAGTTTTTTCAAGTAAACACGCACCTCAAAGCTTCGATGACTAAAAAAAAAACCTTCTTCTTTTTAAAAAATTACTAATTTTTTGAACTAGCTCACTTGTTCCAAAGTTACTTTATGAAAATAGAGGTTTCAAGTTCAAGTCTTTCTTTTAGTTGAGTTACTTTTTCAAAAAGCACATGTAACTTATGTTTTAAAGTTACTTTATGTAAAAGTGTTCTCACCCATTATAAAATTGAGTCACTTATAATTCTAATGTCTCTTTATCTTTTATTTAAGTTACAATTTAGTGGGTAGTTCATAAAGTACCATTGTAAAAGTGACTTTCACTTATTTATAAAAGTGAGTCAAATAATTTTTTTAAAGTGAGCTAATTATATTAAGTTTGGAAATGGGTGAATTTTTTTTAAATATAACATTATCATTCATTTCCGCACATTCACGCACTTCGTCAGCATCTTCAACAACTTTTCTTCAAAAAGGCATAACTTCTTCATCCAGAAGCCGTTTTCAGAGCTGTTTTTTTTTAATCAGCCTAATTTTTCGAGATATTTCCATTAGAACACTTAGTTTCAACATATACAGCTTTAGTTTCTGTTAAAATGGAAATTCCATGCCAAATTATTCTTGACAGCACCAACTACTTCCAATGGTGGTCCTACATTGTAGATTTACTTAGAAGTAAAGGTCTTTATAGAATAGCTTCAGGCCAAGAAAACAAACATCAAGATGAAGATAAGGCAGCCAAATGGAAAAATAGGCAAGATCAAGCACGTGGGTTGATAGGGATGTTTATTTCTCTAGACCTTAGATTCCATATCGCAGAACTTGATACTCCTAATGAAGCAATGAAACAACTCACTAAAGTTTTTGGAATTAAAAATGAAACTAGAGCCCATCAACTCGAAAATGAGTTGCTTACATTGAACCCCAATAATTTTTCTTCCATTGAAGATTCTTTGTCCAAATTCAAGACCCTTAGACTTCTCTTGGAAGGTGTTAAGGTTAAGAAAGAAGATGGTAGCCTTATTTATTCCATTCTTACTAAGTTGGGACCAGCTTACTCTGTGTTTGTTTCCGCCTTCCATTCTACTAGAGAAGCCTTTATTTCTCAAGGACAAGACTACAAGTCCCCCTCTTTTGATGCCTTTTGTGATTCTTTAATAAGAGAACAAGAAAAACTCTTATATCTTGGTCTTCTTAATCTTGGAAAATCTTCTAAGAAAGCCTTAGCCACCCAGCAGTAACCAAATTCAAAAAATCCTAAGAAGCAGTATCCTAAAAAGAATGGTCCTAAACCAAACAAGGGTCCTAAGCAATTTCAATCTCAAAATGAAAAATCATTTCAACAAAATGATAAGGCAAATAAAAACAAATGGAAGAAGACTAATAGACATTGGCACTTTTGTAATCGAGATGGCCACTTAGAATCCAAATGCTTTAAGAAGATGGAAGCCTTGGAAGCAACAATGAAGAAGCATAACATCCATTTGGAGCAATCTTCAACTTCAACTTAATCTTCAGGAATAACACTTTCTGCATGTGGTTGTCAAGCATCTCGGTCTGGTTATGCACTAAATGTATCTTCTTCTTCTCATTCTCATGAGTGGCTCATTGATTATGGAGTTTCTTATCACATGGCCAAAAACAAAGCCATGTTTTTTTCTTTAAATGATTGTAACACCAAAAATATATATGTTGGTGATGATAGATCTCTTAGTGTTGTAGGGACTGGAATTGTTCATCTAGACAATGGTCAATTTAATGATGTATTATGTGTTCCAACCTTATCCTGCAACCTTCTATCTGTATATCAGATAACTCATTCAGGTCAAGGTAAAATCGTTGAATTTTCACGTCACAATGTTGTAATTAAGGACCTAAGAGATCCTAAATAGATTTTAGGTACTGGCATTGCTAATGATTCTACAAGGTTGTATAAGTTTAACAACTTTGGGTCATCAAATCTTCCCTCGGTATTTGTTGCTCATAATGATGAAGTGAGCAAACTTTGGCATGAGCGATTTGTTCACTTAAACTATTGCTCCCTTCAGAATCTATGCAAAGAAAATATGGTGATAGGTTTTCCAATGGTATCTTGCAGAGATGGTGTTTGTTCTGGATGTGTACTCGGAAAACATCAATAGTGTAGTTTTGAAAAGCGTGCCTCTTGGCATGCCTTAGCCCCTTTACAACTTGTGCATATTGGTTTATGCGGTCCACTTCCAGTTGTTTCATTCTCTGGCTACAAGTATTTCTTAACTTTCATTGATGATTTCTCCAGACGCACTTGGGTATACTTCTTAAAACTCAAGAGTGAAGTATTTAACATGTTCTTAGCCTTTAAGGCCTTTGTTGAAAAACAATCTGGACATCAAATTCTTAAGCTAAGATCTGATAATGGCAGAGAATATGTTAACAACAAATTCATCAACTTTTTTACTAAGAATGGAATTCAAATGCAACATAATGTTCCATATACTCCACAACAAAATGGTGTAGCTGAAAGGAAGTATCGAACCTTAAAGGAAATGGCTAATTGTATGCTTCAATCTAAAGGACTTAGTCTTAATTTTTGGGCAGAAGCAATTAACTATGCAAATTACATAATAGATTGCACTCCTACTAAGGTTTTAAAGAATATCACTCCAGAAGAAGCATGGAGCTAAATTAAACAAGATGTAAGTCACCTTCGTGTTTTTGGAAGTGAAGCATAGGCCCATATTCCAGATGAGAAACATAAAGCTTTAGAACCTAAAAGTGAAAAATGTATTTTTGTTGGATATTCTGAAGATGTCAAAGGATATAAACTTATTCCACTTAAGTCCAAAAATGTTATCATTTGAAGAGATGTAAAGTTTGCTGAAAACATATCGGCCTATGAGCCTAGTTCGGCGAATGTGCCACCTCTCTCTATCCCTTCTACTTCTGAAAATATTTCTTCTCCAGATGATGACAACGAGGATGACAATCCTCCCCCACCTTCTTAGGATCCTCCTTCAGCTCCTCAACTTCCAAAATGGGTCCATGTTACTCGGGATGCAGCAGGTGCTCTTGTTGGTGATCCTACAAATCAGCGACTAACACGTTCTGAGTTCGATAGAGCCTCTTCTTTACTGGCTCAAGCTTCAATGAATTATGATCCTGACACCCTTGCAGAAATTTCAGACCATCTAAATTGGGATGCAGCTATGAATGAAGAATATCGTTCATTATTGGAAAATGATACATGGGATCTTGTTCCTCTTCCAAAGGGATGAAAACTTGTTAGATGCAAATGGGTTTACAAAACCAAGTATGGACCAAATGGAAAAGTTGATAAACATAAAGCTCATCTTGTTGCTAAGGGTTTTTCACAAGTTGAAGGCATTGACTATACTAAAACCTTCTCCCTTATTGCCAAAATGAACTCTATTCGCCTTCTTCTTTCCCTTGCTGCCTCTATCAAATGGGAAGTCCATCAGATGGATGTTAAATTTGCCTTCTAGCATGGGGACTTGCATGAAGAAATGTATATGGAACAACCTACTAGATTTATACAAATAGACTCCAGCCTTGTATGTCGGCTTAAGAAATCCCTTTATGGTCTCAAGCAAGCCCCTCGGGCTTGGTATGCCAAAATGGATAACTTTCTTTTAGAAACTGGCTTTTCTAGGTGTCATTCTGACAATATTATCTACACCAAGAAAGTGGGCAAGTCTCTTATCATTCTTGTTCTTTATGTTGATGATCTTATCCTTACTAGTAGTGATCCCAACCTTATAAACCATGTGAACTTCAACCTTAAACAGAAGTTTGAAATGACAGACTTAGGACACTTGCATTATTTTCTTGGTCTTCAAGTCTTGCAATCCAAGGAATGTATTTCCCTTTCCCAGTCCAAGTATGCCCGTGATCTTCTACGCTATTTTCACATGGAATACTGTAAGCCAGCCCCTTCTACTTTTTAGTCTGGAGCCAAACTTTCAGTCACTTGTACTGCCCCTGAAGTTGATGCTACCTTATACCGTCAACTTGTAGGAAAACTTTTGTATCGAACCCATACTCATCCTAACCTTTCCTTTGTTGTTGGCCTTATTGCTCGGTTTATGAAAAACCCACATGAAAGTCATTGGAAAGTAGCTAAAAGAATACTTCGTTACATTCAAGGTACAACTCAGTTTGGGATTCATTACAGTGCAGAAGCATCTCCTCTATTGGTTGGTTTCACTGATTCCGATTGGGTTGGTGACCTTGATGATCGGAAGTCTACTGTAGGTTATGTGTTCACTCTTGGTTTAGAACATATTACATGGGCTTGCAAGAAACAAAGTGTTATTTCTCTTTCTTCAGCAGAAGCAGAGTATCGTGGTGCCATATAAGGTAGTAAGGAAGCCCTGTGGCTTCGCCAGATTCTGTCAGAGTTTGGCTTTCAGCAGCAGCATTCGACTACACTTTAGTGTGATAATCAAAGTGCCATTCAACTATGCAAAGATCTAGTCCAACATCAGCGTAGCAAACACATTGAACTGCACATGCACTTCATCGGAAAACTCATTCATGACCATGTTCTTGAAGTGCAATATTGTTCAACAAATGATCAAGTTGCAGACATCTTTACAAAGGCTCTCACAAAGGCGAAGTTTACTAAACTTTGATTTATGGTTGGAGTTTAGGAAGTTGTCACTAAGGGGGGATAGGCTCTAATGCCTCCTTCCTTCTCCTATTGTGTCATATTTGTACATCCTTCAATCCTATCCCAAGTTGTTCTTAAGGGGAGATGTTAGGATATTTCGACACATAGGAAATAATTAAGTATAACTTGGTCTAGTGTAGATTTAGGTAAAGTGTGTTTCTTTACTATGTACTTTTGTAACTTACAATCCGACGGTCACGATATGTTCTAGACATGAAGTTATCCGATGGTTCATTCTCTCCTCAGTATTACCGACACTTGATTCGTGGCTTAACACCCGATTGGTCCATGATCTCTATTTAAAGAGCATGGAGGGTCATTTGTAGGGTAACTATTCATGAGAGAAGCTTATGTAAATTTTCATTCTTTTATTAATAAATTTCTTAAAGTGGTCGTGTTGGCTCAGGCCATGGACTGTTTCCCTCTTTGAGGGTTTTAACCACGTCAAGAATATTGGTGTATTAATTTGTGATCTGTTTGTGAGAGGTGTCCTTTGGTGTTCTGTCTGAGGAACTTACCCTGTAAATTCCTACAGAAAATATGTTAAAAACTGATGTGCTGAAAAGACTGTTTGAGGTAATTGATATGAAAAATCCAACTAAATAAATTTGAAAGAGAGAGAATATTGCATTGGCCATAATCTCATCAATAAATATCTTAGAGTCTCCATATATGTGAATACTGAATAATGTTAATGGAAATTTCTAAATAACCAAAGCGATCCCAAAAATACTGAAAGCCCCAACGTAAAAAAAAATCACACATTAAACTTGTAATTTGACCAAAAATATTTAACAAAAACACACTTAAAAATGAAGAACAATCACCCTGGTCCTTACAGTGTATCGCAACAGCATTGCAACTCTGTATACGACTCTTTCTTTCATAATTTTATTTTTATTTTAAGAAATTCCACATAAGCAACATTGCTAACCTCTATACACCTCTTTCTCTCATAATTATATATTCTTACCGTCTAAAGTAACTTCGCAGAAGATCTCCACCATTTTCATTTCGCTGGCACACCATTAAATATAAATACCCTACAGCTGGGTGGATGTTAATCGGAATTTATTTGTGGTTGGTATCGAAGTAGCATCGCCATCGAAATTTTTGGGCGCTCAAGTCAGAGTTTGAGTACTAATTATAGTGTTCTGGGAAATTCATTTCCTCCTTTGATTTGGATCTTATTCAACAATGGATTTGTTCCGAGGAAGCCGATATGTTATGCACTTGTGTATTATAATACTCCTTTGCTAGTTGGGTTGGCTATGTGGTCTTGCATTTGGATAGGTAACTGAAGCTTTAACAAGTTCTGCTAATTTTTCAAATATACAGTTCACATGTGTAGCCAATTTAGTGGCTTTCATTACAATTATTTTAAGAGGCAAGTATTATGTGTACAAAAGCGTAAAGGCCAACCACATAAGTGACAAATTGAAGAATCTAAATGGGTTGAAAGTACTAACCACCAATAGGGGAGAACTAGAGGAATGTTCTATTGTTATGTTATCATACCAGATGCCCAAGCCCATTCATTTGACGCAAAGGTTCATGAACTATCTCTCCAACCTTTATGATGTGCAATCTATCTTTTTGCAATGCCTCCCTTTACAATCTGTAGAAATAGCTGTAAAGATGTGCATAGATGCCTGCACAGAAAATCACAAGGGTAGATGCAAATGCATTGTCTTCAATACAGTGGAAGATATCACGATGATGCGTGTTCGTCGAATGCCCGGAACTCTGAAAAAACTGTTTTCTTCCCTGAGCCTACTCCCATTTTTGCGCTGCCTGAAAAATGGTTGCCATGGCTACAACCGGGGACTGTTGCATGTAGAGAATGATAGATTGAGAGAGGGTGACTCCCAGGTGGAATCCCCTGCTGCGGTTTGTGAAATACTTGATCTTAAATCCATCCATAAAGTGGGTGCTTGCATCTGCATCCTGTGTTCAACCAATGATGATGAGTGGACGAATCAGCTGATAAAACTTTTGAAGCCTGAGGATGAAGAATTTAGAGGTGCCGTTATCAGAAAAGGTAGAACCAAGGTTTCTTCTTCCCTCAAAAATTACAAGGCTGGGAATGGAGAATGCAATGCAGAAGAAAAATACGTGTTTGCTTCCTTGATTGGAGTGCCAAGGTTGATGATGCTATTAATGAACCTTGTATTAACTTTATGGCTCAAAGTCGATGGTTTCTCCAACCATTTGCTCTTCTACTTTGCACTGGAATGTTATTATGACTTTCCCACACATTTATTTCTAAGTAGAACTAGGGTCAAATCCAATGAGAGTAAGACCAATGTATGCCAAGTGTTGTTCTTTAAATCTGCTCTTCAAACATGGCTACTCTCACAGGATTCATACGTCCTTGTGTACTCGATTTGCAGTATTAGTTGGATGGTGTTGGTTGCATTGGAAGGAGGTGCTAACAAATGTTATCATATGCATTCTATGTCGCCTTCTAAACCAAGGATTTCTGTGATGTTGTTGGGCATTTGTATTGCTTTGTTCATGGATGGCTTTGATTTGAATTTATGTTTGCAAATGAGAAGAATGCATCGTTTTAAGGTAAGAAATCATAGGAAGGTTACTCTTATCATTTGTGCAATCATTGTTTTGCAAATACTTTACATTGTAGTTTGTAGTGCAATATCAGGTGTTGTGGGTATAATTTTTTTTGGGAGATGGATATATAGTGCTTTGCAATGCCTAGTTTGGCTGAAATGGGTTATAGGCATCCATATCCTCTTTAGAGTTCGTCCATATTCACGACAAAGCGAACTGAATTTGTGGTACCACAACTGTGGACTGTACATCGCCTGTTCTACAGTCTTTCTTAATGCGATCCTAGCTGGTATTCAAGCTAAGTGGGAGTTCTCATAGAGACATTTATATATATGCCATGTACTACACATTTGAATGTGAAACTTATAGCCCATGAGATTTTATATATTCCATGTACTCAAACTTATAGCCATAATAATTAGTTTTGTTGATAAAACAATGAAGTTTTGTTTTATAGTTGTTTATTTGTTGATAAAACAGTGAAGTTTTGTTTTATAGCTGTTTATTTGTTGATAAAATAATCAGGTTTTGTTTTATAGTTGTCTATTTGTTGATAAAACAATGAAGTTTTGTTTTATAGTTGTTTATTTGTTGATAAAACAATGAAGTTTTGTCTTATAGTTTTTATTTGTTGATAAAACAATGAAGTTTTGTCTTATAGTTGTCTATTTGTTGATAAAACACTCAAGTTTTGTTTTATAGTTGTTTATTTGTTGATAAAACAATGAAGTTTTGTTTTATAGTTGTTTATTTATTTATTGGTTGGTTTAGTGCTCTTATGTGTTATTAAAGAGTTTATTACAATTTATTAGTTTATTACTATATAGTTACACAAATATATTTATATGGGGTATTATTTTCTTCATTTTGTCTAGATAATATCAATTTCAATGTTTCTCTTTTTAATTAATCAACGTATGTCTTCATAGTTTATGTCCATTATGTTTTTTTTGATACACTCTCAAGTTGCCCCTTCCTTACACTGACTTGCCCTCTCAGGGTCAAACATCCCCTTATCTATTAAGTAGTTTCTAGAGTGATTTGTCTTGCCAAGGCATTTTATTATAGTAGGGCTTTTCCAAAATTGTCTAGATTACAATAATCATCATTTGTTCATACCGAGTAGACACATAAACATAAATATACAAGTATTTGGTGTAATCTCTTTAAATATTTAAGCCAATTTTTACTTATTACAATAATTAGATTTCCAAAAAAATATAAGAAATTCCATATAGTTCTTAGCTTTTATTTATATAGATAATAGACCTTACTTTCATTATGGTTTTCTTTTATTGCCATAGCTAAAATATTTATTTAAATTACTCTATTTTCTCATCTTAAATTTCTATAAATTTCTTACACAATTAGTAACTATACCACTAGGTAATAACCATTTGAATAAAAAATTCAACAGTATACACATATTTTCATTTCCCAAAATGCCCCCAACTGCTAGACTTGAAATGTTGAAATGCATTCGAAACTTACTCAGAGTATTCTTGAGTAGTTGATCTTTGTGTAGTTCAAATTTTAGGCTTGGTAGGTACCTTATGTCAATAAGGCGACAATTGAAAATTTGGATTGAATACACTGTAATATCCTGCAGATTCGTTTTCAATTTTTATCTATAAGCAACTGTGGTGTAATATTTGTTATTTTGATTTTGGTTAATTGTTTTCATAGATAAACATCTCTTTGACGACAATTTCTTCTTTTAAATTATATATTAATTGCTCTTTCATCTCATGATATTTTTCGTATCTTTCACACTGCATGTGAAGCTTATTCAAGCTGTTGTAAATGCCCTTTTAAAACCGATGAATTAATTCAAGTGAACATTTATTTTTTTATCAAATAAATATTCGAATTGAATTATTTTGTTCACTTTCTCTCGATATTTTCAATAGTTAAAATGTTTGCTAGATGCCTATAATTTCAGTCTTTAAGTAAATTACAATAGTTAAAATGCTGGTTACATGCTAGAAATTTCACACTTTCAGTACCATTGAACATCCAAAAGTTTAAACCCCATAGTTCTCTCATAAATAACACTTCTTTAGACCGAAAAAAATACTAAATTATAGATTTGTTTAAGATAATGGAGAATCCTATAATAGTGTGAGTTGATTCACGAGACCTCAGGATAGAAATTAGTTTCTATTTCTTAGGGTATGGTTCTAACAACCCTAAAACCATGTATGCTATATAATGTTTGATGTATATTGAGAATGTAGAGCATTTTGCAATGCCAGACTCTCCTGGTTCAGACTCTCCTTCGTAGAGCTGACCAGTGGGTTTTTTATTCATTAATTCAAGCATCTCATTTTAACATGGTATTAGAGCTACAGGGCTGAGAGACGCCTGTACCTAAGGAGAGAGAGACCGACGTGACTGAGGTGAGATCATCACAGTAATTGGCGAGAAAAGCACGGCGATACCACCTCTAGCCTTACGCATTTTTTCTTGGCAATAACGACATGACGGATTGGTCGAACGACGCAAATGTTTGGTGGAAAATCACGCCGACCTTGGTGAGGTGAAAAAAAACTACATGTTTTTTTTCTTATTGCGTGTTTCTTCTGATCGATAGTTGCATGCAACTTGAGAAGTAGTCTAGGAGGCGTTAACTCAGAAAATAGCCCTAGAAGCAATTTTGGGGGCGTTACCGAATTCGCCTACCGCCTTCGGGCAACGAACCTCCCCACAGTCTTTGACGGTGTTGTGGTTGGGAGCTGTATCGAAATATTTCAAAGGCAACCTGCATTAACCAACCGAAACTCCACATTGCTTGCAACCCAAGAAGGAGTCCATGTGCAGGAGGCAGAGGTCACTGTAGACTACCGAGGAGGGAGGACTGTCATGGAGGCTGAAGAGGCGGTGGTACGGAGCATGCACAAAGAAACATCTAATCTAAAGAACATTGTTGTGGATCGGAGGCCGTGGAGGGCGTGAGAACTACATGAGATCCGTGGAGACGTGCAAGAGGCTGCAAGAAAGTCGGAGGAAGCGTGGAAGAGACCTGCACAGAGGAAACGTGGAGGAACCCTGCTACTGTGGTTGGTCGCGGACCTGATTGATATTGGTATCGCAAACACTGTCTTTGATAAAGATCTGGGGTAGATCTATCATTTTTTTTTCTTGTCAAGTATTTATTATTTTGAATCGTCAAGATGAATAATCAAATAATCGAAACATACTTGAATGAGCATAACAAACTTAATGGCTCCAACTATGCGAATTGGAAATTAAAGATGCAAACTGTGCTAGAAGCACAGAGTGCTTGGACGATTGCAAATGGGGATGAGCCGAAGCCAGCATCTGGTGCAGCATCGGTCCCAGATTGGGAAAAGAGAGAAGGTAAAGCAAGGACACTGTTGAAGATGTCAATTGAAGACTGCATCATACCGCATATCAGAGAATGTAAATCAGCAAGCGAAATCTGGGGAGTATTGAAGGATTTGTATGAGATCAGGAATACAAATCATCTTCTATTCTTGAAGAGCAAGATTCTATCCATGAAGATGGAGGAGAATGAAACAGTTGCTTCCTTCATAGCGAGGATCAAAGATCTGAAGAACAAATTGGCAGACATTTGTGAAGTAGTTGTAGATACAGATTTAGTAACAATTACCATAAATGGTGTGACTGATGATTACCAAATGTTTATCACTGGGATAAATGCAAGAGAGAAAATTCCAAAGTTTGAAGGAATGATAGGAATATTAATGCAAGAAGAAGAAAGAAGATCAACTCTAAAGCCCCAAAGTGAAAATCTTTGATTAATGGAAAAGAAGAGCTTCTTCAAAGGAAAAGGAAATCCACAACAACAAAATGGAGGAAACCCACAGAAAAGACCAAATCAAACTCAAGGTATGCATTCGAATAGAAACAACTCTAAAATTAAATGTTTTTATTGCAGAAAAATTGGTCATATGGCTAAGGAGTGTAGGAAGAAGAAATATCATGAACAACAACAGAGGCAAAAAAGACATGCAGGTCATCTGCAAATGATAATCATGTGCAGAACTTCAGATTGTTCATGGCAGACTTTGATGAGAATGTTGATACAGACATCTGGTATGTAGATTCGGGAGCATCCACACATATGATGGGGAACAGATAATGGTTTGAAGATTTTAAAGAAATCAACGATGGAGCACAAATCTACCTTGGTGATGATAGAAGTCATCAGATCAAAGGGTGTGGAAAAATCTTTGTTATTTTACTTGATGGTACTGTAAGACATATTCATAATGTCACATATGTGCCCAGTGTGACAAAGAATTTGATTTCTGTATCCATTATTATAGATCAAGATCTCAAAGTTGAATTTTTAAAATCTAACTGTTATATTAAAGATCTGTTGGATGGCATGAAGACTATTGCTTCAGGAATTCGAATAGAAGGTCTGTACAAATTGGATGTGAGACCGACACCAATTCGAGCTTTGACATTAGGGAGTTTGACTATAGAAGAGTTGTGGCATCAGAGATTTGGTCACATCAACTATAATGATTTGTTGTTACTTCAAAAAAAGGAAATGGTAAGAGATATTCCTATATTAAACTAAGTGCATAATGATTGTGATGCCTGTACATTAGGAAAGATGCATAGAGAAGAATTCCCTGTTCAATTAGAAAGGAAACATGGAGACATACTTGAATTAGTGCACACAGACCTTTATGGACCCATGCAAAAAAATTCATTAGGAGGTGCAATGTATTTTTTACTGTTTGTTGATGACTGCACAAAGTTTTCTTGGGTATATTTCATGAGTAAGAAAAGTCACACATTTGAATACTTTAAGCAGTTCAGATCTATGATTGAAAAGCAAACAGGGAAGCACATAAATATTCTCTGCTCTGATCAAGGGGGAGAATATAGGAAGGAGGAACTTAACAAATATTGTAAAGACCATGGGATATTACAGAAATTCACAGTACCCCATACTCCTTAGCAGAACGGAGTAGCGGAAAGAAAGAACAGAACATTGGTGGAATGTGCTAGGAGCATGTTGAAAGGTAAGGATCTTTCGAATGGTTTTTGGGTTGAAGCATTGAATATTGTAGTTTATTTGAAAAATAGGAGTCCTACAAAGAGTCTCAAGTTTAAAACTCCTTATGAAGCATTATATGGATTTAAGCCTATAGTAAAACATTTAAGATTATTTGGGTCTAAAGCATTTGCCCACATTCCAAAGGAAGACAAAATAAAACTAGATTCAAAAGCCATCAGATGTACCTTTGTAGGGTATTGTTCACAATTTAAAGCTTATAGATTATTTAATCCCTCTACTCACAAGATTTTTGTTAGTAGAGATGTCATATTCCATGAGCATGTTCATGATGAATTTGATAAGCACAATGAGGAATGTGATATTTTGTTCTTGGTGGAAGGATGTGAAGAAACAGGAAACAACCATGATCAACAGACAAAGGCGGAAGAAGAGAATTCAAATGCAACAATCAAGCCGAGTCCATCAAAGGAAACTCAGAATGGGTTAGAAGCTACACCAATGCTCAGAAGATTAGGTAGGCAGACTCAATTGCTTGCTAGACAGGGAAAATGATTTTATAACTAGTATGATGAATGTTGTTGAACCTTCTAGTTATAAGGAAGCAAATGAATGTAGTGAATGGAAAACAACTATGGAATAGGAATATGAATCTATAATCAGAAACAACACCTAGGCGCTGGTTGAACTTCCTAAAGGGAAACAAACCATAGGTTGTAAATGGTTGTATAAACCCAAGATTAATGCAGATGGAACCATAGATAAATTAAAAGCTAGATTGGTAGCAAAGGGGTATTCACAAAAAGAAGGCATAGACTATGAAGAAACCTTTGCCCCCGTAGTTAAACTAAATACTATCAGAATGTTGATTTCTTTAGCTACTAAGAAACATTGGATGATTCACCAACTAGATCTAAAATCTTCATTTTTAAATGGGGAATTGAAAGAGCAGGTTTATTTAGAGCAACCTGAGGGGTTTGTCCAGAAAGGGAAAGAAAATTTAGTCTGTAGATTAAAGAAAGCTCTATATGGACTAAAACAAGCACCCAGGTCCTGATATGAAAAGATTGATTCATTTTTTTTGCAACTTGGTTACAACAGAAGTAAAAATGACCCTAATCTGTATACCATGAAAGATGAAAAGGGCTGCATAGTTTTGATTTATTTTTGGGTAGATGATTTAATTATTACAGGTGATGTTATTTATCTAATCAAATAAATCAAGCAACACATGTCACAGGGGTTTGAAATGAAAGACCTTGGTGAATTAAGATAATGTTTGGGTCTCAAGATCTGGAGAGATTCAGGACAAACTTTTCTGTCCTTGGGTAAGTATGTCAAAGGTCTACTGGAAAGATTCAGGATGGATCAGCGTAAGGCTGCAATAGTACCACTACAGCAGAACATTAAACTTCAGAGTGAGGATGGCTCTAAAGAGGCATATGCGACACTTTATAGACATCTGGTTGGGAGCTTAATCTACCTAACCACTACTAGACCAGATTTGGCTTATGCAGTCAGTGTGCTAAGTCAATACATGTCCAAACCACTTGAGAGTTATTGGAATGTAGCAAAATGTGTTTTAAGGTATCTACAAGGAACTATAGATTATGGTATTGTTTATACTGATTCCTCTGATGTTAGATTGATAGGATTTACAGATTCCGATTGGGCTAGAAATGTAGACAATCGCAGATCCATAATAGGCTATGCATTCAGCATTGGATCCGGGGTGATTACATGGAGAAATAAGAAATAGAACACAGTTTCCTTATCTTCAGCGGAAGCAGAGTATCAAGCTATGTGTGTAGCAACATGTGAGGCAGTTTGGTTGCGGAGACTTCTCTAGGATGTCGGGGAAGAACAGAAAGATGTAACAACAATCAGATGCGACAACCAGAGTTCAATCAAACTTGCTAATAATCCGGTGTTTCACAAGAACACTAAACACATTGATACACAATTCCACTTTTTTAGGGAGAAAGTTTAATCAAAAGAAATCCATCTTGTATATTGTAAAATGTGTGATAATGTTGCAAACATTTTCACTAAGCCTCTTGGAAAAATTAAGTTTAAAATGTTTAGGGAGATGTTAGGCATATTTGTGAACCCCTTCTCCATTAAGGGGGAGTGTTGAAGATAATGGAGAATCCTATAATAGTGTGAGTTGGTTCATGAGACCTCAGGATAGGAATTAGTTTCTATTTCTTAGGGTATGGTTCTAAAAACCCTAAAACCATGTATGCTATATAATGTTTGATGTATATTGAGAATGTAGAGCGTTCTGCAGTGTCAGACTCTCCTGGTTCAGACTCTCCTTTGTAGAGCTGACCAGTGGGTTTTTTATTCATTAATTCAAGCATCTCATTTTAACAAGATTGATGCTCCGCATCAGGATTTTACATCATGGATTTACACCTTCTTGCTATTTTATATTCGCCTTAACCCAGCAGTGACATAAAGTAAATACCAAGAGAAAGAATATGCATCCTGTAAACCAAACGAAGACACCTTCAGCCAAATAACAAACTTGATGGTAATTGTCTATGGTACTGGATAACTTAAATCATAAATTCATTTACTAAATGCATAAGCAATCTATGAATACACACACAATTATACAATCCATGAATACACACAAAATTTGTTTTTTTTGGAGTAATTTATAAAGTGAAATATCATTCACATAAATGCAATTAAATCACATAAATATATGAATTAAGATATCAAATCTTGATTGAAGGAGGTCTTATCCAAGTTCCCTCCAACATCTATATGGTAGAAGCACACTAAATCCATAAATACATGGCTACCATCCACTTATTTGATGCTACCTAATTAATTGGTTTTTTATGAAAGCATACATAGTCCTTTGAGTCCTTTCAGGAACCTCCTCATCAACATTTTATTGTCCTTATCTTTTATCCTTAAGACTCACTCTTATATGCAATGGTATCATCAACATATTTAACCATACTAGCAACATTTTAGTGGTTACATAATCCATTATTAGCCACTTTTAATTACCATAACCTCTTTATTGCACATATATATCAACATACTAAGTCAGTTTAGTAAAGGTAAAAATATTTTTGATATATAAAAGTTGTTTAATCTTTGAATGCAATCCTTTGAGATAAAATGACATGTCAAGGTATGTTGGTTATAGGTTAGGAGCTGTAATCAAGGTATACATGTGAATGTTACTAGAATTATCCATGTGTGAGTCTATAATGTTGTTGGATATGGAATGGCTATATCTCTACACAAGTGTTCAATGGTCTCCCTATTTGTATTTCTAACCTTCTTTCCAACACTAAGACACCATTAGAAGAGAATGGTTTCTTGATGATTGTTGAGCAAACAAAGGAAATACCTTCTAGTACACCTAAGTGATTGTTTGGTACAGAAATGGTATATTCCTTATGTTGAGTTGGGTTGAAGATGAAGGTCTCTAGGTGGTTAACAAAATGTGGGGAAGATGATTGAATGATGGATTTCTCAGAGCTTCCAACTCATCATGGTGGAATATATTGCATAGAAATATAATGTTCTTGAATGAATACAAAGATTTATTGAGTAATGTCCAGGAATAAATTATGTAAGTGTGAAAGATGTGGTTATGCATACATATACATTTTCATATCTACTTGAATGCATTATGTGAATACATGTTTTTGTTTTGTATTATTGTAATTAATATGATAACAGTTGAAATGATTGCAGTATTGATAATTCAAAACCTTTGATACCATTTCAAGAGTTGTCCTGGATGTTGTAGTGAAAAAATGGTAATGAGAGAAGATAATGACTCAGAGGATATGAAAATAAAATAAATCCATGATGAAGGTAGTGATTATGTCCTACACAAATCAATGCTAAGTATTAAGTAAACACCCCCCCCCCCCCCCCCCCCCCCCCCTCACACACATATATTTCTTGGAAATCTAGTTGTTGTAATAAATATTTTAAATTTTGGTTAAAAGAAAATGATATGACTCATAATACTTATATGTTTATAGGTATGACACAAGTGGTTGGTGAATCTAATTGGTATGAGCAAATGATGACTATTGTAATCTATAGATTCTAGGAAGAAGGCCACTATGAAAACACTAGGATCCCATGGTTGTCCTCTTGTTACATATGAAATCCTTGGCAAGATAGATCACCCCTAAGTAGATAAAGGAATGCTTGAGTTTGTAAGGGAAAGTTACTGCAAGGAAGTGCAACTTGAGAGTGTTCCCAAAAGCACAATGCAATTGAAGTATTTTAAGAATTTAATTAATTAATTAGAAAGAGGAACACGTACAATAATGTTACCCCAAATGGGGGAGGAATGTAATATCCCCCATAAGCATATAGCCTATGTGTAGGATAAATATGTGGTAATTTTTCCATTTCATTTTATTTGAGTTAATAAAATAATTAGTAAACTAATAAACAAGTGAACCTACAAGGGGTGATAAACTCCTTAGGAGGACCATGGGGGTAATGAATAACAAAAGGAAGTAGGGACTCATGAATTAATTTTTTATTATTATCCTTATTCCAAGCATCATACCATTACCTTATTTGCCTTAAGTATTATTATTTCAAAGCTTTTGGGAATGGCACATGGTTCTCATGCAAGTCTAGAGTACACACAACCTTCGGAAGATATTCGTTCCAGTTATTTTAAGGAGTGAAATTCCAAGGATTTGAATTATTCTCTAGTTTCTATAATAGTGGAAAAGGGAATTCTACTACCATATTATTGTTGCTAGAAAAATTTTCATTCCAATTATGTGAAATCCATGCCGATGTTCATGATTTAATTATTGGATTAGGAGGAATTTATTCGCAATATACTTTGCCTAGATTTAAACACTAGAGATTTATTGGCCATCATCCTATGGGGGAGCACCAGAGGGAAGTGAAATATCCTAGGGTATTATTTAGCAGTGAAGGCAATCTAATTCCTTATGTTGTGTGTGGATGAAGGTGAAAGAAACTACTATAGAAATAATGTGCTACAAGATAACTGTAGCACATTAATGTGTTGTGTGTGCTAAGAGGTCACCTAAGTCATGAAAATTAAAATTGAAATTCTTTTTTTTCCCGGCATAATGTAGTGTGACAGCCATGGTCGAGTCCAATTGTGAGATGCAATGTAAATATTTTATGAAAATAATTGACAAAATGGGGTGAGATTGATTCCATAGACTCGAGAAGGTTGCTTGTGGGATGCGTTGAGTTGCTTGTTGAAATACATATGGAATCCTTATGATAGCCATTAAGGGCTAGCTGGTATGTTTTTAATGGCTTGGTGTTTTCAGAATTTATGGAGCTGAGAGAGGAAGGACACACGCCCATGCTTTCCTGGAAAACTCTACGAGGAAAAAGGGACAAGAAATAAAAGAGAAAAAGGTGTAGACTACCATTTGGTAAGTATGCACACCACTCATAGAAACATGCTCACTAATAGGAATAAATCTGGGGGACAACTCGATAGATAGACCCTTCTTATTAGCTAGCAGGACTGTGGTAAGTAGAAGTCATGGTCAGTAGCGTTTTTCAACGAGGCAAAAAACCGTTGGATGGATATTTTGCCGTGTACGATATGACTCTTACTCTTGATAGTGTACACATCTTTTTTCCTGGAACATCTCCATCAACGAATTTAATAGGACATTGGACAATTTTGGCATTTGGTCCACTGGCAATCAATATACGTCGATTAATTTCATTTCCTGTAACTTTGTATTATTTTGGCATTTGGTCCAATGGCGGGTGGTGGATGGATGGGATATTGGTGGAGACCTTCCAGAAAGCGAGATTTTTATTCGTGTTCGGTATCAAAGAGTGTAGCATGGGAGTTTTGTGTAGGAATTTGAAGCTTTAGTCACAAAAACGTATGTGAATTTATTTTTTTTTTTTTAAATGGATTTAACGTTTTGTGAAAAAATCAAACATTAAACCTGTGATTTGAACAAAAATATTTCACAAAAAAACCCTTTAAAACTAAGAACAA
The DNA here is from genome assembly GCA_031772625.1 of Pinus tabuliformis. Taxonomy (NCBI): domain Eukaryota; kingdom Viridiplantae; phylum Streptophyta; class Pinopsida; order Pinales; family Pinaceae; genus Pinus; species Pinus tabuliformis. The sequence goes on along the minus strand of CM062816.1, from coordinate 1,252,413,801 downwards.
TTACCCTGGTCCCTACGGCGTATCGCAACAGCATTGCAAATCTGTATACGGCTCTTCTTTTCGTAATTTTTATTTTAAGAAATTCCGCGGAAGCAGCGTTGCAGACCTCTATACGCCTCTTTCTTTCATAATTATTATATATTGTTACCGTCTAAAGTAACTTCGCAGAAGATCTCATTATCCACCTATGTCACACACTATTAAATATAAATACTCTGCAGCAGCGTATCGAAGCAGCGTGGCCATAGAAATTATCTGGCACTCAAGTCAGAGTTTGAGTACTAACACTGTTCCGCAAAATTCATTTCCTCCCTTGATTTGGATCTTATTCAACAATGGATTTGTTCAGGGGAAGCCAATATGTGTTGCACTTGTTTATTATAATACTCCTTTGCTGGTTGGGTTGGCTCTGTGGTCTTGCATTTGGACAGGTCACTGAAGCTTTTACAGGATCTGCTAATTTTTCAGATATACAGCTCACATGTGTAGCCAATTTAGTGGCTTTCATTACATTTATTTTAAGAGGCAAGTATTGGTATCACTATGCGGACAAAAGGGTAGAAAGCAGCTATAAAAGGGTAGAATGCCGCTACAGATGGGCGGGGCATTTGAAAGACATAAATGGGTTGAAAATACTGACCACGAGTAGGGGAGAACTACAGGAATGTTCTGTTGTAATGTTATCATTCCAGATGCCCATGCCGATTTTTTCGACGAAGAGGTTCATGAGGTATATCTCCAACCTTTATAATGTGCAATTTATCTTTTTGCAGTGTCTCCCTTTACAATCTGTACAAGTAGCTGTAGAGATGTGCACAGATACCTGCACAGAAAATCACATGGGTAGATGCGGATGCATAGTATTCAATGCAGTGGAAGAGATCACGAAGATGCTTGCTTGTCGAATGCCCGGAACTGTGAAAAAGCTGTCTGCTTCTATGAACCTACTACCATCTCTGCGCTGCCTGAAAAATGGCTGCCATGGCTGCAACTGGGGACTGTTGCATGTAGAGAATGATAGATTGAGAGAGGGTGAATCCCAGCTGGAATCCCCTGCTGCGGTCTGTGAAATACTTGATCTTAAATCCATCCATAAAGTGGGGGCTTGCATCTGCATTCCAGTGCGTTCAGCCAACGATGATGAGTGGACGAATCAACTGATAAAACTTTTGAAGCCTGAGGATGAAGAATTGAGAGGAGCCGTTATCAGAAAAGGCAGAACCAACGCTTCTACTGCCCTCGAAAATTATAAGAATGGGAATGGAGAATGCGATGCAGAGGAAGAATACAGGTTTGCTTCCTTGATTGTAGTGCCAAGGTTGACAATGTTATTTATCGCCTTCGTACTAACTTTTTGGCTGAAAGTGGATGGTTTCTCCAGCCATTTGCTCTCGATGATGGCAATGAAACGTTATTTTGAAGCAACAACTTCTGACTTTCCCCCAAATTTGTTTCTAAGCAGAACCCGCGTCAAATCTAATGAGAGTAAGACCAATGTATGCCAAGTGTTGTTCTTTAGACATGCTCTTCAAACATGGGTACTCTCATACCATTCATACGTCCTTGTGTACTCGATTTGCAGCATTAGTTGGATGGTGCTGGTTGCACTGGAAGGAGGCGCGAACAAATGGTATCATACGCATTCAATGCCGCCCTCTAAACCTAGGATTGCTGTAATATTGGTGGGCATTTGGATTGCTTTGGTCATGGATGGCTTTGATTTGAATTTATGTTTGCAAATGAGAAGAAAGGGTCGTTTCAGGGGAAGAAATCATAAGAAGGCTACTCTTATCATTTGTGCATCTATTGTTTTACAATTAATTTGCATAGTAGTCTGTAGCACAATAGCAGGGGTTTTTGGCATTAAAATTTTTGGGAGATGGATATATAGTGCTTTGCAATGCCTAGTTTGGTTGAAATGGATTATAGGGGCCGATTTGGTCTTTGCAATCCGTCCATATTCACCGGAAAGCGAACTGAACTGGTGGTATCACAGCTGTGGACTGTACATTGTCTGCTCTGCAGTCTTGCTTAATGCCATCCTAGCTGGTGTTCGAGCTAAGTGGGAGTTCTCATAGTGAAATTATATATATACCATGTATTACACATTTAAATGTGGAACTTATAGCCTTTAAGATTTTATATATTCCATGCACTGGAACTTATAGCCATAATAATTAGTTTCACTGATAAAACAGTGAAGTCTTGTTTTATAGTTGTTTAATTATTGTTTTTTCTCATATTTAATTTGATGAAGAAGAGTGTTTATTAAAATAAAAATAATAATTAATTTATGAGTATCTATTTTTCTTTGAGTTAGTTTAGTGCCCTTATGTGGAGTTTATTATATTTTATTAATTTATTAGTCTACAACTACACAAATATATTTATTACCTTCTTCATTTTATTAATCTACCACTACACAAAAATATTTATATGGGGTATTTATTACTTCCTCATTTTGTTTGGATAACATCAATCTTAATGTTTTTCTTTTCAATTAATCAACCTATGACTTCATCCTTCATGTCTTCATCCTTCAGCTCCATTATGTTTTTTGTTTTAAGAAATTCCGCGGAAGCAGCGTTGCAGACCTCTCTACCGCTCTTTCTTTCATAATTACATATTGTTACCGTCTAAAGTAACTTCGCGGAAGATCTCCACCAATGTCATCTCGCTGACACACTATTAACTAGCATTTGCACCAGATGTTGCAAAAAAAACGCCGTAAGGCATAAAGTGCGGAAATCCATTATCCATGTAGTGTGTGCATTATTCAACAAGGTGGATCTCTTTAAATCTGTTGCAAACATTTATGTTATTGCATTGCTAATTTATTTAGAATCTACTACTACCTCCTCTTCTTGGAATATTAAATTTCTTATCACCCCATGATGACAATCCCTCTAATTATTGGAATCACAATTTTTTCCACTTTAGTGGGTTTACCGTCAACCTAAAGAAACATGGATTTGAGTCACTCAACTAAAAAGAAATTGCTAAATTGCTATTTATCATGTTTTGAGTAAAAACAATTAATAACTCATATTTACAACCCTTGAAATATTTACAACCTTTTAAGTCTTGTATTTATAACTCATATTTATAACCCTTTAAAATGAAACTAACTATCTATATTTTTATTAATAATAAAAAGAATCTTCTTTATAAAACTGACACTCACATGCTACTCCTATTGAAAAGGAATCAATACTCTTTGATAAGCAATATTCTTTGATAATCAGGGAAAGCATTATACTCGACCTCAGGGAACTCAGTGGGAAAAATTATCAATAACTAGTTAATATTGATTTGCATCAATTTCTTTTGGTCCAACCAGCGATTAAAATCCATCCCCTGCCACTGCAACAATAATACACCATATATCACCTTCCCATTAAAACTGAGAATGAGCTGCAAATAACTGTGAGAACGCGGATGCCTCATAAGCATGGAGTTAAGTTTGATCCCTGAGCTTTGCTACAATCCTCAACTGTAGAAATATTGAAATTTTTAAGAAGACTCTGGCCATTTCATAAGCAGCTGACTTGACAACAGAGTTTGTCTGTTGCTGAGTCCCAATCATAGAGATGTCTATATGAGTTATGTCAATGTCTAAGTAGAGTTGTTGAATATGGAATGTCAGTGTAAGTCCTCATCTCTGTCCAACTTATGTCAAAGCAAGGATGCTACATAGGAAGAAAGAATTGGTTAATCGGTTGTGGATGATGGCATTTTTCCTAGAAAATGCAATATCTCCTTCATTGATTTCAAAACTCCATTGCTTCACTTGCACCTATCTTCTCAGGCTTTCATATTGATAAAAACAATGTAGAAAATTTTGGTTCAGTTAGTTTCAAACCATAAAATCTACCCCAACTTCATCTAATGGGCTTGTAATATAGCCTTCTTTCCCGCATTTTCTTGATTATAAAATAATGTCAAAGTAAAACAAGAGTTAGAAATATTTTTCAACAATAGTCACTTGCATCAGATGATTATTATCTCGCTTGGTTTTCATCCTTATGGCCTAATATGGACGGACACGTCACATTTTAGGGATGTCTTTCTCAGAGGGAACGCCTTACGGTGTAAATATGATCGCGCAGTGGCATGAAATGACAGTGCATATCTGAGCAATTGAATAGTCAAACATGTGAATAAGGTGCAATGTTATTACAACGTTAATGCATTATTATTATTGTAGATGATAGAGAGACTGAACAATTATTATTGGAACGTTATAGATCTCTGTCGTGTTAGTTTCCTCCACCCTATAGATGCCATTTTCAATGTATGTGTTACATCATAAGGAGGGTAAAAAATAAAATTAATAATAATAATAATAACACGACCCTGAGAGATGTCCCCTTGTGCGTTGCTGCTTTATTCATTGTCATTTGGTATGGTGCATTAGTTATTTTGGAGTGAAAGGCATAATTGTTTAACATTTGTTTGAAATTGGAGCCTAAATTTCAAAACAAATTGCGTGAACAACACATTTAAACTTCAATTTGAATTGAGAATTGGAGAGAATGGGAAATAATTCACAGCAATGGCGTGCAAGATGATGCCATATGTGGTCTGACTTAAATTCAAATATAATAGATAATTTTGTTTTGGGGACCAACACACCTATTCCATATGATCTTGTTAATGATTCGAAAATTTATGAATATGGTGAGCCTGGTCATTTTGTACGAGAATGGAGGGGTAGGAAGTGGTCACCATCGGGGTCTCAGTCCTTGATACAGGTGGTGTAGTTCAAGTTATGGTCGTCGTTCTCTAAGACGTTGATGTTTCAAACCTATATGGGGACGAAGTATTAGCAGGTCACCTCCACCTCGTCATGATCATCGAGTTCAACCTTGCGATCATGTCTTCTGCTTCTGGTGTGTTCACTGTGCCATGAACTATCACAGAGTCATATTGTTCACTTTGTAGGAGTCCATACAATCATTTTCCAAGAGTGTGAATTTCTTGACTTTATTCTCTTGAAAGAATTTCTTAAGGATTATAGACAAAAAGCATAACACATACAAGAAGAAGAGTGAAAAATGAAGATATTCTCTCCCGAACTTGATGATCCTGAAACTACTAAAATCATGTATGGTTCAAAGTTGAATGGCTCAGAAACTGCTACAAATTTTAGGGAATCTTTACAAGAAAAATCACTTTTAGAGTTGAGCACTACAACAAAAAGCACGGAGAGTATTTACTCATCGGTGCTATTAGGAAGGGAACTGAGTCAATGCATAAATCTTCCTGTCATCAGAGTGAATCAGTTGATGTTGAAACATAAGTGATCGTTAACATTCTTAAAGGAAATGATGGTCCAGGAGGTGTGTCTTCCAATACAATAAAAGATCATCCAAATACACCAAGTCTTATTTCATGTAATAAAGTTACAGTGGATGATGTTTTGTATTGTTGCTGCAAAAGGTTACTGTATCATCTTATGGTCCTGAATTATGGTCATGTGGTACTTCAATCATGCATTAATATCACTGAAGAGAGAACTCTGAACTGCCAAGTTTTTCAATGGATACACCCTGGAGATTGACCATCTGTTTGTTTAAAGTTGGACCATATCTTGGAGAAAATATATCCTATAGAATATGCTGAAAGGAAAAAGCCAGTTCTTGTCCAAGAAGAAGAACACCGACACCAACAAATAGAGGGGGTTATGACAGATGCCCTTGTGGGATAGGATGTTTTCGCCTTTGATATCAGTAACCAGAAGGCCTCTTGCTGCATCAATTTTAGTATAATTCTTAGGGACATGCTAGCGATTTTGTACGTTTCTTGAATCAATCCCTCGATGTAAATGAAATACTCAATTCTCCTAAACACCACCTTGACTTAATGAATATGGCTGTGGCTGGTCAGAACTCTGGATCCTAAAACTGGCATTGATAATGACAAATTTCTCTAATTAATTCTGAAGTATACAGGCTATTGATCTTGTCGTACCTAATAATCCTGAGGAGAGCTCAGAGATCATAGAACAACCGTTTAAAGCCCTGAAACAATTTGTAAACTCAACCATCGGAAAAGAGTAACGATATGTTCCTCCTAATTAGACAGGATCTGAACTGCTGATAACAGAAGGAAAGAAATAGTAATTCCTTTTCACATTATCATAAGACGATGAAAATGTCATAAAAAAAGAGTACATACACCTTATCATTATCTGCACAAGGCTACGCATGCAGGGAAGAAAGACATGAAGAGTCTCTGCGAAGAGTTTCATCGCCAGCAGGCAGTCTCTGCGAAGAGTTTCATCGCCAGCAGAAGAGTCTCATCGCCAGCAGAGCAGGCCTGGCCTTTCATGGCCCATTACCATGGGAAAAAAACTATTTTTCTATGAAAAACAGATTAAACGAATGGCAGAAAACACCCCAATCATCTAACACACAAAATAAATGGCTCAGTATCCCACACGTCACATTTTAGGGATGTCTTTCTCAGAAGGAACACCTTACGGTGTAAAAATGAAAAAAGAATCATATCATTATTATTTCTTTTAAAAGAAAATCAGGATTTCCTCTCCTCGAGAAATTAGCGACGCATTGATTACGCCAAGTTTTAAACACTTCTAAACCTCAAGAATCCTGCATGTAGATAAGCAATGCCCTTTTTTAATGAGTTGAATTTAATTAGAATGTCGGTTTAAGAATATTTTAATATTTAATGTTTATTGAACTTAATTAAATTGCTGGTTGAAAACTATATTTTGTTGATTTAAAAATAAAAAGTGAATTGATTGACCTGCCTTTTGTCATTTAGGATATTAAAATCTAAAATATTTTTGAAATTAGAAATCTATCAATTAAAAATATTAGTGTATTACTTGACCTGCTTTTGTCATTCTGCCTTGTCACTACGACTCTGTATATTAAAATCCAGAATATTCCTGAAATCCACTAAAATCCCTTCCAATAAAGCCATTGGCAATATCAAATTTTTTAAAATTCTAGAATACCTGAAGTCACCGAAAAAGGAACTCAAACTCTTGAGGCACAACCTCCAATTTCTCAGCTTTCAAAGCAGGTTAGGGTTGTGCGCCCTCCTGGATGTAAACACCTGTAGCCCTATATAAATAACAGATCACAAATGCAAACACACGCGAAGACAGTAGAAAGAAGCAACTTCTATATATATATGCAATACAATGATGTGTTTCACACAGAGTGAGAGTTTAGGCAATTTATTTAAAATCCATATGGAACCTGCAATATCTAAAACGAATTCAAATACTATTTTCTGCAAACCCAGCATTCGCGTATTCTGATCTTAGAAAGTGGCCTTGTTCAGCACCGTAAACGTGACGGAGGACGACTGGTCTATGCTATACGAATTGTATTGCAGGAAGAAGTGCGCCACAAACAACCGCGCCACCATCACAATAATGTCTTTGCCCCCACACTGCTTGTTATCGGCGGACGTTTCATCCGTTTCGCGGCCGTTGGACCAGAGAACGTACTTGAGCATCTTCTCCCCTTCCGAACCCATGAACCGACGGGGCACAAACTCATCCACTCTATCGAACAACTTTGGATCCTTGGTCGCAAAAGACATGAAGAGTCTCTACGAAGAGTCTCATCGCCAGCAGAAGAGTCTCATCGCCAACAGGCAGTTTCTGCGAAGAGTTTCATCGCCAGCGGAAGAGTCTCACCGCCAGCAGAGCAGGCCTGGCCTTTCATGGCCCATTACCATGGGAAAAAACTATTTTTCTATGAAAAAACAAATTAAACGAACGACATAAAACACCCCAATCATCTAACACACAAAATCAATGGCTCAGGATTGCACACGTCACATTTTAGGGATGTCTTTCTCAGAGGGAACGCCTTACGGCGTGATTACTCTGCGTGTATATGCAGATTTATTACTCTTACTATGATTCTAATTACTTTGTCCCGATTGGTGCATAATGTTTATCCAATATAATATTCTAAAAGTAGATAATGTTTAGAGTATATAGGAATGTAAATTATATATTATATATGGAAATACTACATTTTTAAAGAGTGTAAAATATAATATATATATATAGAAATATTAGGTTAAATAGGATATATCATCTATATATTGAATTGAATATAGATTTAGAAAATAAGAGAGGTAATTTTTCAAATATTTTAAATTTTTATATATAATATTTTAATATTTATGTAAAACAATTTTATCAATTTATATTTCTATATATATATATATATATAAAATAATTTTTATTCCATTGATATTTCAATTTCTTAGTATTAGAGAGAGGAGATTTATAATGTAATATTCAAAAGAATATTAATTAAAAAAGATAATGGAGAGAAATAATAAACATTTTAATGTGAATAATGTGGGTTATAAACAAAATATTTCAAAAGTCATATTAATTAAAATATTTAAATGTCAATTATGTATGTATTATATAAAACAATTTACAAAAAAGTTATGGTTAAAACAATTTATTGATGTTTGGTCAAAATAAAAGATATTTGTAATTACTTCCTTCCTTAATAAGGGGTTTATATATATATACACACACACACACAACTCAAGAGATTTGGTCCTTTAAGATGGTTGATAGGTTAGAGGTTGAGACGAATTCTCTTTATATATATATACACATAAATGAAGAGATTTTGGTCCTTCTAGATGGTATTATCTATAATTTAAAATAAAATTAATTAAAGCTCTATGTGGAAGGATTGTAAAAAAAGAAAGATAGATATATAGGATGGAAATATTTAATGTAAAATGAAATAAAATGGATCCTCTCTCTCTCTCTCTCTCTCTCTCTCTCTCTCTCTCTCTCTCTCTATATATATATATATATATATATATATATATATATATGATGTTTAAAACTCAAGGGATTATCTCAAGTGGAGATGGATTTATAGGCATACTTAGGATTGAATGAGAAAATGAAAACTATGGTTTGTAAATGAATAAATAAGATAGATAAGATGAAAGCCCATGGGGTGTAAAATAAAAAGTGGTAGGGTGTTCTGTTAAGGAACTATTTGGTGGAAAGGTAACCAAATTGAAACCCCATAAGAAGAAATATAGTCATGCTAAGGGCTAGCGTGGCCCAGGCTGAGTGTGATCCTTGGGTGGATTTGATGGCTTAGATGACCATAGGTCGCAGTTACTCAAGCCACATGTTAGGCATGTCATTCATCTCAACACTCACACTACCTAACAAACAAACAAACAAAAGATACATAGGATGAAAAGATTTAATGTAGAATAGAATAAAATGGTAGATTGTGTGAAGGTAGTCCATGCTTGGATGTCCCTTGGGATAGTTTAATTCCCCCGAAGGTTGCTCCTCAAACATTTGGTATTGGTAATAACACTCTAATTGCTATTTCTATTTTAAGAGTAGCAATTTTTGCTATATTTATTGAAACAAATATAGTGTAATTTAAACGCTTTACATTTTATTTGGCATATTCTCTAATGAGTTAGCCAAAAATTGTTGAAATGGTCTACTTGAGTTTTTAACTATGTATAGATTTAGTGCTTTGAATGCATTTATGTTCGAAAATGCATTTTAAATAAAGAAAAAAGGCAAGTTGACTTGGATTTGTATCACCAAATTTCCATAAAAAAATAAAAATGTTTTTACCTATGTATAGATTTAGTGCTTTGAATGCATTTATGTTCGAAAATGCATTTAGATTTAGTGCTTTGAATGCATTTATGTTCGAAAATGCATTTTAAATAAAGAAAAAAGGCAAGTTGACTTGGATTTGTATCACCAAATTTCCATAAAGAAAATAAAAATGTAAAATGATCAGATTCCCCATGTGAGTAATATAAATTTCATTAAATCCAATGTTGTTATAACTTTTTTTTATAAAATAAGTTACTCAATTTATCACCTTGTTAAATCATAAATATATGTCATAATTCTAAAGCAATAAGAAATTAAAGAATATGATGTTCCACTAAAATACCAATCTCTATCCATAATAATGTTTTAAATTATGGTGGATGGAAAGGGGACAAAGTAATTAGGGTGGAGGGAAAAGGATTGAAAATGATTAGTGTGGTTACATTGAGTTGCTCTAAGATACAAAATAGCCTAAACATGAACCCCGACTCTACTTACTCTCTCTCAGAATGTAGTCCATCACTATCCTCTTGCCAATAAAATTTGGTACTAAAGTGCATCTTGAAAGGTCAAGGATTTGTCTATCACTATCCTCTTGCCAGTAAAATTTCGTACCAAAGTGCATCTTGAAAGGTCAAGAATTTAGTTGACTGCAATATATTCCCCCACAACTAAGAACACATCGTTCCTTGACTCCCAATGACCTTACATAATTTGTTTTTCTAATGAACCCAAAACCTTCCTTCTACACTCCTTCAACATCACCTTCCGTCATAGGTATAGAGAGTTGAAGCACACAAGAGGGTGTTTGTTTTTCTAAGCATTAACTTTGAAATTGGTAGAATCGGTTAGAGAAAATACATCTATTCTCATGTCCTATTTAGTAAGGACCTTATAATAATCTAAAATTTAGAAATATTAAACATTTGTACCACCAACTACTCATAACATTCGACTAACTCAAAACACCCTTATCTTCACATTATCTAAAATATGTAAAAATGTGCTTAACCATATGAAATATCATATAATTACAATATTCATGGACCTTATTCGATAAATCTTCCATTACTTACTCAAAAACCAATTAAAAAAGATCTCATCTTTAAACAACATATCATTATTATTATCATTCACTTCGGGGTTTCCTTTCGGTATGCTAGTACATATATAAAATGAAAAATACACTGAGTGTACAAGACAAGCACAATGTGCGAGGGACGATCTCGGTTCCAATGCATTAGACAAGGAATCTAGACAAAATTAGAATAATAGTGTAATGGAAGATCTTAAACAACTTTGCCGCCTCAATGGCAGAGAAGGACAAAGAATCTAGACAAAATTAGAATAATAGTGTAATGGAAGATCTTAAACAACTTTGCCGCCTCACTGGCAGAGAAGGACCAACTGCGTTGTATTCTATTGGAGCTTTGCAGTGGCCTGGATTGTGGATCGTGGCTGCATATAAGAGAACAACTGGAAGCGTTAGACATGCATTCATTTGTTAAAGGTGTCATTTTCAAATACCTATAAATACCAATAAAAATGTATAACAAATGTATGCTTTGTGAGATGGGGAAGCATCCTATGGGGATGAGGGGAATATTTGTGCCAATCTTCATAGTTGTACCAAGTGCTGAGGGTTATACATGGCCTCTTTCAAAATCTTCACTACCCTTCTCTTCTTATCATCTATCTCGTCGTCTCCGCTAATCCAATAACTCATCGGCGTCTCATTTCATAGCGCTCCGGTCGCACGGGAAGCCATTTCTCAGCCTGCTCAATCTTGGCCACCTGCTCGATCTTCCACCAGAGGCTCGATCTTGGCCACTTGGTTAGCTGTGGTTGTCCAACTTGCAGACACATTAACGGATGACACATAAAATAAAAAAGGACCGAAACATTAACCAGTAGACAATGAATACATTAACTAAAAACACAGAAAATCATAAAGAAGTGCTCGTGATCAACCAACGGAGATTAAATTTTCCCAAACTTTTAAAGGCTTTCCCAAACGCCAGGATACAACAATCAATTGATAATTCCGATGGGAGGACCTAGACATGGATTGGAACGACACGCTCGTAAAATAGCATGGATATGTTGAGATACAAGATCAATTAAGCTGATGCTTTGGAAAGGGTTGAGGGCCACTGATAACATTCTTTCCCTTACCATATATAATTTTAATGAAAGACATGAATAAAATTTGCATGAAATAACCAAAATTTAACCTATATTATCCATATACATTTATAAATCAACCATATTAATAGGGTCTCCTACATCTGCAATGGGTGGATGAGAAATTGGCTAATTATGTGAGAAAATCTCATCTAGTAATGATAACATCTACATGGCACAAAGGAAAATAAGAGTACATAATGGGTTGATTTCGCATATTTTCTAGACAGGTTTGGGTGCTTGCTTTCATGGACTCAAATTGGGTTTTGTGCACTTCTTTTTGTTCGGTCTATACCTCTTTCTTTGTATCACGAGTAAATTAACTAATGAGAGCTTCCTGAAATGTGACTTACCTTGTTGAGTCATGTAGATTCCATAAAAGAATTGGATATCTTATTTTGATTCTCCATTGACAAGTACAGTGAGCAAAAAAATAGCTATAATCTCAAGATAGAGATCATTACATAGGTCTTATTTTGATTCTCCATTGACAAGTACAGTGAGCAAAAAAATAGCTATAATCTCAAGATAGAGATCATTACATAGGTATTGCTTATACAACAGGGAAAAAAATTTAATAGCATTGGAATTAGTTCTTCAATTGTTTTTCCATCAACTAAACCAAGTTAATATAAACCATCAGAAGAATTTAAACTCCAATACATCTCCAATCATCTCACATTAAGTTTATCTAATATTTGGGCGAAACACTCTATGTTTTCCACATCTGAAATGTCTGCTTTCTCCACGCCTACTAATAAACTCAAATGCTGCAAGCGACTTCCTACCCTTTGACCCACACCCAAATATGCTATATTTAGTTCTTAAATTATTCTTTATTGTGTTTTCATATAAAAAAACTTATTCACGTTGCTAAAGTGTGGCCAATTTGAATTTCAAAAGTGGCCAATCACGGTCTTGTCTGTCTTTCGTACAATTTTCTAATTGTTATTGTGGGCTCCAATACGTAAGGAGGCGCTGCAAGCTCGTGACCGACAACAAGGCGGCATGAAGGCCTAACTTCAATTGACACGTCTACAATCTGGTCACTGCACCAATTTTATATAAATCTAATCAATGGATGGCTAAGCAAAACTTCTTCTTTAGAGAACCAGACCGCTCAAAAGAATTTTCTTTAAATTGTATTTTAAAGAGAGCGGAACTTTAAATTGTATTGTAAAGATCTGTCTGTTCATTACGCAAGGTACAGCTTTTACCTTGTTCAATTTTAGTCGGTCATCTATCACATGCCCGCTGTTAGAATATTTGAGAAATTCTTCGGCCAATTTATGAACAACAAATTCGTAGCCTCGATCATCAGCAACCATGAATTCCCGTTCTCCAAATTCAGTGAATGTCGGGATTGGCTCCACTTCTGTATTCATATTAGTAGTTAGCAATCAGTAATATGTAACGATTGTAATGTATATGTGAGTTACACAATAAGGATTATGAAAAGCCTACCTGCCATCTCAAAATCGTGCAACATATAATCTATGGCCAGTTCCAATGGCGTTGATGGAAAGTTGAAGCATTTCAAAAACAATATAAACATGAAGCTCCATTAGAGGCTGAGAATTTAATCAAAATTTATCAATTCCCAAATAGGGTTTGGAATACTTACAATTCCTCAGCTTTTAAGTCTTTGAATGGACAAACGGAATTAGCCACTGCCCTCCCATCCGCCATGGTAGAAGCAGCTTCAATGGCCAATGCACGATTAGCAGAATCCACTGCCAATTTATATGAAGTTGCTGCAACAGATCCAGGAACTCGAACACCGCTAGCATAAATGTACAGCCTTCAATTAGATTAAATTTTAAGTTAAATGACTGTTTCTACGATCACATTGAGAAAATTTATGTGGGTTAATACCTGGGGTCATATATGTTGAATGTAGCATTGCTATAATCAGAATAGAAAATCCGGAGGCTGTGTTTCTTGGCAAGTTCCCAGACGGGATTCATCTTGGTGCCTCCAACCCCTGCCACCCACACTGCACCACCCCCACTGTAAGGCCAGCGAACTGATGCTTCATCAACCGCCCACCGATTCGATCTGCAGCCTCCAGAATGAGAAAGTCTTCAACTCCATTGTCTGCGAGAACCTTAGCAGCCATTATCCCTACAACCCAAGTTTCACATGACAAGGATAAGCAAACAGAAGAAACAAAGAAATGATCGAATTGCAGACACAGACAAACTAAACCCATTTTCGATCCTTTCCTACAATCCCAATTTCCTTACCTGAAATGCCTGCGCCGACTATAATGGCAGTGCAGGAAGAATTTGAAGAATCCATGTGTGCTGCACCGACTGTGTGGGACTGGGATCCGAAGATCTGAAAAGGATGAATGAATGAGTGGATGGTGTTTCCGGTCTGAAGCAAAGAATTCCCTCCTACAGCAAATAATACCCTCCTCTGCAGGGAACGCTTCATATCCGGCGAGTACGAGAATTCCCTCCTACAGCAAATAATACCCTCCTCTGCAGCGAACGGTTGATATCCCGGGCGGACGTGTTGGTTAGGGTAACAGGCGGCTGATTAATTAATTTTCATTAAATAATTTTACATTAAAAGGTTTTTTAAAAAATTGAACGGCTGAACATTGTTTAATCGTCTAACAATAGATCTGACGGTTAGGATTAAGACAGGGAGGCAACTTGGGGAGTTGATTTCAGAGGGGAACGCCTTACGGCGTAAATATAAGTACTCTGCAGCCGGGTGGATGTTAATCGGAATTCATTGGTGGTTTGTATCGAAGCAGCGTCGCCATAGAAATTTTCGGGCACTCAAGTCAGAGTTAGTATTAACAGTGTTCTGGAAAATTCATTTCCTCCTTTGATTTGGATCTTATTCAACAATGGATTTGTTCCGGGGAAGCCGATATGTTATGCACTTGTTTACTATAATACTCTGCTCGTTGGGTTGGCTCTGTGGTCTTGCATTTGGACAGGTCACTGAAGCTTTTACAGGATTGCTAATTTTTCAGATATACAGCTCACATGTGTAGCCAACAATTTAGTGACTTTCATTACATTTATTTTAAGAGGCAAGTATTATGTGTACAAAAGGGTAAAGGGCAGCGACACAACTGAGAAATTGAAAAACATAAATGGGTTGAAAGTACTGACCACGAATAGGGGAGAACTTCAGGAATTTTCTGTTGTTATGTTATCATTCTAGATGCCTATTTATTCCACACAGACATTACTATACCAAAGGTATTTTTACGACATTTTTTTAAGAGAAATCTTTTTTTTTAAAATCACTTTTTATTTTAGTTATTTTACATTAAAATTTAATATCAATTGAATTGTCTTAAATATAAACTTTAAGACAAAAATAGTCCCAGACAAAAATATTTTAAGACAACTTTATATTTAAGACAAAATATTTTAAGACAAAAGCAGTTTGAGACAAAAATATTTTAAAACAAAACTTTATATTTAAGACAATATTTTAAAACAAAACAAAACTTTAATAATTTAAGACGAAAATATTTTGAGACAAAACTTTATATTTAAAACAAAAGTAGTTTGACACAAACATTTAAAGACAAAACCTTATATTTAAGACAGAAACAATTTAAGACAAAATTATGTTAAGACAAAACTTTATATTTAAGACAAAAACAATTTGAGACAATAATATTTTAAGACAAAACTTTATATTTAATATAATGGTCACTTTAGATGAAACCTATTTAATACAATTAACAACTAAGACGCAAACATATCAATTTAAGGCAATATTATCTAACAACTGCAAAATTGACTCTGACAGTGCGCCCTAAGTTCGCCAGCTTGCAGGTAACTACTATCTTGCGCCTATACCGAGGTTGTTATTTTACTTACTATTCACGTTATCTTATATAAAGACAACTATTTGTTGGGCTCTTTGTTTTGTGGGGGTAGTCGACTAAGAAGAACGCGGCAATGTTTACTGACAAGATTTCTCGGACATCAATTCCTCTTCTATCCCTTTCATATTTGATGATACGATTAGAGACAACTTGTCTATCATTGCATTTGGCACTGCTACACGGAGGGGGATTTTAAGACAATTTTTTAAGAGAAAATAAATATTTTGTCTTCAAATTTTCAATATGAGGCACTAGTAAAAAAAGGTAAAGGTAAAGGATTAGGGGTCTGTCTACTAGCATTCACCAAGTGGTTGGTTTACCATGGTTGTGAAGTGATATTAAACAAAGGAAAAGCGTTCCTGAGACACATAGCCACGAGACAGGTGAAGCAGATCGGGGTTCGTGTGAAGAACCTGTATAAGCTAGATGTGGAAGACTGTGCTACATTAAGCACTAAGGTGGAGAAAGTGCAGGTCGCGATGTTGATGAACTTTGGCACAAAATACTTGGTCATTTGCATCATGGTACCTCGAATATTATACAACAAATAACCACTGGCCTCCCTAAAGGAGCACTTAAGCAGTAGGATGTATGTAAAGGATGTACGTTGTGGAAGTAGGTAAAATCCACATTCCATGATCGGAACAACAAAGCACATGCAGTCCTAGAAAGGATCCACCATGATGTTTGTGGACCTTTCTCGACAACCTACACTATTAGACACAAATATTTTGTCATTTTTATTGATGACTTCTCACGGAAGTGTTAGATCTTCTTCATGTGTAAGAAAGATGAGACATTCTCCAAGTTCGTAGAATTCAAGGCACTGGTTGAAAAAAAAGCTAGCAAGAAGGTGAAGGCTTTGTTGTAGTGGCTGCAACACCCTCGAAAATTTTGGCCTGCACTTAAATTTCGGAGCCTACTATGGATATTGTGATCGATCGTTCCTTAGTCACTTATTGGTAAGTTGATGATCTCAAGCTCCCCTTTTCGATCTTAAGAGTCGTTCATGCTTTTATTTTTACATAGAATGTGTCATCTTTGGACATGTGGGTTATCACTTGTCAGGAAAAGGGAGTCTTTTTTTTTATTCAAGGGGAAATATTTATGAGAATGGGTTGTCCTCACCACATACACATGTTTCACACTCATTTCACACAGTCTATCATCCTCCCAAAGTCTATCATCAGAGTCGCACTTGCCGTAAGATGCCACAAAGGTTGTTGCATTAAGCGAAGTATGTGTTATATGTTCTGGATGGTCTATGTTGTATCGCTAAGTTTTCAAGTGTGTGATCATAGTCAAGTTTTATCATTGTTCACATCAGTTCCACTGATCCCACACTTAGCCAAATTTCGGAGTTTCCTTATCAACCTAGCCTCATCCAACTTTCCTGAACTGCGCACTTCACATATGTAACCCTCAAGATTTTCCCTTGCCTATTGGAACTGTGCAATGCACAGAAATCCCAACCTCCCTTAGCATTCAAAATTGCGTAGTGGTTTCCTCCAATGTCCTTCCCTCAGTCGGAACCCAATGTCTCCAGAAACTGTGCAGTTTTGTCCCTTGACTACCCAGTCTACCTTGCATCCTAAAATTGCGTAGATGTGTCCTCCCAAGGCCTCATCCCATAGCAGTGCCTTTCATCCAGCTAAAACTGTGTAAATGTGTCCTCCCAGGGCCTCATCCCACAATAGTCACTGCTCGCTGAAACTACACAATTATGTCTCTCAGGGGCCACGAAGAAAGATGACATGATAGATGACTCTCAAGGAGCTAAGGATAAAAATAAGTAGACCAAGGAACCCAAGGTATGATAGAATATCAGGACCGCATGAAGACTCCATCTGATGCATAACCCTTTGGAGGCTAGGTATGGAAAACAAAGCACATCTTTTGAAATACACCTCTTACTGTAGCTTAAAAGTTTGCTTATCATTGTCGTATCATTCTATCTTCAATGACATGCATGGTTGCAAGAACTGAAAGTCATTCCATGTGTTTCCTCTACGTGTCTTGCTCCCTTTCACTTGTTTATTACATAGCTTAGAAGATGAAGAGAAATACCACTTGTTTATTTAAGCTATAGAGGTTGTGACCAACATGATCTTATGACTAACCAGGCACAATGCAAGGCATCCTAAGTGGGATGAAATATGTTTGATGATATGTATATAGTTAGTACACTCCTTTTAATTACTCCTTTGCATTAATCCTTGCTTTGTATCTTGCATGTACCCTCACTGCTTATCAAATTTGGCTACCTGCTGCTAGTAGTCTCTTAGCTCTTTCCTGACAAAGCAGGGGAAGGAATTTCCTTCAACCTGATTTCTTCAAGGCTCTTCATAGAAAGTATAGAGCTAAGAGAAGGAGATGTGGAATATCACTATCAAACTCTTGAAAATACTTTGCATGTTTGAACCTATTCAAACAATTAAGCTGCCACTCAACAACATTGTCAATCTTGGAAGACTCAAGAAAGATCACATCTCTAGATATTATAAACTTCTTATTCACTTCATCATAGAGATGGTATGCTTTGGAGGTATGAGTACCCAAAGAAGATACATTTGTGACTCCTTGCACTGAGCTTTTTTATCTGTTACTTAAGTATGAAGGCATAATAGGAGGAACCAAAAAACCCTGAGATGCCTCACCAAAGGAATGTGGCCATACCACATTTCATAGGGAGTCTTGTTTCTAATAACAAGAGATGGACACCTATTCTTTATATACACAACACATAGAACCACATCAGCCCAAAACCTTATGAACTTAACATATGAACTATGCCAAGTTCATAGTGAAAGTAATACATTCCAGTGAACTATGTGTTTAAAAATGCAGCAAGAAATTATCAATTTGATTTTTCCTTGATTAAATTGAAAAAATTCGAATTTCCACATCAACAGACAACTTGGATGATGTTAACTTGTGTGTCATGGCTTGTGTCACCTAGTTTACTCGATAAATTCGAGTTGGAGAAGTTAGAGTTCAGTTCTGCATATGCGATTGCTAATTTGTAGCAATAAAAGTCAATTATCTTAGGTTGTTGTCAGTTAAACTATTTTTAACTTTTGGAGGAACTAGTGGAAGTTCATTTAAGCAGTGGGACTCTAGTCAAACTCAATGATCATCCAGTCAACTGATCAATCAACCCAAGATAGTTGGGGCATGCAAAGATCACTATAGATCTTCTATCTGTGTTCTCAACATGATATCAGTGTGACTCTTCCTGCGCTGGCCAGTACTATTTACAGCGCTATCTTAGGTCTAAAAAATAGGGTTTTCAACCATTTTCTGGGGAGCACAAATAGAATTCTGGGTTTTTCTACCCTCTCTGCCACCAGTACTCTCCATTCTTTTATGTCTTTTCATTTTCCCAGCAAATTTGAGGGTTCTTTATTGCATATTGGTGCTCTTCTAAGGCAACACACCATATAGCTTCATCTACCATAATAATTCCTTGGACTTCGATTAATAGTTTCCATGCATGCTTAATATGCTTATTTGTTAAGCTAAAAACATAGTCTAGATATATAGTACCATACGGACAACTAGTAGCTAAATTTCCCATTATTGTACCTATTCTTGCATGTTCATATTCCTTATGATGGATATCAAACAGTTCAACCATGCAAGGAGTATTAATTCCTCTTCGGAAAAGGGGTTCCAACCCTATTCTTATACCTCCAAAATGGAGATAGGATTATATCTTCATCAGTGAAAAATATTAAGTGCAACTATTTGAGTAGCAGGTCCAAACACATTGATTTTTACTTCGACTTGTTTTAATATAACTTTATTCCTTAAGAGTCGAATAATATTATTCTTAGATACATCATTACTAGATAGTTCAGGAGGATTCCTTAAAATGTAAACATTGCATTGCTTTTCAAATGTTGATTTCACAGTTTAATATAAACTGATGATAATTTATTTAAATAATTTATATACAAAATGATGCTTGTTTGTTAGGAACACTGCTTGTTTGTTGAGCACCATACTCTGTCTTCAGGGCCTTTAGTATGCTCTTATTTTGTAAAGCTAGGGAGCATCTAGCCCTTGCCATCAAAGGCATATTCAAGAGCATGATTAAAAGGCAGAGTCAATCATGTACCTGGGCTACTCAAGAAGACATCTAGCACCACCAAAAAGCCCACAAGGATGACTCCATCTAAAGCAACTCTAGTCCTCCCAATCTTCATTTCACTCAGTGAGTTGGGCATGATTAATTCTCTTTTAAATATGGATCTCAGTTGTGTAATATTTTCAATCCATAATTGCATAGAGTCAACCAACCAGATATATTAGTTTGTATTATTTTGGGAGACATCTTAATACAGGTGCATGTTTTGTTCAGAGTGCAATGGTGGATTTGCTAGGTCTCCACCACTCCAGATGATGCTCTTTGTTTGAGACATTTTGTTGTTTGCTGAGACCAAAAACCTCCTTCAGAAATTTAATGATGGTTGTTTCCACTTTCGCTTCAAAATTTTCTACCTTTTATTCCAACTTCTCCATTTTGGTGATTATCAAATCCACTATTGCATGCAGGGATTCCACATCTTTTTTCAGATCACCAAGTTGAGTTGAAATTGAAAGAAAGTGAGGACGACTCTCACTAACTAGCTTCTCTCCTATATTAGATATCAACTCTGAGACTTCCTTTTTCTTCATGTCGAGTTGCTCGTCTAGGGATTTATCAATACAATTCCCAAAAGTTGAGGCCATACTGTCTTCAGGGCCTTTAGTATGCCCTCTTATTTTGTAAATCTAGGGAGCATCTAGCCATTGCCATCAAAGGCATATTCAAGAGCATGATTAAAAAGGTAGAGTCAATCATAGCACAAGATTTAAACCCAAGACTTCCGGTTTGATAAGACTTCATTTCCAACAGCACCATGAGGGAGAGGGGAGAGGTTATGGTGGCTAGGGTTTGAAGAAAACATGCTCAAGTTGCAGCCATAGTACCAACTCTGGAGGAGGACAGTGCTAGAGCGGCAGAGCTTCGCAAAAGAGGGCAGGTTTTGACCCTACAGATGAAAAACGTGGGGTCCAACAGGACCCCATATTATAAACAAGTAATGATGCACAAGGATAGAACGGCACTGGACAGGGTGCAAATATCAGGCTTTGAGAATTCAGGAAAGGAGGATCTAACCAACAAAGGAAAGCTAAAGAGTGAGGGAAAAGATACCCCGAAACAAAAAGAAATCATTGGAAGCAACAAAACTGAGAACAGAGACAGGAAAAACCCTTCCCCTGAGGATGAAAGAGCACACGAAAATGGGCTTGAGGATGAACGATCAAGAGACAAGGAGGATCTAAACCAAGCTAAGTCAAGATAGGAAGGAACAACAATGGGAGTCAAAAAGAAAGAAACCCAGGGACCGTGCAAGCCCAAAGCAACTGAAACCCTACGGGTAATAATCTCTGACCCAGAACTACAGGCGTACCACGACCACATGGCAGAACATGCAGTGATCTACAATTTTATGGGTTTCTGGCCAACAGAACGAGCCCTGTGCATGTGGATAAAGAAACAATGGAAACCCAGAGGGGATGTAAGACTCAACTTAGGAGCCAAAGGATTCTTCACAGTGGTTTTTACCAATCTGGATGACAAGGATCGAATCTTTGATGGAGGCCCATGTTTCTTTGCCTCGGCAGGTCTTTACATGAGACCATGGAAACCCAACTTCACACCAGAAGAGGAAACCTTCAAATAGGTACTGGTCTGGATTCAATTGTTCTCTCTATCGATTGACTACTGGGGACATGTAGCACTTGAACAGATAGGCAACAAGTTAGGCACCTTCATCAAAGCTTCAGAGGCAACATTATAAAAAAGATACACCTCCTGTGCAAGGATTTGTGTCGAGATGGATGTTTTGGGAGCTCTTCATGAGGGCCTATGGTTGGAATACAGAGATGAAGTGTATTTTCAAGCTATAGACTATGAGCAGATCCCATTCTGCTGCAGGAAATGTCATGAACATGGACATTTGATCAGAGAATGCCCAATGAACAGAACGATGGAGAAACCCAAGGATAACAGAGGAGATAAGAATAAGGAGGCCTTTGTTCGACCTAATGCTAGATAGAGAGCAAACAAAAGACGACAAAATAAAGCAAATACCTCCTTCAGAAACACAAGCAATGCTTTTGAGGTGCTGGAATCAGAGACAGATTCAGAGGACAACAATCCAGAGCACAAGACATTGCGAGGAAGCCAAACCACAACCACACCAGGAACAAAATAAACCATTTATATTCCATCCAACAACATCCCACATGCTCAGGGACCAACAAAAGGATTAGAAGAAGACTCAGAGATGATAACTAACGAAATAGGGCTAGAGGATATGGAACTAAGCGAAATTCTTGAACAAGAAGGTATGGATTTACCAAACATGGTAGAAAATTGGAAGAAGAAAGGCATGGAACACATATTGGAAGAGGAGGTGAACAGAATCAACAACTTATTCATAGCAAGACAACAAGTAGAATTGGATTTGCAAAGAAGGAGCTTGGGAACAACAAAGGGCTAGGGGTAAGAGCTCAAGGACTGCATCAAACCACTACCAACTCAAAGCACTGGAAAAAACGAGGAAGAAGGACAAACAATGAAGCATTACAAGAACTTGGTCAGATGCTCCTAAACTCAGGTAAGATGAAAGCCCTTGAGGCGTTCACACTCACCTCCTAAAATTTGTTAATTATGAAAGTACTTTCATGGAATGCTAGAGGGCTTAATAGCCTAAAGAAGTAGCGGTTACTAAAGAAAAAAGTCAAAAAGGAACAACCAGATATAATTTTTTTGCAAGAAACTAAATGCTCCAGCAAAACAATGGAAAACATCAGTAAAAAATTGGGTAAATGAATGGAATACCTAGAAACAACAAGTAGTGGATGGGAAGGGGGCCTAGCCATTCTTTGGAATCCTCAGGTTCTCCAGCTTATATCCTCTGAAGCTGCCAGATCTCATATATCTATAGAAGTCCAAATGGTAGGAAATCCAGCCACCTATCTCTGCACAAATGTCTATGGCCCTCAGAAACTAGAGGCCAAATTGCTATGGCTCAGAGCTCTATCCAAATTGTAGCAGAGATATCCCCAAGCAAAAGCCATTTTCGAAGGTGATTTTAATATGATCACTTCGCTCACGGAAAAAAAAAAGGAGGCATCAGATCACTCAATAGGGATTCTGAAGCTTTCAAAGACTTTATTAAATCAACCAGGCTGGTAGACATCTTCCCCAAGAGTGGAACTTTCACATGGAACAATAAAAGAGGGGGTGATAAGAAAATCACCTCTAGACTGGACAAGTTCTTAGTAACAGAAACCATTCTTCTGGAAGGGATTACTGTGGATTCAGACATTCTACCAAGTGGAGGTTCGGACCACTAGCCCATAATAATGAATGCGGCTATCCTTGGAACACCAAGAAATAAGCCCTTCAGATTTGAAAAGTTTTGGCTTAGTCATCCAGAGTTCACAACGAAAATAAAACAATGGTGGAGTGAACCGTTAGGCATAAGAGACACTAAAATGTTCATTCTCTAGGCTAAAATTAAACATATCAAAACCAGGTTAAAACCCTGGAATCAAGAATTCTTCGCCAACATTTTCAAGGAAAAAAAGAAGCTGGAGGAGCAACTGGAACAAATTCACAAGGAATGGATCCAAGGAAATATTAATCAAGAAACGATGAATACAGAACAAAAACTCATGCAGGACTGGCAGATTAGATGCCAACAGGAGGAAACTCTATGGAAGCAAAAATCCAAAATTCAATGGCTTAAGGAAGGTGAAAAGAACACTAAATTTTTTCACAGATCTGCCATTGATCACAGAGGTGCTAATAAAATATTAAGAATAAAGGATGATCAGGGAACCTTGGTGCAAACTCATCATGAAATCTCGAGCCTTCTCATAAATCATTTCAGCCAAATTGCATTGGAACCTAATATTGACAGAGAGGAAGCTATTAGGGACCTAGTGATTTCTATTCCCAAGCTCATCTCAGAGGATCAAAACAAGGCTTTAAATCGAGCAATTACCTTAGAAGAAGTGAAAGAAGCGGTGAAAGATATGCCAAATGGTAAGGCACCAGGACCAGATGGCTTCACCGTCGACTTTTACAAAGCCTATTGGGAAATAATCAAAATAGAGGTATGGGAAGTGGTGGAAGATTCTCGACGCTCCTCTTCCATCCTAAAATCCCTCAACTCTACGTTCATAAAACTTATTCCAAAGGAGGAGGAAGCAAATACTTCGTCGAAGTTTCGGCCAATTGCATTGTGCAATGTGGTGTACCAATTCTTCTAGGTATCATTTCGGAAGAACAATCTGGTTATGTAGAAGGGAGACAGGTTATGGACAACATACTACTAGCTCAAGAGATGATTCATACTCTCCAAACTCAGAAAAAAGAGGGCATGCTAATGCAGTTGGACCTATCAAAAGCTTATGATAAAGTCAGCTGGAACTATTTGGAGGCTATTTTGGATGCCTTTGGCTTTGCGAAGCAATGGATAATTTGGATCCTAGCCTTGATTAAGTCTACCAGATTTTCCATTCTGGTTAACGGAGCTCCCACAACCCAGTTTACACCCTCTCGAGGTTTGCGACAAGGGGATCCCCTGTCCCCCTTTATTTTTGTAATTCTAATGGAAGGTCTTAGCCGACTTATCAGAAGAGCAAAAGAGGATGGCATAATTCAGGGACTTCAACCCTTGCCCTCAAGCCCTACAACAACTCATCAACAGTTTTTCGATGACACAATGTTGCATGGTACGCCCTCTATCAAAGAAGCTCTTGGTTTCAAAAACATTCTCAATCGCTTCAACCTAGCTTCAGGTATGGAACTTAATCTTGCTAAATCTTCCATTTTCTTTTTCAATACGCACCTAGCAATCCAGAAAAATCTATCTACGGTCCTCAGTTTCAAGAGGTGTAACCTCCCTTCAAGGTACCTAGGCATTCCGATGACTGATAAGCCTTGGAAAAAAATCCATTAGGAAAAAACAATTGCCAATCTAGAGAAACAGTGTTAACATTGGACTCATAGGACCCTCAAATTTGTAGGCCACCTAGTCCTCACCAAATCCATTCTCTAGGATATTCCTCATTTCATGCTTTCTATTCTCTCGGCACCGAAAGGTGTGCCTCAACTCAGTGAAATAGAAGTGGTCTTTAATGGCGCGGGATAAAATCTGCAAACCCAAACACCTGGGGGGGGTTTAAATCTTCAGAACCCCTACACCGTCAACCGAGCATGTGGAGCCAAGTTATGGTGGAGATGGGTAAAGGAATTGAATATACCCTAGGCCAAACACTGGAAAGCAAAGTATGCTAATCACTATAGCCTGCAAAATCTGATCATGATGCAAGAACCCCCAAACGGATCTCCAATATGGAACCTTGCAAGAACTAATCAGAGCATAATTCAGGAACAGATTTTTTGGGAAGTCCATGATGGATAGACTGGCCTGTTCTGGGAAGACACTTGGCAGCAATTACCTAAGCTCGAAAGCCCTGATTTCCTAACCATTCAGAGGAGAAACCAGGAACTAGGGAGAACAATAGTAAGTCATTACTAGAAACCTAATGATAATAATCAAGCATGGAATCAATGGATATTCAACGATACAGAGCAGCTGGAAGAGGAAGATAACATTATAAGAGCACTGCAGACAGAGCTGGCCAAAAGGAAAATAAGGAATGCTCATGATGCAGATCAACTGCGTTGGGGCAAGCTTGAGGGGGGTAATTTCTCCCTCAAAGAAGCAAGAATATATATCGAAGAAAATGAACAAAGGGAAAAATTCAATTGGTATAGTAAAGTTTGGGATGCTGATCTTTGGCCGAAGATTAAAACTTTCCTCTGGCTCTTGATGCACCGAAGAACTCTTACCTAGGAGAACCTTCAGAAAAAAGGGTTCATAGGCCCCTCACGATGCCCCCTGTGTGAAATTGAGGAGGAATCCATGAATCACCTCCTCAATACTTGTAAATGGATAGAAAGCCTATGGAACTGGATGGAAGCCATATTTAAGAGAACGGACAGGGATAGAAACTCAATACAGGAAAGCATAGGGAATTGGCGAAGTAATTTTTCCAAAACCCAAATGGTCAATACATTATGGAAATTAATCCCGGGGTTTATAGTGTGGACGGTATGGAAAGAACGAAACAGAAGGGTGTTTCAAAATGAAGCTAAAACCATAGAGTTTATTAAAGCCACCATTTTGCAAAACATGAGGGAAACAACTCTTACCAGAGGGAAATCAGAACAGAACAAGGATTTCTCAGTCACTGACTTACAAATTTTGTAAGCATTTGGAATGGAGACAGGATCCATCATTGTCTCCTCTGAACCGCGACAACAACAAAGCCCCTCCATGAATGTTTGGTCACCACCACCAATAGGCTTTCACAAACTCAACTTTGACGGGGCCTCTCATGGGAATCTTGGTCCGGCAGGGATAGGAGGTGTCCTTCGGGATCACAAAGGAGAGATACAACATATTTTCAGTCAATCGATGGGTGAAGGAACCAACAAAGAAATGGAATTTGCTGCCTTAGAGCAAGGGTTACGAATTCTAATATGCCTGGAAACAGGAGCTACAGTGGTGGAAGGGGATTCTCTTTTGGTTGTCAATGCAGCAAGGAGAATGCAAATGGGGGCGAAAGCGAGTAAGGTAACGAAGCATTGGAGGTTGGTCAAGGTCATAGAGCTCATAGCAGAGCACCTCACAAGACTCGACAGAATCATCCTACAAGCAGTGAGAAAAACGACAAATGCGGTGGCTAATTGTCTGGCCAGCTATGGGATCGATCATCACTTAACCTACCCGGACACCTATTGGAATGATGTCACATGCACAGAACTTCGGGATAAGTGTTTACTTCTCTCGAGACAAGAAATTTGTTAAAGGGAGGAGTAATGCAGAAGTACGATGGATCATGCCTTAATAGCGAATGAAGATAGCCAACTGAAGGAACAACGGGCGACAGGCCCATGAAGTACATGAGGAAGAGTGGGAAATCATAAACAAGGACAAAGTGCAGCGAACAAGGAGGACGATCAACAAAAAATATGATCGGCGCCATCAGCAAAACATAGGGGAGGACACATGGCGTTCAACCAATAGCCCCAAGCATGGCAGAGTTAAGGCTTTGGATACGCATCATGAACGGGAATTGGAAATTTGTAATGGCAGTTATTATGGCAGGAACAACACCTATTCGATGGCGAAGTGGAAGATCTCAAGCCAGACCTTCCCACCCTCAACTATATCTAAAGCATCCAACCAAAGGATCAGAACACTACTCTCTCCCGTCTCGCCTCTTAAGTGCTACTAGGATTCTCAGTGATTCCGCAACCTGCAATAACATTATGGTGCGTGAGGGAAGTCGGAATGTTTTCACCAACCGAGACTTGCAGAAGGCCTGGGAGGCTTATGAAACCCGAACAACCAAGAAAGAAAAACGCAAAATTGATGAGCTCGAAGCTGCGGTAACAGAGGAGGAAGAATGTTTGGACGCGCAAGATCTGGAGAAGGAAGTGGAATGGCTATCTGATCCAGGCACAACGACTACAAGAGCTACTCAATTTGTTCAAACCCAGGGAGAAATGTGGAGGATGAAAACCATGTTGGCCAAGGCGCTCAGCATGTAGGCTGAAGACATCAAAAAAGCTCACTGGGCCATCTCTCTAGTTTCAAATGAAAATTTGGCTAAGCTTGACGCCATGGAATTCAATTTCAGTGCCCTGACTCAGGAAGTCAGAGTCCTTTCGCGAAAACTAAGTGTCCTCATCAGTCTCCTAAGGCTCTCCATGCATCAGGGATCCACGGCTACGATGGAGGCCATGGAGGAGGCAACTGTCACCAGTTAGGTGAAGCGCCCCACTCCTCAGAGGATTTCGCAGCCTGAGAAAATGACTGCAATGGCCGGCCCAAGTGCTCCCAGTACAGACTATGTGATCTTAAAGCTGTAATGGCTTCTCTGTTCCTGATTTGTCTTTTGGTTTTGGTATGTCATGTTCCTGGCTACGATGTTCCTAGTATCCCGTAGCTGTAGAGGCCCTCCTAGCCTCTGTCTTTCTTTTTGGCACTACTGTCAAGCAGCCCAGAGTGAAGATCTATTTTTATATTTTTTACCCCTCTTTAGGCAGCCCTGCGTGGTTAGCCTCGGGTTCAATAGATGAAGTTTCAGCTGGTTATAGTCATTTTGAGCATGTGTTGAGGTTTTGGCTTTCTCTGTGCATGCAGACCCTTTTGTATCCTATGTATTTTATGAGTTAATATAAAACTGCTGATTTACAAAAAAAAAAAGGCAGAGTCAATCATGTACCTGGGCTACTCAAGAAGACAGCTAGCACCACCAAAAATCCCACAAGGATGACTCCAGCTAAAGAAACTCTAGTCCTCACAATCTTCATTCCGCTCAGTGAGTTGGGCATGATTAATTCTCTTTTAAATATGGATCTCAGGTGTGCAATATTTTTAATCCATAATTGCAGAGAGTCAACCAACGAGATATATTAGTTTGTATTATTCTGGGAGACATCTTAATATAGGTGCATGTTTTTTTCAGAGTGCAATGGCGGATTTGCTAAGTCTCCACCACTCAGCTCTAAATGATTCTTATATATATATAAAATAAATTATGTATTTATATATATATATATATATATAAGTTTTTGAGAAATATTATAGAGATGTTAGTAAATTTAGTAAGACTACATCATGTGAATTTAGTAGCTTGTAAAGTTTGAATTGGTCTACATTCACTACATGCATTTTAATCACAGAACTGCCTCAATGAAATTAGTATTACATGCATAAAAGTTTAAACCAACATATTTTAGAATAATTTTATGGTTTTACATGTTTCATATATTTCAACATTTATTTATGAAATGATCCTAACTAGTGTCCACAGACTTTTCTTCGCAGATTTCTATTACATTATTCTATACAAAATGGCAAACCAGGTATTTATGTTGCTTTTGGTATTTGTAGTATTTATGTTGTTGATTTAGTTAGAGGTTGGATTTATTTTTAGAAATAACTCTAAAACGATACTTCAAAAGTTTGTTTGTGACTAGTTAGATGCTTGTTGGAACACTCTGATAAGCTTGCCTCAAAGTGTTGGACAGATCTTCAATGCTCACTCAACACATTGGTAGAGTTTTGTTCAGGGTTTTGAACCTAGATCTCAATTTTTTTCATATCTAATTCCTACAAAAGCACTAAACACTACCTTGAAACAACAAAAAAACAAAAGTACAAACAATCAAGTGATCAAAGAGCCAAAAAATACACTAAAAAACTACATATTCATAGATTCACTCCCTAGGTTTATTCATTGGTCATGTTCTCTTGAAAAAGAAGTAATACCCAAGTTAAAAATTGCAGTCTTATTGTTTAAAAAACATGGTGCATTCAGGGAAATAACACATCGTCATCTGAATATTCAGATGAACGGGCAACAAGACCTACTCCAAGTACAGATGAATACTTCAATGAAATGATATATTGCAGTTGCAAAATGTGCCAAAATAGGAAACTAAAGAAGCGCAGGTTTGTTGGTATCCATATATTGGACCATGGAGTTTATATAGAAGGGGTACATTATAATTAACGAATTGTTATTCTTATAATAAATAAATATGCACATTATTTAGTACATTATTATTGAACATTTCATTTGATTTTTTTATTTATGAAAAGCTGCTTCCGGTTCCCAATATTCCTGAAGAACCAACAGATGATATTGATAATAGAAACTCTCAAGATGAAGGACAAGACACATTTATGGATGAAGCCACTTCGCAAATAAATGAGGCTGGTTTCAATGAATTTATCCAAGACTTCTACACATCTTTTAAAGAAGTTGTTGATTCACCCCTAGCTCATTTGGCTAGGACACCTCTTTATGCAAATGTTGAATCTTCTATATTGGCGGTCCACTTATGTTGTTGTTGAAATTGAAGGTTACACATGGATTGACAAACACATGCTTTGCTGATATATTAAGGTTGGATTGATATTCCTATAAATTAATGCTCTAGATGTCTTAAAAGTTTTGAATATTGTGTATACTTATAAAAATCATTTGTTGCACTATGCAGACTTTTGGTAAACAAAATACTTCCAAAGGAGAATAAGTTTCCTCATTCTCATAGAGAAGTATCTTCAATAATGAAAGACATTGGAATGGAGTACAAGACATATGATGCATGTCCAAATGACCATATATTGTACTATGGAAATAATGCAAATTTACAACAATGTCCAATGTGTCACACAAATAGGTATCATCAAGATCAATTATCCAAGAAGGTTCCTTATAAAGTATTACGACACATTCCACTAAAGCCAAGGTTTGAGAAAATGTTCAAATGCAAGGAGTTGGAAAAATATATGGATCATCATGCAGAAGGGAGGAGCCAAGATGGTGTCATGCGTATGGTTGCGGATAGTAAATATTGGAAAGATATTGAGGTAAAATGGCCACATTTAAGAAATGAGCCAATGAATGCAAGAATTTCTCTAGCAATGGATGGCATAAATCCTTTTGGAGATCTTAGAACAACATATTCTATTTGGTCAATGTTAATTATAAACAACAATCTTACCCCTTTGATGGCAATGAAAAAGGAACATGCAATGTTAACTCTTATCATACCATGTACTAGAACATGTGAATGCAATGCTTTCTTGAAGATTATATAAAAATATTTCAATTTAGTTAATCCTAATAAAGAACTCTTTGTTCACTTAGGGAAATATCAGGTAAAGGATATGGATGTATACATGGAGCCCCTCATTGATGAGCTTCGTGAATTATGGGATGGTGTAAATATGTTTGATGTATCAAGACCTATCAATGATAGAAACTTCCTATTTCATGTGATTCTTATCTCGAAAATTCATGATGCCCTGGGGCTCTCTATTTGTTGTGGTAATATAATATAAATTACATTTATAATTATTGTGTTCATTTTAGCATTTACTAAATATGGGTTCCAATCTTATTTTAGGACTATAAACAAAGGGAAACATGGTTGTCCATCATGTGGGCCAAAATTTTTGCATAGGCAGTCAAGGGATCTCAATAAAACTGTCTATGATGAGTATCGACAATTCTTACCACAAAATCATCATTATCGAGTGCGTGATAAACATAAGTTCAATGGAAAGGAAGTGGAAATGAGGAAGACTATAAATATGAACCCTGCTAGGTGGAAAGCGATGTATGACAAAAACGAAGGGACAGGGTTTCCCCTAGGAATGAAAACTCTCTATTTTCTACAAATTAGAATATTATGAGACCTTGCCAATAGCCCACCTATTTGATACTATGCACATCGGGAAAAATGTGGCAAAGTTCTTGTGGAAACATCTAAATGCAAATAACATTGAAGCACAAATAAAGTTAAGAAAGGACCTTCGAGTTTCCAATATCATGCCGAACATGTGGTTGCACGAAGACAACTCATATGTTCATGCTCCATGGACATTTACATCAAATTAGAAAGAAAACATCATTTCTACTATGAAAAGCATAAGATTTCCTTCTGGCTTTGGTGTGACATTAAAAAACTTATTCACAAGAGATGGATCAGAGTTATCAGGCCTAAAAACACATGATTGGCACAATTGGATAAAGGTAACGTTGTCACATGTTATATTTGTTGGAAACTTAATTAGAAAATTGTATATCCTAGTGATAATATCAGTTCATGCATATTTGAACATGGTTATTTGTTAATAGTCATGCTAGTATAGTGATAAAATCAGTTCATGCATATTTGAACATGGTTATTTGTTAATGGTCATGCAGTATGTGTTGCCTGCAACAATACCAAGTACTTTTGACCACAATGTCACTTTGACTATTTACAAATTATGTAAATATCTGAGGTATTTTTCAATCCATCATGCATACTCTTCCATTACTATTATCATTTGAAGTGCATCATTGGTTATGCCTTTATATGAGTTTCTATTTTTAGTTTACAAGAAATAACAAGTCTTTATTGTAATACTTGTAGGTGGGTCTCATCTAAAGAGATACAATGGGATGACTTGAAGTATTGGAAGAGGAATGTTTCACTTTTGATGTGTGATATTCAAATTTGCTTTCCTCCAAGATTTTTTAATTCTCAATAGCACTACCTTGTACACCTAGTAGAAGAGATTGAATAGTGTGGTCCTATCCATATTCGAACAATGTGGCTCATGGAGAGATATATGAAGGTCTTAAAACAATTTGTGAGGAAAAAGGCTCGACCAGAAGGGTCCATAGTTGAGGGGTACATGGTTTTCCAGGAAATGGTTCATTTGAGTGAGTACTTACCTCAATTGCATCTTGAAGCTCTGCGATTATGGAATTATAACCAATCTCAATCATTTGAAGGAGAAAAAATAGAGGGTGAAGGGACTTCAAATAGGATAAAAGGTATAAAAAAATGTTAGGAGTTATTTTTATCTTAAGTTTTATATTACATGGCTTTAAATAATTATTAATTCATTGAAAAAATACATTTTTCATTGTAGATGCTAAGGAGTGGGAGGCATTACATTTGTATGTTGCATACAATTCTGACTTTATGTTGGAATGGATGGAGAAGTACGTCGAAAAAAAGAAATTAGAAGATGAAAATGCATGGGCTGATATATATAATAGACATGGTGAAAACACTACTCAAGGATTGCCTGCAAGCCATAAAAGAAAGTGGCCAGAGAGATGCTCGTGGAATTGGCTAAAGACCAATATTGAACACGAGGCAACAAAAGGGAATGATAGAGTAACACAACAACAATTGAATTTCATTAAAGGATCTATAAATGGGGAGGTGATATATATTAATATATTGCATATATTTAATAAATTTTTTGTTAGATTTCATATCCCTGAATCTAATTAGTTGATATTTATATGAATTTAGGTAAGATATTACAAAGGAATGTGGAATTTTGGTCATCATTTTCGCATCAGAAAATTTGATGAAAAGAGAAAAACTTATGATTGTGGAGTTTCAGCATCATTTGAGGTGGAATGTCGTTCACATGCAAATGATAGACAACCAATCACAAGAACACTTCACTACTATGGAGTGTTGGAGGACATTATAGAGCTTGATTTTATGTCTTTCAAGAAAGTTATTTTTCATGTTGAATGGTACAAGCTTATCGAAGTGGGAGAAGAAAAAACTATCTTGCTCCATAATAATGGATTCCATATGATCAATACATCTAGGTTTGAAGCCACTTCTGAACCTTATGTGTTTCCAAGTCAATGTGACCAAAATTTTCTCATTCCAAATTTAGAACAACCTGGTTGGTCATTTGTGATTGATTATGATCCAAGAGGATGAAGAGTAACATTTGTTCAAGATGTAGAGGACCATGATTTACTTGAAGATGCAGAAGTTCCCCCTGAAGACATAGATGGCCAAGATGGAGATGATGAAGAATTTATTGTCAATGATGCATATGACCAAGATGAAGACCAGGATGAGTTTACTGAAGTGTCTGAAGGACATGAGCAACCACATGGGCATCAAATCCATGAAGATGATGAATTCATTGATTTTAATTTACCTGTAGTTGAAGGTGATGAAGACTATGAAAATGATGGTATTAATTTATTTGTGGATTTAGGGTCTATTAATGATGGGGTATATATGCCATCAGATGAGGAGATTTCATGCGAGGATGACATTTTTTTATCACTATGTTTACTTTAAGATAGTTTTAAGGATTCACTACAATATAATTTTTCTTTACAAGTTAAGCATTGAGTTTTTAATTGTAATGAACATTAAGTAATTTGAATGTTTAATGTTTTACTTGTGAGGATGACATTTTTCGATCACTATGTTTACTTTAAGATAGTTGTAAGGATTCACTGCAATATAATTTTTCTTTACAAGTCAAGTAATAAGCTTTTAATTGTAATGAACATCAAGTAGTTTGAATGTTTAAGGTTTTACTTGAAAGACATATATATTTGGTGTTACCAATTCTATTTTCTTATCGGTTTTTTGATCAAGGTTTTCTTATTTTTATGTTATTATATGTTTTTTTAAGAATGTGCCCATGGGTGTTACCGATGCTACTATGGGGGATTCAATGATCTTAACTACTTTTATGGAAATGTTAACAAATGCACGAGGGCAAGACATTGCTATGATGATGCATGAGGTAAGCTTGAATATTGTATTTTATAGGTTCAATTATCTTATGTTCCTTATTATATTATGCTAATTTATGTTTGTGGAATGCAGGCAATTGCTAAAGTCATTCGAACCCCTAAAACACTTTATAATACATCTAAGGTAATGCTAGTGGTAAAACTTGATCAATATTTTTGTGCATTTAGTTAACTTATTTCACTATATCTATTTATTAATATTTGTGTTTTTACTAAGCATGCATTTTGTTGGCATGCAGGATTCATTTATGCCCCTCAATACACCCAATGTTGGCATGCAGGGATCATTAATGCCCCCATATACATCCAATGTTATGCAAAATGTAAGATTCAACCATCTATTTGCGTGAGTTTGATTATGTTATTTGTTGAGAAATCTAGGGCATATATTTAATAAAGTTTTTGCACAACGACTCCATGATTTATGAGGTTACCAAGAGCTACATCATGCCTTTCAATGGATCACCCCATCCGTTTTTTACTTCTTGTACCTGCAATACTATTTTAGCAAGTAACCCAAGCAATATATTATTCCAAAACATGATGTCAAGTTACTTTTCTAGGGTTTTTATGTAATCAAGAGGTCATTTTAGGGTTTCTTAAATTCAAACCTTAGATCATACTCTTTTCCCTTTATGTCATTCTAGAGTTTATCCCATGCCCTAGAAATCAAATCATAGGGAACAAATACCTTAAGATTAAGGTTTCTAAATACTAGGGTTTTCTTAAAATATAAACCCATAAATTCAACCCTACTACATCTTATGATGGACCCTTTAAAAGAAAATTATTATACATACCTCATGGACACCTATTTGTAGTGCTTATTATTTTGGTTGCCATGATTCTTTGCAACAGTACTATACATTTCATTGATCATTTTCCATCTTCATGACCTTCTTTTAATGAGTCTTCCGAGATATTGCCATTCTATAATGGGACTTGCTTCTTCATGTGTTCCATCAAGTTATAGTATGGTTGCTTATGGAACATTTCGACTTGGTCCTGGAGGGTCATTTGACTCTATTTGACTTAAACAAAAAAATTCTGTGCAATATTGTTATAGACATTTTTGTGCCTTGCATCACTGAGCATGAAATGTCAATAATTAAGGGATCCAAAGTCCCTAAACATGTTGTTCCTACCCCTAGAGGAACAAGGCCAACAAACCACAGCAGTTTATAAAAGTTCTCCACCTGAAAACACTCAAAAACAAGCAATTTTTGGATCATGTCAACTGCTCCACTGAGCATCTGCGCTGAATGTCAAGTGCTCCACTCTGTACCTGCGCTGAATGTCAACTGCAAAGAAGGCCACCTGCGCTGAGCGTACTTGGACAAGTGGCAGACTCATTCCTCAAGGTGTCAATGCCCAGGAAGCTTCCAAAATGACACTTGGATCAGGGAATTCGACTGGTGATGAGTAAGAGGTTCCAAATCTCCAAGTGGAAGTGAGAATCTCCAAGTGGACTCAAGAACTGAAGTGGGAGAGGACACTAGTCAGCTTCATGCCAGCCTCAAGCTGACTCATCCTTTCTCCAAAACTCCTATATATAGAGCTCTCTCATGAGGTCTAGGGAGGCTGGATTGTATTGTAAAGAATTGTTGTTGGATTGTGGTTAGATCAATGGGTGTTTATGCTTTTGAAAGGGGCTGAAGAAGGAATTCCTTGCTGCTGGGAAGGAGATGCTGGGTTGGAACCCTATGGGTTGTATCTCTTCCTGAACCCTGTTTATCAATCAATAAAGCTTCTCGGTCTTTCCTATATGCTGGTGTTTATTGTATGATTTGCATTAGTGTATTTGATTTACTTCTAATCCTGAATCATTTATGAATATGTATATTTGCCTTTGTATTGTGTCCTTCTCTTGTTGCATGTAGCTGTTCTCTTGTCACAGGTAGCTGTTCTCTTGTGATCTCGTGGGAGCAAAAGCGAGGAGGCAAGTAGCTGTGGACACACAAAGGGGAGAGGATTTAGATCGAGGGACAACCGAAAGATAACGGTAAGTCTACCAATCTCCTCTCTTTCATATTTCATAAAGGAAGAAACCGAAGTAGCTGTATTCGTTTGTTGCTAAGGCACTATCACGCCTTAGGTGGATAGGATCGTCCTGCATAGGCATTTTTCCCCACAACAAATTGGCGACTCCACTGGGGAAGAACTTTTTTTTAGTCATTTTGTTTGAGCTTGCATCATTTTTTACTTCATAGACTCAACAACAACAATCGAACTGCTTTGCAAAGTAGAATGTTGCTGCTTTGATCCTTTGCTGGGTTTTTGTCTATGATCTTAACAATGGACTCATAAATGACTTGATGATCCTTTGTGATAGTCTTTAGTACCCTTTCAAAGTATCCCTCTGTTTATACCTTGCTTGTGTTTCTGATTTGGCCTGAAACAGTTGATTTTTGAGCATTTTATGACCCGGAAACCAAGAGAGACGAGAGTTTCTCCTTTCAGCGCAGGCACTGTGAAGGCAGTCTGCATTTCAACGCAGGTCCCGTGAAGGCTACCTGCGCTGAATGTCAAACTGACAGTGTTGTACCTGCGCTGAACCAGTGTGGCCTTGTGCAACTGGGGTTCCTTGCTGTCTTTTGCCTGTTTTGATCTCTGTTTTTGTTGCCTTTAACCAGCATAGGTACCACATCTGTAATCCCTTTTCTTTGCTTGTATTCAGCCTCATTTTTGTACAAAAAGACTGTAAGTGTTTTTATGTGTTTGTGGCGTCATTTACAGTTTTCCTTTGCATGAGCGAAATAGTCATCCTGTAGCCTTGATTCAGATCTGATTGAGTGATTGATTGTGATCTTAGAAGAGAGTTCATTGGCTGTTTGCAGTTTGATCTATCGTTTGCTTTTGCTTATTGGTTTGAATTTGTCATTTTTAAGTGTCGAAACAAGTATTTCTTTCGAAAAATCGCAAATTGATTGTAATCTCTTCTACCCTTGCTGATTTGGGAAAAAGTAAACTTGTTTATTTTCAGTCATTTAAAAGCAAATTCGAAGTTGTGCAAAAAGCTTTCTTTGTAGGCATTTATACTAAGAAAGTGAAAATAAACACCTGCATTGTGCATTTTGCATTTTGATAAGATTGCATGTTGGATTTAGGAAGAGTGCATTAGAGTGTGCTGATTGCTCTTTGAGAAAAGATAGTCACTCTCTTTTCCCTTAGTAGCTAGGATTTTCAAAGTTGAAAGATTATAAAGCTTGCTTATCATCTTAGACTGCATTTAGGAATTTATACCAATACATCTCGTGGTGATCCTGAAAGACAAACTTTAAAAAAGATCAACTTAAAATATATTGAATGAACCTAACAACGCTTTGCAACATAACGCTCACAGTAGAGGTCTAGGTAGAGACATGTTCCGGCGTCGTTAAACGTAGTGACTGTCGATCTCTAAGAAGGTGGGTGATTCCTCCTGAGGGACGATTGCACTAATACGGACTTGTGCTCCCACGTACCGTCGCGTATATATTGGGAGACCCCTATAGGCATATATCCTTTATCCTTAGGAAGCCGTGTCGGCCGCCCTACTGATCGCAAAGCAGTGAACACAGCATTCACGAAGATCGACCACCCGTACCGTAAAACGTATTCTGTGGTTTTGCAAAAGGTTTGGCACACCCTCTGCCTAGATCTCCAGAGCAGTTTCTTTTGGCCTTTTTCAGACTCTATAACAGAAAAAGTCCAACCGAGCATTTGTCACTTCGGGCTCGTTAAAATATCGAAGGAGACTAGAGTCATCTTTAGCTTTTTCTCGACTCTTTAAAACTGAAAAAGCAAGTTGTGTCTAAAAGCGTCGTTAACAATTTATTTTAAACGGAACAATCACCCTTATTCCCGCGTTGATCTTTAGGTTGAAAAGATGGAGCACACCAACCAAGGAGTTCCCCTTGGTGGGAATCCTAGTCCCTTCTCCTCTTGGGGAGATGTTGGTGCACCCCACATGGCCACATTGTCGCTTCTAGGATTGACAATTGGCCTACCTGTTTGGCTCTTTTCAACCAATGTCGTTCAGAATGCCACCATTCCTGAGCAGTCGAGTCAACAGTTAGATCAGACAAGAGTTGCCTCCCAGCCCTCTACTTCATCTTCCTCTCCTCCTTCCTCTTCGCTTGACGGAACTGGTCGGTCAAAGAACCGAGTTCCTAAGGAGAAAAAGGAGAAGAAGAAGAAAGAAAAGAAGCAGAAGGAGCCTAAGGCGACTGGGGGCAAACAATCGTCGTCTAACAAAAATCCACACACCGCACTCGTAAGGCCTAAATCGCCATGCGTCATATGCAGGGGAGACCACTTCCATAGAGATTGTCCATGTATCCCTCGGATACTAAGAGACTGGTCCCCCCGTCTGCACAATTCGGTAGCATCGACCTCTGATAGCCATGTCGATTGTTCACCGTCAACTAGTGGGAGTGAAGCTCTAGGACAGAGCGGGAAAGCTAAATTTCCTTGCAGACTGTGTGAAGGCGATCACGCCATCCACCGTTGTCCCTTCTTAGACGAGGCAAAAAGAGTTCTGGAAGATCGCCCGATTTTACGAGCAAATCTTCCTCCTGGATATCAAAAACTCTTGCCATGTCCCTCGCTAGTTGAGAATCCGGTTGACCCGCCCAGGTGGTCAGCCGAAGCACCTGTCATTGAAGATGAACCGTCTGGATCCATGCCTGACGAAAGTCAAAAGGTTGATATGGCAGTTGACCCGGTTTTGCCTTCAGAGGCTCCATCTTCGAATGACACCATCACAAAAGAGAATCAAGACGACACCGTCCAGATTCTCTTCATCAGCACCGACTCTGATGATCAAGGGGGCAATGCCACCATTCCTTTATCGCAGGAAGGAAGTTCATCAGAGCGCTATCCGGCCGTTTACTCGGTCCCACCACCAAGCAACCTGGTTGTGTCCTTTGATTGGAACCAACTAGGCAGACCCCGATTGCCAGCCAGAGTACCGTTCAGAATTATTTGTCAAATATACAGAATGGTAATGGCCGGCACTATCATTGATGAGGGGAATCTGTGAGTATCCTTTCCTCTATTGCTTGGAAAGCGCTTGGTTCGCCTGCGCTTTCGCCTGAGATGAGAAATCTATCAGGCTTTGATAAAGGAACCAGTCGCCCTTTAGGAATCCTCCCCAATGTGCCAATAACACTGAAGGGGAAGACCGTTCAAGTGAACGTGATTGTCGTTCAAGGACCCTTGGATTATAACCTACTCCTTGGACGAGACTATATATATTGCATAGGAGCAGTAGTCTCCTCACTCTTTAGAGTAATGTGTTTTCCACATGGAGGAAGAATGGTCAAGCTCGTGGACCAACTTTCGTTTCCCGGATCACACATCGCAAATAGTCGCTTACCATCCCTAAATGGTCTATTCATGCAAGAAGTGTCTCAACCCACGGTCCATCCTCCTGATAAGCGCGAGTAATTCGGGAGGACATGACTGGAACCCAGGGGGCATGCGTCCTGGTCTGCTTCGGCGGGGAACTTTGGGTATAAGGTAGGATTTCCGCGAAAGAATATGACTAGTCCGTACCCCGTCCATGAAGGAAAGAGGGTTGTTCTAGAATAGGATTCTTTTGTCAAGGTACTTGGGAGAGATGGGGCCCGTCTCCCATCTTTGTCTATTTCGGTAGGCATTGCCGAAGAAGAGTTTTGTTTAACGAAACAAT
Source organism: Pinus tabuliformis (assembly GCA_031772625.1). NCBI lineage: Eukaryota > Viridiplantae > Streptophyta > Pinopsida > Pinales > Pinaceae > Pinus > Pinus tabuliformis. The sequence goes on along the minus strand of CM062816.1, from coordinate 1,252,374,216 downwards.
CTTTAGGTAACCTGAAAAAGGTAGGCCAAGGAAGTGTTTTGTCTAACGAGACAATCTTCGGGTAACCAGAAAGAGGTAAGCCTCCCTCAATAACACCAATGTTTTGTCTTTGAGTTGTGTTCTTCTCTTGCAATGACAAGTAGCTGTGAACACCCAAAGAAAAACAGAAGTGAGAAGGAGGAGGGGCAACCTTGAAATCATATTTTATACCTGGGGGCATGCAAACCCTTTTGGAGTGCAAGAAAAGAGCGGCTATTTACCTGCTTTTTGGGTTAGCTGTGTCGGAACCGGTTATTTATCTGTTTTTTGAGGTTAGCCGTTTCCGAACTTGCATAAAGGAAGGGTGCGGAGCAGAGCGTAGTGAGATGAAGCTCCATAAAAAATAGGGATCTCACAATGAGACAATCTTATCATATGACTGGTATATCGAGCAGTTTTAGCAGCATAGTTCATGCTCGTTAAAAAATAAACATAAGCTTTCGAGCAGTTTTAGCAGCATAGTTCATGCTCGTTAAAAAATAAACATAAGCTTTCGAGCAGTTTTAGTAGCATAGTTCATGCTCGTTAAAAAATAAACATAAGCTTTCGAGCAGTTTTAGCAGCATAGTTCATGCTCGTTAAAAAATAAACATAAGCTTTGAGCAAGTTTAAGCTCGTTAAAAAATGAACTTCCCGGTAAATAACCATTAAGAATGTAACCTGATCAACCATAAAAGCCTTGGTCGTGTTTCCGCAGCCTCACCTCCACCGTTCATTTGGCCAATCGCTTACCTCCATATGATTGTTTACCCATTTTGAGGAACAGCTGCGAAGAGTGATTTCACCTAGCCATCCTTGTGACACTGCCGTGATTGGAAAATTCAAACCTGTACCTGGAATCAGCTGCTATCCCTGTTCATCACTCGTTCCTCAAAAGATGAGTCTTCTTTAAGCTCTTATCAATTGACTCGTAAAATATGAAAATATTGCCGAGTTTTGGCCTTCCAGCTCGTTAAAGGACAGGAAGAGCTATCCCTCCTCTAGATTTTAATCTTTTTGGACTTGAGGGATTATTGCAGAAAAAGATCGAGCGCTTGTTTTGTTCGGCTCGTTAAAAGTACCGAAAACTCATCCCTTCTGTATTGTTTTATACTTTTTCGAACTTAAGGGATTAGATGACGAAAAAGGAATTTTGGAGTTGACTTATGTACCTTTTCAGACTCTCTAAAAATGAAAAGGGTCGAGTTTTCCTTGTCGTTAGACTCGTTAAAATTATTAAATAGCGACAAACTTGTCTTTAGACGAGAACGAGTTTCCCTATCGCTAGGCTCGTTAAAACATAGCGATGGGCTTGCCCGAAGGGCAGGTTATAGAACAAGCATATGTTATCCTCCTCAAGCTTGACAAAAATAAAGAGGTACTGGTCAGCAATGACTGGGGAAAAATTGGGAAAATCGAGAAGTCTTTGATGGTAGCAGGTCGCTCTTGAACATGACACTTTTCCTCCGTATCACATCGGGTTGGGTTGTTTCATTCACCAGTCACATCACCATGGTCTTTGCCACACCATCCATATTTGGGGTAATGCTACCGATCCATCGCATCAGTGTCGCCATATGTTCAAGAGAAGTCGTTCAGAAAGAGTCAACCAGGTCCCATCCACTGCCATACATTATCCTTCATCCATTCATGACCGCCACCCTGAATCATATATCACAGATTGTTTTCACCTCCACTAAAATCATTAGCTCCGTTCCGTGTCACTGATGTGGGATTCATTAAGGCCCTCCTTTGACGGATCGCTTCTTGTCGACATCAGCTCATTATCCAAGAAGTTGATCTAGGAACAACCCCTTCAATACTTTGAAGCTTGCATGCCTCAATGGCAAGTTTCTCACTTCCGGCGACAGGTATACATCAATGACCTTCAACCAGAAGATTTTGCGTGGTGTTCGACTCCAAGTCCTTTATTCACACCATGTGAAATGTACTGCAGTACCTTGAGGGTCATCATCATTATCGGTGATTCCTCTCGCGCTTGTTAACGGTTTACATCATTGACCGGTAATCAAGCGATGTCTTTCCATGTTCGACTTCAGCACAATTCTCACATGGATCGACTGGTACTTAGAGTGAAGATCGAACGAGTTTGAAGACCCCGGATCTAGTTTCATCCATCCGGGCTGCGATAATATATTCAGGAAAATAAAGACATTTGTTATGTACATCATTGCAGCAGATGATCATCCTCCTCAAAGGATGATAGTTTCGCCAGAACTATCAGTCTACCATCAGACAATCGTCTGTTCTATGTACCCAAATGTATTTATAAAGCTGAGCATGGGAATGCCCGCCTCAGCTAGATCATGAAAGCAGAATGAATCATAATGTATTGTATTGTATCTTATTACAGGTCTCCTCCCAGCAAATGGATGAACTTCGGACTCCCCTGGATAAAGCATTTCACCCGATAAACGGCCTCATACTTTAGGGGGCAACTGTTATAGACATTTTTGTGCCTTGCATCACTGAGCATGAAATGTCAATAATTAAGGGATCCAAAGTCCCTAAACATGTTGTTCCTACCCCTAGAGGAACAAGGCCAGCAAACCACAGCAGTTTATAAAAGTTCTCCACCTGAAAACACTAAAAAACAAGCAATTTCTGGATCATGTCAACTGCTCCACTGAGCATCTGCGCTGAATGTCAAGTGCTCCACTCTGTACCTGCGCTGAATGTCAACTGCAAAGAAGGCCACCTGCGCTGAGCGTACTTGGACAAGTGGCAGACTCATTCCTCAAGGTGTCAATGCCCAGGAAGCTTCCAAAATGACACTTGGATCAGGGAATTCGACTGGTGATGAGTAAGAGGTTCCAAATCTCCAAGTGGAAGTGAGAATCTCCAAGTGGACTCAAGAACTGAAGTGGGAGAGGACACTAGTCAGCTTCATGCCAGCCTCAAGCTGACTCATCCTTTCTCCAAAACTTCTATATATAGAGCTCTCTCATGAGGTCTAGGGAGGCTGGATTGTATTGTAAAGAATTGCTGTTGGATTGTGGTTAGATCATTGGGTGTTTATGCTTTTGAAAGGGGCTGAAGAAGGAATTCCTTGCTGCTGGGAAGGAGATGCTGGGTTGGAACCCTATGGGTTGTATCTCTTCCTGAACCCTGTTTATCAATCAATAAAGCTTCTCGGTTCTTTCCTATATGCTGGTGTTTATTGTATGATTTGCATTAGTGTATTTGATTTACTTCTAATCCTGAATCATTTATGAATGTGTATATTTGCCTTTGTATTGTGTCCTTCTCTTGTTGCATGTAGCTGTTCTCTTGTCACAGGTAACTGTTCTCTTGTGATCTCGTGGGAGCAAAAGCGAGGAGGCAAGTAGCTGTGGACACACAAAGGGGAGAGGATTTAGATCGAGGGACAACCGAAAGATAACGGTAAGTCTACCAATCTCCTCTCTTTCATATTTCATAAAGGAAGAAACCGAAGTAGCTGTATTCATTTGTTGCTAAGGCACTATCACGCCTTAGGTGGATAGGATCGTCCTGCATAGGCATTTTTCCCCACAAGAAATATGTAACATGCCGAAATGGGTCTTTATGACAACGACTCAATGACCAATCTTAAGAGCTCACAATGGGAGCTTGATCTAGAATAAAATTCCTTGAGCATGAAACCCATGCCTCAAGCATAACAAAAATAATCTTCTTTTTCCTTTTTTTACATAAATTACATAGAATTGTGATTACATATGTCATTATGAAGACCGAACCTAGTTACATATTTCAACATTATTCATTTATTATTCCATATTATTATTTATATTTGTGCCTTGCAGGATGTTTCAAGGGTGACTCCAACAAGTATACAATCTATTGGTATAGAGGGTCATGTTATGCCATCTACACCTAGACTAGAACCTTATAACATGCCCTTTACATCAAATGCGGGTCCAGTCAAAATTCTCCCACCAGGACCAGAACAAGTTTCTTTGAGGAGTCTTATAGACTCACAAACAAGAATGTTAAGGCTCCTACTAGATATTCCTGAAAATGTTCAAATCATACAAGAAATAATTAAAAAAATTAAGTTATGGGAAATTCCATTTTTGGAGAGTGTAGCTCCTGCAAGAGATCAACAGGTAAAATTATTATTTTTTTCATAATTTCATTTGTTATGTTTAGGATAATTATTTTAGAAATGAAAAATAGTTTCATATTTTGGTTGGGTTCTTAACAGTTCCACAATTTCATTGTAAATGCAGGAAGTAAGTGACAAAGTGCCTAATGTACCTATAAGGGCATCTTCCTCAATCCCCAAGACTACAACAATATCATTGGTGACCATAGAAGGAATGCAAGAAATTACAATCTTGCTCACTTCAGAAGGAAATGTCTTGAAGGATGAAATGGGGTTGAAATTTTATCACTTTATTTTTCGTCATGCAGAACAATTATTTTGAAATACTATCCAAATGGATTGGAGGAAACAAACCAATGCCAAAAAAGAAGAACTATTTAAAGATGTAGTAATAGCATTTGGTAATCTTGGATTTGATAAGGAACTTATTTTAGATACTGCAAGTAAATACATGCACTCAAAGAGGTCCAATTTAAGGTCAAAGTTGACAAAAAACTTGATGTATCCACGCCCAGCTTGGATCACAGACCAAGTGACGTGGGATGAACTTATGAAAGATGCCAAGTTTAAGAGGAAATTCCTCAAAAATCAAAACTATACGCCATCTACACAAGGAGAAGCTAAGAGACAACTCCGAGATACAAGAAAAGCAACCCAAGCTAGGGTGTCAAAAATTGGATCTCACAAATTAGGTTCTGGTAGATATAATAGTATTCGTGGTGGCATGGTAAGTGATATTTCCATCTATTATATTTTCTATTTTAGGCAAAGTAACCATGGTCACATTGAGTTAATTGTATCTTATTAGTTATTTTACCTTATAAATATGATTATCTTTGTTAATGTAGGTTCGCTAGTTTTGAAAGGAAGCTTCAGAGGAAGACTTAAAATATGCTTTATTACATGGTTCCTAAGGTCTTCGCCAACACATGATAAATCAAGGGGAAAAATTAATTACTGGTTATGGATCCAAGGTTAGTTGTTTATAATATTTTATGAATAATGCAATAATTCAATTGGAGGTATAATGTTATTCTAACAAGTTAAAGTGTGTTGTGTATAGGAATCAGGTGAAACATTTGGGAGTGAGCATGGGGAGGAGATACAAGCACATGATGATTCGTTTGTTGCACACAATCATTCAATTGTCATTCCTGAACCTTGGCAGGAAACCATTGTTGAATTTCAACGAATGGGAGACAGAAATAATGAGGAGGGTGTTCAATGTGATGAGCATTCCACACCCACAATTAATGTAGTGCCTCGCAAAAAGAGGACAAAAAGGATTGATATGTGTTAAATTTTAATAACTTGAACGTGCATCGCTCTAGATTCTAAGGAGTGCACTAGGTTGTGAGGGTCCAAACATAAACTAATTATGTGTGTAACAAAACAAATTTTGAAGATACTTTGTTTTTTGAACTTTGTGGAACAAAACAAATTTTGAAGGTACCTTGTTTTTTGAAGGTACTTTATCATCCTGCAATACTTTTTTATATGTGAGTGTCACAAAAAAACAATGCCTTGACTCTACATAATGAATTGAATATATTGTGACTTTGGGTTAGCAATAGTTGCCTTCAATGACACTCCTACAACATGTTAGCACCTGGATTGACCCTCAGGCTGAAGGAAGGCAATGCCAGGGTAACCACAAACCACGCTTAGCCAAGTAGCTAGCCCTACTAGGCCAGGAGAGGGATCGCTCCGTAAGGATCTCAACCAAATTGATTGGATCAAGAAACTGATATTAGGCTAGTTATAATAGCACAGGGTTTTGATTTGATTTTTTTGAAGGGTTTTGCTGGATCAGAAAGAGACGAACATTTAGGGCAAGGAAATTAGGTCAAAACTGCAGGGTGTTCGATGGGGCAAGGTAGGCACAATGATCAGAACCTTAGGGTTTGATGGATGAGGTGAAAAGACAGGTAAGGAGCTAGAAAGAGCATGTAAACCACATGGATTCTTCCTAAACTGAAGAAAACACAGACTGTGAAATGTCTACCCAAAACAGAGCATAAAGGATATGGATTCTGCCTCCCAGACTTGTATGCATTCACATAAAGGCAATGAAATGATGAAATGGATTCAACAATACATTCTAACACATGAATACAAAAGAAAAACTAAACTAAGCATCATACCACATGGATCCCAAAGAAATAGCTGGAACTTTTCATTAATCTCTTGTTGAAAATGATACAAAATGATGTCTACTCAAAGCATAAGCATCCAACTGAGTCCAACCATTACAATGACTGAGGAAAAGCATCATATAGACCCCAAACAACTCATCCTAAGCTTAGGGAGTCGAATCCATGAGAGGAGGAGTTGTTTCTAACAAACTCTGAACTGCTAACAAGAAAATAGGGTGGTCAAAGTGACTCATCCCTAATCCAAACAAACTGATACATTACACCTCATGAACTTGATTTACCTACTGTATTTACCCTAGTAAGTACTAGAAACATGATAATTACATTCAACTTATCATTTACATGGATAAAATTATGATTTTCCAAGGTGAAAGTGAAAACTAGGACAAAATTGTGAAAATCTGGACAAACTGTCAAACGTGCAGTGCCAGTGCTAGGCACGCAATTCCAATGCCAGGCGCGCCCTTCATCTTCAGGTGAACTTTTGAGTGCCTTCCCAGTGTCCAAATTGATAAAGTGATAAAGTTTCAACCCCATTTCATCCTTCTGCAAATGGAAATAAATATATCATGACATTTATTGATGATTACACCAGAATGTGTTGGGTTTACTTATTGAAGAACAAATCTGATGCTTTTCAAACATTTAAGAATTTTCATAAGTGGATTGAAAATGATGCACAATCTCATATTGGGTCTATTCGCACTGATAATGGAAAAGAATATACATCAAATGAATTTGAACACTATCTTCGCCAACATGGGATTAAACATCAAACAACTGTGCCTTATAATCCTCAACAGAATGGTGTAGCTGAAAGAATGAACATAACAATTTTGAATATGGTACGATCCATGCTTTTCTTCAAGAATGTAAAGACAATGTTTTGGGCTGATGCTGTTCTATGTGCTGCATATATAAAGAATAGATGTCCATCTAGTGCTATAAGAAACAAGACTCCTTATGAATTGTGGTATGGACATGTTCCTTCGGTCAAACATCTCAGGATATTTGGTTCCACCTGTTATGCTTTAATACCAAAGGTACATAGAAACAAACTTGGTGCAAGAAGTCGTAAGTGTATCTTCCTGGGGTATTCAAACACATCTAAAGCATACCGCCTTTATGATGAAGTAAATAAAAAGTTTGTTTTATCTAGAGATGTCATTTTTCTTGAATCATCCAAATCTGACAATGTTGTTGAGCGGCAACTTGATCGCTTGGATAGATTCACAAAACCGAAATCATTTCAAGAGTTTGATAATCAGATTCCACATCTTGAAGGGGGGATTCCTATACTAGATCAACATGTGGAATCTTCTTCTGAAGAACAATCTCCCCTGCATGACACTCCAACAACGGATGATGCTTTAAGTGACGTAATTGATAGAATTGGGAGACTCAATCTTGATTCAGACCCAACTCCATCAACAGAACAGCCTGGACCATCTCAGAAAGGTCCTCCAAAGTGGCTGACAAAGACACTTGAAAGTGTTCATCCTGATGAAATTGGAAAAACAGGAACCAGAAATTCAAACCGACAAGATGGAGGTGATGTAGATAACTCTAATTCACCTGTTGATATGGATGTTACTTATGATTGTGAATTGAACTTGTCTACAGATTTTGAACCAACTTCCTTCAAAGAAGCCGCTTCTCATGATGAATGGAAAGAAGCAATGCGGAAGGAGTATGATGCCCTCATAAAGAATGGCACTTGGAAGCTGGTTGATCCTCCATTTGGAACCAAACCAATTGGCTGCAAGTGGGTCTACAAGAACAAGTACAAAGCTGATGGCTCACTTGACAAGCACAAAGCTAGGCTTGTGGCAAAAGGATTTGCACAGAAGGAAGGGGTCGATTACGAGGAAACTTTTGCTCCCACAGCAAAATGGGCCACCATCCGGACACTCTTTGCACTAGCTGCTCAGAACGGTTGGAAAGTCCATCAAATGGATGTAAAAACTGCATTCTTGAATGGAGATCTAAAAGAGAATGTTTTTATGTCCCAGCCTGAAGGATTTGCTGTGAAAGGACATGAACACAAAGTATGCAAACTTGTGAAGTCCTTGTATGGCCTCAAACAAGCACCACGAGCCTGGTATGAAAAACTAACTGAGCATCTTCTGAAACTCAACTTCAAACATTTTGATCTTGATGATGCAACTTTATTTGTCAAGAAAGTTGGCAAAACAGTTGTATATCTTGTGGTATATGTAGATGATCTTTTAATGTCAGGGAACAATGAAAGCTATATTGCATCCATAAAGAAAGAATTAGGAAAATTTTTTGAAATGACTGATTTGGGCTATGTTCATTACTATCTTGGCATTGAAGTAACCCAACATCCAAAGTCCATATTTCTTTCTCAAAAGAAATACATTGGAGATTTGTTATACAGATTTGGCATGACAGAGTGCAATCCCCTTTCTACTCCAATGGAACAAAACTTGAAGCTCACATCTACTGAAGGAAAGGAATTTGAGGATGCAACAAGGTATAGACAGCTTGTAGGAAGTCTCATCTACCTCACTACTACCAGACCAGACATTTCATTTGCTGTTGGAATCCTCTCCAGGTTTATGCAAAAGCCTTGTGAGGGACATTGGTCTGCTGCAAAAAGAGTTCTAAGGTACTTGAAGGGAACTCAAGACCTTGGAATCAAGTATACACAGGTGGACGACTTCAACTTGATTGGATACTCTGATTCAGACTTCGATGGAGACAAAGAAACTGGGGTATCTACTTCAGGATATGCTATGAGTCTTGGATCAGGAGCTGTCTCCTGGAGATCACGCAAACAATCAGTACCAGCGGATTCCACAACAGAAGCAGAATACGTGGCAGCAGCTGAAGCAACGAAAGAAATTGTGTGGCTCAGGAAAATTCTTGAAGATTTGCAAGTAAAACAAATACAATCTACTCCACTCATGATTGATAACACATCTGCAATAAAGTTGGCCAAAAATCCAAAGTTCCATGATCGTACTAAGCACATCAATACTAAATATCATCTGATCCGACATCATGTTGAGGCCAAAACAATCCATCTCCGTCATTGTTCCACAAACGAGCAAATTGCAGACATCTTCACCAAAGCGCTTGGAAGAGAAAAGCTTGAAAGATTCAGAACGATGCTTGGACTCACCAACATCCCTTCAGATTAAGGGGGGGAATGTTGACACCTAATCCGAAACGGATGAGGTGAAGTCGGACAGTCATCTAGAAGATGAACTGATCCGTTTTGCATTTGTATAAATAATGATAGTTGAATGAATAATAATCATCCAGTTGCTTCTTGCGCTCATTAATTTCTGAGCTAACCTGGCCTGACACCCAAAATAGCTTGTTGGAAAGCTCTTCAAGTCTATGTTCCAGAACATCTTTAATTTTTGCATTTGGAGTTCATTTGCCTTGTCAAAAGTCAATTCTCCCAACACTACTCAGCGCGCAGCGCCCAAGCCAAAAAGAGGGCAGAAAGGTCATTTTTTGAGGGTTTTGGCCCTTTTGGTCAACCAGTTCTGCTCCAAAACCTTAGAAAATGCACAGGGTGCATGTAATCATCATTTTGAATCCAAAAATGCTGACCATTTCCTCATTGGATGCCCCAAAAAAAGAGCACAGCGCCTAAGGCACTGCACGTTTTCCTTCCATGACTGTGCAAAAAATGGACTGAAAAACACAACAACTTCCTTCAAGCTCAAAAATGGTCCATCATGCCCAAAAATGTGTTTTTATGACTAATCAAAGATTAGAGGCATGTAGGGATGCCTCAGCAAGTAGGTCAAGTCTCCTCTTCTCCTCTTTCTTGGTCAATTTGTCAATTTTCTCATGAGCTCTTTTGAGCTTGCTCCTTGCCACTTGGTTCCTCCATGCATAATACTTGGCCATCTTCCTTTGTATCTCAACATCTCTGTTTGCTTTGTCCAAGAGGGTCTCCAAGTGTGTGTTCACTTTCTCAAGCCAAGACTCTCTGTTCTTAGCTATGTCCTTGACCAATTGCTCATTTAAAGTGAGTTGCTCCTCCAATTCTGCCTCCTTTTGCCTTTCAAGCTCTAAGGCTCTCTTCAATCCTCTTGTTCTTGGCCTTTTTCTTTGTCCCTATTCATCATCCGGCTCTCCATAATCTCCATAAGACTCATCAAGTTGAAACTTGGCTTTCTCAGCCTCCCTTTTTGCCTTGATGTACTTGGATTGCATCAACTCTTGCTTAACCTCTAGCGGCTTGTCCTCTTGCTCATAAAAGGAGATAACATATTGGGTTCTCTGTAAATTGAGCTCAAGCTTCCTGATTTTGGCATCCTTTGCTCTCAAGGCAGCTTGAGAAGATTTGTTCCCCTCCTCATCACTAGTGTCCACAAGGAGAAACTCCTTGTCAATGTCATGTTCTTCATGCTGTTGTTTGACCTCTGCTTCCTCCACCATTTTCTCTTTTCCTTTAACCTGTAATGCTAATGACAAAGACAAGGCCCCTCCCACTTTCTGTGGGGTAAACACCTGCCTCCTTTCTCCTCTGATAGGTGAAAGAAAATGGCTGCAAACTGTCCCTCTATGGTATACTACTCTGACCATGGTCAGTGTCTACATCATGTCCCTCACTGCCATCATGCTCATCATGTTCCTCATCACTGTCATCATCTCTATTGGGTGAATGAATGACTACATGAAATGGTGATGATGGAGGTGATGGTGTGGCTGACTCATCAGATGAAGATGAATGCTGTATGGACTGAGGTGGAGGAATGGAGGTGGATGGATGAGAGGATGAGGGTGCCTCTTGGCCATGCTGAATAGGTGTGACTGTGAAAATTTGTTACTAGGGTTTTATTTTAGAAATGACAACAAACACCTATGAAACCCTATATATATCAACAATGGAGGGAAGGAGTGAATATATTTTGCCACCTACCTCATTTACTGAAGCGTGTGATGACCAATTTCAAAACTTGGTGGCGATGGAGGAAGTTGTGGCTTGTTTATTCTCCTTCAAGGAAAATGCATAGCGATCCAAGAAAATGTGCCCTTCAGCTACAAGAGCGCAACGCCATTATAAATTGCACTAGAATCCCTGGCAAACATGCAGTGACCCAGTCAAATGTGCAACGACTCGGTTAAACATTCCCTCCCACTTGCAGGTTGATTTTGACTACCTTCCTGGTGTCAAAATTGAGCCCACGATAGCTCGTTCGAAAGGTCTCTCTCTTGGCTACACAGTGGACCTATCAAGCACTGAAAATGATCATTTAGAGCCCTTGAAAAGTCAATTCTCCCAATACTGGTCAAAAAGTGCAGAAATAGGGTACAAAAATTAAGTGTTCTCTTGCAGGAAACTTTTGGAGGTCTTCCTCAACTCCAAATGGAGATCATGATAGCACATTGGAAATATATTTATCTCTATTTATCAGTTGACTCATCAAGCAAGTCATTTGAACAATCCATCTAGAAGAAAAATTGATTTTCCCAAAGTCACTGTAGAAGTGTAGCAACTCTCTTATAGCCGTTGTAGTTTTGACATTTCTTTAAAACCATGACACCTGTGTAAAAAGTGAAGGAGGTTTTTCATCCTTGGCCTATTATGGACAAAACCCTCTCTCACTTTTGCCAAATTCATCCCTGTTTGGTCTAAAACATAGTTTTAAGAAAAACCGGCCCTATGTGTGGAAAATGATTTGTCCCTTGGAATGACTTATTGAAAAATGATGGAGACATGATGTGTATGAGTTGGAATGGCCTCATACTTGCTGCAATGACCTCCCTTATGCCTCATATACTCAGATGTCTCTGATTCCATAGCTAACCATAGCTAAATGGGTGAGGAAATTAGGGTTTAGTGCTTGTGGAAAATGATGATTTGGACACCCTTGGGAAAAGACAACTCCCTTTGGAATGCACTTAACCCTTTGAAACTTTACCCTTTCACTTGACTATTTCCTTTGACAAATTGATCTTTTGATGGTCTGGCATCTTTGGAACACTGAGTTAATAGCTTGGGATGGTGAAATTATTACATTTGAAAGACATAAAATTACATAATGAAATAAGAATTTCTCTTTACAAATCATCTTCACATGGTGAAGGGATGTTATTTGATCACCCTTTACTTGTTGGCCTTATGTAATGGAATGGAACCTTGGCAACCTTAATGACCTAATGAAACCTTGAAAAACCCTAAAAGACCTAATGAGACCTTGAAGGACTGAATTTCAAGATGAAATAATGACCTCATGATTGATACAAATGGCATGATAAAAATAACTTTATGGATGATGTACAGTCAACAAGATATGAAACTATGCCAACAAGTAATCACATTTAGGGAAGAGTGATGTTTTTGGACTAGGAATACCATAAGTGACTATTTTTTTATGCATGACCTAGTGGAATGATAAAAAAAAATTGAGTGGGACCCTTAAAATGATATGAAAAGATGATTTTTGATCACTAATGGCAGGATGAAAATACTGACACTAACACAACAATCTTCTGGACTATACGACTTTGTACACTTATGATAGTTCATAATTGAATATTTTTTTGTCGAGAATTATATTTTAAATCAGACCCGTTTTGAATTTAATGCTTGTTGTTGTGTTTGTGTTTCCAAGAGGAAGCCCAACCATCATGTTAGGGAGGGATTCTAATTAAATGCTTACTGTTTCTGTTTCCAAGAGATAGCCCAACTATCATGTTAGGGAGGGATTCATTTTGTTTATTATTTCCTTTTTTTAACTGCGTCTACAACTTTCATTAGCGTTATTACTTATTAATGTGATTTTTGGGTTTCACCACTACAAGACAAAAAGCCACAAGCATGCCCTTTTTTCTGAAACCTCTGCATACGTGGCATTTGTGGGGTCAATCGGTACACCTCATCGCAATCCTTATATTTTCAGGTAACACACTATTTGTTATTGTTTTTCTTTCTTCATTGTAGTTGTTTCTTGGTTGTTTTCAGTAGTATTCATTCCCTTACATGCTTTATATATCCATGGATATAATTTGTATCTCCTTCTCTGGCTACTAGGGTTTTCTTTGGTTGTTTTTTTTTTCATTTTAGAGTTCAATGGATCCACCAAGCTTCTATCCCTTTGGGAAATTTTTGCATTCTTGATATCCCTTGGTTCATATAGATAATGCTAGCAGCGTGGGATCCTCTAAGCAATCACTTCGATTTCTGGAGGGTAAAATATGAAGCACTTCAGGTAATTTTGAAGTATTCTCTATTTTTTTTAGGCTCTAGTAATTTATAGGATATCCATCTCATAGACAACTATGTAGAAACAAGTCCATATATTTCTCTGTCCTTTGTTGTAAGAAGTTTCCTAATTATGTTGCACTGATGTATTCCATTTTTATTGTAGAGTCTTCTAGTTACGAGGAGACAATTGGTGAGAAGGTATGGTGGGATGCCATGATAGATACAATCATGTTGTTAGCTTTGGTATTTGATTTCCCTTTATATTAGATGTGTGTAAAACATATTTTCTTTAAAGTCATTGAGGAAGAAGTATGCATTAATCAACCAGGATGTTTTGAGTTGCATGGATGGGATACCCATGTGTGCAAGTTGAAGAAGGCCCTTTTTGGGCTAAAGTAGCTTCCATGTGCTTGGTACTCATGGATTGATGAGTACTTACAGATTATGGGCATCACTAAGACCGTTGCAGGTCCTAACTTGTATTATTTGTTTAATTATGATAAATTTGATATGCTTATATTTGTGTTGTATGTAGATGACCTAGTCCGAACAGTTAGTTTAAAAAACTCTCTCTCATGGTGCAAGAAGAAATTGGCAAGTGAAGTTGACATGAAGGACATCAACCTCATGTGTTATTTCTTGGTCTTGGAGGTTTGGCTGAGTTGAGGTGAGTTGGTCCTCGAACAGGGGTAAGTAAGCAATTGAGATTCTGAAGAAGTTTCGGATAATGGACAATAAACCCTAAGCTACTTTTATGATACATATTTTGAAGTTATCAGTAGATTCAGATTCATATTTGGTTGATTCTTTAGTGTACAAAAAGTAGATATGTTCCCTAACATGTTTGGTAGACTTTAGCAATCAAATTTTTGTGTGGATGAGATCCCTTGTCTCACAAACAAGGGGGCTCAGACACCAATTTAGTGTCGAGCTTGGGTGATAATATATGGTTGAGCTGAGGTTGCTGCAAATATGCTACATGGTCTGAGGTATGCGAAGTACTTAAAGGGCACACTGGCACAGTGATTCAGAGTGCTTTGAGCTGCTACATGATTTAGTGGATTTTGAGTGGGCTAGAGATGCAGGTGGCAGGAAGAGTGATTCATGGTTTTGTTTCAGCTTGGGTTCAGATATAATATCTTTGTTAGGATGGGATACCAATGTGTGCAAGTTAAAGAAGGCCCTTTCTAGGCTAAAGTAGCTTCCATGTGCTTGGTACTCATGGATTGAAGAGTACTTACAGATTATGGGCATCATTAAGACCGTTGTAGGTCCTAACTTGTATTATTTGTTTGATTATGATAAATTTGATATGCTTATATTTGTGTTGTATGTAGATGACCTGGTCCTAACAGTTAGTTTAAAAAACTCTATCCCATGGTGCAAGAAGAAACTGGCAAGTGAAGTTGACATGAAGGACATCAACCTCATGCGTTATTTCTTGGTCTTGGAGGTTTGGCTGAGTTGAGGTGAGCTGGTCCTCAAATAGGGGTAAGTAAGCAATTGAGATTCTGAAGAAGTTTCGGATAATGGACAATAAACCCTAGGCTACTTTTATGATACATATTTTGAAGTTATCAGTAGATTCAGATTCAGATTTGGTTGATTCGTCAGTGTACAAAAAGTAGATAGGTTCCCTAACATGTCTGGTAGACTTTAGCAGTCAAATTGTTGTGTGGATGAGATCCCTTGTCTCACAAACAAGGGGGGATCAAACACCAATTTAGTGTCCAGCTTGGCTGCTAATATATGGTTGATCTGAGGTTGCTGCAAATCTGCTCCATGGTCTGAGGTATGCGAGGTACTTAAAGGGCACACTGGCACAGTGCTTTGAGCTGTTGTATGCTTTAGTGGATTTTGAATGGGCCAGAGATTCAGGTGGCAGGAAGAGTGATTCATGGTTTTGTTTCAGCTCGGGCTCAGATATAATATATTTTTTAGGATGGGATACCCATGTGTGCAAGTTGAAAAAGGCCCTTTCTGGGCTAAAGTAGCCTCCATGTGCTTGGTACTCATGGATTGATGAGTACTTACAGATTATGGGCATCACTAAGACCATTGCAGGTCCTAACTTGTATTATTTTTTTGATTATGATAAATTTGATATTCTTATATTTGTGTTGTATGTGGATGACCTGGTCCTAATAGTTAGTTTAAAAAACTCTATCCCATGGAGCAAGAAGAAACTGGCAAGTGAAGTTGACATGAAGGACATCAACCTTACGTGTTATTTCTTGGTCTTGGAGGTTTGGCTGAGTTGAGGTGAGCTAGTCCTCGAATAGGGGTAAGTAGGCAATTGAGATTCTGAAGAAGTTTCAGATAATGGACAATAAACCCTAGGCTACTTTTATGATACATATTTTGAAGTTATTAGTAGATTTAGATTCAAATTTGGTTGATTTGTAAGTGTACAATTAGTAGATAGATTCCCTAACATGTCTGGTAGACTTTAGCAGTCAAATTGCTGTGTGGATGAGATCCCTTGTCTCGCAAACAAGGGGGGCTTAGACACCAATTTAGTCTGCAGCTTGGCTGCTAATATATGGTTGAGCTGAGGTTGCTACAAATCTGCTCCATGGTCTGAGGTATGCGAGGTACTTAAAGGGCACACTGGCACAATGCTTCACAGTGCTTTGAGCTGCTGCATGCTTTAGTGGATTTTGACTGGGCCAGAGATGCAAGTGGCAGGAAGAGTGATTCATGGTTTTGTTTCAGCTTGGGTTTAGATATAATATCTTTGTTAGGTAGGAAGCAGGTGGCAGTGGCACTTAATTTGGCAAAGGTAGAGTATATTGAAGCCAGTTTTGCTAGTTGTGAGGTCATCTGGCTTCACAAGTTGACAATAGAGTTGATCAATTAGATCTTGCCCACCGTGATTTACTGTGATAATAAAATCTGCATCAAGCTCACTAAGAATCCAGTGTTTCATGATTGTTCCAAGCACATTGATATCTTATATCATTTTATCAGGGACAGAGTTGAGAAGGGTGCAATTATCCTAGAGTAAGATTCTCAAGTTGCTGATATTTTGATAAAGCCCTTGCTAAGAGATTGTTTGAGATGTTGTGGAAGAGGCTTGAGAACACTTTCCCTGCAAAGAGGGAGTCATCTTCAGTTTAGTGTTAAAAATGCATGTGTCAACCTTAGATGTGTTTTTTCTGTCCAGTTCATTTCAAAAATTAGAATGCCATGTGGATCAGACTTAGCTAGGGCACACTATTCCATAGCTGAGGTGATCTATTATAAGCATATGCTGCATGTAGCCTGTGTACACTTCCCTAGAATAGAATTAGGGTTTGATTATGATGCACTAGTTAAGGTGTCTTTGCTGCTTTTGTTATTCATTTAGTTTACCAGAGTTCTAAAATTAGAATGCCATGTGGATCAGGCTTAGCTAGGGCACACTATTCCACAAGTGAGGTGATATATTATAAGCATCTGGTGCATGTAGCCTGGGTACACTTCCCTAGAGTAGAATTAGGGTTTGATTAGGATGCACTAGTTAAGGTGTCCCTGTTGTTTTTGTTATTCATTTAGTTTACCAGAGAGTGTGTGCACTATTTTTCCTTTCCCAAGCTAATAAAGACAAATAGAGATGATTTTCTGAATGCTGTAAATTGTTTTGTTTTTATGTCAGTTTTCAGTTAGCATTTGAGATTTCAGATCTAGCACACAAAAGTAGTTTTGAGAGTTCCTTAAGTTTGCAGGTCTGTTTGCCATGTAGTGAAATTTTAACATATTGTTCTAGACATCCAAAAATTGTATGCTTCAAGTAAAGTCTGGTCAAGATTTCCTAGCCTTTTGTATGCACTAGGGACGACTTTAGACAACTTGTCTTCATTTGAATATTTTGGGGAATTGGTTTAAGTATGTAAGAGGACATAGATATTCAGTACTTTCTAGAAATTTTATTACATTCTAGTTGGAAAGCATACTACATATCAACTGGTGCTTTAAACATGTATTTCAAGCAGATTCGTTAAGCAGATTTTCCGCTTCAAGTATGAGCACATGGGTATTATCTGTGGTATAAGAATAATTTCTTGCATTAAAAATATTATAAATAAAGAAGATACTGTAAGCCTCTCTTGTTTAACATAACTGTTTTTCCTTCTTTATACCATTTCTCTAACCATTCATGAATTCATTTTTAGTGTATCAAGAGGTTTGTGATTTGTACATGGAGATGTCGTTCTAGACATGTACAAGTTTGACATGGAAAGGGTAATCTTCTTGGGTAAGAGTAGCGAATATACTTTGTACCATAGTGATTTTGTTGTAGGAATAAATTGTTACATTCCTTGCAATTCAAATAGGTAGTGATATTCATTCTATTGATCTATCACTAAATGGGTTTGTGTTGTCAGTCTTAGCCTTTTTGTTGATAGTCTTTCCTTTGTTTTGTATTTTCAGAGTCCAGATGGGTACACTGTTGCATTTATTGCAAGAGATGAGACTCTTAGGTTTTGTCAAGTCTTTGGAGCTCCTGATACCTTAAAGAGGACAAAGAGTAAAGATGCGTTTGGTGCTTTTAACATGTATCTCACCCATATCCGTTAAGCAGATTTTCCTCCTTCAAGAATGAGCACAGGGGTATTATCTGCTCACATGGAGTTAGCTAGAATGAGCTGACCCTCTGGAAATATCCATATATGGTTGAGATAAGAGAGCTTTACAAGTCACACGTCTAGAGTGCTACATTTGGCAGAGGTATTCATTGTATTACTCTAACGCTAAATGGATTTTGTGTTGAAAGTCTTTGTTTTTGTGTTGACAGTGTTTCCTTTGTTTTTGTGTTGACACAATGACAACCTTTCCTTTGTATTTGGTAAGTATTTGGAGCTCTTGATACCTTAAAGAGGACCAAGAGTAAAGATGCGGGTGGTGCTTTAAACATGTATTTCAAGCAGATTCGTTAAGCAGATTTTCCGCTTCAGGTATGAGCACATGGGTATTATCTGCGGTATAAGAATAATTTCTTGCATTCAAAATATTATAAATAAAGAATATACTGTAAGCCTCTCTTGTTTAACATAATTGTTTTCCTTCTTTATACCATTTCTCTAACCATTCATGAATTCATTTTTAGTGTATCAAGATGTTTGTGATTTGTACATGGAGATGTCATTCTGGACATGTACAAGTCTAACATGGAAAGGGTAATCTTCTCATGTAAGAGTAGTGAATATACTCTGTACCATAGTGATTTTGTTGTAGGAATAAATTGTTACATTCCTTGCAATTCAAATAGGTAGAGGTATTCATTCTATTGATCTATCGCTAAATGGGTTTGTGCTGACAGTCTTAGCCTTTTTGCTGACAGTCTTTCCTTTGTTTTGTATTTTCAGAGTCTAGATGGGTACACTGTTGCATTGGCTGCAGGAGATGAGACTCTTAGGTTTTGGCAAGTCTTTGGAGCTCCTGATACCTTAAAGAGGACAAAGAGTAAATATGCGGTTGGTGCTTTTAACATGTATCTCATGCATATCCGTTAAGCAGATTTTCCTCCTTCAGGAATGAGCACAGGGGTATTATCTGCTCACATGGATTTAGCCAGAACTAGCTGACCTTATGGAAATATCCATATATGGTTAAGATAAGAGAGCTTTACAGGTCACACGTCTAGAGTGCTGCATCTAGCATAGGTATTCATTGTATTGATCTAACGCTAAATGGATTTTGTGTTGAAAGTCTTTGTTTTGTGCTGACAGTCCTTCCTTTTCTTTTGTGTTGACACAATGACAACCTTTCCTTTGTATTTGGTAAGTCTTTGGAGCTCTTGATACCTTAAAGAGGACCAAGAGTAAAGATGTGGCTGGTGCTTTAAACATGTATTTCAAGCAGATTCGTTAAGCAGATTTTCCGCTTCAGGTATGAGCACATGGGTATTATCTGCAGTATAAGAATAATTTCTTGCATTCAAAATATTATAAATAAAGAAGATATTGTAAGCCTCTCTTGTTTAACATAACTGTTTTTCCTTCTTTATACCATTTCTCTAACCATTCATGAATTCATTTTTAGTGTATCAAGAGGTTTGTGATTTGTACATGGAGATGTCGTTCTGGACATGTACAAGTCTGACATGGAAAGGGTAATCTTCTCAGGTAAGAGTAGCGAATATACTCTGTACCATAGTGATTTTGTTGTAGGAATAAATTGTTACATTCCTTGCAATTCAAATAGGCATCGACTTATGTTATATTGAAGATGTTGTAAGTCTATCTTGCTTATCATATCTGTTTTTCCTTTTTATTCCAGTTCTCTGACCATTCATGAATTCATTTAGTTTATTTAGAGGTTTGTACAGAGGGGCATATTAAACAACCAAAAGCATGTTCATGTATTAGGTATAGTAGTGAAGGATTGCATTGAAGAATTTGACCATTTTTTCTTTTCAGTTGAGTAAAGGACTACTTCTCAGGTAAGAAGAGTGAATGTGATGTTCTGAAAATTGTTCAGTGTTGGCTAAGCAACTGTTACTACATATATCTATTTCCAAAGGATATGTATTTGGCTCTAACTAGAACATATAGCCTAGCCCGTATACATGGGTATGTTGAACATGTCTTTTGGAAATTTAAATCTCGGTGAGGGATAGCAACAACCTGAGTATAAATTATTTTTCACCCTACTCGAGTATAAATTATGTTACCCTTATGATCCTCGTTACAGGTATGTAACATGTGAGATGGAGTAAAGGAAAACGGGTTCCATAAAATCGATTTTATGGAAGTATAGGCAAGGTCATGGTAGCTGTTTCACTTATTATATATTTAGATATACCATTTATTAATAACTTAGGCTGTTGAAATTACATATACAATTAAAAAAAACTATATTTAAACAGGCTATTCTAATACTATTGAAATATTTCCAAAACTGGCAAATTACATATATCAGTAATTTTGATTTAGCAGATGCTGAGAGATCATTATTACTATGGTGAAATATGGCTTTGAAGTTAAACTACGGTGAATGGAAAAACGAACCTTAGCTCCAACCAACCACTGGAACTACCAACCTAAAACAATGAATTCCAAGGTATAATAGATTCAAAGAATTATAAAAGAGTCGAATAAAAAACCAAGAATATATTCACTTTCAAGTTTAGTCGCATTCAGATCCTGTATTTAATCCGCCTCGGCGATGCGATCTGAAGATCGATATCAAGATCAAAGATTTGAGGTGCACCATTATCTGTGTTTTCAAACATAACATGATCCATTAAGATAGAGAAATCAGGCAACAGGTTGCAAGCTCAGTTTCTTGATAAAACACTCCTCTAAAAAGAGTTTTCAAAAACTTTCCATCCCACTACGAAGAAAAACAGGTGCTTTACTTAATTTTAAAAGGGTTTGAAACTTACCTTGTATTTTCACTAGTATTCATGACATTTTTGGGCTTTGAATGGGAATAAAAAATGCTACCAACCAAAAATAGAGATGGTATCAACATAAAAAATTATGCTTATATTAAGGAATATATTAATTTTGTTTTTGAGCCATTTTTGTATTGAGAGTTTAATAATTTTGCAGAATTTTAATTTTATTTCAATTATTAATTATTATAAAGATGGTAGGGGTTTTTATTATAAAAAAAGTAAAATGACTCTACTATTGCATTTGCAAGTGCTTCGGGGAATCAGGGAAGGCAAAGCAAGTGACAATGAAGAAATATTAAGAGTGCGCACATTTCTATTTCAAGTACGCACCAGATTTATTTTATTTTATTTCAGTAAGTAGCTCTCTTGGAAATGGTATAAAACTTGTCTTACAAGAATTTATTATTTTATTCTTAACAGGAAGAATGATCGGTGGTTTGGTGTGCCTCCAAAAAACGATTAACTGCCCAGAAAAAGGCTAGTGATAGAGACTTCTCTGCGACTTCAAGTTGCTAAGAAGTTGATCATAATAGTTCATTACCTGAATTAAATTCATTGGATATGAATCTTCCTCAGGAACTAGATCACCACCAATTTAGATACCAATTGCAGCAATTCTGATGGAGCCAACTCGAATTGTGAAAGCCAGTAGTGGAGAAGATAATTTTGTAGGTCACCAATAGATTGAGAATTGGCCTATATCATGTTGCCAGGACCTGTGTCAATTTTCCATCTTTTGTAAAACCTTCATGAAGACAGAATTTCCAATCAATTATAGATTCAAATGCATATACATTATTACAATTCTTTGTTATCAAGGAAGCCAATTCCAATTATACAAGGGTCTTGAAATTGTGGTTTAACAACTGGATATGAATTTAATTTCCACCATTTAATGTGATTGAAGCTTTGAATTTATATGTTAGAGAGTAAACCCTCTTGTAGGATGGAGAAATCTAGAACATTTTTTTTTTTGCCTCATAATATGTCTTAAAATGAAGTTCCAACTGAGGATCCTGCATGTTCAAATGACATGAATGCATTTTCAGAAAATATAAGTGTGTTGCCTTATTATTTTCAATGTTGCTTTCAAGAATTGTTTTTTCATTTAGATTTAAAATGACTTTGCTGTTAGCTTTAAAAATAATGGATTTATTTATTTTTTATTCTGTTGGTATCCATAAACAACATAGATTTAAGGTAATTAAAATCACTATTTGGGAACTTTGAATGTTGAAACTACATTGAAAAAACATTTAAAATGATTTTTTTTTAACATATTTTTTTATATTGTCTCTAGAGAGACAATAGTTTGAATTATGTTTTTAATCTCAGCGATTGTCTCTAAAAATACAAAAATGTAATTGTCTCTAAAGAGACAAAAATAAAAGTGTCTCTACAAAGACAAATTGTCTCTTAATAGACAATAATTCTTGTCTTTATAGAGACAATAATAATATGTGTTCTATATTGTCTTTATAGAGACAAATTTTTGAGACACCCACTTAAAAACAATATTTAAGACAGGACACAAGTTTCTTTTTGTCTTAAATTAAGATACTTGACTCAAATATAAAACCCCTACATATAGTAGTGAGAGGTTCATGATGTATCTCTCCAACCTTTATGATCTGCCATCTATCTTTGCAGTGCCTCCCTTTACAATCTGTTCAAGTAGCTGTAGAGATGTGCACATATAGCTGCACAGAAAATCACAAGGGTAGCAGTGGAAGATATCACGATCATGCTTGTTCGTCGGATGCTCGGAACTCTGAAAAAACTGTGTGCTTCTCTGAGCCTGCTCCCATCTCTGCGCTGCCTGAGGAATGGTTGCCATGGATGCAACCGCGGGCTGTTGCATGTGGAGAATGATTGATTGAGAGAGGATGACTCCCAGCTGGAATCCCCTGCAGCGACTCTGAAAAAACTGTGTGCTTCTCTGAGCCTGCTCCCATCTCTGCGCTGCCTGAGGAATGGTTGCCATGGATGCAACCGCGGGCTGTTGCATGTGGAGAATGATTGATTGAGAGAGGATGACTCCCAGCTGGAATCCCCTGCAGCGGTCTGTGAAATACTTGATCTTAAATCCATCCATAAAGTGGGTGGTTGCATCTGCATTCCACTGCGTTCAGCCAACGATGATGAGTGGACGAATCAGCTGACAAAACTTTTGAACCCTGAGGATGAAGAATTCAGAGGTGCCGTTATCAGAAAAGGCAAAACGAACGTTTCTTCTGCCCTCGAAAATTACAAGGATGGAAATGGAGAATGCAATGCAGAAGAAAAATACAGGTTTGCTTCCTTTGACAATGACATTAATGGCCTTTGTACTAACTTTGTGGCTTAAAGTGGATGGTTTCTCCATGTTTGCACTGGAACGTTATGTGCGCTTCCCCACACTTTTATTTCTAAGCAGAAACCAATGAGAATAAGACCAAAGTATGCCAAGTGTTGTTCTTTAAACCTGCTCTTGAAACATGGCTACTCTCACACGATTCATACGTCCCTGCGTACTCGATTTGCAGTATTAGTTGGATGGTGTTTGTTGCATTGGAAGGAGGCGGTAAGAAGGATTTCTGTCATATTGATAGGCATTTGTATTGCTTTGCTCATGGATGGCGTAGATTTGAATTTATGTTGGCAAATCAGAAGAATGCGTCGTTTTAGGGGAAGAAATCACAGAAAGGTTACTCTTACCATTTGTGCAATCATTGTTTTGCTAAGTATTTGCATTGTAGCCTGTGGCGCAATAGCAGCAGTCGTGGGTATAAATATTTTTGGGAGATGGATATATAGTGCTTTGCAAGGCTTAGTTTGGTTGAAATGGTTTATAGGCATCGATATCCTCTTTAGAGTTCGTCCATATTCACAGAAATGCGATCTCAACTGGTGGTATTACAGCTGTGGAATGTACGTCAGCGGTTCTGGAGTCTTGCTTAATGCGATCCTAGCTGGTGTTGGAGTTAAGTGGGAATTCTCATGGAGACATTTATAGATATTCCAGGTACTACACATTTGAATGTGGAACTGATAGTGCATGAGTATATATATATATATATGTATATATTCCATGTACTTGAACTTATAGTCCATAATAATTAGTTTTGCTGATGATATATTTACAATGAATTTTTTTTTTAAGTGAATGGTTGTTTAATTATTTATTGGCTTTTTTGGGTTATATTTTTGATGAAAAAATGTTTATTAAAATAATAATAATTAATTTTTGAGCGCTTATTATTTTTCTTTTGGTTGGTTTAGTGTTTTTATGTTTTACTAAAGAGTTTATTATAAGATATATTTATTTATGAGTTTATCATTATACAGTTACACAAATATGTTCATATAGGGTATTACCTTTTTCACCTTGTTTGGATAACATCAATCTTAATGTTTTCTTTCCAATTAATCAACCTATATTTTCATCCTTCAACTCTATTATGTTTTTTTGTATACACTCTCAAGTTGCCCCTTCCTTGGAGTGACTTGCCCTTCCATGCTCAAGCATCCCCTTATCTATTAAGTAGTTTCTAGAGTGATTTGTCTTTCCAGGGATCAGGGATTTCATATGTAACAGGAGCAGCAACATATGGTCCTAATTCTATCATAGTAGCCTTCTTCCAAAGTTGTCTAGATTACAATAGCCATCATTTGTTCATAAGAAATAAACACACAACCATAAGCATAAATATACAAGTATTATGTGTCATGTCTTTATATTTCAGCCAATTTTTAGTTATTACAACAATTGGATTTCCCAAAAAATATAAGAAGTTCCATATAGTTCTTAACTTTTATTTATACAAATAGTAGTCCTTACCTTTATCATGGTTTGCTTTCATTGCCATATCCAAGATATCTATTTAAGTCACTTTATTTTCTCATCATAAATTTCTTATGGTATATTCAATTATACTACTAGGTAATAACCATTCAAATAAAAAATTCAACAATCTACACATATTTTCATTTCCCAAATTGCCCCAATGGGCAGACCTAAAATGCTTTCAGAACTTGCATCAGAATACTCTTGCGTGGTTGATCTTTGTGTAGTTTAAATTTTAGGCTTGGTAGGTGCCTTATGCGGCATTTGAAAACTTGGATTGAATAGACTATAATATCATGCAGGTTTTCACTTTTTATCTTTAAGCAATGGTGGTGTCATATTTGTTATTTTGATTTTGGGTAATTGTTTTCATTGATAAAAATTGAAGAGAACAAAACAATGGAGCAGAGGACTGCTCTTCTTAATTATTACAAATCAGTTAAATAAGATTACATTGAAAACATCAATAATAAATGACTGGAGTGAAACTCGACTAAACTAGACTAAGTGAAACTGAACTAGGACACTTGGAGTGACGGTTTTGACACCTAAGAGGTGGTTGGAATTAGATTCTCCAACACTCCTCCTTAATTACAACCACATAAAAATGCAATTAAGATGTCTGTTGGTCTATGTCTGAGCTAGACTTACAATTTAAAAAAATGACTTGAACTAGATTTACTTTTCTTCTCCTCTTCTTCCAAATCCTGTAGCCTCTAAATTGTTTCAACTTTTTCTTCTTGTTGTGGGCTTCAAATTTCAGTTTCTTCATTTGCTTGTGCAGATTTTCCATTTTTCTAAGTTGTCGATGTATGTCCTCTACTTGTATAAAAGTTGGCTTGTATGTGGACTAATACCACTTGTTATCTTTTGTAGTGCACTTTTCATCATCAATATGTTGAAACATAAGACCATAATACAATTTCATCTCTTCATGACTCCAACACCTGAAAATTTCATTAATATTTTCATCATCCAAGTTCTCTTCAAGGTTCATTGTTGCAAACTCTATGCAGACTTCATCTAAACATGGTGTCGCAATCCATGCTTCAAGGAAATTTAACTATTCTTCATAATCGTTCTATGTATCTGCACATTGGAAATCAATGTTAGAATTAAAAAAAATTGCAGAACCACATTGGTCAAAAGATTTCCCTCCCATTGCCATGCATAAAATAATATGTGGATGACAACATTCTTTCCCTAATTTTAGATGCCAAGACAACCAAGGAGGCATGGGATACCCTTGAGAGGAGTTTTGGTGTAAGGGGGAGCATTGAATTTGAAGATGAAGGTGGATCTATAGCACGAGATCTACATTGAGTTGAGAAATTTATTGAATCCCACTATGCACAACTGCAAGTGGATGAAGATTTGGAAAATTCAGCAACAGAGCTTGCTGATGAAAATTTGGTGAATCCAGCAACATAGCTTGTTGATGACAATTTGGTGAATCCAACAATAGAGCTTGCTAGTAACAGTGAAATTGTTATTGGAGCAGTCAATACTATGGTAAATTCAACAATTAATATTGTTGATGTAAACTTTGATGAAGATTTGTTAACTAAAGATGAGTTGTTGCATATGATGCAACAAAAACGTCATATTGACATGATGCTATTTCATGAGATAATCCCACTTGAATCTGAAAACCAAGTGGAAGACAATCTATCTGCAACATCACTGGTTAATAGAAAAATGGAAGAGACAAAGACAAAGATAGAGACAGAGGCAAAGAGGGAAGCCCACAAAGAGAAAATAAAGACAAAGGAAGAGATAGAGAAGGAAGCACAACTAGAGAAAACTCTCATTACAGAGTAGAAGGAACATAACCAATGTGGTTTTGCAAATATCTTTTTTCTTTCAATGAAACCCTTCTTTTTAAAATCATATCCCTCATGAACAAAAACACTTTCAATTTGTACTAAAATATGGGTCTTCGTGAATATAAAGAACATGGCCTTTTTTTAATCACACTAAATCTCCTTAATAGAACTTTGAACCATGGAGTTAGAGTGTGACTCCTCGAGCTTTGGCGACTTCATTCTTTCGCATCTTCACTTCCAAATCTAAAAAGATTTCAAACATCTCTTGCTATCGCTTTGACCTTCTCAGCCTCTTGGATTTTCCCATTTGTTGAGTGTTATCTCAAAATGACTCAACAAGCAAAACAAATTGTAGACATCGCATCTAACTGCAATAAAAACACCTATGCTTCTTAGCTTCCACAAACAAACGAGTTTACAAATTTTCACAAAAACTTCTACAAAAATATCACAATGCCTAGAACCAATTGGAACAATACCCCTTTTTAATTTCCTTAAAAAAATCTTTTTTAAATAAAATAAACTCTCTCTTTTCTTTTAAAAAACTTTTTTTTTTTACTTTTAAACGTAAATATCCTCTCTTTTTTATGCTTAAAAAAATCAATACTATAAACGTCCTTTACCTTTCTTTTAAAAAACATTTTTTTTTTAACTTTTAAACCAAAATATCCCTTTTTAAATCCTTAAAAATCAATACTATAAACTCCCTTTACACTTTTCAAAGGGAAAAAAAACAAAAAGTCCTTTAGAAAAAACAGTCATTTTTAACAAAAATAGGATATCTCAATTAGTCGTGAACCTTTTTAATCAAATATACGATGCACCGTTAAAAAAAATATACGATGCACCCTTAAAAAAAATCCGTCTTTTAACAAAAAGAGGATCTCTCTCTTAGTCGTGAACCTTTTTAAATAAATCTACGATGCACCCTTAAAATAAAAATTCGATGAGGTCTTTTTAATTCGTTTGACTTCTCATACTTTGTTTGTCTCTTACTAAGTGAATTAAAAAAATGACTTACGTCATCTTTGAAAAATTGCCCTTCCTTTTTAAAATGTCGAATCCGCAGCTCCGCTGGCATTTTCTGCGGAGTTTTGCGCCTTCCTTTAATTGACGAGATGCGTTAATTTTTTTAAAAGCGTAGTTTTCTTTTCACTGAGGTGTGAAAATGACATGTTTGGCTTTTTTTAACAAGTGCGCAATCGTACTTTTTTTTTCGGCTTCTCATGACTCTTGTTTTTTTTGACCAAAAAAGTTTTTGAAGGTATGTTCCGATGATATCTTTTCTTCCGGTGGTTATCAAAGAGTCTTACGCGTCTTACGCCTTCAACGCTTTGATAACATGACAAAAATTGAAAAGAACAAAATGATGGAGTAGAGGATTGCTCTTTTCAATATAACGAATCAGTTAAATAAGATTATATTGGGAACATCAGTAACAAATGACTAGAGTGAAACTCGACTACATTGGACTAAGTAAAACTGAACTACGACACGATTACATTGGGAACATCAGTAACAAATGACTAGAGTGAAACTCGACTACATTGGACTAAGTGAAACTGAACTACGACACCTAAAGGGATGGTTTTGACACCTAACAAGTGGTTGAAATTAGATTCTCCAACATTCATGGATAAACATCTCTTTGACGACAATTTCATTTTTTAAATTATATATTAATTTCTCTTCCATCTCATGACATTTTTCATACCTTCACACATCGTTTTCTTCTCACAATTAGTGTTTAATGCAATTAGAAGCAATGATATAATGGAACGAGCCAATAATGTAAAACCTTTACACCTAAACATAAAATAAAATCTTGAGATTCAAAAGTTGGCATTTCTTTTTCGTGAATGTTGCCGGCTGGGAACCTTTAAGGCCATGCATGTTAGGTTCATACTTATACCTACCCGAATGAAAACATGTTTTCTCACTTCAACTTTCACTTAGAGCCATATGCAGATTATGAGGACTGCATTAAAGTGATTGGAGTTGATGGGATTTTCACTGATTTTACAGAAGCTTCCATTTCTACAGCAAGGTGAGTGTGAAATCCAACACCCCCTGAAAGGAAAATTAGGAATCGAACCTGAGCCAAGGATCTAATACCCTGCTAGGTTTTCTGTTTCATCAAAACCAAGAGGATTAGTCCACTTGATCGATTCCCAAAGAGATGAGTGTGAAAATCCAACAGATTGGAGAAATGATTTCCTCATTCAAATCAACAAAATCGTTGAAGTCTCCAAAGTCTTATAGCTCTCATAAATTATTGGGTTGTATTATCAAATTGTAATTAAATTGTTCAAGTCTCCTATGTTTTACATCTCTTATAAATTATTGGACGATATTATCAAATACTCAAATAAGGTATAATTACTATTGATGTCAGTTGACAATTAACTGGGGGACTATATTTCAAGTGTCAGATGCCATGTGAAGCTTATTCAAGCTGTGGTAAAAGCCCTTTTAAAACCGAGGAATTAATTCAAGTGAGAATTTATTTATTTTATCAAATAAATATTCACACTGAATTATTTTTCTCACTTTCTCCCAGTATTTTCCATAGCTAAAATAGTTGTTAGATGCCCGTAATTTCATGCTTTCAGTACGATCAATTACAATAGTTAAAATGCTTGTTACATGCCCACAATTTCACACTTTCAGTACCGTTGAACATCCAAAAGTTTAAACCCCATAGTTCTTTCATAAATAACACTTCTTTAGACTGAAAAAAATACTAAATTATAGTGCAAAACACGAACTTTTGTCTATTGTTTTTAACTATAGATTGATGCTCAGCAACAGGATTTTACATCATGATTTTCACCTTCATGATACTCTATATATGCCATAACGTACCAGTAACACAAAGTAAATACTAAGAGGAAGAACATGCATCCTATAAACAAAAGGAAGACACCTTCAACCAAATAACAAACTTGATGGTATAGAGTTAGTATTTGTATCCTCGGGCACTGTCTATGGTACTAGATAACTTAAATCACAAATTCAATTACTAAATGTATAAGAAATCTATGAATAAACAAACACACGCAAAACGTTATTTTTTTTAAGTAATTTATAAAGTGGAATATCATTCACATAGATGCATTTAAATCACAATGACATATCAATTAAGATATCAAATATTGATTGAAGGAAGTCTTATCCAAGTTCCCTCCAACATCTATATGTTAGAAGTACACTAAATCCATATATGCATGGATAACTTATCGTTGATGTTACTTGATAAATTGGTTTGTTATGAAGGCTCACATAGTCCTTTCAGGAACCTCCTGAACGACATTTTATTGTCCTCATATTTTATCCTTAAGACTAACTATTATATGTGATGGTATCATCAACATCTTTAACCATACTATCAACCTTTTCCTAGTTACATAATCCATTATTAGCCACTTTTAATCACCATAACCTGCTTATTGCACATATATATCAACATACTAAGTCAGGTTAGTAAAGGTAGAAAGAATTTTTTATATATAAAGGTTGTTAAATCTTTGAATGCATTCATGTGAGATAAAATGACATGTCAACTTATGTTGGTTATGAGCTAATAACCATGACTAGTTAGGAGTTATAATCATGTTATACAAGTGAATGTCACGAGAATTATACATATGTGAGGCTATAATGTTGTTGGATATAGAAAGGTTATAACTCTACACAAGTGTTCAATGGTCTCCCTATTTGTATTTCTAACATTCTTTCCAACACTAAGACACCATTAGAAGAGAATGGTTTCTTAAGGATTCTTGAGCAAACAAAGGAAATACCTTCTATTTCACCTAAGTGAGTGTTTGATACAAAAAGGGTATATTCCTTGTGTTGTGTTGGGTTGAAGATGAAGGTGTCTAAATGGTTAACAAAATTTGGAGAAGCTGATTGTATGATGCGTTGAGGCATTGGCCAGAGCTTCCAACTCATCATGGTGGAATATATGACATAGAAATATAGTATTCTTGAATGAATGCAAAGATGTATTGAGTAGTGTCCATGAATAAATTATGTGAGTGTGCAAGATGTGGTTATGCATACATAAATATTTAGGATATATAATGTGTGTTTAATCTTTGAATGCGTTCATTTGAGATAAAATGACATGTCAAGTTATGTTGGTTATGAGTTAATAACCAGGATAGGTTAGGAGTTGTAATCATGTTATACAAGTGAATGCCATGAGAATTATCCATGTGTGAGTCTATAATGTTGTTGGATATGGAAAGATTATATTTCTACACAAGTATTCAATGGTCTCCCTATTTGTATTTCTAACCTTCTTTCCAACACTAAGACACCATTACAAGAGAATGGTTTCTTAAGGATTGTTGAGAAAACAAAGGAAATACAGTGATTGCTTGGTACAAAAAGGGTATATTCCTTGTGTTGATTTGGGTTGAATATGAAGGTGTCTAGATGGTTAACAAATTATGGGGAAGGTGATTGGATGATGCATTGAGGCATTAGCCAGAGCTTCCAACTCATCATGGTGGAATATATTGCATAGAAATATAGTATTCATGAATGAATACAAATATGTATTGAGTAATTTCAATGAATAGATTATGTAAGTGTGAAAGATGTGGTTATGCATACATATAAATTGTCATATCTACTTAAATGCATTATGTGAGTACATGATTTTGTTCTGTATTATTGTAATTAATATGATAAAAGCTGTAACACCCTCCTCCCACATCTACCCAAGCAACCGTCCAGTCGGGGTAAACATGCAACAAGAGACCACTATGATATGATTCGACCTCCTAAGTCATGTGAAGGAAGTGGAATCGATGGAAACACACCATACATACATTCAACATCAGCGTTAGGACCCTTAGGAACCAATCCAACCTTTTTACCAACCAGCCCCTGGGTTCCACTAAGCTTTTGGACCACTTGATCTCTGGATGCTCTCATGCTATGGGCATGCTAGCATCCAGGGACCTCTGGACGCTCTCACAAGCCTGTAAGCCAGCATCCAGGGACGTTTTTGCACAATATTGTGCCAACGTCCTCGGGATTTGAGCCACTTTTTCAAGCCCAAAGACCAGGTCGCTACTGAAAATTGAATGACCTCTTCAAAAAATTAAAATAGAATGGAAATTACAGTATAAATGCAATCACTTGAAAGAGACCTTGACTGGACCCCTACTAGCCATGATAGGAAAATCATCAAACATATCACGAA
Source organism: Pinus tabuliformis (assembly GCA_031772625.1). Classification (NCBI taxonomy): domain Eukaryota; kingdom Viridiplantae; phylum Streptophyta; class Pinopsida; order Pinales; family Pinaceae; genus Pinus; species Pinus tabuliformis. Next base: position 1,252,342,482 of record CM062816.1, on the reverse strand, counting down.
TATGTAATTTATAGGTGTAAATAATAGATCTGAGCATAGGGGTCTCATACTTAGCTGAGAATCACTAAGAAACATTGATGCCTCAACACATTGACTGCCATTTCATCCATTAGGTCATTGATACATTGTTCATTCACTTACCAGTAGAAACATGATGAAAGCCATACATATCTACTGCCATAAAACTTATACATAACCAACATAATAGAAACATAAACACCAAGGAAATCATAGCCATATGATCCACAGATAAACCAATATAATACTCATAGAGATACAAGAAGAAATAACCTCATATTGATGATACAAAGGCCAACCTAGTATGGGACTACCACGTTCCACCTGAGCGTAGAATGGCTGTGCCAAATCTCTCTTCAGCCATTCACCCCCATGCCATATTCCAAGCATGAATGTGACATCTCATAAAACACATCATTCAAAACCATCCAAGGCTTCTAGAGGCAAAACCACCTCAACCCGTCAAACAATGATTCCACCTCATGGTTGGACATCACAAAACCATCATCAGATTGGTCTTTACTGAATCCTTCCAGGGCTCTAGAGCGTTTGTTCCAACCCATCTTCCAGGACTAGTAACTCAACCCACAACTTCCGTTGGAGTTCTAGAGCATTTGTCCAACCAGGGCTTCCAGGACTAGTAACTCAACCCACAGCTCCCGTCGGGCTTTTAGAGCATTTGTCCAACCAAGGCTTCCAAGACTAGTAACTCAACCCTCTAAGGGCTTCCAGAGCGTTTGTCCAACCAAGGTTTCCAGGACTAGTAACTCAACCCAGGTTGTTACAAGGCTTCCAGAGTGTTTGTCCAACGAAGGCTTCCAGGACTAATAACTCAACCCAAGCTATTACAGGGATTCCAGAGCGTTTTTCCAACCAAGGCTCCAGGAACTAATAACTCAATCCAAGCTAAGGAAACATGAGAACCAACCAAAAAAAAATGAAATAAACCCACAATCTCCATGGCTATCAAGAAATGGAAAGGCTAGTCAAATCCACTGTCAATCCATGGAAATCCTTCATGCCAATAATAGATCATAACCTAGAACCACATGCATGTGCCTTGCATGCCAAAACTAGTGAGGAAAAGATACATGCAACTCGGTACCTGCAAGCAAAACCCATTGTAGATGCTGACTCCGATGTCCTCTTGTGCTTTCCTGCTCTTACTTTTCCTTCTTGCTCCAAAACTCCAAGTATGCCACACTTTCCAAGAGTGCTCCAAGAAAACTCTAAGTATCCAAGAGTATGAGAGAGAGAAGAGAGATAGAGAGCTCCAAAACTGAACTGACCAAGCTTACACTAACCAAGCCCGCCCTTTGATCCTCAGAAGAATTTTTATCAATGAGGCCTCTATTTTCTTCAATTTCCATTATTTTCCTTCATTTTCTTCCTCACATGCAACCTGTGACCTTTCACCTCCTTTTTCTCCTAATTTCCATTATTTTCATACATAAAATGTCGATAAATGCCTCATGCATTTCCAAAGCCTTAGCCATTACCTTTTCCAATTTCCTTAGCCATGATAAATTGAATGAACACCCACTAAGATGTTTTCCCCACTATTCAGCTTGGAATACATGTCCCATGACCGTGGTCTTATATATTTTTACATGGATTTTTAACTAGGGTTGTTACAGAACCCTCCCCCTTGGGGGAACACCTTCCTTATTGTTCAATGACACCTATAACCAACAATACTACTGAAAACAAAACATACTTCCCATGGATCTTTATAACATATCTCATTGCAGTATTTACAATCACCACTGCCGAAATAGGACAATCATGCCTTTTATTGGAGCTTTATAACACAACTCATTACATTATTTACAATAATAACCATATATACATAAATACACATTTGCTTCACCCAAAAAATACTCATACTGTCTATGGAACTTTATAAATATAACTCGATACAATATTTGCAATAATATACACATATACACATATGCACATTTGCTCAAGCAACAGATAAAAGAATATGATGCCTGCATCTGCAACAAGGGAGTCCAAAAGCTCACGCCTCCACCCTCAAAGTAATACCAGGATTCACCTCCTTCCCAGGAAGTCCATAATCCACTGCAATGTCAAAGCTACATCCAATGTCCAGCGCTAAAATCCTGCACCACTTGTCCTCTTAGTGAATAGTTACCGACTCATTGTTCCAAGGAGCACTCCCAATGTGTGTCTAATTGCATATGAAAATGCTAATGACCAAAAAAAAATACATCCTTGACCTTCCCTTCTCTGCTACATAGTCCCTCAAGAAATCCGATCACCCCCTTCTGTGCATTCACACACCTTCCAAGTTCTGTTGGCATCCCCTTCTCGGGAATTCCATCCCTTGGCAAGGCTTCCTTGCATTGGAAGATACAAAAACCAAGGGATATCCATGCCTTAAAATGATCATATCAGTCATAACATGCTCATGGAAATCAATGGACACTATTGGGTACTAGTGTCCCACAATGGCCCTACTCCTGAATACTTTACCAGCATACTGCTTCCTGTTTCAATTCCTTTCACTGACACTGCTAATTCTTGTAGTTGGTTGGTTTCAACCACCCAACTACACATTTCATGATTTCATATACCAAGCACATAATTTCCATTAGATTCAAAATAAATTGAAATAACTTCAAATCATACCTCATTGGTAGCTCGTCAATAAGGTACACTTGCAATTCTGTTTGCTTCCTGTCACAACAAGTCAAACTAACATCTTTGACCAAATCATCATGTATAAACATATCACATCAAGTTAGCTCGAAACACAACCATCATAGATCAAAATCATAACTCACATGTAACCATCATAAACCAGAATCATAGATCACATGTAATCATCATAGACCAGAATCATAAATAACATGCATAATTAAACTGAAATAAAATACTGATACTTATCCTTTAGTCGATCCTTAACTTTTACCTTTGTCCTTATTCTGTACGCACACTGGATCGATTGCCACACTTGACAAACACCTAGTTCCTTCTCCTCAACTAGGTGCATATACACATAGTGTGCATCACACGCATACAACCACACACAACATACAACACCATGCAATACATGCACCTACACTCGACATAAAACACATACACCTACACCCAGTGTACACCACAATAGAATACACACACCTACATCTGGTGTACACCACAACACAATACATACACCTACACCTAATGTACAAGACAAAACATATACATACACATAGTACAACACAACAAATACACTTGTCACAATACTATGACTACACAATGAACATACACAGTACCGCATGCCTGCAACACATCATGTATGACATGCACACAATAGCCCACGTACACTAGTACCTCATGTATGACATGTACACAGTACCACTTATACACAACAACACATGCACAATGTGTACACAACATCACATGTACATGATACCACCTTCACAAAGTTTATACAATGCTACATTTACATCGTACTACCTATACAATGTGTACACAACGCCAGGCGTACACAACACCACATGCAGGACATGTAGACGACACCACATGCACACAACATCATATGCACAATATGTACACAACACCACCTGCACGCAACACCATATGTACAACATGTACACGACACAACATGCTCACAGCGCCACTTATACAATCATGCACACAACACCATATGTACAACATGCACACAACACCATATGTACATAGCACTGCATATACAACATGTACATAGAACCCTATGTACACAACATTGCATATCCAACATGCACATAACACCATATGCACACAACACCGCATACCCATCATGCGCACAGTACAATATGTACACAACACTGCATAACCAACATGTACATAACACCATTTATACCCAACACTACATATGCAATAGTCACACAACACTATTTGTACCACCTTGTACATAAAATTGCATAAAATACATGTACACACACTATATATATACACAACACCGCACACGCACAACATCACAGGTGCAACATGTATAACATATACAACATATGCACAACAGTAGTACCACACATCCAAAACAACATTGACTTTACCAAGCAACTTTGCTTCCATTGTCTTATCCATGCTTTCCCCATCATGTCGCAGACCCCATTGCTTTCATTTCGCTGATGGATCGCTTAGTATAACCTATCCATAGAATAGACATGAACTCATAACCACATGATACTAACCTCATAGATTTGTCAGGACTATTCTTCCCACTTGATTCCTCGTAAGACCAGGAACATCTTCACGTCATTCACCTACCGAAGCAATCATTCCTCCACAATGATGATCCCTGACAACCTGTCGGACAGTGACATAGATACATATATAACCATTAGCATAAAACAATCATCATCCTATCAGACAATGATATGCATACATACAAATACAATCATAAAATAATAATGATCTAGTCAGTCAACGACATACATACATACATATGTGCATATAAACATTAGCATAGAATAATCATGATCCATGATGACCCTGTCAGACATGAAATACATACATACATACACTTATACACATATAGACATCAACATAATCATGATCATAACGTAATTACTAGATCTCATAAGATGAAGGTTAAGAGAAATTCCTTATTTGTGCACAACATGCACAACATTGAGAACGACATTTCCCAACTTAACCAAGGCATCTGACACATCAGATCCATTTACTTTACATTTTATTGATTAACTTTCCCATTATTGTCTCGTCATTGTCTATTTACACCAATGGAACCAACTAGTCCAATTGGATGTCATACTCTTGCCTTCAACTTCCTTTGTACATTCACCAACTTCATTTGAGTCATACATTTCCTACTGGATTTCATTCAACGCTCTCTGAGGTCCACTAACTTTCCTCTTTCCCAACCAATTCCCAAGACTCAAAACTTAAAAGGCAAGCACAAGAAACAAACAAGAAGTAAACCATGAAAACCAATAACAATACGACACCACAAACAAAGTGGCATGATCATGCACTAGAGATAACAAAACTGCAAATCAAGCGCAAGCAAATCACAAAAGACCAAAAGCATAAGACTAAAAACAAACAACATGACTCAATCCCCATGGTTCCTAATTCTTCCAAAGGAAAGCTCAACCTGAGCCTTCTTCAAGGTTTATGGCAATATCTCTGCCATGCAACCCCCTGCATCATATTTCCATGAACACATCACTGTCAGTGCATAAATAAACTCAAAAACATACTAGTTACCTTACCTTGTTGTGCCAAGCACATTGCCTTGTAATTGAACACATCCATGCCATCTCTTAAGGGGTTCCAATTCGCTTGACGGATCCATTCATAACTGGAAACTAGTGGATATACCTGTCAAATACATGTTCATGACTATAACACATATCCACGTAATATTAGAAAAAATCAAGGTTAAGAATACTTCTGGTATTGAAAGCTCTCATTCATTTGGAATTAGGGTTTCTAAACAAAGCCAAAGGAATTCTTGCCCAATTCCTTTCTTTTACCTCTTACCTTCTTGCATTCAAGGCTTACTATGTACTGTCACATCACCCAACTGTTAGTTATATAAACACATCAATTGTTACGTTGTCATGCTAATACCAAGCATGTTTCCTACAATTGTTTAGACATGTTAACCACATGTTCCAATTATCAAGACATGCATATCTATCAATTTGAAATCAACCTTTACCAAGACTAACAATCATGTCATAATCCATAGTCAACTCATAGTCATTAGACATATCGCTACAACTATCACCTACTTACACTAAAGTACATATCAATTGTCTCAACACATATGTGTTAGTACAATCATCTTAAAACAAGATCATTTGAACACATACCCATATCATGCAATTGATCAAACATTCAATCAACTTGCAAACATATCATGTTAAATAAATCAACTAGACGACATAATAGACACCAAACACTTAAACACCAAATAGACGTCATAATCAAACAGTCAAGCACAAAGTAGACAACATAAGAAATTTCATACCTTAATGTATCTCAGGGGAGGCAATCTTATTTTCACAATCAATCAATATTAGCACGATATAACTTCACAATATATCAACTAATAACATAGCATTTACATTTCTGAATTTAGCAATTAAAAGATTATTTTTCTGCAAATGTAAAATGAGATAGTTAGTGCATGTATGTATGAGTCCTAGAATGATAGAACAACTTTCCATTTCCAAACAGTCCTAATAGCTAGAGGATAAGTTGCAAGGTTAGCATAGTTCTTTTCTACTAGTAATTTGTGTCATTTCCTAGCTAGATGATTTATGGCATTTCATAGCATTTACCATTCAATAACTTTCATTTCCAATAGGCAAGCATTTACTTTCTTGCAATAGAACTAGCTTTCATTGTCAATAGTCAGACTCCCTCAAGTCAATAGAAGACTGGTCTGGAACCCTAGTGGTCCACCACCCTAGTTGAGGAGTGACATGAGTAAAATGTTGCATATGTTTTGTATATAGCACTGTCACCTCCAAGTTTGTACGAAACCCTGGATTGATAAAGTAAAGTTGGTAGCCCTAGGAGTTGTAGCATCCTTGCTACAATACTGAGGCTCATCAAGAGTCTAACAAAAGAGGTTTTCTGAGGGAGTGCCATGTTAAAGGGATATACTGCTGCCAAAATATCCTTCCGAATATAGATATTGAGTCATTGTGTTGTCCAATTTTTCCCCGTTTGATTAAGTTTAACAAGTCCATATGGGTAAAGTCAGTGGTCTTTTCATATTTAGAGAGTCTGAAAATATCATAAAGAACAAATCCAAGGGGGCCAGCTTTGTCATGGTTGATAGCCGAGTATGAAAAAGGTTTAATAGAATACCCGAAATAATTTATTTTTCGTAAGTTAGTCCATTGAGTCTGGATAAAGTGATAAACCTATGCTCAATTGATGTCTTCCTCATATTTTTATGAGTACAAGGGTGAACTCGATATTCTTTGTGAAATTTTAATGAGTCAGATGAAGAAAACTTGATAGATCTTCATAAAATTTTAACGAGACAATTGAAGAAAACTTGATAGGTCTTTTTTCAGTTCAAGGAGTGAGACAAAAGAGATAAATGAACTTCTCAGATCTTCTTTGTAGGAGTTTTACCAGAATGAAGAAGATAACTCATGGATTTTTCAGTTCAAGAGCAAGAAAAGGTCCCAAAAAAGAAAGTGATAATATCTTCTTTGCAGGAGTTTTATGAGCCCGAAGAAGGTAACTCGGGGATTTTTCAATTCAAGAGCGAGAAAACGTCCCAAAAAAGAGGTCTCATACATAGTCAAACTTTGGTCAACTTCGCATATAGACACTAAAATATCATTAGAGCATAAGTAAAATTTGACAGGATATTAATATGGCGCATGTTTAAATCATACATGAATGAAAAACTTCAATTTGAATGGCTAGCTAGAGTGAGGCATACCTCCAGAGTGACTATAATAAGGGTGACAAGCCCTCATTTTCAATGTTTGAGTTTTGTGAGTGTTATGGGGAGAAAAAGAAGTAGAACTTTCCTAAGCGATTGCGAGAAATTCGGGCGACCATTCGACGTGCCATCAGTTCCAAGTAGATGGCTTCATCCTTATCTTGCATTTAAATACTTATTTTCATCCTTTTTCTAGCTAAATTTTTAGTTTTGAACAAGCCCTAGTTGGCTTGGTCGGCTAACACTGTTGCTAAGGATATGCGACGTGTTAAACACCCTACCCGTGAAAGGGAGGGACGTTAGCACACCCTGTGGGCATTGGAGGGCTGCGTTAGCCATGCAAGCGCAAGATAAACATGGATTTCTTGATTTCCTAGGGGTTTTGCCAGTTAAAGACTAATTAAAGGGTTTTGTTGTGCAAGAATTAAGATTGCAAAATGGTTCTCTGGAGAGAAAGAGCTCATGATGCCGAGGAAATACAAATCCTAACCTATCTGGATTATTTAGTAGCTTTGCAAAGGTGTGGGGTGCTGAAATATGCCAAACTTTACTTGATGAAGAGTTAGGAGGATCTTCTTATCTGGATCATCCAATGGTGGGATGAATGATAGGGTGTGTTTAGAATTGGAAACCATGAACTCTTGATTGAGAGAGACGATATATATTTCCTATTCACGAGTAAAATTGACAGGAGAGAGAGTTAATCCTAGGACCACCATGGAGTTGATCCAAACTATTATGAAACCAGCTCACAGAAATATAGAAAAGATAGATCAACGCCTTATAAATAAGCCTCTTCAAGGGGTCAACCTCCTTTACATTACACAAATGAACAATTATTAGATGATTCAAATGACAAAACCTCCTTTCTATATATAGCAGTCTAAGGGGTCACAATATAACCAAGCTGACCTAACAATAATAATATAAAGGCACAAAAATAATAATAGAGGGATTCTATGGGGCACAATAATAAAAATATGGGGACAATAGGGGCACAACAACAATAATAAGGGATACAATGACAATAGTAATGGGGAAATCACTAATATTATAGGGACCTAACATGCCCCTCTCCTTCAAAAAGTGTTGTCCTTAATGCTTGAGTAGTTCTGGATGCTTTTGTATAAAATTCTCATCCTCCCATGTGGAATCTTCAGCGGATAAGTTCTTCCACTTGATGAGATATTCCAACATTGATCGATTTTGTAGATGTTGAGTTCTTATTTCTGTGACTGCTTCCAGTTCCAATATAATTTTTCCTTCCTCGTCAAGTTCTAGCAATATTACTTGAACTGGGAGCCTGTCGCCTATAACCTTCTTTAAACACAAAACATGGAAAACTGGGTGCACTCGAGAAGTTGCAGGAAGCTCCAATTTGTATGCCATAGTACCAATATTTTGCAACACCTTGTACGGACCATAATACTTTGGTGATAATTTATTATCCTTCTTAGCTTTCTTGAGGGACATTTGTTATATGGTTGTAGCCATAGGAATACCCAGTCACCTACATCAAAACTTCTTTCGTTGCGATGTTGATGTGCCTGTTGTTTCATTCTATTATGCACCAACATGAGGTTATCCTTTAAGAGTTGGAGAACTTGTTGTTGATGCTCGATGTGATGCTCCACTGCTTGAACCTTAGAATTTTCTCTTAAATATGATGTGATGGATGGTGGATGATATCCATAAAGTGCCATAAATGGGGTCATTTTTGCTGCAGTATGGAAGGAACTGTTATACCACCATTCAGCCAGAGGCAACCATTTGACCCATTGTGTTTGTTTATCAGATACAAAGCAACAAATATATCCTTCCAAACATTTTTTTACTATCTCAATTTTCCCATCAGATTGAGGATGATAAGATGATCTATGAGCTAACTGAGTACCAAGACAAAAAAATAATTCTGTCCAAAAATTTCCAGTGAAAATGGGATCTCTGTTGCTTACAATAATCTTTGGGTTTCCATGTAGCTTTTGATTTGTTTCCATAAATGCAGTAGACACTGTACTGGCCTTAAATGGATGTGATAATGCACAAAAGCGTGCATACTTGGTAAGTCTATCCACTACCACCATGATGACACTCTTTCCTTCGGACTTGGGTAAACCTATGATAAAATCCATTGAAACCTCCTCCCAATGTTGGCTTGGAATGGATAAAGGTTGTAATAGGCCTAGGGTCTTAATTGTTTCAACTTTATTTTGTTGGCAAACCGAATATTTTGCCACAAAATTTTGAATATCTGATTTCAGGCCATCCCAAAAAAAAATCTTCTTAACATTGTGGTAAGTTTTTAAAAATCCTGAGTGCCCTCCTAAGGGAGAAGTGTGCAATTCCATAAGAATCTTTTGTTTGAGTTGGGAATTCTTACATAGGTATAAGCGATATTTGTACCATAATGAATCAGTTTTCCAGCTAAATGTATTAGATGTACTGGAATCTTGTTGTAACTTTCGAATGAGTGCCCACACTTCTTTGTCATTCTTCCATTCCTCCCTTGCTTCATTTATCCAATCTAGTTGGATAATAGAAATGGCGCACAACAATGCTTCTACAACCTCATCCTTTCTTGAGAGTGCATCTGCCACAACATTTTGCTTCCCTTTTTTGTAGATGATTTCAAAGTCATAACCCAACATCTTTGTGGCCCATTTTTGTTGCTCTTCAGAAGATAATCTTTGTTCTAAAAAGTATTTAAGACAATCATGATCCATTTTTACCTTGAAGTGTCTTCCCATTAGGTAGGGTCGCTAATCAGAATTGGATCCATGGAAAATTATCAGAGATCTATGACTGTATCAAATCATGACAGACCTCAAAAAGACTTGTGAACAAAGAGCTATCAGGAAGGACCTCTGGACAGTGGTAGTTTGTAGCTAGCAAGGAACGACGAGGACCTCGGTCAAAGCGCGCTGAATGAGGCCCATGGAGACTGCACAGGACGCAAACTAGCAGTTAGGAAGTCCGGATCAGAAAACGGAGGCCATTTCTAATGCGCGATCTGGGAAAAACCCCTAGAGAAGGATAAGCGCCGAGCGCTCGGTCACATGGGAAGCCAGGAAACTGTAGGGAAAGCACTAAAGTGAAAGGCGGGTCTCGTGCTCCAAAACCGGCGGAACATCAGAGGCACTTTGGGCGGTAAGCGGATTTGGCAGGAGAATAAGCGATTCCACACATTGCACGATGCGTGTCCAGCGGATGAGAGAGAAAAATGCCTCTCATCGCAGGCTAACGGTCGAGCAAGTCAACTGCACGATAAGAGCGAACACCGTAGGATCAGGGGGATCCAGATCTAACGGCGGAGATTGCGCCTGATGAGAAACCGGATCTGGAGGGAGAATTAAGCTGTGGAATATAAAAGTCTGAAGTCCAATTTGACTGCTCAGTTGGCAGATGAATCATTTCACAATGTAACCAAAATACCGAACTATTTGAGGAAGAGATGGCACAGTTCGTGAGAGGACAAGTGGCCACTTGCCTGTGAGATGTTACAGAGTGGCGATGACGCAGAGGCAGGGAACTCCAAGCGAACAGCAGCAGGCAATCTGAAGAGGCAGAAGAGGAAGCGAATAGTCAAGGATGTCTTGGCTTTAAGCCATGAACAGACAGAGAACAAAAATGAGCGAGCACTGTAAGAAAGAAGGAGACAGTGAGATAGAGAGACAGAATAGAGAATAAGCAAGAAGCAGAAAATAGAGAGCCGAGCTAACCTACAGAGTAAGGTAGCATCGAGCAGACAGAAGGCTTGAGAGATTCGAGCAATCCTTGAGAGGATATCTGTTGGGAACTAAGTACCAAATTGGACTCACCCCATTCAAGACCAGTTGAGGTCAAGACTTGGTGAGGAAGAGTCTATGCACTCCAGTGGCTTGGGGAATCCAAGAACCACCCTACTAAGCATTATCTATTTCAGGAGACTCAAATTGAGCTCCTCATTGTAAAAACTTTGCTTTAAAGACACAATAAGAAAAGGCCACCACTGAAAGCTGGACCGGAGACATAGCCCAGGAGGATTGGGTGAACTCCTTATTAATTCATTGTGTTCTTTTGTTTTCTTACTGTGTTTCTCTTATTGTTTTCCATTTTCTAGTGTCTGTGTATTTTGCAATCTGATCGATCCGTTGCCTAATATAACATAGACACAAACCAACACATGAGTCTGTAATACCTTCATTCATTAATTATTTAACTGATATCACTCACAAGTGACTTTCAGATCAAGTGGTATCAGAGCCAAAGGCTGTTAAGGTTAGACAAGCTTGTGTTGGATTTAGTTGTTGAATGCTAACTATATCAAAGCTCAAATTAGGAGAAGGAGAGTTGGTTGAAACTAATCCTAAAATTGGGAGAGTCTACCCTCAGAAGACAATGTCAGAAGAAGGTTCTATGGGGCCAGACCCTCAATTCATAGATAGTTTCCTAGCCATAAGGTCCATGGTAGAGGAAATGTATAAGGACTTTAGAAAAGATAAGGATGAAAATTCATGAGGCTCCAAACAAGATAAAGGAGAGGAAGAGTCTTTCCTCCACGACCACTCAAAAGACAAAGGGAAAGAGGAAAGCTTTCTCACACCTCTTAGTAGCCCTGAACATAAAAGAAGGCATCTTTGATTAAACTAGATGTTAAATTTGATTTACCTATATATGATGGAGAGTTGAATGCAAAAAAGCTGTACAATTGGATTAGGCAAATTGATGTTTATTGCAGAGTGCAGAATATCGATTTAGACAAGAGCAAGATTCAGCTGGCAAGCCTATGCCTTGGAGGCACTGCCTTGGTTTGGTGGGAAGGCAGGACCCAAACTGACATGAAGAGACATGGTAAGACTATCTATGTCTAGAGTGAATTTGTTTTTGCAATAAAAAAGCAGTTCTACCCATTGGCCTATATGTAGCAAGCCATGATGAGCTGGCAAACTCTTCGACAGTTGAAAGGGAAAAGTGTACAGGGATACACCCAAAAATTTAGAAAGAGAGCATTGATTCTAGGAATCTCTTTAGACTCACCCGAGACTCTGTTGAAGTACATTGGTGGTCTACACAACTACATGAGGCACACTATCCTCATGTTTAATCCCACTAGTATAGATGAGGTATCTGTACAAGCTACTCATCTAAAATCTAGAGGAAAGAATGGAAATCCAGAAGTTGGGGGATCATCTCGACCCACTACAAGTAAGAATAAGGAGAAAAGAAAGAAAAAATGGAAAGTAAGGAAGGCTAACACTGCACAGAAAAGCAAGGCTTCATGCACTCACTGTAAAAAGAATGGGCATGATGATGAGCATGGTTGGATTCTGCATCTGGAGCTGAGACCTAAGAAGTTTGAGGGCAAGAAGAAGAAGACTGCTGCGGCTATTCAGAAAGATTTGGGGTCAGACTCAGGAGATGAAACAACTATTGCAACCATAGGTATAAGAGGTAAGAATTCTGAAGCATCTACTAGTAATTCTGCACAATCTACTATTGATGAAGAAAATGAGAGAAAAAGACATGAGATTTTCCATATTTGAGTTATTTCCAAATATCAAAAGATCGATACTTTGTTTGATAGTGGCTCACAAGTAAATTTGATTTCTGAAGCAATTGTAAAGAAGTTGGGATTAGAAAATACACCTCACAAGAAGCCATACCCATTAGGATGGTTGAATGATAAAGCACAACTACAAGTGACTAGACAATGCAAAATAAAGTTTTCTTTTGGGTCAACATTTGCAGATGAGGTTGAGTTAGACATAATTCCTTTGGATATATGTGGAATTGTTTTAGGAAGTCCTTACTTGTATGACAGAAAAGCTATTTTCTATAGAGCTGAGAACAAGTATCTACTTGTTAAAGATGGAATCGAATACTTTGTAAGAGCTCATAAGCTCAAGAATAATTATGCTCTCATAAACTCAGGGCAGATGAAATGAATGATAAATTCATGTAAACAATTCTTACTGATGGTTGTAAAGGAAAAGAAACCTGACAAAACCGATGTATTTGAGGGCTGTAAAGCTGAACAACAAGATGATTTAGAAAAGGTTGTTTAAGAGTATGATATCTTGTTTCAAGAACCTAAAGGTCTGCCCCCCAAAAAGGAAATTGTGCATGATATTATTTTGCAGCAAGATGCTCCATTGCCTAACATTGGAATGTACAGGTTGTTCGCTTTAGAGAACGCAGAAATAAAGAAGCAGGTGCAGGAGTTGCTAGAGAAGGGGTTCATCAGACCTAGCACATCACCATGTGGGTCGCCAATCGTTTTGGTGAGAAACAAAGATGGCTGGTGGAGAATGTGCTTTGATTACCGAGCACTGAATAAGATAACAATAAAAAATCGTTATCCCCTTCCTCGCATAGATGATCTGTTAGATCAATTGAAAGAAGTTGTTTATTTTTCCAAGCTAGACTTGCACAGTGGATACCACCAGGTCAGAGTTGCAAAACAAGATGCATGGAAGACTTCTTTCAAAATAAAGCAGGGATTGTATGAGTGGCTGGTTATGCCTTTTGGTTTTTCTAATGCTCCTGCTACTTTCATGAGATTAATGAATGATGTACTCAGACCTTTTCTTGATGATTTTGTCATTGTGTATCTGGACGACATTCTGATATTTAGCAAAACATGGGAAGAACATTTAAAGCATGTTAAGTAGACATTAGATGTTTTGAAAAGAGAAAAACTTTAGGTTAAACTCTCAAATTGTGAATTTGGCAAAACATCTTTGAATTATTTGGGACACATAGTAGGGTTGGTGAATTGAAGATAGATCCCTCTAAGGTGGCAGTCATTGTAAACTGGCCTAAACCCAAATCTGCTACAGAAGTTAGGAGCTTCTTAGGAGCAACACAATATTGGAGAAAGTACATTTTTAACTTTTCCTTAATTGCAGCTCCCTTACATGCTTTAACAGGATTGAACAAGGTGTTTCAGTAGGGAGGCAAATAGCGGAAAGCCTTCGACACCTTGAAAGAAAAGATTAGTACAACACCTGTACTAGTACTGCTTGATCTTCAAAGACCATTTGAGATCCAAACGGATGCCAATGATTATGCCATGGGAGCAGTGTTGATACATCACGATAAACCCATATGTTATCATTCTGAGACATTTAATTATGCAGTAGTTAACTATCATACATATGATAAAGAATTGTATGCATTAGTACAGAGTGTGAAAAAGTGAAAACATTACTTAATGGGCAAAGAGAGAGCAATACATACTGATCATCAACCACTTCAATATCTACACTCGTAAACTAAGTTGCAACAATCAAGACACTATAGATGGATGGGTTTTCTACAACAGTTTCATTTAGTCATCAGATATGAAAAGGGCATACACAATAAAGTTGCAGATATGTTATCTAGACCCATTATAAATGCATCTACTATACTTAAGCATAATTCTGTGTTACATGAGAGCTACATTGAACGGTATGCTCAAGATATAGATTTCAAAGATGTATATGCAACTTTAAGTCAAGGCAAACGAGTAGAAGAATTGGATTATCATGTAAAGGACCGACTCCTATATCATTGTGGGAAGTTATGCATTTCACAAACTGAAAGAGTAAAGATAATTCGAGAAACACACACTCCTATAATATCAGGTCACTTTGGGGTAAGTAAAACAGTTGCACAGCTGCAAAGATTTTTTTATTGGCCAAAAATGAACAAGACAGTTTCTAAATATGTAAGAGGGTGTACTATGTGTGCTAAAAGCAAGCCCATCAATAGAAAACTAGGCTTGTACACTCCATTACCAGTTCCTTCTCACCCTTGGGAAAGTGTTTCCATGGATTTTGTTGGAGGACTGCCTAAATATAGGAAAGGTCATGATTATATGTATGTTGTTGTGGATAGGTTCAGCAAAATGTGTATTTTGATACCTTGTAATAAACATATTACAGCTGAACAAACTGCAAAACTATTCTTTCAACATGTATGGGTTCATTTTGGATTACCCACTTCCATTTTATCTGATCGAGACACCTGATTTGTGGGGAAGTTTTGGTCAAGTCTATGGGAACTGATGGACACCAAACTAAAGAAAAGCACAACTTTCCATCCACAAACCGATGGCCAGATAGAAGTAGTCAACAAGACAGTGATCCAATTGCTCAGGGGATATTGCAGCAAGCATCCTAAGCTTTGGGATGAACATTTATGTTATGTGCAGCATGTTTACAACAGAGCAAAACATTCTTCTACATAGAGATCTCCTTTTGAGACATGTTTTGGTTTCACCCCAAGGTCTCCTTTGGATTTTGTCTTTGGTAAAGACACCACAGTTGAGGGACACAGTGATATGGACAGAGCAACTAGGTTCATTGAACAAATCCAAGAAATCCACCAGGCAGTACAGGAACAGCTGGGAAAGAGCCAAGCCAAATACAAGGCAACGCACGACATGCATCGGATGGAGCATAGTTTCCAAGTTGGTGACCAAGTTTGGCTGTATATCAGTGAGGACAGGATGCAAGGTGAAGGTAAAAAGCTAAAGCCTATCAGGTATGGACCCTTCAAGATACTTGAGAAAATTGGTGAGAATGATTTTCGCCTTGATCTACCAGCTTACATGCACATCTACTCAGTCATGAATACAGATTGCTTGAGATTATTTGAACCTTCACTAATTGAGGATCTGGAAGAGCAGAGTCAATTTCCTTCTATTGATGACCTATTACCTAAATATCTTAATGAATTGCAGGAAGACATAGTTCTGGACAGGAAGGTGAGAACGATGCACAAGGGAGATGTTGAGTACCTCAGAGTTGGGCTCAAGGGTTCAAAGCCGAGCAGTGCAAAGTGGATAGAGATTGGACAAGTGAGACAATTGTACCCTCACTTAGTTGATGCTTGAAAACCAACTTTTGGTGGTCCAAAAGCTTTTTCAGTGGGAAGGCCGTGATCCGAATTGGATCCATGGAAAATTATCAGAGTTCTATGACTGTATCAAATCATGACAGACCTCAAAAAAACTTGTGAACAAAGATCTATCAAGAAGGACCTTTGGATAGTGGCATTTTGTAGCCATCAAGGAATGATGAGGACCTTGGTCAAAGCGCGCTGAACAAGGCCCATGGTGACTGCGCAGGACACAAACTAGTAGTTAGGAAGTCCGGATCGGAAAACGGAGGCCGTTGTGCTAATCGCGAATCGTTGGGCAAAACACCTCGAGAAGGAAAACCTCCTAGTGCTTGGTCGGATGGGAAGCCGGGAAACCATGGGGAAAGCGCTAAAGCAAAAGGCGGGTCCCGCACTCCAAAATTGGTGGAATATCGGAGACACTTTGGGCGGTAAGCGAATTTGGATGGAGAACGAGTGATTCCACACATTGCACGACGCGTTTCTAGTGGATGAGAGAGAAAACTGCCTCTCATCATGGGCTAACAGTCGAGCAAGTGAACTACGCGATAAGAGCGAACACCGTAGGATTTGGGGGCTCTAGATCTAACGGCGGAGATTGCGCCCGATGAGAAACCGGATTTGGAGGGAGAATTAAGCTGCGACATATAAAAGTTTGAAGTCTGATTTGACCGCTGAGTTGGCGGATGAATCATTTCACAACATAACCGAAATACCAAACCGTTTGAGGAAGAGATGGCACAGTTCGTGAGAGGACAAGTGGCCACTTCCCTATGAGACGTTACATAGTGGCAATGACACAGAGGCATGGAACTCCAAGTGAACAACAGCAGGCAATCTGAAGAGGTGGAAGAGGAAGCGAACAATCAAGGACGTCTTGGCTTTAAGCCATGAATAGACAGAGAACAAAAACGAGTAAGCACTGTAAGAAAGAAGGAGACAGTGAGACAGAGATAAAGAACAGAGAATAAGAAAGAAGCAGAAAACAAAGAGTCGAGCTAACCTACAGAGTAAGGTAGCATCGAGCAGATAGAAGGCTTGAGAGATTCGAGCAATCCTTGAGAGGATATCTGTCGGGAACTGAGTACCAAATTGGACTCACCCCATTCAAGAGTAATTGAGGTCGAGACTTAGTAAGGAAGAGTCTGTGCACTCTAGTGGCTTGGGGAATCCAAGAACCACCCTACTAAGCATTATCTGTTTCAGGAGACTCAAATTGAGCTCCTCATTGTAAAAACTCTACTTTAAAGACACAATAAGAAAAGGCCACCACTGAAAGCTAGACCGGAGATATAGCCCAGGAGGATTGGTGAACTCCTTATTAATTCATTGTGTTCTTGTGTTCGCTTACTGTGTTTCTCTTACTATTTTCCATTTTCTAGTGTCTGTGTATTTTGCAATCTAATCGATCTGTTGCCTAAGATAACATAGACACACACCAACACATGACTCTTTAATACCTTCATTCATTAATTATTTAACTGAGATCACTCACGAGTGACTTTCAGATTGGTCGCCATTTCTTAAGTGCATGTAGTATTGCCAACATTTCCTTCTCATAAATAGCTTTGTGTAAATACTTTCCATTGATTGGATGACTTTCGAAAGAAATGGGTCTTTCATCTTGCATTAAAACAGCACCAATTCCATTTCCTAAAGCATCACATTCCATAATAAAGGTTTTTGTGAAGTCCAACATAGCTAAGGCCGGTGCTTCGCACATTGCCTCTTTAAGATGTTCGAAGGCCTTTCTTGCTTCTGGAGTCCATGAAAATGCATCTTTATTCAATAATGTTGTTAGAGGTGTTGTTATTCTCCCATAATTCTTAACAAACTTGTGAAAATACCCTGTCAACCCGAGAAATCCTCGCAGATGCTTTATGGATGTGGGGATTTTCCATTCCATAATGGCTTTAATTTTGCTAGGGTCTACCTTAACACCTCCATGAGATACAATATGACCCAGATATTCCAACTCTTGTACTCCAAAGAAACATTTGGAGATTTTTTCATATAATTGTTTCTCCTCCAATAGTTTGAGCACCCTGTCAACATGTTCAACATGATCCTTCCAATACTTGCTGTAGATTAGTATATCATTAAAAAATACTAACACAAATTTTCTAAGAAAGGGTTTGAAAATGGAATTCATCAAACCTTGAAATGTAGAAGGTGCATTGGTAAGGCCAAAAGGTATGACCAAAAATTCATAATGACCCTCATGAGTTCTAAATGCTGTTTTTGGAATGTCTTCAGTCTTCATTCTGATTTGATGATATCCTGAACAAAGATCCAACTTGGTGAAGTAAATTGATCCATGCAATTAATTCAATAATTCATCAATGACAGGAATGGGAAATTTATCTTTAATAGTTAGCTTGTTGAGCTCCCTATAATCTAGACACATGCACCATGATCCATCCTTCTTGTGCACCAATACTACTGGAGCAAAGAAAGAACTTTGACTAGGTTGAATTATACCAGCCTCTAGCTTTTTTGCAACCATACGTTCAATTTCACTCTTTTGGGCATAGGGATATATGTACGGCCTGATGTTTGGAGGAACACTTTCTGGAATCAAATGAATAGCATGATCATGATCATGAATAGGTGGGAGACCTTTGGGAGTCTCAAATACCTTGGAATGATTGTCCAAGATTTTTTGGAGATCTAGAGAGATAGATGATTTCGATGTGGGAACCTCTAGCGAACATAATTGTGCAATTACACCTTGTTGTTCCTTCTTTAGAAGCTTTGTCATACCATTAGAGCTGATTATCTTTCCCGGTTTCCCTGCCATACCGCTTAATTCAACTTCCTTTCATTTCACAGAAAATTTCATGAAACGTTCTTGAAAATTAAAAGCTATTGTACCCAAGGATTGTAGCCATTGGACTCCTAGTACAACATCAGCACCACCCATTGGAATGGAAAGCATTAGGCTATTCAATACATATTCTCCCATGGATAGCTTGATATTATGGCACTTTCCATAGCAATTTATGGTTCCTCCACTTGCAACCATCACTTGACATTATGGTGCTCGATATAGGACGTAATTCAATTCGTTTGCTATCTTACAATGAACAAAATTATGGGTACTTCCCGAATCAATCAACACTATTACGTTTTTATTCTTGATATGTCCTTCTATCTTGATAGTTTGAGGAGTGGTAATTCCAGCCAATGCATTACAAGATATGGTCGGATTGATTTCTTCCTTATCTAGGGTTTGTTCTTGGACTATATCCTCTTCTTTTGACATTTCTTGTTCCTTTTCTTCCTCCTCTTCACAATCTATGTAGAATAATTTCTTCTCAGCACACTTATGACCTTTAGTGTATTTGCTATCACAACTGTAAGAAAGCCCTTTTGCTCTTTTTTCTTCCAATTTTTGTGGTATTAACCTTGTAGGTTGTGGAAGGCTAGGGGCCACAACTCTTCCATCTTTATAGTTGTGAGTGGTAGGCTTCCTGGTTGCCATAATTTTGCTTTCCATTTTTCTTGCTAACTTGAATGGCTTCTCTAATGAATCAGGTTCCAAAAGGCGAACCTCATGTTGGATATTATCCTTTAAAGTCCCTATGAACACATCAATCCTATGCTCCTCTGGAATATCTTTTACCCTTATGTTCAATTTTTGGAAGTCCTCAATGTGCTCCATCATTGAACCCTTTTGTTTGAGATTTATCAATTGTCTAAAAAAGGTGTTGCTTTTTGTATCCTCATAATGTGCTATCATTTCTTCCGTAAAAATTGCCCAAGTGACAATTTATTTACAAGAGCAAAGCCATTGATACCATACAAACTGATTTGGTTCCAAATATAAAGTTGCAATACCTACCTTTTGTGTGTTTTGCACATTATGGAGATCGAAAAATTGCTCCATCTGTAGTATCCATGTTCTGGGATCCTTGCCATCAAAATTCCTCATATCGATTTTTAGAACATGGTGGGTCTTCAATCGAACATTAGAGTCTATGAAATCGTGATTAACATTTCTTTTGTTCTTATCATGAGTTTCCTTTACTACCCTTTCACCATTAGTGACCATTTCTTGTAGCAACTATTCAAATTTATCTTCAATTCTTCCATCTTATTGTCCATGCCATTCATCTTAGCTTCCATCTTAGCATCCATGCCATTCATCTTAACTTGCATGCCATTCATATTAGCTTCCACGCCATTCATCTTGGCTTCATTTACCTTTAGTGAGAGTGAAATTTGTTGTACTTAGTCTTGTAATTTTGATATATCATGTTGCATTTCTTCCTCTTCTTCATGAGTCATGCTAGAGCTTCCAGGTTGCTTACTAGGTGTTTCCATTTTATTTCTTCAGGGCATTGATTAATGCTAATAATTCTTCACTATTCCCTTTGAATTCCTTCAAACTAATTTTTCAAACCACTCTTATGCAAAATTTAAAAAGACTACACACTTTTTTTTCACTTTGTATGAGAACGATATTGAATCTGTTGTATCTCTGTAATTGCAGATCTTGAATATTTAAAATCTCGTCCTGTGGTAGCCCTTTGAGTCCTCTTTCTAACCCCGCAAGTCTGATCAAGTTTGGATTCTCCAAGGAAGAGTTATGCCAAATCTCCCACGGTGACCTGATTATAGACTAGTTCAGTAGAGCGAACTTGTATGACATGCCACGTGTCACTGTTTTGACCTTAGTAACTGAAACTAATACAGATGAAATTACAAGCCATCCTCTTTCTGAAATTTCTTACGAAATTTCAATCTGATGCTCAAAAAAAAATTTATTGCGATTTTCCCCCAGTCACCTGTTTTGAATGTAATTCGGGAGTCTGCAAAAACCCTAAATTCCTCAGATCATATCTCCACAAATATAGTGATAAAAGCTTTGAAATTCGGACCCGAAGTTCAAAACGATTTCAGCTCAAATGGGTTTTTTTTGTAGCTTCTGAAACGTTGCTGAAAAAAATTTTATAGCGAAAAGGCCACGATGACCTGTTTGGAGTAGTGAAATCCTAGAATCCAAAGCTCTGATACCAAATGTTATGAAACCAGCTCACAAAAAGATAGAATAGATAGATGAATGCCTTAGAAATAAACCTCTTCGAGGAGGAAACCTCCTTTACATTACATAAATGAACAATTTTTAGATGATTCAAATGACAAAACCTCCTTTCTATATATAGGAGTTTAAGGGGTCACAATATAACCAAGCTGACCTAACAATAATAATATAAAGGCACAAAAATAAAAACAGAGGGATTCTATGGGGCACAATAATAATAATATGGGGACAATAGGGGCACAATGATAATAATAAGGGATAAAACAACAATAGTAATGGGGGAATCACTAATATTATAGGGACCTAACACAAACATACTGCAGAGAAAGCAGTCGGTGAGTGAGCAACATGATTCCTATAGAGTGGATCAGAACAATACCTATGAGTTCTATCATATGGATGATTGTATGCCTGGAAGGTCCTAAGAGTCAACATGTGGTTACAAAAACCTATATGCTACTATAATTGGATTTCTTATAGCCGCAGGAATTAAAGTGGTGTGAGCGAGTCCTCCATTAGGTGAAAGAAGAGTTGACAATGTGTAAGACCCAGGCCCAAAGGGAGTTTGGGTATGACAATTTGATTGTGTCCTTTATCCTAGGGAGAGTGCCCATGATGAGGCCTTGTATGAGTCTAGGTATAGCTGGTCCTAGGGATCCTAGACAAGAGCGATTGGCATCCCTATTACCTTGTAATGGAGGGGGACAAATTAGAAACTTTTTTGAGGATGAATTCTTTGAGTGGCTAAGTGGTTAGATCTTGTTGATTGATGCTTATCCGTATTCCGACATGAAATACTCAGGGGATCCACAACTGATATTTCCACCCGACACTCAGTGGGGGCCACTAGGTAAGAGGATCAATCAAAGTGCAAAAAGTATTTTTTGTCTTTTTAATTTTATTGCAATTTCTTTTTATGGGTGAAACCGTTTTGACATGAAGCATTTTCTTGACACAGATGTGGCACCAATACCTTCTGCAGGTATGCCTCGCCATGCTAGGTGAGGTGATCAACTACCAGGGGATGGAGGAGTAGCAGAGGGTGTGACAACTGCCAAATAAGGAGATGACACACAGAGTCTGCGCGAGGTTGCTAGGAACCTCGAAGGTTTGAGCATGGGTGTGCCGCCTCTTCCCATGAGAGAGATACCAGTCCATATGAAATGACACACAATGGGTGTGCTAGAGTTTTGGTGCCTCTAAGGAGGTTAGCTAGAGAATTTGTTTGTTACCATGAGAAACAGGCTCAGCAGGAGTAGGGTATGGCCAGCGAGTGTCATAGTGAGGCTTAGTAGAGCCATTTTTGTACTTAAAACACCCAAGTTTTGGGAATTTTTTATGTAAAAAGATTGGACACGATATATATATATATATATATATATATATATATATATATATATGTATGTATGTATATATATTTTTTTTTTGGGTGAGTAACGGTGTATGTGTTTGCTTTGATTTTTTGTAATTTTTTAACTATGAAAATTTTACATTCATACATGTAACTATACAGAATGGAATAGATTCCAATCCAATACATAATTTTCCAATGAATTAGCTAATGCATTAGATTCTCTAGGAATGTGTTCATAAGTAATAAATTCAAATTTACGTTCCAAAAGTTGCACCCTTAAAAGGTAATGTAACAAGATTGGATTGCGAATATAATAATGATTAGTCAATTACATAACGACTAGCTGAGAGTCTAACCTAACCACCATATTGGAGATATCCCGAGATGAGGCTTCATTAAGGATTTCAATCACGGACATTTGCTTAGCAATATTGTTGGTGGTGAAACTAAGAAAAACTCCCATGGAACTAAGAAGTTCTAAATCAGGTGTGTAAAAGACCCAAGAGACTGATGCAATGTGTCGTGTGTGATGATTGACACCATCTGCATATCTGATGTATGGTAAGGGTGATGAAGACATATGTGCAAGGAGAGACATGTATGAGACAAATACCCATTTAAAAGCCAAAAAATCTAGGCACACCAAAAGAAGAAAAACTTATATACATAAAATTACAAAGAAGGTGCCTAGTAGAGCACTAGGAAAAATAGGTTTTTCAGATAGAGCCCTTTGCAGGGCTCAGCGAGTGGAATTCCATCGTAGTCCTAAAGTTTATAGGCACCTTTTGAAAGGACCTTAGTGACGACATATGGACTGACCCATAAAGGTTGAAGGGTTCCTTCCCCCAAGAGATCATGATTTTGATCGTAAAGTAAAACGAGGTCGCCCTATTGGTAATATTAAGGCTTAAGATGTTTATCATATTGGGATTTGACTCGACGCTTATGGGCTTCAAGAGTTAGTGTGTCATCTCGATGAGTCTCATTCAGCTTATTGAGTGATAGTAAGTGCTATTCATTAGTAGTAGTGTCGGGTAGGAGTTCAACAACTAATGTTAGGGAGGGAATCTGGCACTTGATAAGAAGAACTACTTCCAGGCCGTAGAAAAGTTGAAATGGTGTAAAACCTGTAGCAGTTTTGACTGACATTTGGTATGCCCAAAGAGAAGGATATAACATGTGATGCCAGCAGGTTTTATGATTTCCTACTAACTGGTGGATCATGGTTTTGAGGATGCCATTGACGGCTTCCACTTGTCCATTGGCTTGTGGGTAGTTGGAGGAAGAATGTTCTTGCTAAAAACCGAGCAACGATGTTAAGCCATGCATCATATGGTTCTGAAAGTGGGAGCCATGGTATGTAACGATTGTGCGGGGTACACTGAAATGACAAATTCCCTGATTGAACAAGAATAAAGGAACGATTTCTTTGTCAGCCCAAAAAGTGGGAATGACTTCTGCCCATTTTGTGAAGTAGTCCACAATGACATAATGAAGTTGTGTCCATCAAAGGAAGTGGGGTTACAGGTGATAATGTCAATGCCCCATTTAGCAAAGGGGCTGGCAGAGATAACCGAGTGAAGAGGGGTAGGGGGTGCACATATTTTCTTGGTATAAATTTGGAAAGGATGACATTGTTGGACTACAGTAATACAGTCTTTAAACAAGGTTGGCCAGTAGTATCCTATGTGAAAAATTTTATGGGAAGTAGCCATGCCAGAAAGATGATCGCCATGTGCCCCAACGTGGCAGACATTTAGAACGTGTTCCACCTCGGAAAGAGTGAGGCAACGTCGAAGAACTGAGTCATCTCCACAACAATATCGAGTATCATTTAGCACTAAGTAGTACTTGGCTTGGTGGCGGATGTGACAACAATCGTCTAATGATAGATCTGGGAGAAAACGTTGTGTTTGGAGGTAGACAAGAATGTCTGCATACCAAGGATCAATAGAGTCAACCAGATAGATAGATTCACCAGGCATAGGATCATGGGCTACCTCATCTGGGTCAACTCTAGGAAGGTTTGACTATAATGCGGCGAAGACTAGGGATTTCTTAGCCTTAGCAGTCACGAAAACCAGATCAAATTTTTGGAGGGTCTTTCTTCCAATGACTCGGTGAGACTGAATGTGTCTCATGGGATTCTCCAGGGTAATTATAATAGTTTGTTGCAGCAGGATATAGTGTCAGAAGTGATTGACAACAAAGACAACTGCCAAGGATAGTTTCTCCACATGTGAATATCGGAGTTCAGGCCCAACAACGCCTTTCAAGAGATAATAAACCACATGCTCACTATGACCATTTTGATTTTGGACCAACATCATGCCAATGAAGGATGGCCAGTTTGTCAGGTATAAGAGGAAGTTGTGTGAATAGTCAAGAGGAATGAGTAGTGGGGTAGATATGAGTGCCTATTTCAAGGCATCAAATGATCATTGAGCTTGATCATCCCACAAGTATGACACTCCTTTCTTGAGAAGGCACATAAATCCTTTCATTAATTCGACGTAATTCATGATGAAGCAATGTAAGAAGTTTGCCTTCCCTTGCAAACTTTGGAGTTGTAAGATGGATTGTGGTGTGGGAAATTGAGTAATCACCTTTACCTTATCGTGATAAACCATTATCTCGTGTTTGGAGACAATTAAACCAAGCAAGCATCCAGACTTGGCAAAGAATATGCACTTACGTGGATTTAGACAAATGTTATAGAACCTACACCTAAGAAAGATTGCTTGAAGATGAGCTAGATGTTGGGCTCGTTTCTTGGAATGAGCCGGAAGATCATCCAAGTAAGCTTGAACAATGTGTCTGATATCGTGAAATGCATAGTCCATAGCCCTATGAAAGGTTACACCTACATTCTTTAGACCAAATGAGAGCTTCCAATACGTAAATATGCCCCAAGGATAGATGAAGGCGGTTTTGTGCTGGTCCGCAGGTTTTATAGCAATTTGGTTATAGCTAGAGAAGCCATCCATGAAGGAGAAGGACTCATAACTGGCGCAATTGTCAAGTATTTGTTTAATGAACGGAGTCAGATAATTGTATTTTGGACATACGATGTTCAAATTGTGGTATTCGACACAGATGCATATGATACCTTGTTTTTTCATCTAACAAAACTAGATTGGAAACCCATTCTGTCAAGGGAATGGGATAGATAAAACTAGTACATAATAGTTTTTCAATTTTAGTATTGATGGCTATAGTTTTGTAGAGGTGGAATGGTTGAAGTCTTTGTCAAATAGGCCTGGTATTATCATAGACCTTGATCTCATGCTCGACAATAGAAGGATCTATGCCAGGAATTTCCTGACAAGACCAAGTGAAAACATCAAGGAATTCCTTGAAAAGGCAAGTGAAGCTTGCAATTTCCTCAGCAATGCAGTCATCTCCAATATAAATGTTTTCCACGATGCCTATTTTGACCGAGATATCGATGAACATTGTTTTTGAAATATTTCCTAAGTTCCCTTCTGAATCCATTGTTTGGACAATCGTATAAGTCGAGGGAACAATCTCAGGTGGGTTAGAAGGTAGGATTTGTATAGGTGTCGTGTCCAAATCAGATATCGAAGTGTAGTGATGAGAAGTTTCACAGGGTCGCTCTTCTAAAGACAAGATCTCTCAAATAAATTTAGCCATAGGTAGGACTTCATTGAGGATATCATTAGAAGGAGTTGTGATGGGAGAGGAAGTGGTACCAATGGTTGTAACCAAAGCAGCAGAAGAATCAAATGCAGATTGAATGACTTGATAATCCAATTTGGCTGGTGAAAGCGACATTTTTTCTCCATAAGAGTCAATGTCTGAAGGGGTCAGGAGGATCCAGGGATCGGTCGGGTCATGAGGAATGATAGAGAAGATAGAAACCGTTTTTGGAGCCTCAAGTAGCGGGAGAGGAAAGAAACCCAATAGGGAGGAACCCTTCAAAAGATCGATACTAATATTGACATAAAAGTCAGGTATGCCACCAACTAAGGGCATCATGTCGCTAGGCAATGAGGAGTAATCTAGGGTACAAAAGGACAATTGGTCCACTGTGACTATTTTCCCATCCAATGAAAAGAGGATGAGTTAGAAGACCAAAGAAACAATGGAAGTCATGGCATAAGTCCAACTGTGGCCCAAAATGAGATTATAGTTGAGATGATGATCTACAACTTCAATATCCACCATTACGGTGTTCTCACTCAGAGTGATGGAGTAGCTGGAAAGGTATCCTTTCAGGATGAAAGTGTGGCCACTGAACGCTTTAAGGGAATTTGATGGTAGAGTGAGGGTGGGAGAACCGAAATAGAGCTAACATGAGTTGGACATGACACAGGTTGAAGTGACTTCGTTAATGAATGTTCAATGGATAGCTCTACCTTCCGATATAACCTGCACTTGAAATGAAAGTTGATGGGAAAGGCAAGGCTTAATTTTCTCCATGTCAAAAATTGTTAGCATGGAATCCTGGGGATCAACTCCACTAATGGCCAAAAGCAAAGCTTTTTGTTGTGGTGGACAGGTTTGCAATGCTTCGAGAGAAAACATGGCTAATGGTGCTTGCGCCAAATATTCTACAATACTATAGTTCTAGGCAGCACATCTAGAGGTATTGTGTATCGTGTGATGAAGTGCCCCCTTAGGGGGTAGATCACAAGGTCAGCGATAAGGTCTTTTGATATGAAGATCGTTAGGTGGCAGTGGATTTGAACTCAAGGCAGTGTCCTAAGCATTAGCGACTAGAGTTCCATAATTTTTGGCTCATGTTTGAAGATCAACCATTTCAAAGGTGTAAACATTTGATGATCCTTCACTAGAGCAACGAGGATGAGAACCGTCATTTCCCCCTTGCGGGTGTTGCAGTGGGTTTGAAATAAGATGTTGTTGCAGAGCAGGGAAATGATTGTTTAGGACTACTGGGATTCGACTAGTGTCCTTTTGAGCAAGAATATGTGTGCATTCTTGAAGATGAGGAAATGTATGAGTCATGTGGTCCTCCACATAGATTTTGAAGAGAACGTGAAAGTTTTTTTTTCCCACTGTCATATTTGTCAACATCTTTCGGCTTGGGGTTGTTCTACGTAGCAAGATGCTCTTCAGAAGGATATGTTTTTTTCTTATTCTTCTTGTTCTTTCCACTAGGTTTTTGTGTAGACTACATAGAGTTTATCATAGTGGTTGGAAGAACATCCAATTGGGTATAAGGAGTGGTGTCAACAGATAATTGGGGAACATTCTCGCTTAGATATTTTATAGCAGCCTTAGAGGTAGCGTTGACGAGGCCATCAGCGTGCACACCGGGTTACTGTGTAGCGGGAGCATTGGAAGTTCGAGGGGCATGGGGGATTACATCGCATACTATGCCATACTGTGAGTAAATAAAATCTAAATGTTGTGCACAACGAATGGATTAGGCTTTCATGACCACACCCCCTAAGGAAACATCCTTGGCAATTTGAGGAAGAAGTGATTTGCAGAACCAATCTGCTAATAAGAAATCTAGAATGTGGGCTTTGACAAGCCTTCACCTACGTCTCCATTCATGGATATAATCAGAGATGCAGGTAGAGGTGTCTTGTCATAAGGTATTAAGGAGTTCCATTCTAGTTTCATAGCGAATAGGAAGATAAAAGTGCTTTAAAAATTCCATTGCCAGGGCACCAAAGGTATTGAATGACGTGTGTGGTAACTCAATGTACCACTTGGAAACATTTCCAATAAGGGTGCGGGGGAAGAGTTTGAGCCGGATATTGTCATCAACCATGGATTTCGATACACACCATAAATGGTAGGTGGTGACATGTGTAGCTGAATCATCCCCTTGTTTCCCTTCAAATTTCAGAATGTCGGCAGGTATCTTGTGTGGGATTGGGGGCCAATGCAAGTTATGATTGATGGGGTCATTAGTCAATTTATATAGATTGAGGATATCAAGTGTTTCCAAAAAAGGAAAACAGTTAGGTGCCCCCAATTCTGACCAAGGTGATGAAGAATGACTTAAAGGACATGGGGATCCTCCCATAAAGTTGTTCCCAATAGGATACATAGGATTCATCGGATAATAACCTCCCTATGGTGGTGGAGCAGTCATATAAGGTGGAAGTCCATACGGGATGCTAGGCTTGGGAGAAAAAGGCTGGTTTCCCCCAAGATAAAAAGTTCCCCCTTGACTCAATTAAGGTTGAGGGGAGGGTGTCCAAATGGACAAAGCAGGACTGGGTTGAGGAATCCCACTAGCCATATAGTTGGCTATAGGCACATGAATGACACTAGAATAATGTCCACTTTGAGGAAGTAAATCGATCAGTGATGAACCAGGTTGTCCTATAGGCAAAGGGGGAATAGTAATGCCCTTGGCCGGTATATACATGTTGGGAACATTGCTCCTAGGAATTTGAGCCTAGGGGTTTAAACATAGCAATTAGTTCCAACCAAAAGGGTTACTGAAGGTAGTCCTGTTAACAACATTACTAGGTGTGATATCCAGAGGCTTAGGAGTTGACACAAAGGGGAAGAAATTGGGATATACTGGATTCCACTCATAGCAGGTGTAACTAGGTTGTTGAGACTAGGCAAAGTCTCGATAGAAGGGTAACCAGTCAACTATGTATTATTGACCATAGGTAGGGGAAGTGATGGTGGAGAAAAATTCTCCATAAAGGACCATGACTCATTATTTGTTGAGGGATATTGGATGTGGGTACTGAAGAAGGCATGACAAGTACAGGTGCTAACTGAATCAACACTGGTCCAAGAGGATTGGTGAGGCGAGTATTGTAAGGAGGTACAACTCATTCATTAAAGAAGTCCTCAAGCAATATGGTTTCTTGGGAAGTGTTATGCGATTGAGTGTTAGACACTGGGGATTGGTTTCTTGAAGAGGGAGAATTTGGATCACCAAGGCTTGATAGATCCTCCAGGGTTAGTGGATGAAGACCTTGCTATCTCCTAGATTGATGATGAGGGTGATATGTAGCCACGGTGATAGATATATTTCATCAAAATTTTTATAGTGATATTTATTATAGTCTTAGTGATAACAAACAAACACCTAAAAATAAAAAATACTCTAAAATTCAATTAGGAAGAAGCAAGGGGATATAACTTTGTCTGATAACCACCATTTTTTGGATATCAAACCTAGTATCATAGTGGCTAAAAGAGAGAGTCGACCAAATGTACAGTTAGAATTACTCCTAAGCTTTTCCTGAACCTTAGATTAAGGGGCCAGGTACTCTTGTGAAGATGAGCACCCTCCCAAAAACCGAAGATGGAGTAGGTTCGTCTATTAGGTACTAGGGTATCCCACCCCAATCAACTTGTGTTCATCCCTAAAAAGGTTTGGCCACTAAGGTTACCTCAAATCATAGACACCACAATAGGGGACATGGTCATAGAAAGTACACTATGTGGGCAGGATACCTGAGTCCTTGACTCAACTCCGATATCCCCGAGGGGATCCCTAGTACACAGAATACCGAATGGAAATGCAATTAAAGGCGGGCCACCTTTTTTCACACTCCAATGTTGTCTTGCATTTAACTCCTTTGTAAGGGGAACGATCCCGTATGATATGAGTGCAACAAGATTTTACTCTCTTTAATGACAATAGTCTTAGTTTTGTGATCTTGGGCAGTTTACTCACTGCTGCCTATCCCAAGATCCTAACTAAGACTAATCTATGTGTATTCTCAAAAAAGAGTTGTTGATTACTTTTATTAAGTGTTGATTTTATGTAAACTTGTATTAAAGTATTTGGAGGGGTGTTGACATATGGAGTTCAATGTGACTCTGACACAAACCATGCAAGAAAAATGCTTTCATATTTTCATTCGATGAAAAAGAGCTCTTACAAGGAGAGGTTATCTATACATCATTTCAGTACCATGCATCTAAATGCAGTAAACACATGAACAAAGTGCAGAAATTCTATTCTCTCTAAAAGCTAACCCAATATATACAAAATCAAACCATCTAAAATAGAAAGTTTAAACAATTTTTTCATTTTTTTTCCGGAAAAACAAATGCACTTAAGCTATTTTTCTAAAAAGGAAAATGATCAAAGAAGTAGACAACCACACATAGTGCACAACTATAGATCTCCAAAACAGACTACAAGCAAATTCTCAACCCAGGAATCCATAGAGCAGGGTGGATGTCAAGATAATGGAAGACTAACGCTTGTCAGAAGAGGAAGCAAGGCATTAATAACAATAGTAACGCTCTGTCCAAGAGCCTAGGGGGCGTTATAACTCACTGGATTGTACAACTAGTGTGAGTTATAGAGAAAGAGGCTGTAAAAATTGTCAGTCAAGGTTTGATCAAAGACTATGCACAATAGAGGGGGTTGCGAAGCATCCTGAGTGGTCAGAATGGGAACTAAGAAGAACAGGAAGGCTTAGAAAGAAAGATAGATTTGGGAACTGAAAGATCAAAACCAAGAACTAAGTATTAGTCCCCAGTGGAGTCACAATTTCTACTATAGGAATTAATGCACAGGTGGTTGTGGATGAAATACCCTCTCAGGTCTTCCTAGGACCCAAGGCAAACTGTTTAAGATTGGCTGCAACTGTCACAAAGAAAAACACATATATTCTTATTAATCTATGATTGACAAACCAAAGGAGAAAGATTACCTTAGCCTTTGGTGTAGTCCTGCTAGAGAACTTAGTGTGGCAAAGTAGAAGACCTCTCTACCAACTCCTAGATCAGAACCTGCACATAAACAATAAAAAGTGTAATCTCCACAGCGTATAAACTTTGATAGTCAAAACATCAATATATAAGAGAATATAAGCTAGCATGCATCTAAGATACTTATAAATCACAGAATCGAACCAACATGTAAAGGAATACAATATTGACATCGTCAAGTAGCAAACACATAAAGAAATCTATATTATTATATAGAAGAAGAATGATTACAACCATCTTGGCTATATCAAGCCTCCTCTAGTCCTTCAGCTCCACTCTCTCTCTCTCTCTCAACTTCTTGGCAACATAACAATATTTAAGCTCTTGCAAACTTTCGACAACCATTCAACCTCTATTACAATGACTGAGCCTCCAATTTATAGATGGAGAGACGCTCATCCTTGCCAATTCTTTCATGAGTTCCAATGAGGCAAAATCTTTAGTGTTTCCTCACTTTATTTCTCTTTCGCTTCCCATGAGACTCTGTTAGGAATAACAATGTCCTTAGTTAGGCATGAGGCAAATGTTTCATGCTTTTCGAGCTAAAATTTGAGTGAAAAGTAGAGTGTGAGTCAATCAACTCATGCTTTGACCTTCAGAATCTCATAAATATCTAGTAACATAGCCCTTTAGGCAAAAGACAGAGTTAACCTAGGGATTAACACTTTTGGCCAAGAGCTGGAAAGCATTATAACTCTCCCTGTTTGTTTTTGGGGTGTGTAACCCTGGAAAATAGGCTTATAACTTAGGTATTTTTTCCAACCAATGTGTCTTTCTCCTCTGAGATGATGAGGAGGTCATTTTGCTGTATAAAAATTGTGCATAGGCACTAATTTATTTCATGAGGTGGAAGAGGGATCCCGACTTATTGAGAGTAGAAGAGGTTGTCCCTTAAGAGAAGGATTTTTTTTATACCTCTGACATACTTGTTAAGATTTTCCCCCTCTCCTTACTCTACTTGACTGAGTTGACAAGGGTTAACCAAATATAGAAAACCGATTAGAGTAGGCGGTACTAGTTAAGAGTGAAAGCATTGTGATTTCACCATGACTCTCTTTGAAAGGAATGTATTTTCCATCAGGGTATCATCGACTAGAAGAAATGCAAGATTCACATAAAGAGAGGGAATAGACAGATAACCAAGTGTTGATAGTTGTACAAGTTCCTCTTGGATTTCACCCTGCTTGTCTAAGAAGCCAAACATGGTTTCATGCGGAAACTAACCTACGGGTGCAAAGAAAACAAGCAAAGGAAAGAAGAAAGATAAAGCAAAACAAAGTAAGAAAATCAAGAAACAAGTAAGAAAATAAAACACTACTCCTACTCCTAACCTAAGCAAAGCATAGGCCAACTCATGTGAAGTGATATTTCCAATGCATCCATCAACGCATTGGTTGGACCATGTAGGTGAGAGCATGATTGACAAGAATGATAAGCAAGCAAACCAACCAATAAGAGAGATAAATAAATGAAAACCAATACATTCAAAGCTTGAATGCATCCATAGAAAAGTAAAGACGGAAAGCACATGAAAGGCAATTTGCAGACGCACCATGGTGTCTTGTTACAATGTGTGTGAAATACAAGCATGTACACACCTTCGAAATTGAAAAGCGATCAAACATAAAGAAAGAAGAAGAATTCAGTTTTGAAATAGTTCTTGCTACATATGACTCCTCTAATGCATAAGTAATATGATCACATGATTCTGGCGGAGGATGCGAAAACTAGGAAAAATATTGATTCTCATTGTAAACAATAAAGTGATGAGGACCCTGGATAGATTCAACATATTTCTCATCAAAAGTGGAACTAACCTCAAGGCTACAAGAACATAAAATAAACGTAAGCTCGGGTTGAAGTGCCCTGACAAATTGAGGAGTTTCCACTTCATCAAAAGATGGATCATCAAATATTGGTGGCTTAGAAATATCAACAACATGAAAATCAAAATCTTGATCAGATGAATGAATGAAAAGATCACGATATCCATGATAAAAAAATTCAAGATGATGAACAATGACATCCTCATCATCTGATGAACCATTAAGAGGGGATGATGCAAAATGAGAAATTTCACCCTTTGTGTTTCCGGAAGGGTAAGATGATAGATTGGGTGGATCCAGGAAGATAGATTTTTTGTCTCTGCAATCAAATGAAAGATTGGAATCCCACGTGTTCCGTGAATGATAGGAACTAAAAAAAATCTGGAAATGAATTTTCATAAGATGGAACAGAAATGGCAGAAGCGTTGAAGATGTCAAGATAAAGAAGACGAGGTGCGGAGAGAAGGAGGTCATCCTTCATCACATATTCTTGTTTAGACTCCCACACATACTCATAAAAATAATATCACAGGTTTGCTGTTCACATGTGATCCTCGTGAACATCTCATGTGATATCCAAGACGGATGAACAAAACACACCAAAATCCATAGGATCAAAGGAACAAAGGGACAAAGGTTGAGGAGATAAGACCACGTGACAACCATCGGGCTTACAGTCCAAATCTGCACATAAATCCTGAGCAAGTGGGGTAGGAGGAGATGGTGACAGATCAACAGGTGGATTCTCAACTTCTCCCACCTCAACCTGTGGAGCTAGAGCTAACTAATGAGAAGGGGACAGAGGGTTACCTAGGACATCAACCATGTCCATCTCAGATTTAGAAGCTCTAAAATTGAGGTATGTTGGGAGAGGTTCGAAAGATTCTAATTGATGTGGATTCTCATAAATGCGAACAAGATACTGAAATCTTTCCTACAAAAATTTCCAGTAAACTTCATCTTTAGGAAATTCATAACAGTAATAAAGAAAATGATCGTGAAAATTCTCAAGAGACTCATCAGGTGATTTTCGCAATTTTTTTCTTTTTATTAAGTGCTTTATCGTCATAAGGAACAAAAGCACAACATAATTATCTAAACACGTGATCAAAAGAGAGTATAGAAGTTGCGGGAAATGTCTAACACCATTGCTTTGCATGCCCTTAGAATGTGAAAGCAAACAACCCATAGGAAATGCCATTCAAGGGGCCATCATGCCTATCACAAAAGCCAATGAAGGCAACTGTGTGCCTGAACAGGGGTGTTCCATTATCGCCATTGAACTCATATTTGGACAAGTCATCTATAATTCTCATCGACACTTCAAAATCAACAGTGTGAGAGAAACATGTCGGGGCAATGATTTCAAGAGAAGTAATGAATTATGTGTAGAAATTCAAAACTGAATTCAAGGGCTCAGCTCGTCATTCAGCCCTCCTTCTAGCGCCATAAATGTTGACAGTGTTGGACCTGCCAACATGATGAGACTCATCATTGGGTAATTATATGGGCCTTAATTCACCTCCTAGCTTAGTCAAACCAACTTTTCTCACAACTTATTACATGTTTTGATTATATTTTGTTTAATGAGATGAGTTAAAGTGAGATATTATGCCTAGTGGACTAATATGCATTGAATGCAGGTTTGGAAGAGAAAATCAAGGAATTTTGGCAAAGAATAAGGTTTGAAACTCGAAAGGGACAAGGGAGAGAGATTGTAGGAGGTAAATCCTCCTCATTTACTCCTTCCCCATTCGAATATTCCTTCATTAATCCCACCAACTCGGAGTGCAAGCAGCCAAGCCATGAAGATTAGAAGGCAGCCAAGCAAGTGATAGACAAGGAGTAGTTCATCTCGAGTTTGGGAGATGAGCCTCCCTAAATTTAAGGAAGTCGTTGGAGACTTTAGTTGTATAAGTAGAGAGGCCTAAAGCCTCATTAGGATTCAAATTTTTGTTGTAAAACTCTAGCTATTTTCGAGCTCCACACTTGTGGAAGACTTTTTGATGTAGTTTTCTGTTTTGGCAATAAGAATGATTTTTTTCTTGATTCAGTACTGAGTTAACTCAGAGGGCTAAAGCTCTTGGGTTAGGGCCCAAACCTAGCAGCAAAGGCTCCTCTTCTTGTATCTTTATGCTTAGCTTAGTTTCATAGGTTCATGGTTAAATTGTTGTCAGAAGTATTACATTGCAAGTAGTGTAGATTTGATTAATTGTTTATTAGTTTGCTTCCATTTGTTCCTTACTTCAGTAGTAGGCTAGAAGGGATAAAAGAGGCTCCAAAAATCTATCAGTAGGTGTTTTGGCCTCACTTCTTCCTTCTGGTATCATGATTTGAGGAAAAGACCCTTATGCAGCCCAAAAAGACAGATTTCCATTTCCTTCATGATATTTAGAATTTGTTGTACTTAAGATAGCATTTGATCAGTTTTGCAAAGTAGGATTTCATTTCCATCTCTTCTATCTTCATTCTTGCAGTAGATCTCATCCATGACTCCATGTTATTCAACAATTTCTTCATGCATAAGGTAAACAGTTAGTTCATTGAATTCTATTTTTCTAGCTCATGAGAGTTCTTCTTATTTACATGACTTTTTGGAAATTACACATGTTTGATGCAGAGCAGGCACTTCAGAAGTAGACAAAGATCTCATAGCAAGCAACCACCTTCCAACTTCATTCACCCATAGGCATTCCTCGTTTTCATCAAAACCTTCACCAATTTCATCATTTTACATAGAAATTTCCTCAAGCATTTTGAGCGAATCCAACCATCTCCTAAACTTGGTTTTGGGTTCTGAGTGATCCTAGGCCTCTTCTCACTCCATTCCACCCATCAAACACCTTCCCTAAGCTTTCCATCACCTCCAACACCCATCGTTTTTCTCACGACTGCATCATGTAGAAATACAAGGAATCTTGTAAGTATCTAGCACATCCTATAAGTTTTCCTGTAGTGGCGTGTTTTGAGGCCAAATTGAGGGAAAACCTCTAGGAAGCCTCCAAAGGTCACCCAAGGGTCCCCCAAACCTTCCAGCCATCCATCAACACCCCTAAACCACCTGCCACATCACCAAGAGAGATTAGTTTACACAGTTGACTTTTCAGGAAAGGCATAAAAAGACAAAACAGATTTCTTACAGTCCTTTACATGCATAGTAGTTGTGTTTGATGTTCTTAGCTTCTATGCTTAGGATAGTAGCATTTTGTTCATCTTAATTTAGCATCATTGCAAAGCATAGCTCTTAGCAGTTAATTAGGAATTGATATGCCCTAGCATTGAATTTCAGTCTCTCACACTATTGCAGTAGATCAACTCTCTCTTAGAGTAGATTTCTCTTTCTTTCATCAAGGAACCAAGCTTCTTCTAAATCCATAGAAGTCTGGCTTGCAAACCCTAGTTGTCTCTCGCCAATTGAACAGTGACAAAAGGTAGAACCATCACTTTTACTTGTGTATACAACACTGTCACCTCCAAGTTTGTACGAACCCTGGGTTAATAAAGTAAAGTTGGTAGCTCCAAGAGTTGCAACATTCTTGCTACAATACTAGTGCTCATCACTTTTTGGTGCCATTTCCGAGGAGGTGTCTGAGTAATATGTGATTACTGCTTTCTTTCTTCTACTTCTTGTTTCTACTGTTCTACCATTAGTTTCATTTCTGCAAAAGTAATTTAGTTTTCTTTTCATTTTGCATTATTTGATTTCCTTTCCATTCTGCAAGTTAGATTTCAAGCAAGTAGCTAATATTTTCATTCAGTCAGTAGTTCTCATTTAGTCTGCAATTTTAATTTTGCAAGTTAGATTTCAATTCAACAATTAGTTTTTCATTCAGTTAGTAGTTTTCATTCAATCTGCAAATTTAGTTCTGCAAAGCACTTTCAAAATTTGAAAAAAATTCACAAAACCAAACCAAAAATATTTCCTTTCATGCCTCGTAGGAATAGGGATAACTTAGGGAAATTTTTGACAAATACCCCCACTGCATCCAACAACCAACCTTCCCTCTTCTTTGGTGGCTGTGAATTGGAGGAACCCTTAGGTGAAAAACCAGACATATTTGAAGAACCTACAGGGGAAGAAGAAGAACCTATTCCTAGCGAGCCAATGGCTGAAAACAAAAATGACAGAGGGAATAGAGAGAGTTGAGGGTGCCTTCCCCATTAGGGAAACCAATGGGGACACTAAGATGAAAAATATAATCCCCTCTGCCCTTCCTCATTTCCATGGCTTGACCACAGAATACTCTGACACTTTCCTATTTGAGTTTGTTGTTCTATGCCGAACCTATGATTATACAGATGATGAGCAGAAGTTGAAACTATTTCCATCTACCCTCAAGGATGTAGCTCTACACTAGTTCATGGGTTTACATGGGGATAACATCACAACTTGGGCTCAAATGCATCAAGCCTTCAACAATAAGTATCGAGACTACTGTAGGTCTAAGGATACTAAAGAAGAAATTTTTAGGATGATCTTAGGTAATGATGAATCCATAGATGATTATGAAGAAAGGTTCCAACTTAGTTACAAAAGGGTCAGGTGCACACTTGACCCTGAGTCACTGAAGCTGGTCCTACTTAGAGGAGTAAGGGAAGACCTTTTGGATACCCTACACTTGTTAGCAGGAGGAGATATATACCAGTTACCCTATGAGGATATCAAGACTATCTTCAAAAACCATTCTAGGGCAGCTAGGAAAAACGGTAGGGGAAGTCAAACTATGGTCAGTACATCCTCTTCCAATTCATCCATCAAGGGTGAAATTGGAAACATGCTGGAAGATTTCAAGAGTGAGATGTTGCAAACCCTTTCCTTACAGATGGACACAATGAACATTAGGAGAAATCAGGAGGAAGCAGAGAGAGCCTTGGCCATTTTTTGTCCTAGATGAACTAGGAGGCACCCTAGGAATGAATGTCCATTGAATTCTATTGAAATTTGCTCAGTCTATGAAGAAAACCACTCCATAGACAAGTGCCCTTCTTTTCCTGGACTTAAAACTGTATATCAAGGAGCTAGAGAGGTCACTAAGCAGCTCTGTTACATAAAGCAAAGGAGACCTCATGGACCTAGACCATACCAGCAGGGCATGCAAGGGTCATCCCATGCATATTATAACCCCAACCAGACCACATCCATACCTTCCTGGGGACCCCTGCTCATCCTTCCTAGTCTACACCTCCTCCTTGGTCCTTCACATCTCAGTATCATTCCCAGCCAGCCAGCCAGTCATTTCAATCATATGCTCCGCCACAACCTTAGTGGAATGCACCGCCCCAGGCGTGGAGGCCCTAGTATAATAATGTTCCAACTTTATTTCCTTCACCACCTGCCCAACCACAGTTGTTACACTTTTTTGCACCGAAACAACCCTAGAGACCTACCTAGCCAAATGCAAACCCGAACAACCGACAGACACAACAAGTATACAGTGGAGAGACATCATATCCAACTTATGCTATGGAGATCCAGGAAATTAACTTGAGATCTAGGAGAGTTCTCCCAGATAACCAACCTCCACCTCCACCTAGGGAGGTTGAATAAGAAAGAGATGAGAGAATTCTTAAAGTAAATCCACCCTTTCCTGAGAGATTAACTCAACCACCCCAGCCTACCCCAAAAGAGACTGAACTTCTGGGAGAATTGAAAAACCTATGTGTTAAGATTCCACTTCTCCAAGCCATCAACGATGTACCTATTTACAAAAAGTTGATTAAGGAGAAGTGTTTCAAGAATCCAGGGAGGCGAAAAAGAGATTCCCCTACCATTAATGTCATCGGACAAGTATCTGACTTAATGCTGGGGTAGGTAATCTGTCTAAAGTATTTAGACCCTGGAAGCCTTGTAGCATATGTGCACATCAATGGCAACATTTTACCACACACTTTGATCGATCTTGGGGCTATCATTAATGTGATGAACAAGGACACCATGCTCAAGCTCAACCTTCAAGGTTCATTGAGAAATACCACAATGGTCCTGCAACTTATAGAATGCTCCACAGTGACCCCTGAGGGGATTGTGGAGGATGTGATGGTCTCCATTGACTCTTGGGAGTACCTTGCAGATTTCCTAGTTCTCCAGTCTAAGGGTAAGCTTACTGGTTACCCTCTCATCCTTGGGAAGCCCTGGTTGGCCACTTTCGATGCTTACATCAGCTTTAGAGCTGGGAATATGACCATCAAGAATGGGCATATGTCCAAGCAGTTAGTCCTATACCCTCCTGCTCTACCATCTCTAGAACATGATTTACCTTTATGGTTGGAAGAGGAGGAAGAAGATGAAGTTTATATTGCCCAATTGTATAGATTAGAAACAACCATGGGAGGAGGACAACAAGATGAAGGAAACTTGATTGAACACCTGGTACAAAGTCCAACTCCCAGTACATTGTCCCTAGAAGTAGTAAAGGAAACCCAGAAAAACCATCCAATTGATCTATACTTGGCCGATTCCAACCCTCTCCGTGTCAAAACCATAGAATTCGGCCCTGAGAAAAATTTGAAAATCAATCCATCTCTTTTTGTTCTCCAAGAGGGGAAGTTGTTCAACATTTTAAAGGAACATCTGGACGCCTTCACTTAGAGTTACAAAGAAATGAAGGGAGTACACCCCTCAGTGTGTACTCACCATATTTATATCAAGGAAGGTTGCAAGCTAGTCCGACAACCCCAAACGAGGATGAATCCAGCTCTTAAATATATAGTCAAAGAAGAACTGCAAAAATTGCTAGATGCAGCATTCATTTATCCTATCTTCGATAGTGAGTGGTTTTCCCCTTTGGTGTTAGTTCCCAAGAAAAATGGTAAGTG
Source organism: Pinus tabuliformis (assembly GCA_031772625.1). Lineage (NCBI taxonomy): Eukaryota > Viridiplantae > Streptophyta > Pinopsida > Pinales > Pinaceae > Pinus > Pinus tabuliformis. The sequence goes on along the minus strand of CM062816.1, from coordinate 1,252,302,433 downwards.
GAGGATTTGTGTCAATTATAGGGAACTAAGCAAAGCCAAGAAGAAGGACCATTTCCCTCTACCTTTCATCGACCAAGTGCTAGATGGCCTGGCAGAAAACAAGTTTTTCTCTTTCCTAGATGGATTCAACTGGTACAACCAAATCCAGATTAGCCTGGAAGACGAGGATAAAACCACCTTCACTTGTCCTTCAGGCACCTTTTCCTATAGGGTCCTTCCTTTTGGCCTATGCAATGCTCCTGCCACCTTTCAGACAGCAGTCCTGAGTATATTTGCTGATTTGGTCCATGATGTGGTAGAAATCTACATGGATGATTTCACACCTTATGGGGGTGATTTCGAGGAGGCTTTTTCCAACTTAGGTAAGGTACTGCACAAATGCATTGAGATGAACCTATCCCTTAGTCCCAAGAAATGTGAATTCTTGATGACTGAAGGGACCGTGCTGGGTCATTCAATATCTCAACAAGGACTGCAGGTGGACCCCAACAAAATAACTATTATCCAAAGGGTCCCACCTCCTCAAAAGCAGAGAGATGTCAGAAGTTTCCTAGGATTAGCTAGATACTACCGAAGGTTCATAAAGGACTTCAACAAGTTGGCCTCTCCTTTATTTGGGTTGTTGGCCAAGGACTCTGAGTTTATATGGTCAAAAAGCTGTCAAGAGGCCTTAGAAATCCCGAAGAACAAGTTAACCACTACCCCAATTCTCCGAGGCCCAAATTGGGCCCTTCCTTTTCACATTCATGTTGATGCCTCACACAAAGCCATCAAAACAACCTTAGGTTAGATAGATGAAAAATTGCCTTATGCCATTTACTTTATCAGTAAGAATCTGTCAAAGGCTGAACTGAACTACACAGTGACTGAAAAGGAGCTCCCAGCTGTTGTGCATTCATTGAACAAACTTAGGCATTATATTACAGGCTATGAAACATTTTTCCATACTAACCATGCTGCAATCAAATATTTAATGAATAAAACTGATGTGAATGCTCGTATTATAAGATGGTTGCTTTTATTACAACAGTTTGATCTAACTGTTGTTGATAAGCCTGGTAAGGAAAATGTTGTTGCAGACTTTTTGTCCAGATTAACTTTTCCTGTAGGTGAAGAGGGAATGGTTGATGACCAGTTATCGGATGAGCACTTGTTCACCATTTTAGTTCTCTCTCCATGGTTTTCTGACATAGCAAACTATTTGGTATCTGCACAGTTCCCACCGAACTTGTTCTCCAAAGAAAAAAGAAAGATTATAAGGAAGAGCGCCCTCTTCACTTGGATTGGGGAAAATCTCTTGAAACTTGGACCAGATCAAATCTTGAGAAGGTGTGTCACGGAGGAGGAAGTCTTTGACATCCTTCTAACCTGTCATGATGGGCCTTGTGGAGGTCAATTTCAGCAAAGAGGACAACATTCAAAGTGTAACAAGTAGGCTATTATTGGCTCACTCTTCATAAGGATGTGAAAAGATATACTAGTTAGTGTGATCGGTGCCAAAGGATGGGAAAGCCTAATCTAAGGGATGAAATGCCTCTGTAGCTTCAAGTGACTTTCGAGCCATTTGACAAGTGGGGCATGGACTTCATTGGACCTATTGACCCTCCTTCCAAGCAAAGATAGTACATCATTTTGTGCACTGACTATTTGACTAAGTGGGCTGAAACTAAGGCAATTAAGGCAGAAACAGAGGAGAATGTGGTTGAGTTCTTAAGGGAGAATGTATTTTACAAATTTGGGTACCCTAGAGAACTGGTCACTGATCAAGGCAGCTAGTTTACATCCAACATGATTGAAGACTTGCTCAGCCAGCACAAGATCAAGCGTAGGAACTCCACTCCCTAACACCCATAAGCTAATGGGCAAGTGGAGGTGAACAACAGAGCGTTGGAGGGCATCTTGACCAAAGTGGATAACAACAGAAGGAAAGATTGGGCAGATAGACTAGTTGAGGCCACTTGGGCCTATAATACCACCTGGAATACCACCACTGGATTCACACCCTATGAACTAGTCTATGGGAAAAAGGCCCTGCTGTCCATTGAGTTTGAGTATAACACACTAAGGATGGCAACCCAACTAGATCTAGATCTCAGCAGTGCACAAAAAGAGAGATTGCTGCAGTTAAATGGTTTAGATGAGTTCAGAATGCAGGCCCTCCTGCACACAGAGGTAACCCAACTTCAGAGGAAGATATGGCATGATAAAAACATCAAGGATAAATAATTTCAAGAAGGTGATTGGGCCTTGTTATATCATTCCAGATATAAGGGCTTTAAGGGCAAGTTGAGAAAAATATGGCTAGGACCTTATGTTATAGAGAGATGTCATGATAATGGTTTAGTGCAGATCAGAACCATAGATGAAGAGGCCATTCCTTTACTTGTTAATGGACACCGATTGAAAGTTTACAAAAGACCATTGTCAAAGCAAGAGTTCATTGATGGTATCAATAAAACAATGATGGTAGTGGAGCAAGTTTCAACTCCTGCCTCATCAAATCACTAAGAAAAAAAAATAAAAATAAGGACTCAGGTGAAAACCTCCATGAGGCGCCTGAGTCCCACTATTGGGTTGAAAAACTCTTGGAGTCAACCCAATGGTGTCAAAAAAAAAAGGAAAATACAAAGATCCCTGAGTGAAAACCTCTCTTGAGGAGCCCAGGGCAAACAACTAGGATGAAAACCTCTCATAGGCAGCCTAGTTGTTTCAAAAAAAAAAAATCATGAAAATTTCTATTTACAGGTCAGCAAGGAGGATGATCAGAGAATAAAGGAGGATAAAAAAGGGACCTATTTCACTCACATTTTTATTTTTTCACTCATTTTCATTCATCACTCCACTTCCATTTTTTCACTCCTTTTCTTCAGTTTACAAGGGGACCGTGTTTTCTACAGGATCCCCTATAAACCTACAGGATCCCCTGAAAACCTACAAGATGATCCTATAGCAATTACAGTAGCTCAGGAATCCTACAGGAAGTGATCCTGGGGAAAAACAAATGACCTACTATGTCAAAGAAATAACACCCCTACATCACCATTTCATTACCATACCTATGTACACTTTCATCACCCCTGCATTCATCATAAAAAAAATCAGTTTCATTTGTTTTTCCCTAGGATCACTTCCTGTAGGATTCCTGAGCTACTGTAATTGCTATAGGATCATCTTGTAGGTTTTTAGGGGATCCTGTAGGTTTTCAAGAGGAAAAAAAAAAAAACATGAAACAGAGAGAAAAAGGGAGCAGCACCTGAGTATGTCTCATTTCTCCACACTCCTAGTCTTCCTCTCAATCCATGTCACCATCCTCAAAATCCCAGCAGAGTGTATGATTAAGAGTTTTGAGGGAGAAGCAGCTACAGGACATCCTGTAGGAAATCCTGTAGCAGCCTATCCCACAGAATACAAATCATGATTGCAGCAAGCTTCTAGCATAATGATCCAAGAGCAGAAGGAGCTCCAAAGTAGCAGCAACACCAACATCTTCAACACCAGGTACCTACACATCAAAGGAATCATCAGAGAGAAATAAAAAAAGGGGAAAAAATAGCATGCAGCCAACACACAGCAAGCACCTCCGGTCTTCAACAACTGCAGCAAGGGTTAGCACCATAGGTAAGTATCTCGCTCACTCTCTCATTTGCATAATGTAGTCAAAATATGTAAAGGTTACGAGTAAGTTGGTTTATAAGCGAAAGGTGGCCAGTTAACTTGGCCACCTTCGTTCAGTCAACAAAGACAAAACAATTGGTCCTCCCACACGTGGCAACAGTCAAGTCAAAAAAAGGAGAAGAGCAGGACAAAAACAGTTAAGTCTATGGAGGCATGAACTGGGAGTTGATTACGAGGAGGGGGAAATGATGAGGTGGTAGTGGGGACCAACGGTCCAAAAATAGAAAACGTACCTCCGCTGCCAGCACACCACCTCACATAACTCGGCCATAAGAAGAAATATTTGTTGATCCCCATGCACTCATGCATGCATTTCCTTTAGGCTCACTCCTGAAAAAGTCACTCTCATACCTTGGCAACCTACAAAAGATGAAAAATCCATCTGTCTCCTACATAGGACTTCCTACAAGATTGCACAGGAAATCCTACATGATTGCAGAGGAAACCTACAGGATACAGACAGACAGTCTACATGATTGGCTGAGAAGAGTTTTAGAGGGGAAAACATGCGGGTTGGCTACAACAAATGCTATGAAGAGGTAGGCTCTATAATTCCTTCCCTTTTTCAAAGGGAATTGAATAGAAAATCCCCTAGTGGATAGTGAATTTGGCAGCTGTGTAAGGGAATTGTCTACATAGTTCTTTAAGTTATTTACTTCTGCATTCAAAAAAATTTGTGTCAACCATCTCAACTCCTCAAAATTCATCAACAAAATGAGAGGGGGGTTCAATAGAAGGGATCCCATTAATACTGTGAGAAACCACCAAAACCCTAAGGTGTTATAAATCTTCACAAGACATAATTGGATGGGGTATTTTGAAAAAAAGAGAGCCCATGATGATGAAGTGGCCCGAGAGTTTGCTCTCTCCCTCATCCCACTAACCAGAATTCATGCCACTGTTGTGGTGAGAGGCCTCTCCATAGAGCTCACCCCTAAACTCATAAGTAAAATTACCACACTTCCCCTAGGAGTGCCTTGGAGAAAGGAAGACAAGGGAGACAACTAGATTTCCAAGAAGAAGTTATTTTTAGAGGAAGATTATCTCGTTGAGGACAAAAATGGAGTAAGGGGAGAAAGCCTACCATAGCCCTATAATGAGGTGAGCTACCACCTTATGAAATACATCTCATGTGAGGGTAGGTATAGTGTGGTTTATGGGTATCACTTTAGGCTTCTTGAAGAATTGAGGTTTGGAGCAAAAACACCTCCTCACCATAGGCTCAACATACCATACTTCCTTCTGCAATCACTGATAGACACAAGCATAAAAGTGTAGGAGGGAAATCACCAACAGTTAGCCCACCATGGGTTAATTAGAATCATCATAGAAGATTCCCTCCACAACCTCAGAATTCCTATCCAATGGGAAATTTTCAGAGACATGCAGATAGAGGAGGATATCAAAGCCCTCACATATGACATCAGTCCTACTGTTAGTGAAAAGGATGAGGAAGAAAATGAAACAAAGGGAGAAGAAGCAGAGAGGGATGAAGATGAGACAAATGAGGAGGAAGAAGAGGAGAAAAAGAAGTAAGAGGATGAGGAAATAGAGGAATATTACAAATAAGAGACTGATAAACAAGATGAGGAGCTAGAAGGAGAAGAAGAGAGGAAAAATAGAGAAGGAAAGGGAAATGAAAACGAGGAGGAAGAAGACAAGGAGGAGTCACCTAGGGTGTCTCCAGAGGCCACTGAGAGAGAAGCAACAACTTCCCTCACTTCTCTTAGCAACCCTATCAAACAAAAAGGCAAAAGATAGAGGCAGACCCCCTTATATTTCAGGACAAGGAAAAACACAAGGATAAGGAAGGGGAAACCCCAAACACCAACCAAAATTCCCACTGTGATTTAGGACTCACCTAACCAACAAGAGAAAATAACTCCTCCTAAGTCTCCTATCACCTATGTGATAAGGCCTATAACTAGATCCACCTCATCCAAAGGAAAAGCAATCCTACAAGATACACTGCAGGACCTACAGGAAGCTGAAGCAGTCCTATAGGATACTCTGTTAAACCTACAAGAGACTCAAAAATTGGATAAGGAGGGAAGCCTACAACAAGAAACTAAAGAAGAGGACCCAGAGTTAAAGGAACCTAGCCCCCAACCTAACCTTGACTCTTACTACAGATTTATTGAAGGGGGCAGGGTCATTCCACAAAAAATTGCTATTCCACTATTCTTTGAGCTTGAGAAGGAGAGAGCCAAAACTCATCGATGGATGCAGATTGCCAAATCCAAGGGGGTGGAAGACATTGGTCACATGGAGGAGAAGCTCAAGGAGATGGGAAAAGAATTAAGTAGCTTGAGAGACAGAGAGGCCATAATGAGAAATCAGTTAGAGACAGAAAATGCATGGTTGAAAGGACAACTGCAAGAAAGAGAGAACCAATTGGAATGTATGGCCAGTCTCTCTTTGGAAGCAATTCAGTGTAGGATGCCAGCTAAATCCTATTCCCTATACCTCAAGGAACAGTGGCTGTAGTTCTAGATCAAGACCCTAGCACATAGAGGAACTATGCCATTTCAAGATTATAGACAATTCATTGATCTTTGTGATCTAAGTACATTGGAAGACAGGGCCAAGATGTCTGAGTTTTATTTGCATAACATGGCCCATAAATGTATGGGACCCTAATGCTAAGCTAGGAGATTTACAGTTGATGGCTTTGACATCATGGATGAACCATGAGGAAGAAAGGGCTACAGAAATGAAGAAGATATTGGCAAAAGAACAAACAGAGCCCCTTATGATCAGAGCTGAGCAATCCAATCCAATGGCCCTCATCAACACACATAATTTAATTGCAAATGATCCTCAGATTGCACCCAGGTATCTTGCTGCCCAAGAGCAAGCAATTTCACATTTTGAGGACATGTTCAGGTTGTTAGTGGATGACAGCATACATTCTTGCCTCAAGAGATGGAACAAATTGCCATTCAGTTTAAAGATAAGAGAGTACCACTCTCCTCAAAGAATGAGAGAAGCACTGAATAAGACACCAATGTACAAGCAATCCATGCAAAGGCTCAAAGTCAATTGGATTGGCTTGAAACTCAGTCCACCACTTCTCTTAGGAATGCTAGAAGGAAGGAAGGAAGAAGAAGAAAAGAGGCAGTGGGAGGAGGTAGAAAAGAAAGCAGGTTTCTATGAACAAGAAGAGGAAACCACAACAAAGGCATGGGATGTCAGGGAGGCCACTAGAGCTATGAAGGACATGAATATTGATTGAGTTGCTCAGAGGATGAGAAACACTTTCAGTAGGGGGGTGATGATAAGCCTCATCATTGGGTAATTATATGGGCCTTAATTCACCTCCTAGATTAGTTAAACAACTTTTCTCACAGCTTATTACATGTTTTTATTATATTTTGTTTAATGAGATGAGTTAAAGTGAGATATTATGCCTAGTGGACTAATATGCATTAAATGCAGGATTGGAAGAGAAAATCAAGGAATTTTGGCAAAGATTAAAGTTTGAAACTTGAAAGGGAGAAGGGAGAGACATTGTAGGAGGTAAATACTCCTCATTTACTCCTTCCCCATTCAAATATTCCTTCATTAATCCCACCATCTCAGGGTGCAAATAGCCAAGCCATGAAGATTAGAAGGCATCCGAGAAAGTGATAGACAAGGAGTAGTTCATCTTGAGTTTGGGAGCTGAGCCTCCCTAAATTTAAGGAAGTCATTGGAGACTTTAGTTGTATAAGTAGAGAGGCCTAGAGCCTCATTAGGATTCGAATTTTTGTTGTAAAACTCTAGCTATTTTCAAGCTCCAGACTTGTGGAAGACTTTTTGATGTAATTTTTTGTCTTAGTAATAAGAATGAGTTTGTTCTTCATTCAGTACTGAGTTAACTCAGAGGGTTGAAGGTCTCGGGTTAGGGCCCAACCCTATCAGCAAAGGCTCCTCTTCTTGTATCTTTATGCTTAGCTTAGTTTCATAGATTCATGGTTAAACTATTGTTAGAAGTATTTCGTTGCAAGTAGTGTAGATTTGATTAATTGTTTATTAGTTTGCTTCCATTTGTGTCTTACTTCAGTAGCAGGCTAGAAGGGATAAAAGAGGCTCCACAAAGCTGTCAGTAGGTGTCTTGGCCTCACTTCTTCCTTCTAGGATCATGATTTGAGGAAAAGACCCTTATGCAACCCAAAAAGACAGATTTCCATTTCCTTCATGATATTTAGAATTTGTTGTACTTAAGATAGCATTTGATCAGTTTTTCAAAGTAGGATTTCATTGCCATCTCTTCTATATTAATTCTTGCAGTATATCTCATCCATGACTCCATGTTATTCAACAATTTCTTCATGCATAAGGTAGACAGTTAGTTCATTAAATTCTGCTTTTCTAGTTCATGAGAATTCTTCTTGTTTACATGAATTTTTGGAAATTACACATGTTTGATGCAGAGCAGGCACTTCAAAAGTAGATAGAGATCTCATAGCAATCAACCACCTTCCAACTTCATTAACTCATAGGCATTCCATGTTTTCATCAAAACCTTCACCAATTTCATCATTTTCTATAGAAATTTCCTCAAGCATTTTGAGCAAATCCAACCATCTCCTAAACTTGGTTTTGGGTTCTGAGTGATCCTAGGCCTCTTCTCACTCCATTCCACCCATCAAACACCTTCCCTAAGCTTTCCATCACCTCCAACACCCATCATTTTTCTCACGGCTGCATCCTGTAGAAATACAGGGAATCTTGTAGGTTTCTAGTACATCCTGTAGGTTTTCCTGTAGTGGCATGTTTTGAGGCCGAATTGAGGGAAAACCTCTAGGAAGCCTCCCAAGGTCACCCAAGGGTCCCCCAAGCCTTCCATCCATCTCATGAACATTCGAGCCATCCATCGGAACCTCTAAACCACTTGCCACATCACCAAGAGAGATTAGTTTGCACACTTGACTTTTCATGAAAAGCATATAAAGACAAAACATATTTCTTATAGTCCTTTACATGCATATCAATTGTGTTTGATGTTCTTAGCTTCCATGTTTAGGATAGTAGCATTTTGTTCATGTTAATTTAGCATCATTGCAAAGCATATCTCTTAGCAGTTAATTAGGAAATGATATGCCCTAGCATTGGATTGCAGTCTCTTTCACTATTGCAGTAGATCAACTCTCTCTTAGAGTAGATTTCTCTTTATTTCATCAAGGAAGCAAGATTCTTCTGAATCCATAGAGGTCTGGCTTGCAAACCCTAGTAGTCTCTCACCAGCTGAATAGTGACAAAAGGTAGAACCATCACTTTTACTTGTGTATACAGGACTGTCACCTCCAAGTTTGTACGAACCCTAGGTTGTTAAGTAAAGTTGGTAGCTCTAGGAGTTGCAACATTCTTGCTACAATACTGATGCTCATCACAACATTCAGGGGATCTCCCTAGTAATTAGTCTCAACTAGACCTCAAATCATTTGGAGAAGGAGTCCCAACAATGGGTGGCAGTGTAATGCCTTTACCGCAGTAGAGCACAGAGATAAGTATGATAACTTTGGGTTAGACCAAATGTGTGACCCTTATGGATATGCAATTGCAATGCATGAAGGTTCTAACACATGGAGGGGAAAAGGAAGTGTGCCCCTTAGAAGCATGTAATAGTATGCATCTTGAAAGGAACACACGAGTGGAATGACATCACAAGCTAAAATGAAAAATATTCCACAAATTAAAGTGATGGGTTAATCCAACAATATTCATCCAACATGATTCATACAATTGAATACAAAGTAGTTCATAAGAAAATGTGTAAGTTAAATAACATACATTGCTAAAGAAACCATAATAGACCAACTATAACAACAAAGTATACATTAAAGTATGATGTCTCTGATATTATTATTATAAGTGAAAGTTCCATCCATACATACACCATTGACGACCACTAGCCCCAACAGTGGAACATTACAGTCAAGAACACCTGCTACAAATAAGTATACTCGCTCTACAATCTGGAGAAGCCAAGTCTCGTCACAATAATCCCAAGCCTGTTCTAAGCCTAAGCCTAGGAAAATCTTGGCTCCCAAAAGCCCATTCTATGAGTTATGAGGTTCTATTTATAACAAAGGGTGGGGTGACACTTGACATTCCCCTTTGTGACTCTTTGACTACCCTCATGAATCTTCAACTTATTTACAAATAATTCATTACATAACACGATGACCTTTCACATTCCACTAATGACACTTGGAATTTCATGTACAACACATTTACAAATAATATTTCAACATGTACCCATGTGAGACAAAATAGTATAGAGATAGCCTAACAAGACAAAACATTATGACTCCAAAGTTCGGGGAAAGACCAACTTAGTAATCTCCACTTGGTGCTTCTCAGTCACATATTGATGCCAATATTGGTACTTCATGATGGTGTCCTCAAACTGCTTGATGGTGTCATCCTGAAAGCGGACTCTTTCCTCCATGGAATCTGGTTATATGGTCTCAGAACCTGTACCCAACTCATTTTGAAGTGTGAGTAGCATGCTATTGACCTTGACAAGACACTGATGTACTTTTTCATGTTGTGTGCATTTAGCTCCAAGTATTCCCTAGTGGCCTTTCGTCTTAGCTGCTCCATGTACTCATCGATCTCTAGCCAAACATGGTTCTTGTGTTTAGCATTGGTGAGGCAACCTGCATCTGTTCACTCCTTTCCTCAGTTGCTAGTTGTTCCAACTCATCAACCTGTATTGGCATTGTTTGCTCTGTCATTGCACCTTGCCTTTGTTGTCCTTCCCGCTTCTAATTCTCTTCTTGTTTTTCCTCCTCAACTCTTGCCCTTCCTTCGGTTCTTGTTCTATTTGTAGCGATCTTAGTTATCCTATATGCAAGATCTGATTTTCTCTCTTCCTTTTCTCTATTGTCTATGTCCTTTGCTTCCTTTTTATTCCGCTGCAAAATTTTCCTGCATGAAGATTGAATCCTCTTTCACTTTGCAACTTTTTTCTCCCTTTATTATGTCAGAAAATTCCTCTTCCCCTGATCTTGTATTGGATTGCTATCTTCTGCCACTTTTGCTGGACTTACTGCCATTTTAGTGTTGACTCCTTTTCTATGAAAATTTGAGTGTCCACATATATTGGTGAGTAAACTAGTGCTTACTCAACTACTTCCTCAATGATGGTTTGAGTGGTCTCTCTTGAAGCATCTCTGTTTGGTTCCATGCTACAATTACTGCTGGAGAGAAGTGCTTCACAAGTGTGGCACCTATGGGACAGAAAGGACACTTATGGTAAGAAAACATTAGCTCTTAAAAATCTAACTTCACAGCATGATCAAGCAGCAAGAAAGGCATCTGATGGGAGGGATTGCACAATTATGACTAACAAGGGTGAATGACTGACTATAGGAACTGCACACTGTGCAGTCCTAGTATTCAGTGTGAAAGCCTGATGATTGGCATTGTGCAATGCATAGTTTAGCCTGGGACAAGGATTGGGAGAGATTGTGCATTGCATAGTCTTAGTGGCCAAGCTGGGATACTGGCTCCTAAAACTATATAGTGCATAGTTGGAGACAGGCTAGGATAGGCCTTGCAAAGTTCCAGAAGCCAAGGCAGAGGCCTTGAGCTCCCATATTGCGTAGTGCATGCAGTGAGGTGTGAGATCTAGGAAAGGGGAGCACAGATCTACCCATGGGGAGTCCAAAAATCAAGTAGATCTGAAGGATGTTGTGATGCTAGGTGTATATATGACTAATTTTTTATACATGCATGTGAAACAAGTACAGTAATTGATTACACTGAAGGAAAATGAAGCATGTGAAGAAAGTTTCCACAACAAGGACTGTTGGTGCAAAAATGGGAAAACTCATGCGACACTTGGGAAAGTTAATTTATAACTTGAAAAAACACTTCTACAAGCTAAAAAAGGTTAAAATTTCATCAGTCCTTCAAAGAAACAAGTGGAAAAACACTCACAAGATAAACAACAAAAAGCGATAAAAAATGCAGCGAAAAACAATAAAAGAAAACTCAATTGGAAAAGAAATGACAATGCTATGAAGGCTCCTTAACCTCCTTGGGAATGCTAGGGCTTGATGATTGAATTTAAAAATGAGATCTAGAGGCTTCCATTATGTTAGTGTCAGTCTTTGCATCCTGTCACCCGTGATCAAATGTGCTTTTACATAGCTATTTTTAGAGTTTCCGGTCAAATTTTTAGTTTCAAATTTTTTTTGAATAAAATTTTGATCACCGGTTATGAAGGTCAGTCTCCACTATTCCTTTTAGTCTCATGGTCAAATACATTATCTTGGTTAAGACATATCATAATTAGTAGAGTCCCATTCTCACTTTTGTTCATAATCCACCAAATAAGTCATCAAAAAGTCATCATTAGGTCACCACTAGGTCATTAGGTGTAATTCTGGAAAATTTGTCTTTTTACCATTTAAATTCATGTCAAAAGGAATAGTGGAAGTTAGTTTGGTAAACTAAGGTTTGACAGCTACGTTTTTATTTCATTTTCTCAAATGAAATATCATCAAAAAAACATTAAAAATAAAGTGTCAAGGTCCAAGTGTAAATTGTTGGAGGGTCCACTGTTATTATACAAAGGAAAATTGACTTTCTTCATATATAAAGGTTCACCATTCACTCTTATCATTCTCCACTTGCTCATTATTACATCCAACTCTCCATATCATTCCAGTGAAGTGATTGTGTCATGTCAAGAAGGGTTTTTTTAGCATCCAAAACTGATTTCTGGAAACTGTGCTACGCAAAAAGGTAAAGCATTTTTTGTTAATAATACACCAAGGAAGAAAAACTTCCTTTTGTTTTTACACAGGTATCATAGATTGGGAGATATGCAACCTTCTTGAACTTAGGTCAAAAAATAAAAAAATTTCAAGTCAATTTCCTGTTTTAGTCATGCTTTTGTGGCACGGATTCCGAGCAAATGAAAATTAATTTCCAGACAATGTGAGAGGTTTTTCTTTACAACATCCTTATATACAACAGTCTGTCTCATTTTGCAAAAAATCGTTATGGTTAGAGAAATATACAAGGAAAATTTTAGGGGCTAATATTCGCCCATGGGCTATTTTTCTATACTTTTTCCAAAAAAAAGGTTCTCTAAGTTCCATTTTTTTGTAAAAATGATTCGCCCAAATTTTATAGAATGAAATTATCTTACCCTAAAAACTGCCAAAATTTTTTATATAGACTATATAAAAATATTATAAATTTGAATATTTTTACAAAAATATCTTCAAACATTTTATAGATTTCATATTATGGACTAGTGGGATTTGCTAAGGTTTCTAAAGTCCAAGATAAATTTCCATCCTTAAGATTTTCCCTCAAGATATAGCTTCATCTTTGAGCCCTATGTTCGCAGAAAAACTCAAGGAAAACCTAATTGGTAAAAAGGACAAGGATAGGATTGATTTACTTCTTGAGGCCTCCCTCATGGCATAAAATATCCTATTTTACCCCCACTCAACAATTTGAGGAAATTTGGAGAAAATTTTATCATTTTCAAAATTTTGGTCATTTTTTAATGTTTTAAAAACACAGAAAATTATGTAAGCATAGTGCCTTGGTGATACGCTTTCATCTCAAAGCTCCAGATCATGAAAAATCTATATGCCTAGATATATTTTTCCCTAAGGATGTTAGAAATCTATTGTTGGAAGCAAGTCAGCGAAAAGGTGAAGAGGAAAAGCCAAAAAAGGAGTGAAAAACACACGTTCTACCATTGTTCTGGAACATGTGCTACACTTATAGAGTCACCTCGGAAGAATGAATTTTTTAAGGCCTTCCCGTGCTCCATCTTTTAAAATTAGAGTTGATATGGAAACTAGACACAAAATTCCCATTGACCATTTTCTTACTTTTTAGGTTTGACCTCTAGAACACCTCCAAAAACTGCCTGCAAGTCGGCGCTACACTCATGGAAAAATTGCACTGTTTTATTTTCGTGTAGCAGAATGTTTCATTGCAAATTTTGCCAGATTTGCTTTTAATGATGTAATGTGGTTATCTTAATGACTTTATGATGTAATTATGAAGTTAATAGGAATTCTAGGTTGTTTTAGTGTTTAATTAAATCCCCATAAATGTAGCAAAACTCAATTTGAAGTCTAAAAGAAGAGTTTGTGTTTGACCTTCTTACTTCCTCTGGTTTGTTGAGAGATTCTTGCTAACTGTTCCAACAATTAAGGATTCAACCCCTGAAGGTGGGGAAATAGTTGTTTTGAGTCTATATGTATTTTTTCTCATTCAGTGAGAAGGGTTGGACTTTTGTGGAAAGGCTTGGTACCTTATGTTCTCTTACAGCTAATACAGGCGCAGTTGCAGCTATATTTCAGAAATACTTGTTCAGTAAGTCTATGGTGTTAGTTCTCTTTCAGTTCAGATTCTAATTGATGAAATCATCTCTATTTTCATGCTTTGTCTTCTTGCTATGGTTTTCCCTATAGTTATATAGACAAAACTCTTATATTTAAGCTCTGTTGATGTGGAAATCATGCTTATGTTCTTTTTCTTCTAAAACTAATTAATTCATGCTTTCACATGCTAATTATGTTCTCTGAAACTATCAGACCTATACTACATTGACAACACTCTAAGTTCACCATAACACACTGATATCTAGCTCCTTTTTATACTTGTCACTGCATACTTGAGGCCTTGACCTAACTACCTACTCTAATCCCTAGTCCAGCAAACATAAAAACCATAAATTCTCAAATACTCAAACAAACTTGTATATCTACCCTAAAACCTATTTCCTTTAGTTATTCATTGACAAATCATTGGAGAGATCCCTCTCTGGTTCAATAGGGCTAGCTACTGAACTGAAATTTGTTCGAGGTTACCCTTCTCGATCTCCTCCTTAGCCTAGGAAATTGCAAGGGATAACATTTTTGGGGCCGTTGCTAGGGATCGAAGTGATATATTTTCCCTGGGAAAGAAAAACAAAGATCAAATCTGATTATTAATGTTGAATAATGATCATACACAAGAAAGGTTGTGCATCTTTCACTCGACGACTCCAGTATCGAAGAATCCAAAGTTTCAGAATTTTCATGGCGACTCCACTGTTCAAAAACCGATAGTTTCAAGATGGATTCAACTACTTGAAGGTATGCTCCTATGAATCGAGCTCATATTTCTGGTTTTGCAAACCACATGCCTTGTGTAGATTGGCAGAAGTATTTGTCGAAGTTCAAAGATGAGAAAGGAGAGCATGTTGCTCTTCACTTGGTCAAATTTCACATGCATGTACATAGGCTGTAGATTCAGTTTCCTGAGTATTGTTTGATGAAAATGTTTTTGGCTACCCTGGAAGGGAAAGAAAGATCATGGTATGAATGATTAAACCCAGGTAGCTTATATTCCCTTAAATATTTCCATAGAGTGTTCTCCGAGAATTATGGGAAATCTCTTTTACAAAGTTTTTGTGATTATTGTGAAAGTTTTATTGCATATCTTAAAAGTATTGATGATATTGAATGTATGGATGATGAAGAGATCATTGGAGCCTTCTATGGTTTTTCCTTCTAACAAAAATCTAAAGAAGCTAATCAATTTGATACACGAGATCATACTCAACACATAATAGCCTCCTCTTTGATTGATGAAGAAACGGATGATGAATGTTATCTAGATGCTCATAAAGATTCCCCACAAAAAACAATTGTGGCAGCAACACAACGCACTGATTGGCTAGAGGTTAAGGAAGAAATTCAGTAGCTTGAAAGTAATCAAGAAGAGGAGAATAATGAAAAAGAATAGGTTATTTTACATCATGTGGGTGTACACATTAGCACTGTGGTTGTCGAACAAAGTCCTCTTGCCAATCATCAGGAAAAGTAATTGAGCATATCATTGAAGAATTATTTGTTGATTTGCAGCAGCCTTATGATCCACAAGAACATCCCCAACAGAGAATAATTTCTGTAGCTAAAAATGAAACTAATCATATTGTCAAGGATCAAGAAAAGAGAAATGAAAGAGAAGAGTTTGTTTTAAAGCATCTTGCAAAAGAAAATTGTATTGACTGAAGATAATATTAATCAACAATCAATTGATGAAGATCACATTCATTCCCTTGAATTATATGAAGGTATTCAATAGTGTTCAAGAGACCAAGACATTGATGAGGAGTTTCAATCAAATTTCCCTTCAAATATTTCATCTCTTGAATTTTTGTTTCAAGATGAAACTTGTCCATCGATATGTTCAGAATTTTTTGAAGAGCAAGAGCACACTCTTGCCGAAATTCATCATGAAGAGCGACTAGTTGCAATAGAATGATGTTTCTTGATTCCTCCAAATCATCAAGAGCCAATTTTAATGACTTTCAAGATCATGTAGAAAATTATTTATAGCAAGTAATGAAAGTCGATGTTACAACATTCATTGATGAAGATGATCGGTTTCAACACATAGAAAAATCAACAGTTTGGAATGAGGTTTGCTTTCTTGTTTTAAATCATCCTGAAAAGAATATGTTGCATTCTTTCCATGATCCTCTGGTGAGTTTATTGCAATCATGAGTAGAGGAAGAATTTTCCAAGTTTGTCAATAGATGTATTGGATCCAGTGGAAAATTTGAGTTGCCACTTTCTTTTTTCTTCTTCCTGCTCAAGGAAAGTACAAGTAGAATTCAAATAAGTAGCCATTTGCTGGATTGGTTACACTGGAGGGATCATTACACATGATTATATATACCTCTTTAGCACTTGGTTGATTATCATCAAGATTTGAAGCCCAAGGTGAAGGCCCTAAGATACCGATGGTCTCCTGCCATACATATGTTCAGTCAGTATGTTTTTTTATAGTCAAGTCAATTCAGTTAGTCAGTCAGTTTTTAGTTTGAGTCTACTCTTTTCCATTTTGACTCCATTGCCCAATGAATAAGGCTACCTGGTCTACGATGTTCTTGACACCTCTAAGGAGTTTCCATCCATAGCTAGAGCCAATGTTAGTGTCAGTCTTTGCATCCTGTCACAGACTATCAAATGTGCTTTTACATATCTATTTTTAGGGTTTCCGGTCAAATTTTTAGTTTCAAAAAGTTTTTTGAATAAAAATTTGATCACTGGTTATGAAGGTCAATCTCCACTATTCCTTTCAATCTCATGGTCAAAGACATTATCTTGGTTAAGACATATCATAATTAGTAGAGTCCCATTCTCATTTTTGTTCATAATCCACCAAATAAGTCATCAATAAGTCATCATTAGGTCACCACTAGGTCACTAGGTGTAATTCTGGAAAATTGGTCTTTTTACCATTTAAATTCATGTCAAAAGGAATAGTGGAAGTTAGTTTGGTAAATAAGGTTTGAAAGCTATGTTTTTATTTCATTTTCTCAAATGAAATATCATCATAAAAACATAAAAAATAAAGTGTCAAGGTCCAAGTGTAAATTGTTGGTGGGTCCACTATTATTATACAAAGGAAAATCAATTTTCTTCATATATAAAAGCTCACCATTAACTATTATCATTATCCACATTCTCATTGTTACATTGAACTCTCCATATCATTCCAGTGAAGTGATTGTGTCATGCCAAGAAGGGTTTTTTTGCATCCAATACAGATTTCTAGAAACTGTGCTACGCAAATGACCCTGCCTCTGCTACGCATAACTAGGTTGCAGCTCCATCATTTCTCCAAAAGGGTGAGCCATATGCAGATTCTTGATCCATCATCGTGACATTCTTCTACGGTTGAAACAGGTTTTTGTTTATATCCTATGGTTCAAACTCTTTTTATTTCCATTACCTATGCTCATTTATCTCATCTCTACTTCCTAGGGTTTTGAAAGCAATTAGCAAGGCTTTCACATTCTTTTGTCAAATTTGCTGCTAAAATTCATACCTACATACTTCCACACCATCATATACCTAGATACACTTACCCACACATATCCCATCTAACCCACTCCAAAACTTCATCATTTCTATCCAAACCCTAGACAAACTGCACTCTTTTATACTATAGGATTGTGTTTTCTTGTTTTGGAAGCCTTTCGCTAACTCAAATTTGGTAATTCCAGTTTCCCTGGGTTCTTTAGCTCCCCCACTACTCCCCCAATTTTTCTTAAAATTTTCTCACATCCCTATCCCCCTCCTTTTCCCCAAACTCCCTTACAGCTCTTGAAAATCCCTTGTTTTCCCATAGTCAAAACCCTAATTGCTATCCTAAGAGCTAAGTACTAAGATGGTGTCTGATACCTCAGAGAAGAGGAGGCATAAGGGAGGTCATATCAGCAAGTATGAGGCCATTTCAACTCATAATTATCATTTCTCCATCATTTTTCAAGAAGTCATTCTAAGGCACAAATCATTTGCCACACATAGGGCCAGTTTTTCTTCAAAGGATGGTTCTGAAAAAATGGAGATGAATTTCACAAACGTGAAAGAGGTTTTTGTTAATAATACAACAAGAAATAAAAACCACCTTCCAGTTTTACACAAGTATCATATATTGGGAGATATGCAACTTTCTTGGAGACTTATGTCAGAAAATTAAAAAATGTCTAGTCAATTTCCTGTTTTAGTCATGATTTTGTGGCATGGATTCCGAGCAAATGAAAATTAATTTCCAGAAAATTAGAGAGTTTTTTTCTTTATAACATCCTTATATACAAAATTTCTCTCATTTTACAAAAAATCCTTATGGTTAGAGAGATAAAGCTTCATATTTGAGCCCTATTTTCACAGAAAAACTCAAGGAAAACCTAATTGGTCAAGAGGAAAAGGATTGGCTTGATTTACTTTTTGAGGCCTCACTCATGTCATAAAATATCCTATTTTACCCCCACTCAGAAATTTTGAGGAAATTTGGAGAAAATTTTGTCATTTTTCAAATTTTTGGTCATTTTTGATTGTTTTAAAAACACAAAAACTTCTATAAGCGCAACGTCTTGGTGCTATGCTTTCATTCAGAGCTCAAAATAATGAAAAATCTATATTCCTGGATAGAGATTTCCATAAGGATGTCAGAAATATACTTTTGGAGGTAGGTCAGCAAATCGGTGAAGAGGAAAAGCCAAAAAAGGAGTGAAAAACACACGTTCTGCCATTCTTCTGGAACATGCGCTGCGCTTATAGAGTCACCTCGGGAGAATGAATTTTTGAAGGCCTTCCTGTGCTCCATTTTCAAAAATTCAAGTTGATCTGGAAATTGGACACAAAATTCCAATTGAATTTTTTCTTACTTTTCAGGTTTGACCTCCAGAAGACCTCCAAAACCTGCCTACAAGTTGGACCAGGTGCTATGCTTATGGAAAAATTGCACTGTTTTATTTTCGTGTAGCAGACTTTTTCACTGCAAATTTTGGAAGATTTGGTTTTAATGATGTGATTTGGTTATATTAATGACTTGATGATGTAATTATGAAGTTAATAGGAATGCTAGGTTGTTTTAGTGTTTAATTAAAGCCTCATAAATGTAGCAAAACTCAATTTGAAGTCTAAAAGAAGAGTTTGTGTTTGACCTTCTTACTTCCTTTGGTTTGTTGAGAGATTCTTGCTAACTGTTCCAACACCTAAGGATTCGACCCCTAAAGGTGGGGAAATAGTGGTTTTGAGTGTATATGTATTTTTTCTCATTTAGTAAGAATGTTTTTACTTTTGTGGAAAGGCTTGGTACCTTATGTTCTCTTACAGCTAATACAGGAGCAGTTGCAACTATATTTCAAGAATACTTGTTCAGTGAGTCTATGGTGTTAGTTCTCTTTTAGTTCAGCTTCGAATTGATGAAATGATCTCTCTTTTCATGCTTTATCTTCTTCCTATGGTTTTCCTTGTAGTTATATAGACAAAACTCTTATATTTAAGCTCTGTTTATGTGGAAATCATGCTTATGTTCCTTTTCTTCTAAAACTAATGAATTCATGCTTTCACATGCTCATTATGTTCTCTGAAACTTTCAGACCTATACTACATTGACAACACTCTAAGTTCACCATAACACACTGATATCTAGCTCCTTTTTATACTTGTCACTGCATACTTGAGGCCTTGACCTAACTACCTGCTCTAATCCCTAGTCCAGCAAACATAAAAACCCTAAATTCTCAAATACTCAAACAAACTTGTATATCTACCCTAAAATAGATTTCTTTTAGTTATTCATTGATAAATCATTAGAGAGATACCTCTCAGGTTCAGTAGGGCTAGATACTTAATTGAAAGTGGTTCGAGGTTACCCTTCTCGATCTCCTCCTCAGCCTAGGGATTTGTAAGGGATAACACATTACATAGAATTGAGCAAGTTGGAATTTATGAAGCGCATGCCTGAGATCAACGAAAAAAGAAAAACTTGGAGGAAACTTCTAAAGATAGCAATGGGCCATCTTCGAGAAACTAATAGTAGATCCCTTTTTTCTAGGGATGCTCTTTTCTTTTTTCATTTTTTCTTTTTGAGAAAAACTATCATGCATTTCCCAGAGAGATTGCATAGTTCTCGGAGGAACTGGGCAACTCTTTGGTTCATGCACTGAGAAGCTTCTCAGTAGAAAGGATTCCGCATAATTTTTGGCACGGCTTGTTCTCAGATGCCTCTCATGCTATGTGCAATTTCCCATCTCAAGGTTGGTCGTTGTCTAATGGTATGCAATTCCTGAGCTCAAGGCTCACTATAAGCTTGGACTGTGTAATTCCTAGGAGCATGGCTAGTTGCACTTAAGGATTGCATAGTTCTCTAAGGAAATCCCAGAACTAGAGGAAAACCAATTCAGGAGATAAACTTGTGGGTTTATATAGTAAACCAAGTAAGCAAACACAAGAAAAGATGCAAAGGATGAGGCTCAATCAAAGCACAACTACCTAGATCATTGCAAGATGAGCTACTATGATTTAGAAGGGAGGCTCCAAAGTGAAGCACAGGCAAAATTTTGGAGGGTGGTTGTAGCCACTACAACACCTCACTATCTCCCTGATGAATACTTGGTCAACCTCACTAGCTTAATTCGTAGACTTCACTGAAACGAAGTGAGCTACCCTTAGCAACCTATCAACCACAATCATAATGGAATCATGCTGCCTATATGTCCTCGAAAAACTTGTAATGAAGTCCATGGAAATGACCTCCCATTTCCACCCTGGAATCGGAATTGGATGCAATAAACCACCTGCATGCTTACACTCTACTCTTACCTATTGATAATCCAAGCACCTCATGACAAACTCAACGACCTATTTTTTCAATTTCATCCAATGGTATAACATCTTAACCATTGTCAATGTAATTTGAATATGGCATGACATGAGATTCCCGCAAGATAAGATTCTTGAGCTTGGAATTTTCCAACACATAGATCCTGTCCCTAAATATGACCAAACCATTTGTCGTGAGATGATAATCCCCATATGGTTCACCTATACCTTGCTGTTGTAACCTATGCTTAAGCTGCTGGTACCTATCATCCTGCCTACAAGATCCGCTCCAATAGGTCTGTCCCATATGAAATCACTGTTGCAACATGATTTACTCACACTCTCTTGCTAAGAGCATCTGAGGCCATGTTCTCTTTACTCTTAATGTACCTGATCTCGAAGTTAAACTCACTGAGCATAGCCAACCACCTAGCTTGTCTAGAATTCAGATTAGGTTGGTCAAACAAGTACATCAACCCACTGTGATTTCTCATTAGAATAAATTGCCTACCTAGAAGATAGTTCCTTCACATCACCAATGCAGGAATTATCATGAGTTACATAAGTTTGCTCATGCTCATTCAATTTCGTTGACTTGTAGCATACCACTTGTCCCTCCTACATTAGGACTCCACTAAGTCTCTCTTATGTAACAACCCTGGTGAAAATTCTATGGAATAATGTATATAAAGGTAAAAGGAACACCATGGGTAAGGGACACGTATTCGAAGCTAAATGTCGGGAAAATATATCCTAGTGGGCATCACTAGATGTGTATTTTTGGCTAAGGAAATTGGAAAAGGCTAAGGCAAAGGCATTCAAAGGGAAAAAGGAATTTTTGGTACATTTATTTATGAAAATAAAGGAAATTAGGAGAAAAGGAAGGTAAAAGGTCACAAGTTGCATGTGAGGAGGAAATTGAAGGAAAATAATGGAAAATGAAGAAAATAGAGGACTCATTAATAAAAAGGCTTATGAGGATCAGTTGGCAGGATCTTAGTTAGTATAAGCTCTTGGCTCAAGCTTAGTTAGTGTTAAGCTCTTGGTCAAGTAAGTTTTGAGCTCTCTCATTATTCTCTCTCTCTTACTCCTGGTCACTTAGAGTTTCTTGGAGCACTCTAGTTTTGGAGCAAGGAAGGAAAAACAAGGAAAGGAAAGGAAAGGAAAGAAAGGATCAAGGAGGGAAAAGAAAGGAAAGGAAAGCAAGGATCAAGGAAGGAAAAGCAGGATCAAGCAACTTTAGCAGGAATACTCGCAGGTAAAATTTTGCATGTGTGATTTCCTAGTTGGTTTGGACGTGCATGGCTTTGCGTGTTGGTGTATGGTTCTCTTGCTATTAATGGAATGGTTTTGTCGGGTTATGATAGTGGGTTTCATTCTAGCCTTTCCTTTTTCTGGATGCCATGGTGTTGGGATGTTTAGTTTGGTTCTTGAGCTTTGGTTTGCTGGATGGATTTCAGAATCTAGGGTGGAGGTGGTCTCGAGTTTCATTCCAAAAGGCCTAGGAATCCCTTGAATGCTTTTGGCGGGATACATGGTAAATCTTGAGGGAGAAGTCTTGGTTTAGGGCCTAGTGATCTAGGTTGGGATTGTGGTAAAGCTTGAGAGATTGGTCTTGGTTTAGGGCCTAGTGATTCAGGATTGGATTGCAGTAAATCCTAAGAGACAAGGAGATGAACAATTCCTCAAGGATAGTGACAGATTTCGAATGGAATTCCAAGTTCGACTCATTTGTGACCGGAACATCAGTTTTGGTGTGATCATGGTTTGATGAGGGTGGAGGTGGTTTAACCTCTGGATTCCCATGGTTTTTCATGGATTGGATTTTCTACGAGATCCCACATTCATGCTTGGAATATGGCACGTGGGTGACTAGCTAAAAGAGAGATTTGGTTCAGCCATGTCTATGGTCGAGTGGCACCATGTGGAAGTCCCAAACCTAGTCAGATTTTCCTATGATTAATAAAAACTAAGTTCTCTTACTTTTGTGTTGGTTCACATGTGGATTTATGGTTGTCATATATCTGATATTTATATGGTTTTATGTTGGTTATAAGCATGGTTAAATCACTGGTTCATGTCATGGTTGTTTCATGTATTTACTTGTAATTATTAAATGGATGGATGCAAGAACTAATTGATGATATAATAGTTGAATGGAGAAGGAGGCAATCCTTCTGGTTATGTTTCATAAGTTTTTTTAGTCATTTATGCTTTGTCTTATATCCTAGACTTGTAGGTTGCATTGATTCCAAGTGTTTGACAGAATGTTAGTCCCAATTGGTGATGCTGAGGCCTAGTCTTGAGGTTTATTTTTGATTTGTTTATATTGTCATCATGTCTTCGATGGATTATGAATGTTATAACAAGTTCTAGGTAGAGGCCAAGATTCTGGGCTAGAAAAGTGGCTCAAATCCCAAGGACGCTGGCACAATTCTGTCGAAAAAAGTCCAGGGACGCTGGCCAATAGGCCTCTGAGAGTGACTTTGGCTTATGGTTGTTGTCTTGCATATATCATGAGAGCGACCATGGGTTAAAAGGGTTAAATCATCAGTGGGACTCAGGGAAATGATGTCTAAGTGGATGACTTGTCTCTTGAGGGTGCTGTTGCTGATTTGGATGGGTTTGTCTGATATGTTATGTCAGTTCCATTTCCTTAAGTTCAGCAAGGAAGTTAAATCCCTTATAGTAGCCTCTCTCGTCGTATGTTTACCCCGGTTGGCGAGTTTCTTGGGTGGACTTGGGAGGAGGGGGTGTTACAGATTGGTATCAGAGTATGGTTGCACTCTCCTTGGGTGAATGTGTTGGTCATGCATACATGTTAGATGCATTTTTCTCTTACACTTACATTCCATGTGCTTGTTGCATTGTATAAGGTTGGTCATGGTTGTAATAAGGTTGTTATGAGGAATTTGATATTGATTTTATGGAATGCATCGTCTGTAGTATATGACTGGTTACATGATTATATGCAGCTTGATTACATCCTTGTATGTTAAGTTGCATTCTTGTATGTTTGATTACATGTATCAGTCTTGTAGGTTGGTCACAAGAATTGATTGCTTATGCTCGACCACATGTGTTCATGCATATGTGTAGCTGATTAGGAATTTTTTATGCAATTTTATGGTTGCATATGGCAATGTGTACAATGGAGTAATGGTTGTTGTCCTGCATAAAGTCATGGTTTGTTTAGTTGATATGGTCATGCATTGATGACTAGACTCTAGCTAGAATGTTGTGAATATGGTTTGGTACTCGTGTTATATGTCTATATGCAGTTGTCATGCATGTATGGTCTTGGTTATAGTTATGCATCAATAGTAGGTCAAACATGCATTGTGAAGTCATGGTATGCAATTTAGGTCATCATGGTGCTACTTGGTATGTTATGATGCTAATGAGTTAACTAAGATAGAGAAGAAAATGCAGATCATCATAATGAGGTTGTAGCATTAGACTTTGGGGTAAGAGGAGATCGTCATACATGTATTGTATGTGGGCATGCAGGTATGTAATTCAATGATTGTTATATGCATTAAGTTTATATACACTAGGTTTATGTACATGTCTTTTGATGTTATGGTTACATTCATGATAGATGTTAGTTAATTAGTGTAGTTATATGCACATGTGTCAGATAGTCAAGAATGATGGTATCCTATGGTTGTATGAATTGCTATTGTTTTTTTTAATGTTAGATAACTTGATGATTAGGTTACATGTTGTTGATGAGCATGATATATAGCTTATTGTTGTTATATGCTATTAACTTGATCATTAGGGTTATTTCTTTGAGATATTGATGTTGTAATTTGGATTGGTCATATACGTGATGGTTATGTTCATTGCATTGAAGATCTTGATGTTATATGTATTGTGCTAACCTGGTTTGACCTATGTAGATGGCTATGGTTGCGATATTCAGGTATGAGCCAACATATTTGTGATATGGTGCTGTACTAATATAGACTGATTGTTATGCATGAACAAAAAATGATTATGAGCTTATGATATGAACATGTTAGTTAGTTACTATTATGGATATCATGATATGTTGTGAAGTTGTATCATGCTAACCTAGATTGATTGTGTAGAAAAGATAACCTCCCCTGAGATACAGTAAGGTACGAGTTTTCTTATGTATTATATTTGGTGCTTGACTGTTTGATTATGTCATCTAGTTAATTTATTTAACATGGTATGTTGCAATTTGGTTGAATGTTTGATGAATTGCATAATATGAGTATGTGTTCAAATGATTTTTTTTTAAGATGATTATAGTACTAACACATATATGTTGAGACAGTTGATATGTACTTGAATGTAGTTCACAGTTGTAGCATTATGTCTAATGACTATGAGTTAACTATGGATTATGGCATGATTGCTAGTCTCGGTAAAGGTTGATTCCGAGTTGATAGGTATGATTATCTTGATATTTGGAACATTGGGTTGATATGTGTGAGTAGTTTCAGGAAACATGCTTGGTATTAGCATGACAAGGTAATAGTTGATGTGCTTATATAACTAACAGTTGGGTGATGTGATAGTACTAGTAAGCCTCAATTGAAACCAAGTAAAAAGGTAAAAGGAAGGAATTGGACAAGAATTACTTTGGCTATGTTTGGAAACCCTAATTCCAAATGAATGAGTGTTTTTCATACAGGAAGTCTTATTAACCTTGATTTTGTCTCACATTATGTGAATATGTGCTAGGCTCATGAAAATTTACTTGACAAGTACATTAGCTAGAGGTGGATTTATCAAGGGGATTGGAGTCCCTTGAGAGATGGTGTGGATGTGATCAATTGCAAGCAATGGGTATGGAACATCAAGATAAGGTAACTGGTGTATTTATATGTTTATTTATGGGTTGACAATTATGTGTCTATGACAATGTGATGCAGGGAATTGCATGGCAAGAGAAATTTCCATGAAATCTTGAAGGAGTCTTAGGTCGAGATTTTCTTTGGAAGCATGGGGATTAATTCATGGTGTTTATTGTTAGTCTTGTTCTTTTGGTATTTTATGATTGTTTCACTTGATTTTAAGTGTGTCTGGTGCATAGCTATGCCACTTTGTTTGCAATGTCATATTGTTGTTGGTTTGCAATGATTTTCTTCTTGTTGTTTCTTGGGTTTACTTTTATGTTTTGAGTCTTGGGAACTGGTTGGGAAAGAGGAAATTTAATGGGGCTTGGGGAGAGTTTTGTGGTACCCAACAAGTAATGTAAGACTCATATGAAACTCTGTACATGCATAAGTATGGCATAAGGTAATACTATGATAGTCAGTTGGACTGGTTGGGTCCATTATGGTAAATGGATGGTGGCAACACAGACATGAGAAAGGTAACCAGAAAAGGTAAAGTAAATGGATCTGAGGTGTTGGATGCCTTCACTATGCTGGGAATTGTTGTTCTCAATGTCATGCATGTTGTTCATGAATAAGGAAGTTCTCTTAACCTTGACCTTGATATCTGGTAAATATGTTATTATCATAATTATGTTGATGTTTACATATATAGGTGTATCTATGTCATGTTTGACAAGGTCATCATGGATCATGATTATTAACACTAACATTTATATGTATATATATGTGTGTACGTATGCCATTGTCTAACAGGACCATGATTGTTTTATATTGATGTTTATATCTATGTATGTATGTGTCCATGTAACCATGTCACTGTCTGACAGGGTCATCAAGAATCATTCTTATGGAGGAATGATTTATTACGCAAGTGAATGACATGAAGAGGTTCCTGGTCTTACGAGGAATCAATGGGGAGGAGTAGCACGAAAAAATATATGACGTCAGTATCATGTGTTTATGATTTGATATTGTGTGATTATATTGTCTATGTTATGGATAGGTTATACTGAGGGATACAACAGTGAAATGAAAGCAGTGTGGTCTACGACATGCTGGGACAAGCATGGATAAGACACTGGAAGCAATATTTCTTGGTAAAGACAATATCGTTTTGGCTCTGTGGTACTATTCTTGTGCACGTGTTGCATATGAGATGTTATATGAATGTAGCATTGTGTAGATATTGCATATGCAGTGCTAGGTATAGATGGTGCCATGTAGATGTTGGATATGCAGCGCTGTGTACAAATGATGCTATGTACATGTGGTGTTGCATGAATTTTGTACATGTGGCGCTATGTACATATGGTTTTGTGTGCATGATTTTACTAGTGGTGTTGTGTTCATGCGGTGTTGTGTACATGTTGTACAAGTGGCATTGTGTGCAGGTGGTGTTGTGTACATGTCGTGCATGTGGCACTGTGTACATATGGTGTCGCATACATGTCATGCATGTGGCACTATGTACATGTGGTATGGTGTACACGTTGTACAGTGGTGTAGTGTACATATGGTGTTCTGTACATGTTGTGTAGGTGGTGTCATGTACATGTGATGTTGTGCACATGTTGTGTAGGTGGTTGTAGTGTACATGTGGCACTACAACAAAAAAGGTCATTGGTGAGGATCATGCCTGTGATTGACCTTTAAGGTCCATCACCAATGTCACATATGGTGACGGTCCTTAAAAGAACATTGTTGTAAGTGCATATAGTGATGGTCCTTTAAGGTTTTTCACCAAAGCCATTTTTAGTGACACTTTTGGTGAGGGTTTTTAAAGGCTCGTCACTAATTCTCTCTTTGGTGACACTTATAGTGACGATATTTTATTAACCCTCACACATTCTCTTTTTGGTTACTTTTGGTGACGATAAAAAAATGTTCATCATCATTGATCATTCCAATGAGTTTTTGATGACACAATGTGCATGCTACTATATTTTTTGTTAAAAGATAATGATTTATGACCATTTTTGTGGAGTCTTTTTCATTATGTGTCCAAGGCCATAGTGGGTAGAGTCAGTCAATTTGTTAAGAAGTAATTAGTGTGTATCATTTCCCTCAAGTAATGAGAATATAATTTTCCTATGAGTCAATGCATGATTCATCTCTATTAGGTTTATTATCTAACAAATTCCCTTTAGATAAAGTTCCATTAGTGTGTGTAGGAACTATATTATTTAATACATAATCAATCTCTGTCAATTCTATTAATGAGAGATACCTAGCACTCCTCAACACTCTTGGCACACCTTAACATGTTTCGGCCCACACTAACATTGCTTGGCACCTCGCATGTATTAGAACATCTTTGTACCTAGAAAATGTTCCCATGACTCAGACACCAAAGCACATGTTGGGAAGCCCTAGCATAGCATAGCACTCTCCTAGGATGTGTTGGCATGCCCTAAAGCACTTTAGAATTCATTAACATAAATTAGCACTTGGAACACATTGGAACTTGGCATGTATTGGAACCTATAATTATTGGCACATGGCATACCCTAGCACCCTCCACATCCTAGTGTGCCTTATCATTTGTCATGTCTTGGCATTATTTGGCACATGTTAACACACATTAGATTTCCCTAGCACACTATGACACTTCTTGACATGCCCTGATATTCCCTAACATGCCTTACCAGTGCTTAGCATACCTTGTCACTCCCTCCTTGGCATGCCAGCTAGAACTCCTTGACACTCCCTAGCACACAATCATATTCATTCACTTCCATGCATTTTGACCTAGTGCTCCCTTGTGTTTCCCTATGTATTGGCATGCCTAATATGCCTTGGAAATTTTTAGCATGTGTTAGCACTTCTTGGCATTCCTTACACACCTTGGCACTCCCTAGTTGTCATTCCCTCATAGATAGCCTTGCGACTTGGGAACCCAACCAAGTCTTTGAAAAAAATAGTGTTATCCCTAGCCTAAAGTCTCACTTTTTCTAAAATTGCTTTGTACATCCCCTTATCATAATCGTAGGCTTACCTCTTACGAGTCCTATTATGAAATTCTCCTAACACAATTCATCCTTGGGACACTTGGAATTCACTAACACTCCTTGGAAGACACTCTTATTCATTAGTTTCCATGAACTTTGACCTAGTTCTCCCTTGTGATTCCCTAACACTCCGCAACACCCCTCGACATGCATTGACACTGTCTGGAATGTGTTAGCATGCCTTTTCATTCATTGGCATGCCTTAGCAATCCTTGGCTATCATGCCCTCATAACTACCCCTTTTTTTTTAAGACTTGGGAACCAACCAAGTCCTACCTCGACTACAACATTTTGACCAAGTTACAGTTACTACAACTATACTATGCATTGCTCACCTAAGAATGGCCTATAACTCATCTTAGGCTACTCATTTCCAACCTTCATTCATCCCACTTAACAAGTTACCAAGTCAAGGCTCATGTCCAACCATGGCCATAAAACAACTAAGAAACATTGTTTACATCTTGAGATGCCATAACACTTGGCATGTCTAAAAATCCCTTAGCACTATGTGGTGCATGTTGGCATCCCCTACATTCCTTGGAATGATTTAGCACTCCTTAGCACAATGTACCACTCCTTGACATTCCCTGACACTCTAGCATGCCTTGGAACTTCCTAGCATATAACTTTGTCACTCCCTCCTTAGCACACTTGGAACTCACTGACACTCCCTATCACACACTCTTATTCATTCATTTCCATGCATTTTTAACTAGTTCTCCCTCGTGTTTCCATCGCACTCTCTAACACTCCCTTGCACACATTGGCACACCTTGGTTCTTGACACATCTTGACATGTCACCCTAGCATTCTAGAATTTTTTGGCATTGCCTAGCATACCTTGTCACTCCCTCCTTAGAACACCTAGAACTCGTTGACACTCCTTGTCACACACTCTTATTCATTCATTTCCATGCATTTAAAACTAATTCTTCCTTGTGATTCACTAGCACTCCATAACACTCCCTGACATGCATTGACATAGTGCCTTAGCACCTGACACATCTTGGAATGTTTCCCTAGCCTCTAACATCCCTTAACACTTCCTAACATACCTTATCACTCCCTCCTTAGCATACTTTATCACTCCCTAGCACACTGTACCACTCCTTGAGATGCCATGACACTCGTGCATGCCTTGGCACTACCTTATAGCATATAACTTTGTCA
Source organism: Pinus tabuliformis (assembly GCA_031772625.1). Taxonomy (NCBI): domain Eukaryota; kingdom Viridiplantae; phylum Streptophyta; class Pinopsida; order Pinales; family Pinaceae; genus Pinus; species Pinus tabuliformis. Next base: position 1,252,272,565 of record CM062816.1, on the reverse strand, counting down.
CTCCCTCCCTATCACACACTCTTATTCATTCATTTCCATGCATTTTGACCTAGTAGTGCCTTGTGTTTCCATAGCACTCCCTAGCATGCATTGGCGACCTTATCACCTAACACATCTTGGCATGCCACCCTGACACTTTAACATGCCTTAGCACTGTCTAACATACCTTTTCACTCCCTCCTCAACACACATGGAACTTGCTGACACTCCATGTCACACTCTTATGCATTCATTTCTATGCATTTTTACCTAGTGCTCCCTTTTTTTTCCTTGGCACACATTGGCACACCCTAGCACTTGTCATGTCTAGGCACATTTCTTTAGCAGTCTAGCATGCCTTGACACTGCTTAGCATACCTTGTCACTCACTACTTAACACACCTGGAACTTTCTAACACTCTCTAACACACACTCTTATTCATTCATTTCAATGCATTTAAAACTAGCGCTCCGTTGTGTTTAATTGGCACTCCCTAACACTCCCTACTATGTGTTGGCACCACACGCTAGCACCTGGCACATCTTGGCATACCTTAGCTCTTGGCATGTCTTGGCATACATAACATGCCTTGGAACTGTCTAGAACGTGTTAGAAATTTCTGGCATTCCCTGGCATACCTTGTCACTCCCTAGTTGTCATACCCTCGAAGATAGCCCTACTTTTTTTACGACTTGGGAACCCACCCAAGTCATTAGAAAAATAGTTTTGAGCCGAGTCCAAAGTTTCCCTTTGCTTGAAACTACATTTTTCATCCCCTTATTGCAACTGTTGCCTTTCCTCCTACAAGTCCTATTCTAAACTTCTCCTGACACACTTCATCCTTGGGACCCCTAGAATTTACTGACACTCCTTGTTGCACACTCTTATTCATTCATTTCCATGCATTTTCACCTAGTTCTCCCTTGTGATACACTAGCACTCTCTAACACTCCTTGGCATGCTTTGAAATTGTCTGGCATATGTTATAACACCTTTTCATTCCTTGGCAAGCCCTGGCACTCGGTGGATATCATACCCTCACAACCACCCTTAATTTTTTTAGGACTTAGGAACCCAACCAAGTCCTGCCTTGACTACAACAGCTTGACCAACAGTTACTACAACTAGAATATGCCTTGTTCACCTAAGAACTTCCTATAACTCATCTTAGGCTACTCATGTCCAACCTCAACTCATCCAACTTAACAATTTAGAAAGATAAGGCTCACTTCCAATTATGGCTATAAAGAAAACTAAGAAACATAGTTTACATTTTGACATGCCATAACACTTGGCATGCCTAACAATCCCATGGAACTATGTTGCATGTGTTAGCATCCTCTTCCTTCATTGGCATGTTTTAGTACTTTTTAGCACATCCTAGCACTCCCTGACATGACTCGGAAATATAGTATTCCTTGGCACTGCCTAGCATATAACCTCTTCACTCCCTCCTTAGCACACATGGAACTAGCTAACACTCCCTATCACAGACTCTTATTTGTTTAGTTCCATGCATTTTGACCTAGTTCTTCCTTGTGTTTCCCTACCACTCCCTAACACTCCTTGAAACACATTATCACACCCTGGCACCCTGACACTATTAAATTCATTACAACTACCTAGTATACCTTGTCACTCCCTCCTTATCACACCCATAACTCACTAAGACTCCCCGCCACACACTCTTATGCATTCATTTCCATGCATTTTAAACTAGTGCTCCCTTTTCTTCCATGACATGCATTGGCACACCTTGGAAATTTCATTAATTATTCTAATACCAAAATTGGTCTAGTACTTCTGTAATTGTAAGGTCTTTGGTTTCAAACAACACCTTCATCCCAAAATAAGATTTCAAGCTTAGTATTGGGAGCTTAGTACCCCACTATGGCTAAGTACACCATATCCTCCTCTATCAACTTAGACATTACTTGAGTAGTCTTTAACTACTTAAATTACCACCATGACTTTCTGAAAAATTCATCTCTCTTGAGGTCTAAATTATACATTAACATAGCCAAACAAAGTCGTAAAAGTAACATTTCTTTTCCATTTTTCCCAAGAGCTAATTAAATAACTTTTTTTCCTCAAGCAACTCTTCCTAATGTCACCTTCTACCTTTCCCAACCCATTTCCAAGAATAATTAACATCCCTAAATAAGCTTAGGGAAAATTTAGGGTCAGGGTTAAAAGCATTCAAGTCACTTGAAGGCATTTTGTAGTTTAAACCCTTCCCCCTCGGTCATCAAACCCTAATTTATATCATCTACCATATTTCAAATATTTTATACAATTGTTTCCCATTATTGTATGTTGGCTCTATGATAGACTCAAGCTTAATGAAATGTTTCTAAATATGGCCTATTGTTGTCTAATGTCCTAATGTATTCCATATTATAGGGGCAAGAAGGTCTCACTTGAGGCACACAATAATTCCCATTAATAAAGCGCAACATGTTAAACATTTTAGTGGGGATCACATTCATTATGATACTATTAGCATCCATTTAAACCACTGTAACTAACATCATTCATATGAATAAAAAAAAAGCATAGATCACCCAAATATAGCACAAATACAAACACATAGGTAGAATAATAATCCATTATACTAATAATATGCATGGCATTACATAACACTAATGTAGAGTGAACACCAAAAACTAATAACAAATGCAATCCCTCATACAACTTATCTATAGTATTTAATCTATTTAAGTAACTTACATACCTTACATATGTAGGAAACTGGAATGGCTTCAAAAAACTCAAAATTATAATATAGAATCTACCAATTATAAGACACTCAACACACAAATAACATGCAAAAAAATCTATTTTTTAGAGAAATACACAAGTGCACATAACTCCTTAAAATTATGTGCTTAACCTTCCATGGATCAACATATTCAACCTTCTACATATTTACTTCTTCTACAAATTTATATTTTTTCAAATTTCATTAAACTTTTCTCTATGCTAAAACTTAGTGCCTCCACCATGCCTTCCAAGTCACCCATAAGTTGCTTCTATGCTTCATGCTTTTATGACCAATCTTTAAAAGTCACCTTGAAAAACACAAGAATTTCATATCAAAATATCAATTATTTTCAAATATTAAAATTTTTCATTTCCTTCGCGTTACAGTGTTTGTCCGGGGTAGGAGGAGGAAGGACACAACCATGCTGTGATAGGTACGATTTGGTACATTGGGTTGGGTTTGTCTAGGGCAGGAGGAGGAAGGGCACAACCATTATGTGGTAGGTATGATCTGGTACATTTGGTTCGGTTTGTCCAGGGTAGGAGGAGGAAGGGTGTGACCATGTTGTGACAGGTATGATCTGATACATTTGGCTGAAGTCAAGAAATTGAATCTTGGTGATTTCATCATTCCATAGAAGGAATTTGCACAAGATTCCCCACACCCCTGGGCGATGGAGCATCCATCTCTCTTCGAAACTTCAAAATACTTCTATACAAGTGTAATGAGGCACTCAAGAGGTTGTATGTTCAGGATTCCATGGAGGAATAGGAAGTCGAAGGTGTGGGCGATTATGGCTGAACCAATTAAGACCTGACTTGTCATATATATAAACAAGACTGACGTTGCAGTCTAACCGTGAGTTGAAGTACTTGTCACCAAAATGACATAGGGTCAAACCTAATAGGCATGCTCCAGGATAAAGTAAACATGTAAAAGAGAAAAGCGTGTGAAATGTGTTGACTCTTCAATGACTCAGAAGTAAGCAAATTTAACTGATTTAAAGAGAATATGCATGATTTTATTTCTTTTTATTGTTATGTAGTGAGTTCTTATGTCGAATTTTATTTTCCTTAAGGGATATTCTTATTAGTTAATTATGGTATGTTTATGCCTAGAACATCTTGTTATAGAAAAGAAGGAAACATAACTAGATGTGATGAATGCTATTGAACTTATCTCCATGCCCCATGGTCACAATCTTGGCAATATCTTTGAAATGGACATGGTAAGTGTCGAATAAAGGTTTAACAAAGGACATAACATGGATACATGAAGTTTCAAACCCACATTTTATCTAAGAATGGGAAGGGATTGATGAATTTTATACTTGCGCTTAAATAGTTGGAGGCATTTAGGTTTAACAACTAGCAAAATATTCTATTACTGATAGACAATTCTCAATCTTTGTTTCTAACCTTACCCTTTTACCAAAGTTTACCTGCATATTGAAGCATATATATTTCAATATAATTCCCTTCTAGCTTGGAATTCTTCTTAGTTATCACATCACCACCTATCAAGAGTAAAATACAGATTGAAATATGGTGTTGGCAACATAAGTTTTAATGCAAAATATTTAGAGACATGTCTGAAGAGGAAGAAATAATTGAAGAAATTATATTAATGTCCACTAGTGGCCAAAATTGTTCCACAGGACTAGGAAGAAAAAAGTTTGGAAACAACAATAAAATGTGCCTAAAGCATCTTCAAAACAGTGTAAAACAAAAGTTAAAGGAGAAAAAAGGAAACCGTATAAATCAAGACAAAAAGGGGGTAAACATGAAAAAGGAGGCAACCAAAATAATAAACCTGAAAAGGGAGGGTGAGAAAACTCTAAATAGTGAAGTATATAGTACATTGAAAGGAAGTACCCCCATAGTGATGCTGCACTAGAAAGGGTCCTTCAGAAAGTAGCTAGGACTACAGATGTTGAGGAGTAGCACCCTAGGATCAAAAGAGTACTCATTATCCCTTCCCACCATCACAAACATGCCAATGTTGATCTTGACAATATCCTTTGGAGAGTAGCCTAAAAGGATTGGGCTATGATATCCGATGGGGGAGAAGTTAGGAACCTTGTTCCTTTTATAACATCCAAGTTTGATGAATATGCTAGGGAGGGGGAGAAACCTGGTGACTAGCATCTCTTGCCATGAGCCATGCTGAGAATGAGGAAAGGTAGCAGTTCCTCTACACTAGTTGCAGGGATGGTAAGAAGATATGGCCCAAGATCTCTTGTGTTGGGAGGCATCTAGCTAGAGATCTATTATTATCCATGTCTTTGACATCGATATCAACCATATTATTAATGCATTAGGTGGTTGAGAAGGCCTAAAATGAGGAGGTAATCAACCTAGTTGACCTTGATTTCCATATAAGGCTCTCTGTCTAAAAGTATTCGTCTTCAAATATATAGGGCTAGGCATATATTGTGTGGGTAACAAAAGAAGGTATCAAGGGACCTGTTAAAGTCTCTGTCTAAGTGGTTAAATATTCCTGGATCTAGTCATATATGGAGTATCAGAAACTGAAGTGCTCCATGCAGATATTGGTGCTATGTTTATTTGGCATATCTATAGCTTATTTTGATTATAAGGTTGAGGGTGTATTGATTGTCACGATGTTTTGGAGAGACTGAGAGTATATGAATGCAGTTGTTAAGTAGGAATAATTTTCATTTTGTTTTTGTTTGTATATGTTATTGCTTATGCTCAAATTGTTTTCTGTTAGTGGTGTTATTACCCACCTCTTCAAAAGATTCAACAAGTTTCCAACCAGGTCATAGCACCTTCCATGAATATGGCTTGTGTGCAACTTGTAGATTGATGAATCACTGTTCATTGTAGAAGTTTATGTGGGTGGATGATCCTTTCAACAAACTGTAAGATGTAATACCACTTGGCATCTTAGGTAGATGAAACAACTTTGGAAGTTTTGTATGCAGTTGTGGCCACCATTCAGGTAGACTGGACAAAATAATTGATGGTCGTGACGGCTGCACATTGAGAGATTCATGTGCACCCAAAATTTTAAAACTAACAACCCCTAAACAACTCTCAAGCTAGAACACCCTTGTTGAAATTCATGTCTTTCAAACATAGAAGTCTGTCCATCAATGTCAATATTACATTTAAATGCATTCGACCATATCAAATTCATATGCAGCCTCCTCAAAATCATTGCTACGGTGGCAAGGTACATATTTTGTTGAGTAGCAATAGAATGCTATGAGACTATACTTTCCATACACCATATGTATCCATCTAAAACTTATTGAGCACCTTAAACATACATCTTTAATGACACTCACCGTGTACATCCAGATAAGGTTAGTTTAATTCCAGAATTATTCATTTATGGCTAGATGAACAAAATCTATATTAGGAAAAGTATCATTTTTCTCTTGTACATGTGCATCTCAGCAAATTGTTAGTAGATCCAATAACATATTTTATTTGAATGGTTATCCAAATAGGAAAATTCAATGAACTAAATTGATTGGAGTCCACAATTTTGGCACCTCTAAAATTACCAGTTTCAGGCATTGTAACTTTTTGACAGTTTCCAATAGACCAGCCTCTCAACAATCTACTTTTACAAAAATTGATACCTTTTCCAACTCTTGCCCATTTGATCATATAATGGAAGTCTTCATCTAAAACAACATGATGATATTGATTTCAAGTACATAAAAGAATTCCTTTGGTGCGGATAACTTTATTTCTCTCACTTCCTTTAACCTTTCTTCTTTGTATCAGTGCAAGGACCCACTCCTTTCCTTGGAATTTGATTATAATGGGCTTGAATTGTTGTGCATCTACTAATGCATCTACTAGTCCAATATGTATCACACAATTAAAAACAACTTTTCCTACTTTCTTTGAACCCCTTTCACCCTTGACTCGTAGGATATTTCCATAAAGGATTGCTACAATTATGGCTTGAAATAAGTGGAAATGGAAATTGAAAACATCATATAAATGAAAAATATCAAGGCATCAATTTTGGTTACTCAAAAAAAATCTTTGCTAATAAAAACATGAAAATAGCTTCGAATATGCTATTGAAGGAAAGCCTACTATGGAGAAAAACTAACAAACTCTTGAAATGTTTGTAAACTAGCCTTTTCTCAATTTGCATAGGTCTTGTACTCTCTTCCTAGATAGCATAGACCTATAGCTATTAGTGTTGTACAAAACAATATTTTTCTTTGAGTTTGCAAGTCATCTCCTTATGCTGGGAATTGTGCTTGATACAAATTTTAAAATCTGTGGCTTTTCCCTTATAAGGTACATAATGAGAGCTAGTTTATTGTGCCCCTTGCTATTCAAATTCATCCATAATATCATCATATCAATAATTATATGATGAAACCTCTAGTTTAATAACTTAAACCCTTTCATAGATTATAGTCTAAGTGCATGGATGATGCATGAAGACAACAAATTCTCTCATTATTCTAGAATGGCTTGTACGAGGTTGAAATCTCTCTAGAAAAAATTCATTTCCTTGAAACAAGACAACCCACTACAAATTCATCTTAAAATTCTCTCATAACAACATGGCCAATTGAGAACCATTGTCCTTGTTAAGGAAGATATAAACCTCTATCTACATTCATCTTTAGTTGAAACACAACCCTAGATTCTCCAGTGCCTAGTATCCCTTTAACAAATAAACAATTTGTGCTCATAATAGGGATAGGTGAGTTGCACCCTTCCTTCTAGTATTTTCTGACCAGGGTGAGAAGCAATATACATTTTGTAGCAACAAAACCTTTTCTAACTGATCAAGGAAGAAGCAATATGTTAACCCAGTGCGACCTGTTAGGCTTGATTATATCAAGGTGAAAGAAATATGTAACATAGCATGGTCTTGATGGTCTTGATTAGTTGATGGTGAGGAGTATGGTAGCTAGAGACGTTTGCATGAAAGGTGCTTCTCCTTATAGTTAAAAATATTAAGGACTAAGTGGACTATTCAATAATGAGAAATTAGTCAGTTAGGACTATCTCTCATGGAAATGGGATGAATGACTTACTTAACACAGTTGAATCCCAAAAATTGATATCTAATATAATGCACTGTGAAAACCCCTAAATAATTAAATTTAAAAGAGTGAAGTGGAATCTACTTGCATAGTTCATGAAGCACAATACTTGCTAAGGTTTTGCAAATGGGGTAGCAAGATAAGTAGACTTGATTGTGGGGAAAACACCACACTTAGGTGCGCTTGAGCTAGAGGCAATCTGGGATGGATGATGTCCCGAGAATTCCTGGTTATGGGGTGCAAGCCCCGGAAGTGATGATTGACGCTATGTGATTCATTTCATTAGTTTCAATCCCACTTCTTCACCCCTATGAGCATCACCCGATGAAATAAGTGTTAAGTGGACTATTAAATCATGAGACATTAGTTAGTTATGACTACCTCCCACGGAAATGGTCGTGATGATTGACGCTATGTGATTCATTTCACTAGTTTCAATCCCACTTCTTCACCCCTGTGAGCATCACCTGATGCAATAAGTATGAAGTGGAATATTAAATCATCAGAAATTAGTCTGTTACGACTACCTCTCATGGAAATGGTCATAGATGAATGACTTACTGAACGCAGTTGATTCCCAAAAAATGATATCTAATATAATGTACTACGAAAATCCCTCAATAATTACATTATTTCGCTCAACCAGATCAAGGTCTACTTATTGGATTTGATATGATCAAAGGTAGAGCTATGACCATCCTAGTCCAACTTTATCAATGAGAAAAATTTTCCCTTAAATAACCACTATGTTAGTGTCAGTCTTTGAAGCCTTCCACCAGTGATCAAACATGCTCTTACAAAGTGGTCTTAGGGTGTCAAAGTCAAATTTTGTCATTTCAGCAAGTTTTCAAGTAAAATTTGGTCACTAGGTATTAGGTCTAGGATTTGTTTTCACTCCTTTCAAAGTTTTCCAAATGTCAGTCCATGTCACCATTCGGCCGAGTGTACCATCATTCAAAAAGTTGTCATCATCATTTCAAGTTCCAATGGGTCATTTTACACCTTGTTTGTGCTTCAGTTGTACTTAGGTAAGGCTCATTTCCCTCTCCTAGGGCTTTAAAGGTAATTTTTCTCGGATGGTAAAATAATCAACAAAAATTGTATCCTGATGCTCATACACCTTCCCCTGTCCTTAATATACCTTCTTAAGCACTTCTCATTACTGATATCCCTCAAATTCATCATTTTCCTACAAACCCTAACTTATTGCTACAATTTGACAATTTGCTAGGCTAGGCCTGTGTTTTTCCCTTTTGGACCCCTTCCCCTCACTCAATATTTTAAATTCCACTTTACCTTCCTTCGTAACATCCCTCCCTATTTTCCAAAATTTTCTCAAGAATTTAGAAGCCCCTTATCCCCTTCATTTCCCTTCATTTCTACAAATCCCCTGTTCCACATATCGGGATAGGTTTTATTCAAATGATGTTTCTAAGAAATAGAAGATGAATTTGACAAAAGTGAGAGGGTTTTTTGTCCATCATTGACCCAAGAAGAGAAACCTCTTTCATTTTTTACACAGGTTTAATGGTTTGGGAGAAATGTCGAAAACATCATTTGCCTCACGAGGGTTGCTGCACCTCTGGAGTGACCTTGGTAAAATCAATATTTCTCCCAGATGGAATGACCAAATGACTTTCTTGATGAGTCAACTAATAATTAGACACAAATATTTTTCCAATTAACTATCATGAGCTCAATTTGGAGTTCAGGAACACCTTCAAAAGTTAACTGCAACATCACTATGCATTTTGGAAGCCTCATTCTGCACATTTTGACCAGTCTTGGGAGATTGAACTTTTGATAGGGAAAATGAACTCTAAATTGAAAAATTCAAGATGTTATAGAAATTAGACTCGACAATATTTCCAACGAGCTATGCCGTGCCCAATTTGGACACTGGGAAGACCTTCAAAAGTGGTCTACAAAAGGCATTGCGCATTTGAGTTGGCGTTGCACACCTGGCAGTGTTTTCCTTTGTAAATTTGCACAGGCGCTGCGCATCTAGGGAGGCGCTGCACATTTGCCCAGCCAAGTTCTAAATCGACTAAAACTTCTTCAAATGCTCTCTCTTTCAAGTAATTATACTTGTCATAGCTTGTGAATCAAGATTTTTCTTACCAAATTTTGGTGTTGTGCATTCTTAGTATCAAACCCAAGCTTCTAGGGTGAAATCCTAGTTTTCCTCATTTCACAAGTATTATACAAACCCTATCTACTTGCCATTATTCCCTAAACTAAACCCCATTCCCATTTACATATTTCCTAAATCCCATTCACACTCCCCAAACCCTAAAAACCCTATTCACATCACTAAACCCTACCCACTCTCCTAAAATCTCATTCACACTCCTTAAACCCTATTTACACATCATACTCTCACATACTCCTCCCTACACTCTGACCACTCCATTCCTCCACCCTGTTTTCACTATATTATTCACTATTGTCCATATATAACCACAAGTGTTCATAGCCACAAAAAAACAAAGGCAAAGAGAAGATGCACGAGGATGATATAGTATTGTCACATATCTAGAGCAAGAGAACAAACAGTTGGAGGATAAGTAGGGATTAATGGAACTTGAAATGTTGAAATTGAAAAGGGCAAAGTGACAAAAAAACATCATGTCACTTTGACTCCCATTGAGAAAGAGATTGAAAGTGACCGAGAAACTTGGCTTGAGAGGGTCAACTTGCATCTTGAAGGACTGATCAACAAGGCGAACAGGGGCAATAGAGTGCTTCGGCACATATCATATCATTATATGACTCGAAACAAAATTTTCAATATGAGCATCAGGAAGCTTAAGGCTAGGTTGAGAAAGGCCTTAGAGAGAAAAAAGAGCAAGATAAGTTGAAAATCTTGGCTGAAGCCTCCCTAGCCCATCAAAGTAGTTGATGACGGTGCCTTGTGCCAAATTTTGGGAAAATTTTGCACTTTTCAAATTTTAATTTTCAAACACATAAAATTGGCCTAGATGCACAATGCCACTGGTGCTGCGCTTTTCCCTGGAGAACTTGTTGGATAAAAACTTTATATATTTGGATTCAGCATGATGAGAGCATCAAACCCAGAAAATTTCAGAAGATTTGGAGCAAAACTGGCCCATTTAAAGGTCAAAAAACTACCAAAAAATGACCTCTCTGCCTCTTTCTGGACACATAGAAGCAGCTTTGGGCGATTTCAGTTTTGAGGGTGAAAATGACCTCCAAATGAAAAAATTCAAGATGTTCCAGAAATTAGACAGGAATACCTTTCCAATGAGCTATCTTGGGCTCAATTTGGCTAATGGGAAGGCCTCTAAACGTGGGTGGAAAGTGGCACTGCGAATCTGGCCAATGGCGCTGCACTTTTGGCTAGTTTGCCAGAAATTCATTTTTTCGCCTGTTTTCACTAAAATTTTGATTTCTCTCTCCTCATGGATGATTTTGATGATGTAATTAATGACTTGGCATGTAAATTTAATAGTGAAATTATCTTAGAAGGTAGATTCATCAGTTTGAGGTGGTTTTGGGGTCAATGAATCAGTTTCCATACTTATAGAGGCAAGTTGTTTGACTACCTATATTCCAGTTCTTAGTTGGGAAATGGTTGAAACTGCCCCTTTGCTCAAGGATTCAACCCCTGAAGGTTAGGATGCATAGTTTAGATGTCTATATTATGTGTTTTCTTGGTCATTTGGTGTGGTTGGACTCACTTGGATGCTCTGAGCTACATTGTACAACATTATCAGCAGTTTGGCAAGGAAATACACAGGATTTGTAGCTATTTTTATGGGATGCTTGTGGTCTGGTGTTTTTGCATAGTTTCTTCTTCTGTTATCAATTTTTCTCATGTTTTATGTGTGCCACAATCTAATTGATTGCTTCTAGCTGAATGATATCAAGAAAGATAGGTAGAATTCATTGTTTACAATGCTCTGCCTTGGGAAGCCATTCAGTTTTCTATGTTTTCTACTATTTGAGAAGGATACATGATCTTTACATGCCCTCCTCAGCTCCTCACTAGTATTAGACCTATCATCTCACTCAATTTCAAGTTACAAAGAACCTACCTACCTCACCCCATAGAACACCCTCCATCCTGACTTAATTTCCCGGACCCAAAACTGCCTTGCTCCATTTGATCTAGCAACAAAACCAACAAAATCAATCAAAATCCCCTGAGATACTATACCTAGCCTAAAATCCCATCTGATCCAGTCATTTTGATTGAGATCCATAAAGGAGAGAGCCCTCTCCTGACCTGGTAGGGCCAGCTACCAGGTTAAGCTTGGTTTGTGGTTATCCTAGGATTGCCTTTCTTTAGCCTGAGGTCAATCTAGGCTCTAACATAGTGGTGACCATACTGGGGAACGTATTTTTATGTTCCTTAGTAAAATGTATCAAGTTTAGATTTGATTGTTGATGGTGGACAATGATTAGACACTGGTAGGCTGAAATCATTCACCTGGCGACTTTGAATCAGTTTTGAGATCAGATCCAAGGACTCCACTGGAGGATGAACCTGACCAGCAAAAACATGAAAGGAAAATATGGAAAGATCAAGTATTCAAGTTGGAATTTCATCCAAGACATTATGTTCTTTGTTACAAATTATTTCTTCTCTTTTCTCGAGAATGTCAAGAAGGCTTTACAAGGTATATTGTATTTGAGAAAAGATCCTAGACCTGCATTTGATTCCTTCCCTGTGAAGATTGTGAATACAAAATATTCGCATGCCTTTGATCTTGATCAAGACCCTCTTCCGAATTTTATGATGAACGTCTTCAAACTGATGAGTCTCAAGAGACCAAGACTGATTCTACACCTTCTGTACATATTTCTATACCTTGTAAAATTCTAGATAGATACAAGCCTCTGATTTTACCTCATATATCCCATGCTTTCCCTAAAAATCATTACCTATATCTACCAAGATTTGACAGTGAATGTGGCAACATCTCTGCTGAGAGACATGTACTGAATTTTGAGTCTTTTCTTGACCATTTTGAAGTTGATGATGAGGATGTCACTATTAGGATTTTTGCTCTTTCTTTGCAAGGCAAAGCTAAGAGTTGGTTCAAAACCCTACCTGATGCAAGCATATCAGATTTCCAGCAGTTCGTCAAAGTTTTCCTCAACAAGTGGGTGGTCAAACAAAACCATTTCTTGATTCTAGAAGAGTATAACCAGCTGAAAAGACAGCCACGGGAGATAGTGCAACAATTTTCTACCAGGTTTAACCAAGTCTATTTTTTGATGCCGTTTAATATAATACTTCCTCCTGGATCCGCTCTCTTGCACTACCCAGAAGCCTTTGATCTGGAAACAGAGTTTCAACTGAGAGAAAGGAACCTTGCAACACTTGAAGATATGCAAAACAGTGTCGTAGATGTAGAGGCTAATTTGCTGATCAGAAGGGCAAAGTTGAAGGAAGAAGAGAGGAAGAACATATATCCAGAGGAATCGACATCTTTAGAGGTAAAGCTCAACATTTTGGTAAGTGCAGTGGAAGAGATGATGCAAAAGATCACCACAAGGAATGAGTATGATGTTCAAGACCATGGCTCATTGATTGAAGAAGAACAAGTGGCTGATCCCAAACATTTTATTTCTTATCCCAATTGTCATAGATTTGATAATGATTGCTTTATAGATCAACCTAGAGAAGAGAGATCTATTGATATGACATGTATGATTGATGATGTTTTTTATATTTATGATTTCCCTAAGTTTGATCAGTATGATGATGATTATGTTCTCCAAATAGAATCTAATCCTGCAGACAAATCAGTTGTTGGTTTGTGGAAGGAGGAAGTTCATTTTTAGTAGCTTGAATACAGTGATTAGCCGATGCATATCAGCTATGGAAGTGAGGAGGAAAGTGCAGAAAATTTTGAAGTAAGGGAAGGATCTTTGCCTTTTCATTTTACTTCGTTTCAAATAATCAGAGACAACTTTCATGCAATCAAAAATCAACCGTCGATGAGTTTTGATCTGGACCATCTAGAGGGCAATGAAATCCTTTTTCAAGACTTCTCATATCTAGATTTGCAGCCCCCGAATGCCATTGATTGTCAAGTTGCAGATGAAGACTTGAAAGTTGGAACATATGATCAAATGATGCAAGATGATTCTGTACCATTCTGTTTTGAATCATTTCAGTTTTTGAAAGGAATTTCGCATAGTATATCTTCAAATGAGTAGCATGTAGCAAATCATGCAATCTCATTGGAACCAATAGAAAATGGGTTGCAACAGTCTTTTCAAGTTTTTCACGATCCAATAGTTGATGTGTTGGATGATGTCTGCAGTCAAAGTCCTTCTCCATTAGCTAACTGTGAGCTTGAAAAAAGTATTGATACAAAATTGATCTGGCAACCGGTTTCTTTGTCATTTTCAGCAGGAGTCTCATCACAAAGCTTAGATGAAAGTTTGCATTCATGGTACAAGGAGAAGAAAAGTAATCTATTGGATGAGCTGAGCCCCAATGCACATGAATTTCAAGATCCTTATGCGGTATTTTTGGAGTCGGATAGAGAATCCATGTTATTTAATGGATCTGTTTACAAGTTTTCATGGGAGTTTCCTTTCAGTAGTTCTCTCTTGTTGTTCATAAGCAAGTACTTGCAGAGAATTCAAACAGTAGTCAGAATGCTTACTTGGTTGCATTGGTTGTTTCATTTCACTTGATCAGGTGATGAATTGAACAGTTATAGTAGGTTTTATTGAATAAGCTCCATTTTGAGCATATTTTCCAGTTTTTCAGTTGTGTTTTTGTATTGAGTCAGTTTCAATTCAGTTTGTGTCTTTGAGTCATCAATATTCAGTCATGTAATTTTAGCTTGAGTTTTTGACTCCATGCCCAATGGATAAGGCTACTAGGTCTACGATGTTCTTGGCACCTCCAAGGAGCTACCATCCCCAATGGAGCCAATGTTAGTGTCAGTCTTTGAAGCCTTCCACCAGTGATCAAACATGCTCTTACAAAGTGGTCTTAGGGTGTCAAAGTCAAATTTTGTCATTTCAGTGAGTTTTCAAGTAAAATTTGGTCACTAGGTATTATGTCTAGGATTTTTTTTCACTCCTTTCAAAGTTTTCCAAGTGTCGGTCCATGTCACCATTCGGCCGAGTGTACCATCATTCAAAAAGTTGTCATCATCATTTCAGGTTCCAATGGGTCATTTTACACCTTTTTCGTGCTTCAGTTGTGTTAGTGCCTAAATCTACCTCAGGCTGAGAAAGGCAAGATCTAGGGTAATATCAAACCATGCTTAACCTAGTAGCTAGCCCTACTAGGTCGGGATAGGGCTCTCTCCTTGTCAATCTCGGAAGAATTTGATCAATAAAGCTTGAGATGACTAATATAAAGACTAATTTTAGGCTAGGTATATGCTCAGAGGAGTTTGATTGAATTTAATGTTGGTTTGCTGGCTCAAATGTGAAAGGCAGATTTGGGTCCAGGGAATGGACACAGTCTTGCAGAGGTTTCTGTGGGGCGAGGTAGGCAAATGGTTTAGTACTTTGAAATAAGTGAGATGGAGAGTCTTAAGACTGGTGAGGAGTTGGAGAGGGCATGAAATTCTTATGGATCCTCTTCAAACAGTTGAAAACATATATAACTAAACAACCCTAGGTAGAGCACTGCAACATCAATGAATTCTACCTTTATCCTTGATTCATTTAGTTAAGCTGAACATAGAGAGATGATGGCATACATAAACACATGTAAACTTGCATTATAGAAGGAAAAACAATACCAAATCAAGTTGCCACAAGAATCCCACAAAATGCTGCAAACCCTGGTCTATTCCTTTGCCAAACTGCAGAGATGAATGTACAATAATTCTCAAAGCATTCACAAGAGTCCAACCTTTACAAATGACTTACAAAGTACTAGATATAGGTAACAAACAACTCATGCTAGGCTTTATGGGTCGAATTCATGAGTTTAGGAGCTGTTTCAACAAGATCTAAACTAAGAACTAAAAAGTAGGCAGTGGAATAGCTTGCCTCTAAAACCTAGGAAACTGATTCATTCAGTTCAAAGCTACCTTTTCATGATGTATCTACCTCCATGAGTGAAATTTTAACATTTTTACATAAAAATCCATCAAGTTACATTAAATTACATCATGAGTTTGACTATGAGAGAGAGAAAAGTCAAACTGAGAAAAAACTAGGCGAAAAACAGTGTTTTTTGGCAAAAAAGTCAATTTTCCATCCTGTGCGCCGTGCCACTGTCCTTGTGCATAGTGCATTTTTTCAACTGATTTTGGAGGCCTTCCCGTGCACCAAATTTTTTACAAGTGGGCTTGTTGGAAAGGTCTATCTGTCTACTTTCCATAATAGGTGGCATTTCTGAATTTGGTGTCCATTTACCCCTCCAAAAGTGAGTTATCCCAAGATTTCTTCCTGTGTGGCCAAAAAGGGGCAGAAAGGGCATATTTGAGGTGTTTTTGACCCTTTTGGAAGCTCAAAACTTGAAAAATTTCTTGGCCATTTCTGGGTATTCATAATTTTGCATGAGGAATCCAAAAATGTTGAGTTTCCCTCTAGAGGAGGTACCTAGCAAAAGCAAGCGCCAAGTGGCGCTACGCACCAGGTAGAAAAATCTGTGTTTTGCTCCAAAAATACAAAATTGACAAAAAGTGTGCCAAATTTCTTGAAATTTGGGCTGAGTGACCTGCATCAAGTGCTATGTTGGGCTAAGGAAGCCTCAGCTAAAATCTTGAGCTTCTCTTGCTCTTTCTTCTTCCTCAAAGCTTTCCTCAACTTGGCCATCAAAGTCCTAATTCTTGTTTTGCAATTTTTATTTCTTGCCAAATAGTGATAGGCCATGTGCCTCAACATCTTTTTCTCTTTTTTGGCTTCTCTAGCAACTTCTCCAAGTGTATGTTTACCTTTTCCAACACATATTCCCGGTCATTGTCCTTTTGCTCAATCAACTTGCCTTTTGCCCTCTTGGAATTTTGCCAGTTTTCTTTAATGACTTGCAGCTCTAAGATTTCTTGTTTGTTCTCCAATTGCTTATTCCTTTTCTCAAGATAGTTTATTACCCACTTGGCTCTTTCCAAGTTGAGAGACAAGTCATGAATGTCAACTTGTTGTTCCTGGATGATCTCCTTGAGCTTTGAGCTTTGGGAGCCCAAATCAGCGTCATCATCCTGAATGAGAATGAAATCTCTCTCTTGACCTTCTAAAGGCCCCTCATCATACAATGGCTGCTTACCCTTGTACTGTACCTACTTTTCTGTTGAAGGAAACGAGACCCCTTCCACCCCAAGTGGAGATAGTACTTGTTTTGCTACTACAAACAACCTCCTTGTGCCCTTTTGGTAAGTGACAAACACTGGCACACTGGTGGTTTGAGTCTCATGCACCTCTTGCTTATGTGAAGGCTCTCCTGCCTCATGGAAAACTGATGGGGGCACTTGAGGGCCTATGAAGACCTCATGTGAAATGAAATCATCCCATGAAGCATTCAATAAACTAAGTTGATGCAAAACCACAATCTTGATCAATGCAAAATGATAGATATTGTTGTACTACTGATGAGGAGGTTTCCTTTGCACCAAGGTGGTCATTTTCTCAATATTCTAGCATATGAAATAGGGGATATTCATCATCCTCAATATAGTAAAATGCATCAATAATCTGACATGATAGGTGTATAGGCAAGAAAATCTGCCTTCACAGCTGAAATATTTGATTATGAGTTTCATAAGGGGAGCATATGTTTCCTATAGGTATCTGAAAGGGAAAACCCTACTGATATGTCTCTGAAATCTAGCCTTGATATAGGGCTCATAATGATCTCTGTCCACCAGTTGTCCCTTGTTCCACTGTTCACCCACATTCAGAATACCAGTTGCTTCAGCTATAGTCTCAGGTGTCAAAGTGAATGTCACACCTCTCAAATTGACCTAGCCATTGTGAAGATGGAGCACAAAAATTCTGGCAAGCTCATGATGGTATTTGACTCTTTCCACCATATCACAAAACTGGTAGCAAGATTGATGTTTGAAAAATGCTACATCAAGAGGGAAAGTCAATAGCTCAGTAAGTGTAGTGGGCTCCTCCCGGATGTGTTTTCCTCCCTTGTGAGGCTTCCTTGGTGCATGAATTTCATGGGAGGAATCACTTACTGTTTCCTCATTTCTGTCATAAGATGAATCTGTCTCCATGTTTGCCATTGTTTGATGTTCTTTCATGAGTATGAAGAGATTTTATAGGAACAATAGGTATTTGCTGTTAAATGACAGGGATTGAAGATGGGGGATAGTGAATGTGGGAGTTTGCTGCTGACTATAGGGTTTTTGGGAGTGGCAAGGTTTGGGGAATAAGTATTAGGGTTTAGAGATGCTAATGAGGGTTTGGGAGTAGTGGGATTATGGATTAGGGTTTTTAGTTTTAGGGATAGGGGGATAGGTAAGTGTAAATGAGAGAGGGGAGGGAAAATGAAATGAGGGGAGTGTAGTGAAGGGGGTGTGAAAATGGAAAAGGGGACTAAGACAACAAAAATTGTAACTTTGCAAACCCTAGGAAAACTTTCAATATGACTGTGCAAGGAACTAGGGTTTTATTTTTCTCCTATTGAAACACCATAAAAACTAATGAAAACCCTTGCAATGGCAATATGAGAAGCTTGACTTACTTGGAAGGAGGAAGTTTGCAAGTTTGGAGCTTGGAGGAGGCGATTTGGATGAGTTTCGGGCTTTGGAGGTAGGTGCGCCACGCTTCTCTGGTGCGTCGCACCCATTACAATCTCAGTGTTAAACCTGCGCTGCGTGCACCGCGCCTCAACCCAGGTGCGCCGCGCCTCAAGAATTTTCACAGTTTGCTGCAAATTTACTCCTTCGGCTAAAAAACGACTTGGCTCTTGTTATCTTTCACTTTTTGGACACAAATGAACTTCTTCAATATGAAAAAGACTTTATATACTAAGGATTTTAATTTTTCACTTATAAAAAAGCCACTTTTCCAATGTTTTGCCTTTTCACTTGTCTTTTAAAACTCTGTTTTGGCAGTTTGAGTTTGCTTTCTACCTTTGATGGACTAAATGCTTTGAAATTTTGACTCTCTTGCAGAAGCTGGAGTGCAGAAACTTGGCAAAGTGACTAGGGCCGCATCTCAGAATTATTACATATAGGAAAAATGAAATTACATGAAATTTTGTACATAAAACATAAAAAACTCTGTTCTTCCTCAAAACAGGGTTTTGAGGAAAAATCAATCACTGAGCATGTGATTATTGAAATTTTTGTTGTTGAGACCTTACTTGACCTCCTCATGTGCCTGCTGACCATTATTGAGCTTTTACAAGACTTTATTGACAAAACCCTAGACCTAATGAAACTTAAAACCCTAAAAATATCTTTTGTAGATGTAAAGACAAAACTATAAATGACCTGATTGTATGAAAATGGGCCAGCAGGTAGAGACCATGAGGGAAAATTTATAATATGCCACTGCCATTAGATGATCCATGACCTAATGGAATGTAGATGATCAGATGAGACACCTAAAATGCAATTTAATAGGATAATTTGATCACTGATGGAGGGATGAAGATACCGACACTAACATTGCCTCCAATGGGGATGGTAGCTCCTTGGAGGTGTCAAGAACTACAGATCTCTGGAAAGAAGAGAGTGCCTTCTTCCATTGGGCTATGGAATCAATAACTTCGACAAACCAAAACCAAAATCTTGACTCAATTTCAGGACTAAAATCTGACTCAAAACTAACTCAATTTCAAGACTGAAATCGACTGAAAACTGACTCAAACAATCCAAACCAAAATTGAAATCAAACCTTCAGTTTTATAGCCTTCACTTTGGGCCCCAAACTGAATGAATGATAATAGTACACACTTGCAACGAAGGAAATAAAACGGTATTTACAATGATACATATGACTGCAGAAAACATTTCAAATATGGTACTGTTTCAGCAGTCGACCATTGACCGGCCCACCTGGACAATCTTCTCCATTCATCTCTTTCAGCAGGAAAGCATTTTGACCCCGATATGTAACAATTCTGAATGGTCCTTTCCACAGGTTCTCGAACTTGCCATGCTTGTCTTTGTCTTCGTTTCGAGCATCCCATTTTAGCACTATGTCTTCAACTTGAAACTTATCCGCCTTTGCCTTTCGATCATATATTTTCTTGATTCTCTCTTGTAGCCTGAAGGTATTCTGAAAAGCCTCCTCTCTCGTCTGCTGTAAATGGATCATTTGATAATGTTGACCAATGATTTATTTGAGGATTCCTCCAATCCATTACCTTGTAGATAGTATGCAGTTGAGTGCCCCAAGGTAATTTGATATTTATTACAAAAATCAATCACATTTTTAGATTTAAAAGCTGCTGCATTATCTGTAATTAGCTTATTTGGACAGCCAAAACGTGACAAAATGTTGTTTTCAAGAAACTGAATTATTACCGAATCAGTGGCTTGCTGAGTGGGAATCGCCTCAATCCATTTAGTGAAATAATCTGTTGCTGTGAGGATCCACTTGTGCTGTGTTGAAGAAGTAGAATGGATATTGCCAATGAAATCTAAACCCCACTATTGAAACGAAGCACTTACTTCCACCGGCTTGAGTGGAAAATTCTATAATTTTCTTCTACCTTGAAAAATTTGACATTCGTGGTAGCTTGTAACAGTTTTGTACACATCAGCGAAGAGGGTTGGCCAATAATATCCTGTTCTCAAAATTTTATTGGCTATTGTCTTCCAAAATAGATGACCTCCACAGTCTCCCTTGTGAAAATCATCCATGACCTGTTTTGCTTCTTCTTCAACCAAACAATTCAGCAAGACACCACTGAGATCTTTCCAATAGAGTGCATTATTCATTATACAAAACTTGGAAGCCTTTAATTTCAGAGTCCTACTTTTGTTCCTAGCCATTCTAGGTGGTGGTGAAAGATGTTGGAGCACATAGACAATATCCGAATACCAAGGAGAAAGAAGAAACATTTCTAATACCTGAACAAGCGAACTTTCTTCATCTTCTTCGGACATAGTAGCAATCAGATTTATGTCCAAGGCATGCAAATTAGACTCCGCCATCAGTTTGGCTAGCCCCTGACCCTTGATGAGCTTTGTTGGTTTGATATCCACATCATATTCTAACAAAGCTGTGATCCATTTGCCTCGTCTCCCTTCCGGATCTGTTTGCACTATGACATCTTTAACGACAGCGTTAGGGATGTAAGCAAGGATATGAGAATGCAAAATATAGACTCAAAAATATTTTAATGCTTTTACTAAGGTGAGAGCTTGCTTTTCAATAATGTTGTAATTTAAGGCTACATCCCTTATTGTTTTGTTGAAAAAATCAATTGGCTTCTCAAGCTGGTCTATTTTCTGCATTAAAACCGCTGCCATAGTATGATCCAAAGCAAATGAAAACAAAATAAAATCTTGGGAATAATACGGCCTGATCAAAATTGGAGCTGAAGAAAGGGCCAACTTTACCAAATTGAAAGACTTGATGGCTTCTTTGGTCCACTTCACTACACTATCTTTCTTTAACATGTTTGTGATTTCCCTCAAACATTCTGTTAGATTTGGCAAAAAACGATGTAAGAAATTCATATTACCATTGAATGCTTGGATCTCCTTTTTACTTCGTGAAAAATCAATCTTCTGAATGGCTTCCACTCAAGCTGGATCGATGCGGATACCCTCCTTGGATATGATGTGACCGAGAAGCTTGCCTTCATCCATGGCAAACAAGCTCTTCTTTGGATTGAGAGATATGCCATACTTTCTACACCGCTGAAATACAATCTTCAAATGATAAAGGTGATGTTCATCTGAATTAGAAGAAACTATCAAATCATCAAGATAAACAACTAAAAATACATGTTTCTCATTTGCAAATGCGATATCCATAGCCCGCTGAAAGGTTGCACCAGCATTCTTCAATCTGAATGGCATCTTGGCATAATGGAAAGTTCCCCACGGAGTGGTGAACATTGTTTTGTCCTTGTCATCCCGATGGACCAGAATTTGGTTATAGCCAGAAGACCCATTGAGTAGCAAAATATGAGATGCTCCAACTACTTTTTGAAGTATGTGATCCATATTGGGCAATGGATAGTTATATTTCAAAGACACCTTATTCAGATTTCTGAAATCAATACACAATCGAATCTCACCTGTTTTCTTGCGCACAGGCACCAAATTAGAAATCCAATCTAAAAATCTTATGGGAACAATTATACCAGTATTGTACAATCGATTCACTTTCTTCTCTATTGAGGGCAACAACTTTGGATTTATCCTTCTTAGCTTTTGTCGAAATGGCTTTTGATTTGGCTTGATCGGAATGATGTGCTGAATTATACTTTTATCATATGCCTTCAAATCTGAATAGTCTCATGCAAATACATCAGTAAATGAAGACAATAAACTAATGTATTTTGCCTTTACCTATGGAGGCAACACCTTTGATAACTTCACCATTTTTGGATTGTCTGCTGATCCAATGTTTACATCCTCAACTCCTTTCTCGGTTGGCACCAAGATCAGTTTCTGGGCTACATCATCTTGATCAAACAACTTCTCTAAAGGTATTAGACCTTTAGGAATGACATTGTCCTTCAGCTACAAAACTTCCATCTGATTTACTTCCATGTCCGCTTCACCATCATTATGCTCTTCATCGATAGAAGTGTCTTTGTACTTGCCTTCATTTTGCAGAAATTCTTCGATCTCTTTATCATCTTGAAACACATGCCAATATCTTTGATTATCAGGGATAGCAGGGCGATGTTTCACATGAATTTCAAGCTTATTGTTTGAATTCATGGGAATTTTCAAATTACTTGCAGCTATTGTAAGGGAATCTGCAATAACATTCTGTACACGAGGGACACATGTCAAAGTGTAATTTGGAAATAATCTCAAAATATCTAATACCACATTATGGTAAGCCCACATTCGAAGATGCTTAGCTTGGTATTCACCTTTCACTTGCTTGATAACTAACTCGGAGTCACTATATACTAAAATTCTTTTAGCATTTAACTTCTTGAGGATTTTCAAACCAGCAATTAAAGCTTCATACTCAGCTTCATTATTTGAACAATCAAAAGCCAATTTATATGAACAAACTCTTACATTACTTGGAACTTTGTTTGGAAGAAATGCAGGGCTACATATCCAAATGCCAATTCCAGCACCTTCCTTATCTACTGTGCCATCAAAATCCATGCTCCACAAACTGGCTTCGTCCTCCAAATGCTGAAATTCTGTTTGCTCTTCTACATTTGCTTGCTTTCCATTAATTTTTTGTTGTTGTCAGAAGGCTGATTGCTCAGCCTTACTATCAAGCCTTTGTCTTTCTTGATCTAGTACATCTCTGAAATTTTCAATGATCTCTGGAATATCTTCTACTTCAAATAATTGACTATTTATATCATTAAAACTAGAGCTAAGATAGCAAGAAGAGCTGCTGACCTGCACCCTAAAATCTGCTCTTCTTCTATCAAGCATTCAAGTTGTCCTGATGATGGATCCCGGTTGGGATTTGAAACGTTGGCAGAAAATGGTTCTTACTGTGGATTCTTCGGTGACTAATTCAAAAATAATGTACCACAGAGGTATTACATCCAGAATCATTAAAACTACCAGAATATAGAACAAATGATTCTAAATCAGTATGTACATAATTGACTGGATGATTTAGTGGTTTCTCCTTGCTAGTGATCATGTACTTCGTCTTTTTCTCCCAGTATAATTTCCTCAACTGACCAAACATGGGAATAGTAGCATAGGATAAATCAAGCTGCAATGTCCCTTTGAGTTTTTCTCCCCAAGATCTGGAAAGAAGCATGCCAAATCTAGGAGGAATATCAGCCACAACCACATCCATCAAAACATTCTTCACCAGAATCTGATCTAATGTGACAACCAAATCTTTAATAAGCCCAATGCATCTAACCCTACCAGAATCAAAGGAATAAAGATCATGGTACTTGCAAGTGATATCTAAACCCAATTTTTCCATGATTGCTTTTGGCATGAGATTATGAGAGGCTCCTGAATCAAACATGGCATTGTGCAATACATAATCATGCAATCTAAGGTTGATGTAAAAAGGAGCTACATCACTATCCTCAGATTGACCTTCTAATGCCGGACCAAAGATAAGTTTGGGCTGGTCATCCTCCACATTTACCATATCAGATAATGGATCTAAATTCAAAATATTTGACACATGACCTTTATAGCTGCTATTCTTCATTAATTCAGTCAAAGGAATTGACACTTTTAACTTAGCAATTTCATTTTCTAAGCTAAAGGCTGATGTTTTTTCTACCTCTTTGACTGGAGCATCCTTATTTTCAGTCTTCTCCTTTGATACAATTGGCTGATTTGATCTTTCATTTGCTGATTGTGTTTTTCTGGTGGTAGGATCAGTTGCCTCCTTTCCCTTTTTCTGCACTATTGGAGAATCGTTCTTTGGTGGTGTCACTTCCTTCCTCTTCTGAATTGGATTGATGGGTACCTCTCTACTCTTGAGTGAATATTGTCACTGCTGGGCTGTCAAAGCATTCATGTATCCCCTCTGATATTCATCAGATTCTTCTTCAAGAATTGTTTCATTTGCCAAGATGAAATCTTCATCCTTTTGTACAGCTGGGCTTTCTGAATAATCTTCATATTCCGTGATATAAATGGGCAGATCATCAGGTGTAAATAAATGATTCTCCTCACCTATTATGTTCTCATCATCATATGATTCTGGACCGTGTACAAAATTCTGCTGTAAGGGTGTCTTTACTTGCTGCTGTGCTTCTTGGTCTTGTGCTCTTTATTCTTGTTGCTTGATTCTGAATTGTGGTTGCTGCTGACAACGGAAGTTTGGATTTCTGACTTGTGCTTCAGGCTTATCAGCAATTATGAGTCTATCAAACATCTTCTCGATCTTGTGAAGCAAATGATCTGAGGAAGAAGCTTCCTCGTTTATAGTCACCTTATTTTCGGCCTTTGCTCTAGCTCTCTTGGCAAGCAGATTTGCCTCAACGCTGATTGCAATTTTCTGCATGTCCTCCAATGTGGCTGGATCTCTTTCTCTCAATTGATATGCCATGTCGGGATCAAAGCCATCAGGAAATTTAATCAAAGCTAGCCCCATAAGTGGCTTTATATCAGCAGGAATTGCGTTGTAAACAATATTGAATCCGACACAATAATCCTGGACACTCTCACCAACATTCCTCTTGATGTTTTCATATTCAGAAAGGATTTGAAGAGGATTTTTCTTTACCTCCCAGCAATCCAAGAATTGTCTTTGAAAATAGCCAATGTAGTGATACTTGCAGCCGTCAAAGCTCTGAACCACTTCCGCACTTCACCTCCAAAAGTTTGCACAAATAGTCTCATAGTCACATTTTCTTCATCAATCTCATGAAGGTCAAATAAATTAGTCATCTTATCCACATGTTGCTGAGCTGTGATACTTTGGGGGGTGCCATCAAACAATGGAATTTTGCTTTGGTAATTAGTGGGCATGGCATCCAAGTTTTGAGGCAATACAAGACGTGCATATCGGGCAGCCATTTCTCTAGGTGGATTTGAAACTGGCCTTGGGGATGTAGCAGGAGTCAGAACAATGATAGTAGCTGATGTAATTAGTGTATGAGGTGTCGAAGGAAGAGAGGAAATGTGAGATGTTTGAGGTGTTGAAGGAGTTGATGGGGGAGAAGAGATAGGAGGTCTCTGATCAGATATGGTGCGCTGCATGGGAATGGTGGGAATGAAAGGAGGTTTGGTAGGAATTTCTAAACCAGATGCAATAGCAGATGAACCAAGAGTTGCAGATCCGGATTCTAAGAAATCGAGAATGTTTGTAGCTACAATGGAAGTTTGAAGATTCAAAATATAATCATCAATTGATCTATTGGCCTTTTCAGTTTCAAGATCTTTGATAAACTCCGGATTTAGGATAGTAGAACCAAAACACTTTCAGATTTAGTCTCAAACAATGATAAATCAAAATGCTCATCAAACTCAAGATCTTTAAGATATTAAAAAACAAATAGACATGAATGAGATCTAAACACGGGAGTGACAGAACTTTCTTGTCGGAGAATTCTTGGGATTAGGTTTGGGATTTCATACACAGGAGGAGGATCAGGATCAGGATTGGCCCTAGTGTATCGTCTGGAAGCTAGTGTGTTGAATTATTCCCAAAAATCAAATGGACATTATCAACTTGTTTAGCCTGTCAAATTCTAAACTCATCATCCAAAGTCTAGAATTACTTTATGATACTGGGGTAATCATTTAGATCAAATGTTCAGTTTATAAACTAGACCAGAGATTGACTGAAGCAGCATTCTAATGCAAATCAAGAGAATTTCGAAGGCTACCTGGCTAAATTTAGGCTTCGTATGTAGTCTATAAAGAAAAACAATGATAATAAACTTTTCTTCCCCAGTGGAGTCGCCAATATGTTAGTGCCTAAATCTACCTCAAGCTGAGAAAGGCAGGATCTAGGGTAACATCAAACCACACTTAACCTGGTAGCTAGCCCTACCAGGTCAGGAGAGTGCTCTCTCCATGTCAATCTCAGAAGAATTTGATCAATAAAGCTTGAGATGACTGATATAAAGACTAATTTTAGGCTAGGTATATGCTCAGAGGAGTTTGATTGAATTTAATGTTGGTTTGCTGGCTCAAATGTGAAAGGCAGATTTGGGTTTAGGAAATGGACACAGTCTTGCAGAGGTTTCTGTGGGGTGATGTAGGAAAATGGTTTAGCACTTTGAAATAAGTGAGATGGCGAGTCTTAAGAATGGTGAGGAGTTGGAGAGGCCATGAAAGTCTCAGGGATCCTCTTCAAACAGTTGAAAACATAAATAACTAAACAAATCCTAGGTAGAGCACTGCAACATCAATGAATTCTACATTTATCCTTGATTAATTTAGTTAAGTTGAATAGAGAGAGATGATGACATACATAAACACATGTAAACTTGCATTACAGAAGGAAAAACAATACCAAATCAAGTTGCCACAAGAATCCCACAAAATGCTGCAAACCCTGGTCTATTCCTTTGCCAAACTACAAAGATGAATGTACACTAATGCTTAAAGCATTCACAAGAGTCCAACCTTTACAAATGACTTAAAAAGTACTAGATATAGGCAACAAAAAACTCATGCTAGGCTTTAGGGGTTGAGGAGCTGTTTCAACAAGATCTAAACTAAGAACTGAAAACTAGGTAGTGGAACAACTTGCCTCTAAAACCTAGGAAACTGATTCATTCAGTTCAAAACTACCTTTTCATGATGTATCTACCTCCATGAGTGAAATTTTAACATTTTTACATAAAAATTCATCAAGTTACATCAAATTACATCATGATTTTGACTATGAGAGAGATAAAAGTTAAACTGAGAAAAACTAGGCAAAAAATAGAGTTTTTTGGCAAAAAAGTCAATTTTCCATCCTGTGGGTCGTGCCACTGTCCCTGTGCGTAGCGCCTTTTTTGCAGCTGATTTTGGAGGCCTTCCCATGCACCAAATTTTCTCCACGTGGGCTTGTTGGAAAGGTCTATCTGTCTACTTTCCAGAACAGGTGGTATTTCGGAATTTGGTGTCCAGTTTATCCTCCAAAAGTGAGTTCTCCCAACACTGCTTCCTCTGTGGCCAAAAAGGGGCAGAAAGGGCATTTTTGAGGTGTTTTTGACCCTTTTGGAAGCTCAAAACTTGACAAAATTTCTTGGCCATTTTTTGGTATTCATAATTTTGCATGAGGAATCCAAAAATGTTGAGTTTTCCTCCAGAGGAGGTCCCTAGCAAAAGCAAGCGCCAGGTGGCACTACGCACTAGGTAGAAAAATCTGTGTTTTGCTCCAAAAATTCAAAATTGACAAAAAGTGTGCCAAATTTCTTGAAATTTGGGCTGAGTGACCTGCATCAAGTGCTATGTTGGGCTAAAGAAGCCTCAGCCAAAATCTTGAGCTTGTCTTGCTCTTTCTTCTTCCTCAAAGCTTTCCTCAACTTGGCCTTCAAAGTCCTAATTCTTGCTTTGCAACTTTTGTTTCTTGCCAAATAGTGATAGGCCATGTGCCTCAACATCTTTTTCTCTTTGTTGGCCTTCTCCAACAACTTCTCCAAGTGTATGTTTACCTTTTCCAACACATATTCCCGGTCATTGTCCTTTTGCTCAATCAACTTGCCCTTTGCCCTCTTGGAATTTT
Organism: Pinus tabuliformis; assembly: GCA_031772625.1. Classification (NCBI taxonomy): domain Eukaryota; kingdom Viridiplantae; phylum Streptophyta; class Pinopsida; order Pinales; family Pinaceae; genus Pinus; species Pinus tabuliformis. The sequence goes on along the minus strand of CM062816.1, from coordinate 1,252,244,551 downwards.
GCCGGTTTTCTTTAATGACTTGCAGCTCCAAGATTTCTTGTTTGTCCTCCAATTGCTTATTCCTTTGCTCAAGATAGTTTATTACCCACTTGGCTCTTTCCAGGTTGAGAGACAAGTCATGAATGTCAACTTGCTGTTCCTGGATGATCTCCTTGAGCTTTGAGCTTTGGGAGCCCAAATCAGTGTCATCATCCTGAATGAGAATGAAATCTCTCTCTTGACCTTCTGAAGGCCCCTCATCATGCAATGGCTACTTACCCTTGTCCTATACCTGCTTTTCTGTTGAAGGAAATGAGACCCCTTCCACCCCAGGTGGAGATAGTACTCATTTTGTTGTCGCAAACAACCTCCTTGTGACCTTTTGGTAAGTGACAAACACTGGCACACTGGTGGTTTGAGTCTCATGCACCTCTTGCTGATGTGAAGGCTCTCCTGCCTCATGGAAAATTGATGGGGGCACTTGAGGGCCTATGAAGACCTCATGTGAAATGAAATCATCCCATGAAGCATTTAGTAAGCTAAGCTGATGCAAAACCACAATCTTGATCAATGCGAAATGATAGATATTGTTGTACTGCTGATGAGGAGGTTTCCTTTGCACCAAGGTGGTCATTTTCTCAATATTCCAGCATATGAAATAGGGGATGTTCATCATCCTCACTCTAGTAAAATGCATCAATAATTTGACATGATAGGTGTATAGGCGAGAAAATATGCCTTCACAGCTTAAATATTTGATTATGAGTTTCATAAGGGGAGCATATGTGTCCTGTAGGTATCTGAAAGGGAAAACCCTACTGATATGTCTCTGAAATCCAGCCTTCATATAGGGCTCATAATGATCTCCGTCCACCAGTTGTCCCTTGTTCCACTGTTCACCCACATTTGGAATACTGGTTGCTTCAGCTATAGTCTCAGGTGTTAAAGTGAATGTCACACTTGCCAAATTGACCTAGCCATTGTGAAGATGGAGCACAAAAAGTCTGGCAAGCTCATGATGGTATTTGACTCTTTCCACCATCTCACAAAATTGGTAGCAAGATTGATGTTTGAAACATGCTACAGAAAGAGGGCAAGCCAATAGCTCAGTGAATGTAGTGGGCTCCTCACGGATGTGTTTTCCTCCCTTGTGAGGCTTCCTTGGTGCATGAATTTCTTGGGAGGAATCACTTACTGTTTCCTCATTTCTATCATAAGATGAATCTATCTCCATGTTTTCCATTGTTTGATGTTCTTTGATGAGTATGAAGAGATTTTATAGGAAAAATAGGTATTTGTTGTTAAATGACAGGGATTGATGATGGGGGACAGTGAATGTGGGAGTTTGCTGCTGACTGTAGGGTTTTTGGGAGTGGCAGGGTTTGGGGAATAAGGATTAGGGTTAGAGATGCTAATGAGGGTTTGGGAGTAGTGGGATTACGGATTAGGGTTTTTAGTTTTAGGGATATGGGGATAGGTAAGTGTAAATGAGAGAGGGGAGGGAAAATGAAATGAGGGGAGTGTAGTGAAGGGGGTGTGAAAATGGAAAAGGGGACTAAGACAACAAAAATTGTAACTTTGCAAACCCTAGGCAAATTTTCAATACGACTGTGCAAGGAACTAGGGTTTTATTTTTCTCCTATTGAAACATCATAAAAATTGATGAAAACCCTTGCAATGGCAATATGAGAAGCTTGAATTACTTGGAAGGAGGAAGTTTGCAAGTTTGGAGCTTGGAGGAGGCGATTTGGATGAGTTTCGAGCTTTGGAGGCAGGTGCGCCGTACCCACTAACAGGTGCGCCGCGCTTCTTTGGCGCGTCGTGCCCGTTACAATCTTAGTGTTAAACCTACGCTGCGTGCGCCGCACCGACCAGGTGCGCCGCGCCTCAAGAATTTTCACAGTTTGCTGCAAATTTACTCCTTCGGCTCAAAAATGACTTTGCTTTCGTTCTCTTTCACTCTTTGGACACAAATGAACTTCTTTAATACGAAAAATACTTTATATACTAAGGATTTTAATTTTTCACTTATAAAAACCCACTTTTCCAATGTTTGCCTTTTCACTTGTCTTTTAAAACTCTGTTTTGACAGTTTGAGTTTGCTTTTTGCCTTTGATGGACTAAATTATTACATATAGGAAAAATGAAATTACATGAAATTTCGTACATAAAACATAAAAAGCTCTGCTTTTCCTCAAAACAAGGTTTTGATGAAAAATCAGTCACTAAGCATGTGATTATTGAAATTTTTGTTGCTGAGACTTTACTTGACCTCCTCATGTGCCTGCTGACCATTATTGAGCTTTTACAAGACTTTATTGACAAAACCCTAGACCTAATGAAACCTAAAACCCTAAAAATAGCTTTTGTAGATGTAAAGACAAAAAATGACTGTAAATGACCTAATTGTATGAAAATGGGCCAGCAGGTAAAGACCATGAGGGAAAATTTAGAATATGCCACAACCATCAGATGATCCATGACCTTAATGGAATGCAGATGATTAGATGAGACACCTAAAATGGAATGCAACAAGAGAATTTGATCATTGATGGAGGGATGAAGATACCGAGACTAACAAGTTGTACTTGGGTAAGGCTCATTTCCCTCTCCTAGGGTTTTGAAGGTAATTTTTCTTGGATGGTCAAATCATCAACAAAAAATGTATCTTGATGCTCATACACCTTCCCCTATCCTTAATATACCTTCTGAAGCACTTCCCATCACTGATATCCCTCAAATTCATCATTTTCCCACAAACCCTAGCTTATTGCTACAATTTGACAATTTGCTAGGCTAGGCCTGTGTTTTGCCCTTTTGGACCCCTTCCCCTCACTCAATATTTTAAATTCCACTTCCCCTCCCTTCCTAACATCCCTCCCTATTTTTCAAATTTTTCTCAATAATTTAGAAGCCCCTTATCCCCTTCATTTCCCTTCATTTCTACAAATCCCCTGTTCCACATATCGGGACAGGTTATATTCAAATGATGTTTTTGAGAAATAGAATATGAATTTGACAAAAGTAAGAGAGGTTTTGTCCATCATTGACACAAGAAGAAAAACCTCTTTCATTTTTTACACAGGTTTCATGGTTTGGGAGAAATGTCGAAAACATCATTTGCCTCAGGAGGGTTGCTACACCTCTGGAGTGACCTTGGTAAAATCAAATTTTCTCCTAGATGGAATGACCAAATGACTTGCTTGATGAGTCAACTGATAAGTAGACACAAATATTTTTGCAATGAGCTATCATGAGCTCAATTTCGAGTTTAGGAACACCTACAAAAGTTGACTGCAACATCCCTATGCATTTTGGCAGCCTCATTCTGCACATTTTTACTAGTATTGGTAGATTGAGCTTTTGATAGGGCAAATGAACTCCAAATTGAAAACTTCAAGATGTTATGGAAAGAAGACTTGACAATATTTCCAACGCGCTATCCTAAGCCCAATTTGGACACTGGTAAGTCCTTCAAAAGTGGTCTACAAAAAGGCGCTTCACATCTGAGTTGGCGCTGCATACCTGGCAGTGTTTTCCTTTGTAAATTTGCACAGGCACTGCGCATCTATGGAGGTGTTGCGCATCTACCCAGCCAAGTTCTAAATCGAATAAAACTTTCCCAAACTCTCAAATTCACCTCAAAATCTTCAAATTCTCTTTCTTTCAAGTAAGTATACTTGTAATAGCCTATGAATCAAGGTTTTGTTTACCAAATTTTGGTGTTGTGCATTCTTTGTATCAAACCCTAGCTTCTAGGGTGAAACCTTAGTTTTCCTCATTTCACAAGTATTATACAAACCCTATCTACTTGCCATTATTCCCTAAACTAAACCCCATTCCAATTTACATATTTCCTAAATCCCATTCACACTCCCCAAACCCTACAAACCCTATTCACATCACTAAACCCTACCCACTCTCCTAAAATCCCATTCACACTCCCTAAACCCTATTTACACATCAGACTCTCACATACTCCTCCCTACACACTGACCACTCCATTCCTCCTCCCTGTTTTCAATATATTATTCACTATTGTCCATATATAACCACAAGTGTTCACAACCACAAAAAAGCAAAGGTAAAGAGAAGATGCACGAGGATGATATAGTATTGTAACATATCTAGAGCAAGAGAAAAAACAGTTAGAGGATAAGCAATGCCTAATTGAACTTGAAATGTTGAAACTGAAAAGGGCAAAGTGACAAAAAACATCATGTCACTTTGACTCCCATTGAGCAAGAGATTGAACATGACCGGGAAACTTGGCTTGAGAGGGTCAACTTGCATCTTGAAGGACTAATCAACAAGGCCAACAGGGACAATAGAATGCTCCGACACATGTCATATCATTATATGACTCGAAACAAAATTTGCAATATGAGAATTAGGAAGCTTAAGGCTAGGTTGAGAAAGGCCTTAGAAATCAAAAAGATCAAGATAAGTTGAAAATCTTGGCTGAAGCCTCCCTAGCCCATCAAAGCAGTTGATGATGGTGCCTTGTGCCAAATTTGGGCAAATTTTGCATTTTTCAAATTTTAATTTTCAAACACAGAAAATTGGCCCAGATGCGCAGCGCCACTGGCGCTGTGCTTTTCCCTGGATCACTTGTTGGAGGAAAAATTTATATTTTTAGATTTAGCATGATGAGAGCATCAAACCCAGAAAATTTCAGAAGATTTGGAGCAAAACTGGCCCACCAAAAGGTAAAAAAACTACCAAAAAATGACCTCTTTGCCTCTTTTTGGACACATAGAAGTAGCTTTGGGAGATTTTAGTTTTGAGGGGGAAAATGACCTCCAAATCAAACAATTCAAGATGTTCCAGAAACTAGACAGGACGTCCTTTCCATTGAGCTATCTTGGGCTCAATTTGGCTAAGGGGAAGGCCTCCAAAAGTAAGTGGAAAGAGGCGTTGTGCATCTGGCCAGGGGCGCTGCGCTTTTGGCTAGTTTGCCAGAAATTCAAATTTTCGCCTGTTTTCACTGAAATTTTGATTTCTCTCTCCTCATTGATGATTTTGATGATGTAATTAATGATTTGGCATGTAAATGTAATAGTGAAATGATCTTAGAAGGTAGATTCATCAGTTTGAGGTGGTTTTGGGGTTAATGAATCAGTTTCCGTACTTATAGAGGCAAGTTGTTTGACTGCCTATATTCTAGTTCTTAGTTGGGAAATGGTTGAAACTACCCCTCTTCTCATGGATTCGACCGCTGAAGGTTAGGATGAGTAGTTTAGATGTCTATAGTATGTGTTTTCTTGGTCATTTGGTGTGGTTGGACTCACTTGGATGCTCTGAGCTACATTGTACATCAATATCAGCGGTTTGGCAAGGAAATACGCAGGACTTGCAACTATTTTTATGGGATACTTGTGGTATGGTGTTTTTGCATAGTTTCTTCTCCTGTTATCAGTTTTTCTCATGTTTTATGTGTGCCATAATATCATTCATTGCTTCTAGCTGAATGATATCAAGATAGATAGGTAGAACTCATTATTTACAGTTCTCTGCCTTGGGAAGCCATTCAATTTTCTATGTTTTCTATTGTTTGAGAAGGATACATGATATTTGCATGCCCTCCTCAACTCCTCACCAGTCTTAGACCTATCATCTCACTCAATTTCAAGTGTTAAAGCACCTACCTACCTTGCCCCATAGAACACCCTGCATCCTGACTTAATTTCCCGGACCTAAAACTACCTGGCTCCATTTGATCTAGCAACAAAACCAACAAAATCAATCAAAATCAATCAAAATCCCCTTAGCTACTATACCTAGCCTAAAATCCCATCTGATCTAGTCATTTTGACTGAGATCCATAAAGGAGAGAGCCCTCTCCTGACCCGGTAGGGCTAGCTACTAGGTTAAGCTTGGTTTGTGGTTATCCTAGGATTGCCTTTCTTCAACTTGAGGTCAATCTAGGCTCTAACACACTATAAAAAAAATTATTTTTCCATACACTTTTGAGAATAGTATTTAGCATACCACTGCTACTAAGAATAGGCTTCAAGATTAGAAACAAATGCAAAAAGAGAAGGTCTAGTATGTGGAAGCATTACAAAATTTGTTACTTCATTGATCACAAGTGATGTTCAATCTGACCCTATGCCCATATCAACTAGAAGGACCTCTTCACAAGTAGCACCATAGAAGCCTGGTGATAAATATATGCTACTCTTCCTGACCTACCAACCAATGCTAATATTTGGTACTGGAATCATGCTTGAGAATCTAATGTAGGTTAATCACTGTTATTTTTCCAAAATTCCTGGAAAAGGTCTTAAACCCTCTTGCACATATCAATTTTCCACTTGAAAAACTGAAATCATTGGGTGATATATTACTCTCTTTGTAACTCATAATGAACATATTTTCATAAATATCTAGTGGCCTTCTATATTGTAACATTTTCTCCATGTGTTCCATGTTCTTCTCAATGACTCCTGTATACAAATAATAAATAATTCTCCCCTTGTTACAATTTACAATAAAGCTTCCAAATTGTGACGATGGGACTGTAGGCTAAATCTTTCATGCACCTCTTCACTTCCTACACCTCAAACCTTCAATCTCATCACCATACCTCTTTAAATTCATATCTTTCATTCTCTAGGCATTCACATACAAATATAAATACAAATGCATCCAAATGGAAAGGACAACAAGGATGGAGTACTTGTAATTGTGCTTAATATGCTCTCTATGCTAGTTGATTCTTTATGGTCAAGGCTTGAAAGATTTCAAATTAGAAGTTACATGTTTTCCTTCTAATGTTTCCACTGGTCCACATAATTTCTGAGGTAGGAACAAGATACTTAGTGTGCATCCATTATTCCTTCTTCTTAATATAAAAAATACCATTTTCATCATGCAACAACATTACTACTAACTATTCAATGTCAAAAAGTGTTGGAGGCATCCCATAGAACAACAATTATATCGAGATGCTAATGAATTTTATGAGGAAGCAAGCATATAAAAAGGTGACCTATTGAGCACAAGTATTGATATAGGTGGGCACCATTAAACATAATCATCCAACAAGTAGAAGTAAGTCTACCTTTCCAAGGCATCATCCTACCAAAAATCCTATCGATCCCGTTATCATTGTAGCCAAAAATATCCCATTTCGTTACACAATTTTTTCAAATAGATATTTTGCATCATTTAATCTACCATTTTTCACATACTCTGCAATGATGATGAAACTACATCATGCATTGACATTTGCATCTTCCAATATCCCAATGTTGACATATTTCATAATCATCTTAATGCATGAGAAAACATTCTCGTGAACCACACACGAAGAATTTTGGCTTTGAATCTCCATATTACTTTTACTTGTCATATCTCTATGATGAGATGTAGCTATATCTATTGCATTTGAAGGGATGCTACTATTCTTTTATTCCCAATTGATGGGTTTTCTATGAATGGCATTTAAATTCATAGTAACTACAAAAGTCTCGGTGAGTTTATACCATTACAATAAGTTGAAGCATTTTCCTAGGCTTGAAAGTATCGACATACATTTCCATGTAAGTAATAAGGAAGAAGATTGATGTTAATGCTGATAATGGAAATCACTAATATTCATTCCATTGAATCAATCCATCATTAGCGAGTAGAATAAACATTACAACGTGTCCATTATTTCCTATCCTTCCTGAAGGATTTATAATCATGGTGTCATGTTTCATTTAATCATTGTTATGTCACCAAGTCTACTGGTCGAGTTATGTACCCTTGACTTCCCTTCCCATGTTCAAAACAACCTCAAGGTCTCTTTAGCGGGTCCATGCCCTGAGTAGGCTAAAATAATAACAGTTAATGAGACAACATTTGGTTTAGGAATTTTGATGAATAGTTCACAGGTCTTCTAAATCCTTCCACATTTCACATATGCGTCCACAAGGGAATTTATCACATAGGCATGAAAATGTAATACAATCCTCACAATCTCCGCATTCCATAAGAATTTGTAATGCCTCCTCGGTATTCCTGTTTGCAGTTGTAATAATCACAATCCATGAACAAACATATTGTTTAGATATTTGGTCAAATAATTTGTAGGAATATTAACATTTTCACCTCTACGTTTTAGTTTTTTTCCATGCAAGCCCAATGTTGTAGCTTGAGTTCTAATACCACCAGTGACATTCCTAGCGCCTTAGTCAAAGAAGTGACACTTACATGTGGTAAGAGCACAATTATATATATAACATAGCATGATACAATAACATGCAATAAAACCATAAAACATAAAATAGAAACATACATAAAATAAGACTCAAATATTATCTATAAAAAGTCGTTCATTGGTTGCACACTTTAAACATGCCACATAGTAGTAGACCACATTTCTCTAGTCCTCTCAGTAGTCAATCACAACAAATTTAGGGCTATGACTCCACTTGGAATTGGATTCTCAAGCCAAGTACATATCTAGTACCATACATAATAGCGCTAAGGTACCAAACATGATAGCCTCCAACCAATAAGCTCATATCCCCCATCAACCCCACACCCAAGTAGTGTACCCCCTTTTCTTCATATGAAATCCCTCAATTTGTGTCATTACCTCCAGGTTGTCTATCTCATTTTTCTAGGGATGTATAGACTCCTATAGCTCTAGGAATTCTTACTTCCCTCATAAATCTCTAGGTAGTGTCCAAGCCCTCACAGAAGGAAACTTGTCCCTACTAATCCTTTGATCAACTAAATATGGGAACCACCTTTTCTTAAACATGGTGTCCCCATACTTTTTATTACAATATCATATGATAATATTATAATATACTTTCATATCATGATAATTTTCCTGTAGTGGAGTCTCAGTCCCCCCATACTGCTTTCATTTATTGGTTCATATCAAATAATATGAATTCTAATCCCACTAATATTTTATCACACAAGCTCTCTAGCCTAATCCCACACACTGGCCTTAAAACTAATAATTATTATGGCCCATCAGACTATTTCATTATACATATATAGGCACATAGGTGTTAATGGAACTCCACTCACTAGCCTAATAATACAAGTTCCTAACCCAATTACACATACACACCAACCTTAGAACACATTTGTACACATAGGGGTATGCAAACCCCAATAGAACCCAACTCACCAACCTAATTGACATATCATGTGTATGAGTACATTGCAATCTAGGGAGTCAAGCAAGGGGTATTACATTCTCCTATCTATTCATATTTATCCTAGTATTTACAATTTATTTATAATGACACAAATCTTATAGTATTATGTGTCCAACACCATGAAATACATATGACATTATGTGTTGGAAGGTGCCCCAAGTGTTTTTAAGGCCAAATGCATCTTTTAATAAGAAAAATTTCCCTAAGGACAAATGAAGGTTATTTTTTGTTGGCCTTCTAGTTTTTTCTATATTTAATTATAACCAGCTAAATCGTCCATGAAGGAAATGATTTTACCACCAAAATATTTGTTGATAATTTGATTAATTAATAGGGTAAGATAACTTCCATTGGGACATTCTCTATTGAGGTCCCTATAATCAACACAGACTTGAATGATACCCTAGATTCCATTTGATTTGATTGTCAGATAGTAGACCTTTTTCCTTGAGTAGAAGAAATAGGTAGTACAAACACCCACAATGAGCTATTAGAATGTCATATGTACTTCATAGACTGATGAAACCTGGTTTGGTTAACAAAGTAAACTAATGAAACTTGGTTGGGGTTTTGTATTACCAAAAATATTGAACCATTGATCTTTGTATAATGAACTCTACTCACAACATAAACATTTCTACATGGTCTACCATTATTAGTAATTGCACAAGGACATAATACCTCACAATAAATTTTCACTTGAAAATTCTAGAGATGCAATTGGTGGTATTGTGGCAGTCTCTACAAACACAAAGTATTTTTGTGATTTAGATAATTATTTAAACTTTCATTTTTACAAATATTTATCACTAGATTCTCCAAATCCAACTTTGTTCCTTACCACTGCAATATTCTCTCCTCAACATAACACTTTATTATCAACTGATATACAATCACTGGTTTGTCTTGGCCTATCCTGTGAGATCATGATTCAACTCATAAATAAAAAAGAGGACTGAAATATAGATCATATATAATAACTATATCTTCACTAGAAAAATTGATTCCAACCCGACCGGTCTGAGTTGAAATAAGAAAAATAATTTTTTTATATCTAGGTTATTCAAGTTCTTTATCCAATGTTAGTTTTCTAATGTGGAAGTGCTCCCATCCATTTGACAATACATAAATTCTAAGAATTTCAAGTAGTCTTCTAGTAGATCAAGCATCCTTTTCCACCTTGCTTCAATTGTGGAAGCACCCTTCCAATCCCTGAAAATTTCTACACACTCCAACTAACATCTCAAATACATTTCTTACGGAATCACTGGCCATTTCTTGTCCTAGGAAAATACATGATGAATTTACAATCTAGAAGGAGGAGAATTTCTGGAATGATATATTCAATTATTAGTTGTAACAGGATCCAATAGGACTCATTAATCAGGGTTTATTGAACAATTGCCTCTTGAAAAGAAATTTTGGCACCTTGTGAAACGACGACATGAAGCCTGCCATATAATGCTCAAATAGCAGAAGAAAGTGATGATTTTACTTGCCATGAAATTCATAGAGGAAAAGAATAAATAAAATAATGTTGTGATCATGTTCCTCTCATGTTCAAGCATATATGAGAGTTTTTCAATAGCTACAATAGATGTGAGGCAATGTAGAATTGCTTTCTAGAGGTGCATGAGGTCTCAAATTTTTGTTGTTGCTTCTTTTGTTGTTTTTTTTTTTTAATCCTTTTGCACCAGAACCATTTTTATTTTTAAGCTTGATCAGATTTGAGGTATCAATAAAAAGTGTCTTTGCACTTCCGTGGTCTCCCAGACATTCCCAACCTCTAGTTAAATCCCTATAACATCCATGGAATTCATCACTTTCTTAACTGAGCCTTGTTATGACTTGTATTCAATTGAATAAGAAGAATCCCAACAAAAAAATGTATAATGCCTCCCAAAATGTGCTGCATGACCAAATCACACTCTCTAGAGTTATGTGACTACAAAACCACCTTGAATACAAACAAACAAGCCCATTTGAATTTGTGAAGTAGCCACCAAATTTTCCATAGTACATATCTCCTCACTCTTGTGCTAAATTAGACTTTTGAGTGCAATACAGAGTCCTAAAGCTATAGTTTTTCATCCTTTTCGACAAAATTTTGACGTAGTCATTCAAATTGCTTACATTGGGCTCTTGTTGTTTTTCTCCCGTCATACCATTTCAACTTTCAATTAGAGTTGCAGAAGCATGGTGCACGTATGTAATTTTTAAAGGTTGGAGACAACAATTTCCACAGGCCACCGATTATATATTAATGAATAGATATGGAGTTTCAACTTCATCCAATCATTAATTTAAAAATTGTGTAACACATTAAACTTAAATCTATTTTTTATTTTAGTGACGTTGGCTAGAAACACTATCACAGTGATGACTTTATTCTTATGAATATTTGTAATATTAATCCAGTTATATAGTAAAGTCTTTCAAATAAGTCATTTCCTCGCATTAAAGTACTAAATTTTCCCCATAAATTTTATTTCTATAGTTGTAGAAGAGACGATAATCGATGTATAATGCCAAGAATAGAATATGCTTTGATAGTGCTAGTTCAGGTTTGTGTTATCTGAGTGTCACATTTAATTGATTGTAGATTCTTGAATATGGGATGGAAAATAAAGTTCAAACAAATGACTTTGTTCATTTTCATTAAATTTGTGTAATATTTTAAAATATACCATAAATATGATTATAAAATCTAGCCCTAGTCCTACCCTACATATTCTGATCGAAAAAGAAAGAGATATAATTAAATATGTCCAATGGCCTAGCTTTATAGAGTGCTTTTCTTTAGTACTTCCACGAGAAAATTCCATTGGGAGAATGATCTAACTTCTATATGTCCTATTATACGTTTTACCGAAAAAGTTTTTTTTTCTCTTTTCCTTAACTAAACTTGAAGTGCTTGAGTGGGTTTTATTGCTTAGTTCTGATTGAGATTTTAGGGCTAGGAATTTTTAGAGTGTGAGCTATTCGTTGTGAATAGGTTTTAGGAGTAGGTATTTGTGGAGTGAAAACTAATGTCTTCAGGCATTGTCCCAACCTAAATTATTATTAATATTAGTTTGCTAGTTGTTGATGCTAACTCAATCCAGATCTATAATTTAAAAAAAATCTAAATTTAAACACACTGAAGACGCCAGATAGAAAACTTATTATAAAAAAATTTGAGGCTACCACAAATTCTTTATATATAAATTTCTTATCTAGGAAAGGAGAGGCATATCATTTGAAATATCAAATGTGTATTTATGTTACAAAATACATTAGGACACATCTTCCCTGAAGGGAACGTACTTTTATGCTAAACTAGACTTTTGAGTGCAATTCCTCTAATTTAATTCCTTGATGCAACAGACATGAAACTTGATAGAATACAATACTTGATATTTGGTATTTAGTATTTACAAAAAGTTACTATGTTTTTAAACATATGCCAAATTTAAAAATTGATATAGCATTGCTTGATTTACATCCCATAAATGTTATCATTGAGTGTTGAATGAACGAAAATTTCTTTCCTATGAATTCAAATTGGGACCACCCTTTAAAGGGTTGCTCAACTGTTGTAAACTCTACGACCGACCCTAGTTAACATGTACAACTTCATATATGGGCCAAAATGTGGAGAGGAATCTTCAATTAGGGTAACCTATGAATTGGAAGACATGAGATTCCTATTTATATTATGTACAAGGCTTTTATTCAAAGAGATGAGTTTTCAAAATTTTATATCCCAGTGTAGAGCACAGTGTTGGCTTAGTGGGTGCTGACCCAGGTTCAGAGTTAGTTGCGCCAAACAAATCCCTACACCACTGGCCCTTTCAACATCAATCCGCGGAGCATGGACTGAAGTCTCACCCGAAGCAGTATGGGGGGATGCTGGAACCAAGTTTTCGCACCCAGCAATCAACGTGATGTCATTTTGTGCCCTAGATATGCCTTCGCATAGATCGATAAGCCTTTATGACTTATCGATGTAACTTCCTTTAATCAGCCTTTAGACCTCCGCGAAGGTCTATGATTGGCTTTCGCGGACCTTGAACAGGTGAATTAGCAACTTATGCGCATCATAGATTACTCTTAACCTAATATTTACTCAGTTATACTTAAGTGTTCGATAACTTTAGCAGACAACGATATATTCTTTGCGTAAACACTCAACATCAATTGCGTTCAGGTAACAATATAAATCAAGTAAAGTCATCCATCAATACATCACTGTTTCATACAACCATTATTCATTACAGCATAAAGTGCATTCATACATAACAGAAGTAAATAGACGAAACACAAGAATTTCTGTAATAATATTCTTTATTGATATTCAATTAAGCTTACAGACTCAAGACTTCCCTACGCACTTAGCTGCAGGGGTCCGCGCACTCAGCTACGGACTCTACTCTAGGCCTCTGCACACTCAGCTGCAGAGCCTTTTCCTCCTCTAAGACTTCTACGATCTTCCTTCTATTGACCCATTACATTCATCTCCATCATCATTATCCTCTCTTAGACTCTCTAAGACATACTTATTTATACAATCCCATGGTCTGCGGACCATGGGTAGATCTTCAAAATTCGACTCAACTTACATAAAAGAGAGTGAAACCCTTTTTGGCTCTTTAATTAACTATGTGCTCCGCGACCACAATCTGCGGAGACTTTACATTTTTATAAACCAAAACTTGGGATTTTGCCCCAAAACTGACCCCGGGGACCCCATCCCAATAGGCCCCCAACACAAAGATCATGACTCGCCCTCGGGTCACTCAGCTGGTGCGGAGATCTAGCTACAAAGATCCCCTAGCTCCACTTGCACTATTGCTACTTTATCCACGCTCTGCGTGGATGCCTGGTTCACTTGTTTGACCAACTGCTCTCTAGATGGTCCTACACTATCCTGCTTGATCTTCTGTTGTGTAAGTTGCAGGCCGGCCAATGTGTCCTGTATGATGGCAGAGACTTGGTAGGCTTCTTCCAACCAAGGGTCCAATGACAACTTAAGGAAAGCCTCTTTTTTCTATGCGGCTTCCACTTGTTCAAGGAGTTGCTTCCCCTCCTACAACTTGGTGAGGCGTTGCGCTGTAGCCACTGTGCGCGTTGTTGCCCGGCACTTCGTCGTACTGTTGCTAAAGCTCGCAGCTCTTTGTCTTTAATCTCTGCAAGTTGGGATCTTCCTACAGGGCCATGACTATTTCCATGGCCTACTCAAACAATGCTGTGCAATTCACCACCATGGCATCCACCATAGTGACTGCATCCTTAACAACGGCCTCACGCTATTGCCTAACCTCTTACAGGGTTGAAGGTTGTGACTTGAGCTCCAATTTTGTGATTTTCATGTTCAGCTCAAACTGGACTTGGGCCACCTCTACCTTGGCATCGAGCACACTCGCAGCAAGTTTTCTGATCTTGGACTGCAATGGTGCTTCCTCCGTGATGTGCAACTCCGGCACTGTCCTGTATGCTTATTCCACCACGACCACTAGCTGGGTGCTCTGTGCCTGTATCGTATTCTTCACCTTCAGGGCCTCTGTCTTTTTGGTGAACATATGCTCGTTGTTCACCCGATATTCACTTATGAGGTTAAGGGCATGTTGTTCCAGTGCTCTTAACTCTCCTGTCACACTGCTTTGTAGCATGTGAAGATACTCATTAGGGAGCGCAATGAGGTTGAGGCCAATTTTCTTTAGATAACTCACGATGACCTTGTCATTGGCCGCCTCCATGCTCAATGATCCTTCCGGTAGCGTGACTGCTTGGAGATCCAGTGATCTAACCATGTTTGCTACTTGAATTGTTCCTGGTGCCAAGCTTTTCTGTGCGGCACTCACCTGCCCTGCGCCCACTTAGATCCTGCTGGTCTGGATCTGCAGCTCACGTAGATCCTTTTGGATAGTACTTAGCGCTAGCTGTTGCTGTTGTTCAAACTATTGCAACAGTTCTGTTTTGGTGTCACACACCTTATCTCCGATCTTGTCGAGATCACCTTCTGTTAGTGTGATTGGATCCAGTGATGGCTTTGTCGCTTTCGACTTATTCTGAGGCCCCTCCTTTTGCTGATCCCTGTACCTTTTTATCCAGAAGGGGGTGCTTTGTTCCTCCTGACTGCCACTGCCCTGCTCTAACTGCTCCTTTTCCTCTGTCTGGGGTGAAGGGGACTTAGCACTCCACTCAAAGTCATGCTCTTCTTGCTCGGCCTGCTGCTTCGCAGCATGCTCCTTTTCTAACAGAGCCTTCTCCTCAGCCTCTTTACTTCGCTTCTCGCCCAACTACTGGACCGCTTGCTTCACTGCTTCGTTCTTTTTCTTCTTCGTGGATTTGCTGGTGCCCAGAGCGAAACCATATGGAGAATGCCAATCTACCAACCAACACTTGATAGTTTCTTGGATGACGTCATCCATAGCAAGATAGGGTAGGTCAAACCATTTCTATTACGGATCTTTTTGCGCCATTATGTACACATGGTGGAAGTCATATTTAAACTCCGCGTACTACGATAACTATTCAAACAAATTCGAATACAACCATGGATTTTGGTTGATGTCCATGCGTTTGCTCGCCTCTATCAGCACCCAGAAAACTTTGGTCTCCATGACCCACGCGGCATCCTTTGTGGCCCAAAGGGAGGCAAACTGGGCAGCCTCTGGCAATCCTTTCTCCAAGGGAGGAAATTGACTATTGTCTAGAAAATCCCAAGCCACTAGCACAATGGAGAGCAATAACCTCGTGTAGTGGAAAGTTTTACTCTCGTCCTGAGCCTCGTGATAGTTCGCAAGGAACTCGCTATAGAGGTAGCGTGACCAATTGAACTACACACCCTCCACGCACTGTGAAACCAATGAAATTATGGGCGCCAGAATCTCGTCCACACGAAATTTTCTCATGACCTTTCCAGCTAAGACTTGTGTACCAATTTTCACTAGGGGGTCAGTGATAGATGTGATGGAGTACCCGCATGGATTTTTAACTAGCTTGAACTTTTCCTTCAGATTCTCTATCAGGTCCGCTCGCTCATTTTTTCGCCAAACTCCTTGGCCGGATTCAAGCCTGAGTGTGGTAATAGTGTGATCCGATGGATCAACATATCTGTAATGGGGATCGGTGCACTTAGACACAAATAACCGTCATGCACTAGGGTCAGAAACTGCTTGATACAAATGATTTTGATGTTGGAGCAGTGGTAGTGCGACACCCACAACAAGTTCAACAACCTTGACTAATTCACTCTGCGAATCCACTCGACTGGCTCCAACGAGGTGACACCAGATTCCTTGTAATATACCCTCTTCATATAATTCTTCATCACCAGGTGGGGGAACCTCTCATGGTCCACCAAATCCCAGTCTTCTAGATTTAAATGGGGCACCCACACCAGGTGCAGTCCTTCAAATGTGATGCTCTCAGGTAGTAGGGGCATGTGAATCAAGAATTTCTCTGTGTCTAGGTCTTTGGTTATCTTCACTTTTCCCTTATGCAGAGGGATATAATCCAGCAGTTTGGAGATAGGCTCCACCCCCTTGGTATCTATATCCTCCGTGCCCTCTTCAGCCTCCAAATCTACCACTTTCCCCTTATCCTTTATCGACTATTTTTCTTTATTTTAGGCCTGGGTAGTAGAATGCTTCCTCGATGACTCGCACATCGGCATCAACCTCTTCTGTTTGTATTTCTTGGGTTTGGTGACTTCTCTCATGAGTGTAGGCTTCGGCTGAGGTGACCTCGGTTCCATAGGCATAGAAGCCAGAGCCTCCATGCTCACAACCTCTGGAGCAGCTCCCTAAGAGGTGATAGTTCTTCCAATGCCTGCAGTTTTTCCTAGTCTAGACATCGTGCTAAGAATAAACCGTTGGGTATCCGTGGGTAATTTATCAAATACAAAGCTAGTGACCAAATCTCCGAAAACCTAAGGATTCATAAACGATGAAAAACACAATGCAAAAATTCTAAGAATGCAAAGTGTTCTTTGCTGGATGGCCACACATAATTTATAGGCGAATTTGAATTCAAATTCGTACATTCCCCCAAAAATTTGTCCATAAATGCTGATTTGGCAGCATATCTTCAAAGATTGCAGCCTTAAATGCCGCCCCCCCACTCCTCTTAACCATCTCCTCATTGTCAAATCATGAATAGTCGCTGTAATGGTCATTTTCAGGCTGTGTTTCACAATATCTCCTTTTGTAGTGCAGCTCCCTTCGCGCCACTCCTCGTACTTTGACATCACCCTTTTCCACGCAGCCCCCCTGTCACGTAGCTCTACAGACCAGGTAGTGTAGTTTATATTCCTGTGCTCCCTTGCAGCTACCTGGAGTGCTAAGACTGTTCTGCCATCATATAGTCACTGGGATAGATCCCCTATGTATGGCTTCAATTGGCTTCCATTTACCCTTCCCAGAAATGGTTCCCCATTCAACTTCACGAGCTGAACTACACCACCATTTGTAATTTCCTTGATGACATATGGCGCCAACTAGTTCATCTGAAACTTCCTGGAAACTTAACAAACTTACTGTCATATAATAAAACCAAGTCATTTACCTTGAAGGTGTGGAGTTTGATGTTTTGATCATGCCAAGCTTTTTCACGTTCCTTTTGAACGTGCTGATGGAATCCAGCCAAAAACTTGTCGTCCTTGAGCTCCATTAGCTGTGCGAGCTGTTATTCTAAGGCTCCACAGTCCACCATTCCTGTGAAAGTCGTTATGTGTATACTAGGCACGATATACTCCATAGGCATCACAGCGTCTATGCCATAAACCAACCGAAAAGGTGTTTAACCTGTGAGCATTTTACAAGTAGTTCTATATGCCCATAATACTACTGGTACATGCACGTCCCAATAATTTTGTTGCACGTTGCAAATCTTTGTCAGTACATTCTCAATATCTTATTGAAAGCCTCAACTGTTCCATTGGCCTGAGGATGATATGGCGTACTCTTCTAATTGTAAACTTGGAACTCATCTGTTAGTGCACTCATTGTTTCATTGAGGAAATGTGTTCTGCGATCACTCATCAATAACTTCAGGCAACCAAACCTAGTCAACACATATTCAAACAAAATTTTTGTTGTTGTTGCCACTGTACAATCCTTCACAAGTTGTGCCTCCGCCCATATGATCAAATATTCCGTCACGGTGATGACATAGCGTGCACTCGTTTTTGTGCCTGGGGGTTGAATCGGTCCTACAAAATCAATTGCCCATTTCTCAAATGGTTGCAATGACACCCATGGATTCAGGGGTAGCTCATCCCTTAGCGATGGTCTGCCTGTTCTCTGACATGCATCGCATGCCTTACAATATGCTTTAGAGTCTTTATGTAGCATTGGCCACCACAACCCAGCGCGCAAAATCTTCTGTGTTGTAGCTTTTCCTACATAATGCCCTCCTGCAGCTCCTCCACGAGCTTCAACAAGGATACTATTTCGCTCAAAATCAGGCACATATCATCGAAGTATCTCATCCGATCCCATTTTATACAAATGCCTAGCAATTACTGAGAAATCTTCCGCACGCACTACCAATTCGTTCTTTTGCTGACTGGTGTATCCCTCTAGAGTCGTTCCTGTAGTAAAGAAGTGGATAATATGCCCATAGTGGTTATCTGCTATGCACACCACGAAGAGCTACACATCAGGCAACCCTTCCTCCAAATTAGTAGGCTCCTCTCCTATCTTAATGCACGACAGATGGTCAGGTCCTGTATTCAACCTGCCTAGCTTCACAATCACCTCAAAATCATATTATTGAAACAACAACAGCCATCTGCATATTTCCCCCCAAACACAGGCTGATTGATTAGATACTTCAATGCATAATGGTCTGTGTACATCTCGAAATGTCTACCTAACAGGTAACATCTGAATTTCTAGAGCGCGTACACCATAGCCAGTCCTTCACGCTCTGTTGTCGAATAGTTTTTTTTTGCCTTTGACAACTTCCTGCTCACAAATTCTATAGGATGATCCAGTTATACTTTGCTAGCCTGTGTCAGCACTGCTCCCAACGCAATACACGAGGCATCCACATGCACATGGAACTCCTTCTTCCAATCTGGGAAGACCAATATCGGTGTGGTGACCATGTTTTCCTTTAAGACATCTAGACTCCGTTGACATTCTTCATCCCAACAGAATGTAGTGTCCTTCTTCAGTAGCTTCTCCATAGGCGCGGTAATCTGAGTATAACTCTTGATGAACTTTTGATAGTAACTAGTATGGCCCAGTGTTGTGCGTAACTATTTAACACTCCTTGGGGCTTCCAAATTGATTATTACTGCAATCTTAGCATGGCCCACCATGAGTCCTTACCTACATACCACATGACCTAGTAAAATCCCAAAGGGGACAAAAAAATCACTTCTTCAGATTCAGCGCAATCTGATACCTTCAACATGTATCCAACGTTAAGCATAGATTGTCTACATGGCACTTGACTAGACCAAACACTGTCCAGTCATCAAAATATACTTCCAAGAATTTGCAAATAAACTCGTTAAATGCCGCGATGACTACGCATGAGAAGATTGCCGACACATTATTCAGTCCAAAGGGCATCACTGTGTACTGAAAGCACACCCACTCTGTTGGAGAGGTAGTTTTACTCCTGTCTTCTGGCATGATCTTGATCTGATGGTACCTAGAGAACCCATCAGTAAACAAATAGGCCTCCCACCCTCCAACATTGTCCAGGACCTCGTCAGTAAATGGTGTTGGAAAAGGATCATGGACGCAATCATCTTTAAGCTTTCTTAGATCTACAAAAATCCTTATTTCATCCTTCTACTTCTTTTCCTGAACTACCATTGGACTCACCCAATCAAATTCCTCCATTGGTTCAATAATACATGCTGCAAGAATCTTGTCCAACTCCAAACAGACCTTTTCCTTGTATTTGGGATTAAGGCGATATGGCCTCTACTTAACAAGCTTCGTGTTCGGTTTCAAAGTTATTTTCCTCACTCCCAAATCAGCTATGATGCCTTTCAAGTCTGAAAATTTTGTAGGGAATAAATCATGATATTTGCGGAGCAGCTCAATGACTTTATCTATTGTTGCATCATCTCAATAATCCATAATCTTTGCAAACTTCGGCTCCGCTTCTGTACCAACTTTTACTTGCCTAGTTTCCAATGGCGTGGTGATGTTTGGATTCTCTATCTGTGGTCCCTCAACTTCACAGTGGCCTTCTACCTTCAGGATATTGAAATTCCTTAGATCCTCATCCTCCACTTCAGCAGCCATATTATAACATTCCAGCGCATGGCACAACTGGGTGCTCTTGTCTAGTTGAACGAATTCCAAAGGATCCTACGGTATTTTGAAGATCGCTGCTTTAACCTCTTGTAGTGCCTCATCAATTCTTTTGAACCCGTCTTCAAAGCTAAATGTCCTCACAAACCCTTCTCTTAAGATATCCCATTCCAAGGTGCCATAGAAGAGCTCTATTTCCAAATACCAGTTTATAGGGATTATATCCAGTGTGTGATAGAATAAATGCACCCATTCTAGTTGTGGCTCCATTCCATATACTTTGGTCCATTTTTCTAGGTGATCGCGTAGATCATTCCTCCCATCATATTTCACAGTTAACCATACTTTAGGGTGACCAAATCTCATCCTCATCATCCTCTTGTAATCGCGCCATTCTTCAAAGCTATCTTTATGCGTACCCCACCACCATGTGGGTGTAGCGCGCAATGCCAAGTCCAGTGATTTAAAGATGAGATCCTCAGGAACTTCTCTTTTAAAAACATCCAAAAATAAATCTACATAGTTAAACCATCGTAATAAGGAAAATTTATTATCTCCGATGACACACAGCGCAACGATTTGGTCATCATGTTGCAGTGCAGTGTGGATACTTCGTGGAGCCTATTTTTCCACTATTCCAACTCCTCATCTAAATTCAAGGTATAGGAACTTTCGCAGTCCCTTGCAATCCATCCATTAGCCATTGGATTAACCCAATCTTGGTCTTGCACTATTATATTATAGATCTAATCCAAATCATCATCACTTTCCTCATAGTCGCGGACCGGTTTAGTATAGTGCGGTCCTTCTGTAGGGTCCACTGGTACTACAACATGGAGCGTTTTCCTTTCAAACAACATTGTCCGCTTCTTCAAGTTGATGACCACATTCATTTTTATAGCTCAATCAATTCCTAGGAGTGTGGGATATGGACTATTGTCATCAATAATCTCTATCACTTCAAAATTGGCTAGCGTGCTCGCACCTTTTATATCTACAGTCACCCCATGAAATCGTCCCGTAGGGATAATATTTTTCTGGTTCACCATCTTAATTGAATCGGAGACCATTGTATCATAGGTCTCCCCATTCTCTCCCAAGTCTGTTTAGGGAATAAATTCGCGTCAGACCCCAAATCTAAAATAACTTGGTCCATCTCATAGTCTCCTATTTGTGCGGTGAGCCTCATCTTGTGCCCTATTCTCATCTTATGCCTGCCGATCTTTTTGACTGCATGGTGTCCATCAGAAGAATTATCCTTATCGGCACATTAGTTTATCAACTCCTGTAGTCCTTTCATAACCCTTCTATCATGCAGTAGTTTCATACATGTATCCAAGAACATGGTAAGAACAGAGGGGTCAACCTCTGTAGGCGCACTGATTTCTGGTATTTTGTTCTGACTACCTGAGGTAGAGGCCTCACCAAAGCTTTTCTCCACTTCCATGAATGTTTCCTTTGCACACTCCAGATAAAACCCAACCTCCTTTTCTAGAGCCTTGTGGACCCATCCACTTTCTTTAGGTTGTTTCCATTTATCATCACTAGTCGTCATTCCGCTTCGCAGCAAAATATTCACATTGGGATCCTCCTCACAAGGTTCGTCTCTCATCATCTGTAGGTTTTGGGTAGGTTGCTGAGGCTGTGCCTTCTTCTCATGCATTTTAGCTATCAATATCAGGAATTCTTCTATTGCATGGTCAAGCTGAGTGTAATATCGACATGACAGTTGTGTCTAGCTTGTACACTCTCGTGTGTAGTGTCTCGGTGTTCCAAAATCATAGCAAATAACTTGTCCTTGACCTCTCCCAGGTCCTCCTCCTCCTCAACCTCGTCCATGTCCCTGATATCCTCCGCGCATTCCCCTAGCACCCTAATCCATAGGCTGAGTCTCCGCTTGCATTAGATACGTGGGAATTATCTCCATCATTAAGTCATAGCTCTAACAGTGGTGCTCATCGTGGCCCACCGATTTGTAGTAATCGTAGAACAATTATTGTGGCAACCATACAAACTTTTGAAGAAAATGATAGTTTTCTGTTACATGTTTTCTGCCTACTTGACAAAAAGCGCACCATAGCACAGGCCTCGTACTTAGTCTTGCTGGAGATTCCAGCCTTAGGGGCATTGGCCCTCCTCCTATAATATAATTCGTGAATACAGTTTAGTGATCTTCATCATTCCCCTGGCTCTGCCGCTTTCTCCTTTTTCAACCTCTGCAGCTCCAAGAAGAGGTTTTGTAGCTCTGCATGGATCTGTTGAACCCCGAAAGAAGCATCTTGAATAGGAGTTTCATGCAATCTCATCACAATTTCCAAGGCTTCTGCCTAAGTTCCTATCTTTTGTTGTGATAAAGCAACCCTTAGGTGGGGCAGGAGTGAGGCTACAAACCATTCGCGGTGTTGACTAACTGTGAGATTCATATTAGCTTCACGGATCTGGCACTTTAATCTTTGATCTAGCTCCCATGGTGTTTCACTAAGCCTCATCATGATTTCCTTAAATCCAATTACCAACTGTGATTTAGATTTAGGCTTACCGAATTATTTTTTCAGAGCGGTTTGAGAGTCTGCTAATGATGCCATCAAGTTATCGGTGCAGTACTTAATGTACCATGTCAGCGCGTGATCCTGTAGAGTGGTAACCAACCGCGCCTTCTTTATATTATCATCAATAATTTATTGTGATGTCCATACAGCCTTCGTAACAAACCAAAATTGATTCGGATCCTCACTTCCCAAACCCTTGAAAATGAGCAAATTCATGGTATTCGACATGTTGAATGGCAGAGGAGGTCGTGGTGGCGTGGGAAAAGGTGTATGTTGTGGAGGTGAAGGTGGAGGTGGTGTGGAAAGATGAGGTATTCGCAGAAAACCTTGCCTTATCAATTGGACCACGCTCTACGGTGAAGCCTATGTTGCTCCCTTTTTGTCACTTAAAGGAGGTTCAACCAATGGGCCATATTTAGGACCTGCTCTCCCCCTATCCCTGAAGAACTTGCCACTTTGCGTAACTCCAAACATCAAGGTAGTGGCATAACTCATTTTTGACACAACAACATCTTAATCCAAGTATTTAAATATCTCAAATACTTACCTCGCGGTCCCTTGAAGAAGCGTTGTTTTGCTTCACTGTAACTCACTAAGGTATCGATCACGAATTATATCACAAATCCTCCTATGACTCGATCAAGCCAATGATCGACAACGTGCATTATCTTATCTTCAGAAGATTCCAACCTTTGCACGAGCTCCAGAGTCCACACTATCAGATTGTCAAGCCTCCACTTTCCTTGGTCGTTTGCCAATTTAGCGATCCACTCATATAGTTCAATTGGGAAGGTGCAGAAGAAGGTTTCTTGTATTTCTGTGTAAGTATAATTTCCCAACCACTATTCTTTCGCCAGGCATGGATTTCTATTCTCTTGCACCACGAATTCGTGGATCTTTCTATCCAACCACTCCGCAATGTCCTTCTTGGTCGGATTCTAGTGATGTGACATCACACATCTCTTTATGCAGATCCCGGTCTCGACAACGGAACCATTTGTTGGCTTAGTGGATCCTGACCCAGGTTAAGAGTTATTTGCGCCAAACAAATCCCTACACTACTGGCTCTTTTGGCATCAATTTGCGGGGCGCGAACTGAAGTCTCACCCAAAGCAGTATGGGTGATGCTGGAACCAAGTTTCCACACCCAGAGATTAACGTGATGTCATTTTGTGCCCTAGATCTGCCTTCGTGCAGATCAATAAGCCTTTATGGCTTATCAATGTAACTTCCTTTAATCAGACTCTAGAACTCCGTGAAGGTCTATGACTAGCTTTTGTGGACCCTGAACAGGTGAATTAGCTACTTACGTGCATCATAGATTACTCTTAGCCCAGTATTTACTCAGTTCTACTTAAGTGTTCGATAACTTTAACAGACAATGATATATTCTTCACATAAACATTTAACATCAATTACATTCAGGTAACAATATAAATCAAGTAAAGTCATTTTTCCATACAACATTTATGCATTACAACATAAAGCGCATTCATACATAATATAAGTAAAGAGACAAAACACAAGAATTTCTGTAATAATCTTCTTTTTTGATATTCAGTTAAGCTTAGAGACTCAAGACTTCCCTATGCACTCAACTACAGCGGTTCGCGTACTCAGTTGCAGACTCTACTCTAGGCCTTTGCCCGCTTAGCTGCAGATCCTTTTCCTCCTCTAAGGCGTCTACGCTCTTCCTTCTATTGACCCATTACATTCATCTCCATCATCATTATCCTCTCTTAGACTCTCTAAGACATACTTATTTATACAATCCCATGGTCCATGGACCATGGGTAGATCTTCAAAAGCCGACTCAACTTACATAAAAGAGGGTAAAATCATTTTTGGCTCTTTAATTAACTATGCACTCCATGACCACAATTTGCTGATACTTTACATTTTTATACATCAAAACTTGGGCTTTAGCACCAAAACTGAACCTAGGGGACCCCATCCCAACACATAGTCACAAGACATGGACCAAGGAAACATTAGGAAAAGTCTAAAAAGGAAGAATGATTTGGATTCCCTAATATAAAATTGGCATAAAACTCCACAATTAAAATAAATTCCGAAATAGTGGCTTTCCTAGTTAGTAAAAGTGAGGCATTGAAATTTCTCATATCACTATTGAAGCCTCTTTGATGACAAAATTGTGTTTGTGCTTATGGATGGAGGAACGCAAAAACAATGGCTAGATTCAGTTGCAACTTTTTAGCATTTTTGGCATAACACATGCCCCTCAATTGCAGTCTCTTAGTGGATACTATTGGTTATGATTTGTCTCACTTATCTAGCGACATCATGTTAAGAGGAGACTAGTTCAAATTCTCTCTTTGAGGCATACAAAAAGGGAAAATTTGTCAAAATATGTCAGAGAAGTCATCTCTATCAAACTTCCTTTTGGAAATCCTGGGTCAAGCTTGTTGGCTAACTTAGGCGAACATAATTAAGCTCATTGCATCTTGGCCGAACTTGACAAGATTTGACTAGGTTTGGCCCAAACTCAAACAAATCATACATATTTAGAAACAAATTTGGGAACTCTCATTTTAATGTTGGAGAGTAAGAATAGAGTGTAACACAAAACCCAAATTCCATACATAGAGGATTTATTCTAGAGGACTTGGGATTTTCTTCCATTTTACTAAAGAAGTAAATGCCACTTTATCAAGTGCATAATCAATCATGCTGGGTTCTTTTGTTTCCTCCAATCTTTGAGTACATGTGGACACATGTTCAAATTAGTAGATTTTGTTTCTTGTTATTTTTTTCTTGTCATATTTTATTTTTCCCACTCTATTCCTATTCTCTATGGATCTTTTTGTTATTCCCTTAGTTCTATTCTATATAGGTAGAGGGGGGATGAAGTGTATTTTTGTACAGTGTAGTTCTTTGTGCTTTGAGGTTCTTGTCTTCACACCCCTTTGCTAGTTGAAGTACTTGTGGGAGGACATAGTTATCATTGAGAGGTAGAGAGTTCTTTCCTTGTATCCATGAAATTGCATCTTTGGATACTTGTGCTTGGTGTGGATTTGGGAGTGTTTGAATGCCCCTTGGATATTTTGTTGGTGTAACAGATATCAGTCAAGCTTTGTGCTTACAGTTTTAACATCTGTTGTTTAGTGGTTACATTTCAGGATCATTGTTATTGATCGTTGTATTTTGACATCTTGAATTAATTAATAACGAGAAGCACTCCCAATTAGTTTTATACACTCCATAGCTAGTAGTATTCAAGCATGTAGCTCATTATTCATAATTGCATCATATATACTCATTGTTTTTTACTATTTGGAATGAAAATTAGTCTTTGGTTGCAAATTTGTATGCTGTCACAATAGATTTACATGATTCATAAGGTGAGAAATCAATCTTTGGTGTAATTTTATATTATAGGTTTGATAATTATAGGTAATTTATAGGCTATAAATGTCTACAAAGTTTCACTTTTAAATGAGTATTCGACTGAACATATTGAGTATCTTATACATAACTATTTTTTCCTCCACCCACCTTTCATAACATCCATAACCATTAGGTACGAGCCTGCAGCTTTGATTGTATTTTACTTGTTTAGTAAAATCTTTGCCAAGACTTTACAAAGTTTTATGATTTATTGAAAGTTTTAGAATTTAGAATTTATAAAGTTTCAACTTCTAATTTTTAAAGTCGAACTCTTTAAAGGGTGCTAGAGAAAGGGAAGAGCACCTGCTTTACAAACAAGAGGTTGGTGGTTCGATTCCATCGTGCCTTGCTATTCATATGGAATGATGACAATTAATTTTTAGTGATGGAGGCTTTTTTGACCATCACCAATGAGCTTATGGTGACATTTTTTGACCCTCACCAAAATATAAAATGGTGAAGTTCAAAGAATGACACCATATATATGCATCAATAGTGATGACCATGAAAGGTCCATTGCCATAAATCATTGTTATTCATATCAAAATGGTGACAATCATTTTTCTTCCTTATAATCATTATTTGTGAAGAACCTTGAATGTCACCACAACACCTATACTTTTGTCGATGCAGCCTTTGGTGACATTGATTTTTTGGTGATAGAGGCTCTTTTGACCATCACCAATGAGCTTATGGTGATGTTTTTCAACCCTCACCAAAAAATGAAATGGTGACAGTCAACGAACGTCGCTATATATATATATATATATATATATATATATATATATATATATATGAAGACCATGAAAGGTCCATCACAATAAATCATTGTTGTTCATATGAAATGGTGATGGTCACTATCCGTAATTATAATCATTATTCATGACGAACCTTGAATGTCACCACAACACCTATACTTTTGATGATGATACCTTGGGTGATGTTCAATTTTTTGGTGACATATGCTAAGGTGTATCAGCATTGCTCATATGAAATGGTGATGGTCACTATCCATCATTATAAATCATTATTGGTGACGGACCTTGAATCTCACCACAACACTTATACTTTTGGTGACGTTTAATTTTTTGTGACAGAGGCTCTTTTGACAATCACCAATGAGCTTATGGTGACATTTTTCGACCCTCACCAATGTCCTTTTTTCTTGTAGTGTTGTGGTACATATGGTACTGGTGTAGATGCATGTATTGCATGGTCTTGTATGACGTGTGTAGTTGTCTGTGTATGATGCACACTATGTGTATGTGCACATTGTTGAGGAGAAGGAACTTGGTGTTTGTTTGGTATGGCAACCGATTTGGAGTGAGTACGAAATAAAGACAAATATAGAAGCTAATGATTGATGAAAGGATAAGTATCAATATTTTATTTCAGTTTTATTATGCATGTGATTTATGACTATGGTATATGATGATTATATGTGATCTATGATTATGGTTTATGATGGTTACATGTGATTTATGATGTTGATCTATGATGGTTGTGTTTTGAGCTAACCATATGTGATATATTTATACATGATGATTTGATAAAACAATTAGTTTGACTTGTTGTGCCGGGAATTGAACAGGATTGCAAGTGTACCTTATTGAAAAAATACCAATGAGGTATGATTTGAGGTTATTTCGATTTATCTTAATCTAATGGAAATTATGTGCTTGGAATAGGAAAGCATGAACATTCTTGATTGGGTGGTTGAAATTGACTATAAGATTGGCAGCAACACAAAAGAAATTGGAACATGCAGCAGTATGCTGGTAAAGTACTTCAAGAGCAGGGTCGTTGTGGGACACTAGTACCCAATAGTGTCCTTTGATTTCCATGAGCATGATATGATTGGTATGATGGTTTTTATGCCATTATATTCCTTGGTTGTTGATATTCCAATGCGAGGAATCCTCACCAAGGGATGGATCACCTGGGATAGGGGATTCCAGGCAACTTGGGAGGTGAGTGACTGCACATAACGGGGTGACTAAATTTCTCGAGGGACTGTGTAGCAAAGAAGGGAGGGTCGCGAATGTATTTGTTTTGGTCATTAGCATTTCCATATGGAATCAGATGCACATTAGGAGTATTCCCTAGAACAATGAGGAGATAACTATTCACTGGGGGGACAAGTTGCGCAGGATTGTAGCGTTGAACATTGGATGCAGCTTTGACTATGACAGTGGATTCTGGACTTCCTAGGAAGGAGGTAAATCCTGGTATTACTTTTGAGGGTGGAGGTATGATCCTCTAGATTACCTTGTTGATTGATACAGACATTGTATCCTTTTATTTTCCGTTTTAGAAAATGTACATATGTGTATATGTGGTTATTGTAAATACCGTAATGAGCTGTGTTATAAAGCTCCAATATGCAGTATGACTGTTAGTTGGTCATGTTGTCATGTTGTTTTTATTTTGAGCAGGTCTTTTATTGTAAACATTGCAACAAGCTAAGTTATAAAGCTCCATGGGTAGTATGTTTGTTTTTAGTGGTTTTTCTAAGGTATTGGTGTGGTTTAACACCGAAGACGATGTTCTCCAAGGGGGAGGGTTTTGTAACAACCCTGGTGAAAATTCTATAATACTAATGTAAATAAAGGCAAAAATAAGACCACGGGTAAGGGACACCTATTCCAAGCTGAATGTCGGGCAAAGATATCCTAGTGGGCATCACTAGATGTGTGTTTTTGGCTAAGCAAATTAGCAAAGGCTAAGAAAAAGCCATTAAAAGGCAAAAAGGAATTTTTGGCACATTTATTTTCATAAATAAATGAAATTAGGAGAAAAGGAAGGTAAAAGGTCACAGGTTGCATGTGAGGAAGAAAATGAAGGAAAATAATGGAAAATGAAGAAAATAGAGGCCCCATTAATAAAAAGGCTTATGAGGATCAGTTGGCAGACTCTTAGTCATTGTAAGCTCTTGGCTTAAGCTTAGTTAGTGTTAAGTTCTTGGTCAGTTCAAGTTTGGAGCTCTCTCATTATTCTCTCTCTCTCTCACTCTTGGTCACTTAGAGTTTCTTGGAGCACTCTAGTTTTGGAGAAAGGAAGGAACAACAAGGAAAGGAAAGGAAAAGAAAGCAAGGATCAAGGAAGGAAAATTAAGGAAAGGAAATGAAAGGAAAGCAAGGAACAAGGAAGAAAAAGTAGGATCAAGCAGCTTCAGTAGGAATAATTGTAGGTAACCTTTTGCATGTGTGATTTCCTAGCTAGTTTGGACATGCATATATTTGAATGTTGGTGTATGGTTCTCTTGCTGTCGGTGGCATGGTTTTGTCGGGTTATGATAGTGGGTTTCAACCTAAACTTTCCTCTTTTAGAATGCAAATGTGTTGGGATGTTTATTTTGGTTTTTGAGCTTTGGTTTGCTGGATGGATTTGGGAATCCGGGGCAGAGATAGTCTCAAGTTTCATTCCCAAAGGCCTAGGAATCCCTTGCCCTATTTTTGCAGGATACACGATAAATTCTGAGGGAGAAGTCTCAGTTAACAGCCTAGTGATCCAGGTTTTGATTGCGGTAATGCCTGAGAGACTGGTCTTGGTTTAGGGCCTAATGATCTAGAATTGGATTGTGGTAAAGCGTAACAGGCAAGGAGATGAAAAATTCCTCAAGGATAGTGATGGATTCTTGATGGCATTCCATGTTCGGTTTGGTTGTGATCGAAGCACCGATTTTGGTGTGACCATGGTTTGATGAGGGTGGAGGTGGTTTAACGTCTAGATTCCCTTGGTTTTTCATGGATTGGTTGTTCTATGAGATCCCACATTCATGCTTGGAATATGGCACGGGGGTGACTAGGTGAAAGAGATATTTTTTTAGGTCCCTATAATACTAGTGTATTCCCCCAATATTATTGTCATTGTATCCCTTATTTTTATTGTTGTGCCCATGTTGTCCCCATATTGTTATTATTGTGCCCCATAGAAGCCCACTATTGTTATTGTTGTGCCCTTACATTATTATTGTTATGTCGTCTCTAATTATATCGTGACCCCTTAGACTCCTATATATAGAATGAATCTTTTGTCATTTGACACATCCAAGAATTGTTAATTTGTCTAACGTAAAGGAGGTTTCCCCCTCAAAGAGGCTAATATTGAAGTTGTTGATCTATGTTTTCTATCTTTTTGTGAGCTTGTTGCATAATATTTGGTATTAGAGCTTTAGATTATAGGGTTTTGCTACTTCAAACAGGTCCTCGTGGAAGTTTTGCTATAACGTTTTTTCTATGAAGCTTCAAAAGATGGAAAAAAAATATATTTGAGACAAAAGTTGGATGAACATTGTGTCCAAATTTTAGATCTTGTCTTGCTATATTTTTGGATATATGATCCAAGGGAGTTAGTGTTTTTGTAGGCTCTTGAATTCCATCGCAAACATGTGACCTTGGGAAAATCATCATAACTTTCTCTCTGAGCATTTGATTCAAATTTTGTAAAACACGACAGAAAGAGGATAGAATAAAGTTTGTTGGATATCATTTTCAAGTCCTAAGGTCAAAATAATGACAAGTGGAACTTCATACAAGTTCACTCTATTGAACCAGTCTATAATCAGGTCATTTTGGGATATTTGGCATAACTCTTTGTTGGAGAATCCAATATCATTCATACTTTTGGGGTTTGAAAGAGGACTTATAGATCTACCACAATACCAAATTTTAGACCTTTTAGGTCTTCCATTATAAAGATACAATAGATTCAATATTGAGCTCCTACAAAGAAAAAAAAGGTATGACGCATGAAGAAAAAGAAGAAATGCAACATGATATATCAAAATTATGAGACCAAGTGCAACAATTTTCGCTCTCACAAAGAGTAACACAAAATGGAATGGAAGCTAAGATGGATCGTTTGAAAAATAGCTTAAAATTAGACATGGAAGGATTGAAGAATATCATGAAAGCTAATATGGATGACATGAAAGCTAATATGGTTGACATGAAAGATAATATGGAAGATTTTAAGAATGGTTTAAAAGCATACATGGAAGGTTTGACAAGGTTTCTACAAGAAATGATTCCTAATGGCAAAAAGGTATTATATGAAACTCGTGATGAGAATAAAAGAAATGCTAATCATGATTTCATAGCCTCTAACATTGGATCGAAGACCCACAATGTTCCAAAGATTGATATGAGTAAGTTTTATGGCAATGATCCCATAACATGGATGCTATAGGGATTAATGCACGGTGTATGGAAGATGAAGGAACCCTCAATGATATTCTCGGGACCCTTGGCAGACTGTAAGGTTATTTGCAGCTGTCACAAAGATACATGCATGTCCATATTCAACAACTAACTATCAAAGCGGGATGGATTCATTACCTCAAGCCTTCGTGTGGAGTTGCTGGAGAGTACAATGCAGCTAGGCAGAGGTCCCCTGAGCCGACTCTAGATCAAGTCCCGCACATAGAAAAGACAAGTGTAATCACAACATAAAACCTTGATAATCAATGCATGAATATACAAAAGACATCTAGTTTCACATAACTAGGCTACTCATGCTAAAATACATTGAATAAACATATAAATGAATTATAGTACCAACATCACGAAGTGGACAGTACAACTGCAGTTCTATATTAATGTTGAAGGAGTGATTACAACCATTGGTTGCACCAGCCTTCCCTTACCCCTCTAGCTCCTCTCTCTCTCTCTCCCTTCTTACCAACAATTTATGCTTAAGTTTGAGACTCTAGTCGACAATCAAGTAAGCTATCCTTTCAAATGATCTGACCCCTTTCACAATAGCCCTAGCTCTACTTATGTAGCATGCGAGGTTAGGGTTGCCAAGTTTCTCCATGAGTTTCCTTAGGTAAAAGCAATGATGTTGCCATTATTTTGAGCTCTTTCCCATTTGCATACTCCATTAGGATTAGTAATCCCCCAAATAGGTCAAACTTTGATGTTTCCTTGCTTTTCTAAGTTGATTTAGGAGAGAATATAGAGATATTTCTTATTCAATCCGCTCTTTTGACCCTTAGATCCTCATTAGGGTTTACTAACGCTGTTCCCAAGGTAACAAGTAGAGTTACTTGGGTCACTAATGCACCCTTAGGCTTGCTGAGAAGCTTTATAAAGCAGGTTTCTAGTGTATAGGCAGCGTTAGCTTGGAAACAAGGCTTGTGAACTTGGTCATTGCTTCAGTCATCATGTATTTCCCCTCTGAGCTGATGAGGAGGTCATTTTACTGTACATAACAGATGCCCCCTAAAGTGTGAGATTAGAGGTTGCGACGATGGCCGAAATACTTTACTTAACTATTTTGTTCCTTCTTAACAAAAAGAGAGAGAGTATTGGAGCTTCGGGTGGTATGGGAAACCTGATACAACACATATGTATAAAACAGCTAAAATCATGTCCTGAGTCGAGCATTCCCACACTCAGTAGCTATGTTAGAGTGATTTTCTCATAAAAGAGATATGACGATGTTGGACACCCATAAGCACAATGCGGAATTGGTGTCATAATAAGATCATTCTAATGAGTTGTCTCCAAAAACCAATATATGCAACTTGGGAGAGGAAACAAGGCTGAGTGATGCAAGCCTCTACCCAAGGTCTTGATTTCCGCTTCACCGAACAACATAGATTGGTACATGTGAATATATGTGTTGATGTCAAACATGCACGAAATCATCTAATTACTAGTCAATAATGGAGACCGTTAAGAGATGCGAGGAAGGCCACCAATAATGGTGATGGTCTCCAAGATGCACAGTACAATCTAGTGAGTGTGAAAACAATTTTTGTCATCGAACACTCGTAGAATCATTTAACCATGAGCCAATAATGAGAACCCCTGGCCAAACACAAGGTAACCTACCACTGATGTTTACACGGGGGCTTTGCTCAATGAACCTCTAACATATCACGTGCGTTCATGGCATATTAAACAATACCCTTAATTTGACTACATATTGGAAAATACCCCTAAAAATCACATTACTTAACCCCCTGCCAATATGAACCCAATATACCTTCCCAATTTAAAAACCCCTACTTTCACTATATATTGTAGGTATCCATTTTTTCATTAACATTTTTTATACCCATTTGTATTTTTTCATTAACTTTAGGCTCCATTTTTTATACCTACCAATATAAAAGCCCTCTACCCCCAATATATCCCCAATTATATTATGTCATTTTTTCCTCAATAAATATCCCCCAATATGAACCCACTTGGTATGTATTGCTCCCCTAATGAAGCCCCCATGGATGTCTGTAAGTATCGAGGCACTGAAGTGTTTTTGGATCGTCTTCCTAGATAGAGTGTTGAAGTCGATATGAAGAGCATTGTCGAAAGGTAGGCAATAATGTGTCCTACATCAATCGACACGAAACAGGACAAGAATGATTTGTTTTTTGAGGAATCTTTGAGCATTGGATCAAAATGATAGAGGGCATGATGAAAGAATACGCTTGATGCTTTGATGGAGGAAACAAAAGAAAAAAGTTTTTCCCTTGAACAATAGAAGGCACGACAATGGTTTTAACCATGCATCACTAGACTCATGAACACCAAAGAGTGTTAGGATGTAGAGATGCAAGAACATCGGGGTATATAGGCTAAACTCATAGGATGGTAAGATTCATATTGAGAGGCCATCACAAGGAAGGCTTATCTGAGGGAGTGGCATGCTCAAGGGAACGACTGCTACCAAAACTCACTTTCAAATACTGAACACAGTTGTATTGTCCACTTTCCCCATCTGATTAGTTTAGTGAGTCCAGATAGGTAAACTCATCGATCTTTTCATTTTTTAAGAGTCTGAAAAAGGTCGCAAAAGAGCGACTCTATGCCCTATCTAATTAGTTTAACGAGTCCAGACAGACAAACTCGTCAATCTTTTCATGTTTTAAGAGTATAAAAAGGATCGTAAAAAGAGCGAATCTACTTCACATCTGTGTAATTTAATGAGTCTAGATGAGATAACTCGGTGGTCTTTTCATACTTAGAGAGTATGAAAAGATCATAAAGAACGACTCCATGGTGGTCCCTTTGTCATAGTTGTTAACCGTGCGCAACAAAGGTTTAATAGTATACCCAGATCGGTTACCTTTCCATGGGTTAATCTATTGAGTATGGATAATGAGAAACCTATGCTCAATACATGTTGACCTCATTTTGTTATGAGTATGAGGAGACGGACTAAACTTGATATTCGTCGTGAATTTTTAATGAGTCACGCGACGACAAACTCAATACCTTCATCGAATTTCAACGAGTCAAATGAAGAAAACTCAAAGTATCTTTTTCAATTTAGTGAGCAAGGAAAAAGAGGTAAAATAACTACTCATTCCTTCTTCATAGATTTACCGAGCCTGAGTAAGGAAAAAACTCAGGGATTTTTCAATTTAAGAGTGAGAAATGGTCTCGGAAAAGCAAATGCTCTTGTTGTTGTCGTAGATTTTTAACGAGCTCGGTGACAAAAAACTCGGGATTTTTCAGTTTAACAAGCGAGAAAAGTACCTAAAAGAATTCTCAGAGCTTCTTCATATTCTTTTAACGAGTCTAAAAAAGGAACTTGGGGTTTTTTCAGTTTTATGAGCGAGAAAAAAGTAAAAAAAAAGAATGCTCAATTGATCTTTTTCAGTTTAATGAGCTAGAAAAAGAGGGAAAAAGAGTTGCTTGGACCATCGTCGTATGTGTTTAACAAGCCCAAAGATGAAAAACTCAGGGATTTTTCAGTTCAAGAGCAAGAAAAAGTCCCAAAAAATAACATGCTCATATCTTCTTTGTAGTATTTTAATGAGCCCAAAGAAGGAGACTTGAGGTTTTTTGAATTAACGCACAAGAAAAATACCATAAAAAGAATGCTCGATCTGCTTCATGGTAGTTTAACGAGCCTAAAGAAGGAAACTCAAGGATTTTTCAGATTAACGAGCAAGAAAAATACCATAAAAAGAATGCTCGATACTTCTTGATCTCATGCTTGACAATAGAAGGGTCTATGCCATGCATTTCCTCATAAGACCAAGGGAAAACATTGTGGAAATCCTTAAAAGGGTAAGTGAAGATTGCAATTTCCTCAGGATTGCGATTGGCTCCAATTTGGATGTTTTCAATGATGCCTGTCTTGATTGAAATATCGATGAGAAATGTCTTTGAAAGATTGCCCATGTTTCCCTCCTGGTCCATAGTTTGGATAGTCGTATAAGGTGAGGAAACGATTTCAGGTGCATCAGATGATAGGATTTGAAGAGGCATCATGTCCGAATCAGATATTGAAACATGATGGTGTGAGTCCTCCCAAGGTCACTCTTCTAAACTCATGATCTCTCTAATAGCTTCGTCTGTAGGTAGGACTTGATTGAGGGGATCGAAAGAAGGAGCAGTTATGGGAGGGGCGGTGGTACCGTTGGCCATGACCAAAGTGACTGGAGACTTGGATGAAGATTGAATGGTCTCGTAGGCCAATTCATCTAGTGACAGTGACATTTGTTCTCCGTAAGTGTCAATGTTTGAAGGGGCCGGTAGGATCCAAGGATCGGTCGGTTCGTGAGGAATGGATGAAACCATATTGACCATCTGTGGAACCGCTGGCAAAAGAAGAGGGAAAGAACACATCAAGGAAGAACCCTTCAGTAGACAAGTATTGATACTGATGTAAGAGTCAGGTACAACACTCACTAAGGGTACAGAGCCGCTTGGTAACAGGGAATAATCAAGGGTGAAAAAGTATAGCTGGTCCACTGTGACTACCTTTTCTTCCAATGGAAATAGGATGATGTGAAAGATAGTGGATACAATGGCAGTCATGGCGTAAGTCCAACTGCGACCGAACAAGAGATTATAATTGAGCTTTCTATCTACGACTTTGATTTCCACCGTTGTCGTTTTCCCATACAAGGTGATGGGGTAGCTAGCTAGGTAACCTTTTGGGATGAAAGTGTGGCCATTGAAAGCTTTAAGGGAATTCGATGATGGGGATAGGGTTGGAGAACCCAAAGCGAGCCAACATGAAGCTAACATTACGCAGGTAGAAGCACCTTCGTCAATGACAATTCTATGTATACCTTTACCTTTCGAAAAGATTTGCACCTGAAATGCAAGCTGGTGAGAAAGGGGAGGTTTACACTTTTCCATGTCAAAAATTGCAAGCATGGAATCCTGAGGGTCGATACCACCAATGGCTGAAAGCAGAGCTTTCCTTTGTGTTGGACATGTTTGTAATACTTCGAGCACCGACATAGCCAACGATGCTTGCACCAAGTCTTCTACAATGTTGTAGTTTTGGGTGGCACGTGCAGATGTATTATGCACTGTGCGTCGAAGGTCCCCTTTAGGGGGGTGAATCACAAGGTCAACAACCGGCCTTTCAATATGAAGATTGTTAGGTGGTGGTGGGTTTTGAATTAAGGAGGGTTCCTCTGCATGAGAGATAGGAGCTCCATAAGATTTGGTTATGGTTTGTAGATTTACCATTTCAAAGGTGTAAACGGTAGAGGGTCCTTCACCAGGTGAAGGATGTTGCAAACCACCATTGCCCCCTTGCGGGGGTTGGGGTTGGTTTGCAATAAGGTGTCACTGCTGCTAAGCGGGGAAAGGATTATTTAGGATAGCAAGGGTCCTGCCAGTATCCTTTTTAGCAATGAAATATGTGCACTCCTGAAGACGCAGGAAGTGATAGGTCATGTGGTCTTCAACAAATATTTTGCAAGGGAATCTGGCTGGTTTATCCTTTCCATCGTCAGAGGGTGCAACTGCCTTCTGCTTGGGGTTAGACTGCTTTATTGACTGCTCTTCAAAAGGAGTGGTATTTTTCTTATTCTTCTTGTTCTTATCATCGAGTTTTTATGTAGACTGCACAGAATTGATCACGGTGGTAGGAAGAGCAGTCGATTTGGTAGAGAGGTCCACTGACATCTGGGCAATGTGACCACTAAGTTGTTTTACAGTAGCCCCAGAGGTTGCACCGATAATCCCATTGATGTGTGCTCTGGGTTATTGAGTAGCGGGAGCATTAGAGTTACGAGGGGCATTGGGAATTACGTTGTATAGAGTGCCAGACTACAAATATATCAGATCTAAGTGCTGGGCATGATGAATGGATTGGTCTTCTATGACCGTAGCACCTAAGGCGACATCCTTAGTGATTTGGGGGAGTAGAGACTTGTAGAACCAATCCGCTAAGAGATAGTCTGGGAGGGGAGCTTTGAATAACCTCTACCTATGTCTCCATTCATGTATATGATTAGAGATGTGGGTGGTGGTATCCTGACATAATGAAGTGAGGAGTTTTGTCCCAGTTTCATAGTGGATGGGTAGCTGGAAGTGCTTTAAGAATTCCATTGCTAGAGCGCCAAAGGTATTGACTGACGCACGTGGTAACTCTATGTACCACTTGGCTGCGTTTCTACTAAGAGTGTGAGAAAGAAGACGTAACTGGATACTATCATCCACCATGGAGTTAGAAACACACCATAGATGATAGGTGGTGATGTGCGTACCTAGATCCTCCCCTTGTTTCCCTTCGAAATTAGGGATGTCTGTCAGTATTTTATGCGGGATTGGTGGTCAGAGTAATTTCTGATAGATGGGGTCATTTGTAATTTTGTACAAGTTAGGGATATCAAGTGTTGCCAAGAAAGGCAAAGTTTTTGATGCCCCCAAATCAGACCAAGGCGATGACATATGACTTGAGGATCCTTGCGGTCCTCCCATCGTGTTGTTCCCAATATTATACATAGGTTGCGTGGTATAGTAGGTGCCTTGGGGTATGGTATTGTATTGTGGATTTCCATAGGGATTGTTAGGCTGGGGGATAGAAGTGCCCCCAGGATAAGCAGTGCCCCCTTGAATCATTTGAGGCTATGAGTAGGGTGCCCCCATGGATTTATTAGGACCTCCTTGAGGATTCCTACTTGCCACAGAACT
The DNA here is from genome assembly GCA_031772625.1 of Pinus tabuliformis. Classification (NCBI taxonomy): domain Eukaryota; kingdom Viridiplantae; phylum Streptophyta; class Pinopsida; order Pinales; family Pinaceae; genus Pinus; species Pinus tabuliformis. Next base: position 1,252,206,284 of record CM062816.1, on the reverse strand, counting down.
AACCATAAGTCCTTGACTAGCATAAGGAGTGTTCATGTCAATCAGTGACTAACCATGCATGCTTGAAAACAGAGGGGGAACTGTTATGCTCCCGGTCGGTATATGCATATTGGGAGTGCCCCCAGATACTTGAATCTTGGGGTTAGAACTATACAATGGATTCCAACCATAATGTTGGTTGAAGGGACCCGCGCTAACTGTGCTATATTGAGCATTGTAAGGAGCACTATATGTAGCACTTGTCGAAGGTATAGGGTTTGACACTACAGTGGTGGAACCCAAAATAAATTGGGTTCCACTCATGGAGGGTGTCACCATAGGGTTTGAACCTGCGAAAAATGGGATAGCAGGGTTCACCATCAAAGATGTGGTATTGACTATCGACTGGGAAGTGGTTGGGGACCAAAAGTGTCCAAAAATCCCACAACCCGTTAGTCGTCGACGGGATGGATGGAAGTGTTCCAACTGAAGACAAAGGAGGTATAGATGAAATGAGAACTAAGAGTGGGCCCAACGGATTCGTGATCGGAGGATTGTATGGCGGAAGAAATCCTTCAGTAAAGAAATCCTTTGGTAAGCTTGAATCATTGGATGTAAAAACTAATTCTGTGTGAGATATTGCAGAAACTGGTTCACTGGAGCTCGGCGGATCCTCCACAGTGAGTGGGGGAAGTCTTAACAATCATCTAGATTAACGACAAGGGCTGGATGTAGCCATGGTGGCCGATAATTTTTATCAGTAAATTTTACAGTGATGTTTATTAAAGTCTCAATGATAACACTCTAGCACTTAAAAAATAAAAAATACACTAAGTAAATCAATCAAAAAGTAGAGGGAAATGATCTTGTCTGATAAGAACCGATCAGTGGAGATGAAACCCAGTATCACAATGAATAACAGAGAGAGTTGTCCAAATGTACAGTTACGGTTACTCTAGAGCTTCGCCTGAACCTAAGATTGAGGGGCCAAGTACTCTCGTGAAGACGAGCACCCTGCCAAAAACTGAAGAAATAGTAGGTCCATATGTGTTAGGTACCAGGGCATCCCGCCCTAGTCACCTTATGTTAGTCCCTAAAAGTATGGCCACTAAGGATACCTCAGATCACAACCACTACTGGGGGGACATAGTCGCAGACAGTACGCTTTGTGGGCAGGATACCTGAGTCCCCGATTCAACTCCGATATCCCTAAAGGATCCCCAATACATAGAATACCCAAAGGAGATGTAAGCAAAGACAGGCTACCTTCACTTACAATCTGATGTTGTCTCGTATTTAGCTCCAATTTTACTGGAGTGGTCCTGGTAGTATGAGTGTAGAAGGATTTCTCTCTTTAATGACACTAGTTTTGGTGTATGATCTTGGGCAGTTTACTCACACTGCCTAACCCAAGATCCTAGCCTAAACTAATGTGTGTTTACTCTAGAAAGAGTTGCTGATTGATTTTATTAGGTAGATTTTAAGTGTACTTTGTTAGAGTCTTCGGTAGGGGTGTTGACATATGAGATTTTATGGGACTCTGACTCAAATCATGCAAAAACAATGCTTGTAAATTTTCAATTTTGATGAATAAGCTGCTTCTACAAAGGGAGAGTCATTTATACATCAATATTCATTCCATGCATCCTATTCAGTACAATGCTCGCATAACTGATAGAACTTTTCAATGCTCACTCACAACTACTGAAACCAAATAATGCAGAACTTAACTAGCTAAGCAAAAAATAATAAAAAAATTTAATTTTTTCTTTTATGAAAATAAAAAATTTAAGAAGGAAATCTATTTTCTTAAAAAAAAATTTGTTCAGGACACAGACCAGTCAAATAAAACACATCTACAGATCCCTTATCATTCTAGAAGCAAGTTTCCCAACCCTTTGAGGTCACAGACACCGTTGTTTATCAAAAAATGGGTGACTAATGCTCTGTGCTAGAGGCCACAGAGAGTTAGTGGTGGCACTAATGCTCTGGCTGTGAAGCTACAGTGATTTATAAAGCTATTTTTAGATAAGTATCCTACGTTAGTGAGGAAAAACACTTCAAAAAAGGGCTGTTGGGATCAGATCCAGCACTGAGCAATGAAAGAAGAGTGATGCAAGGTCTTGAGTGGTCAGAAAAGGAATGAAGAATTATAGGAAGGTCTGGAAAAAGGAGAGATCTAGGAACTTTTCGGGAAAAATGAGAACTAAAGTGTAGTCCCCAGTGGATTCGCCAATTCTGCTATAGGGATTAATGCACAGTGTATGGAAGATGAAGGAACCCTCAAGGGTCTTCCCGGGACCCTTGGCAGACTGTAAGATTATCTGCAGCTGTCACAAAGATACATGCATGTCCATATTCAACAACTAACTATCAAAGAGGGATGGATTCATTACCTCAAGCCTTCGTGTGGAGTTTCTGGAGAGTGCAATGCAGCTAGGTGGAAGTCCCCTGAGCCGGCTCTAGATCAAGTCCTGCACATAGAAAAGACAAGCGTAATCACAACATAAAACCTTGATAATCAATGCATGAATATACAAAAGACATCTAGTTGCACATAACTAAGCTACTCATGCTAAAAGACATTGAATAAACATATAAATGAATTATAGTACCAACATCATGGAGTGGACAATACAACTGTAGTTCTATATTAATGTCGAAAGAGTGATTACAACCATCGGTTGCATTAGCCTTCCCTTACCCCTCCAGCTCCTCTCTCTCTCTCCCTTCTTACCAACTTCTTATGCTTAAGTTTGAGACTCTTCTCGACAATCAAGTAAGCTATAATTTCAAATGATTTGACCCCTTTCACAATAGCCCTAGCTCTACTTATGTAGCATGTGAGGTTAGGGTTACCAAGTTTCTCCATGAGTTTCCTTAGGTAAGAGCAATGATGTTGCCATTCTTTTGAGCTCTTTCCCATTTGAACACTCCATTAGGATTAGTAATCCCCCAAATAGGTCAAATGTTGATGTTTCCTTGCTTTTCTGAGTTGATTTAGGAGAGAATATAGGGATATTTCTTAGTCAATCCACTCCTTTGACCCTTAGATCCTCATTAGGGTTTACTAACCTTGTTCCCGAGGTAGCAACTAGATTTACTTGGGTCACTAATGTACCCTTAGGCTTGCTGAGAATCTTTATAAATCAGGTTGCTAGTGTATAGGCAACGTTAGCTTGGAAACAAGGCTTCTGAACTTGGTCATTGCTTCAATCATAATGTCTTTCCCCTCTGAGCTGATGAGGAGGTCATTTTAATGTATAAAAATGGATACTCCATATGAAGCAATATTTTGATCTCCATAATGTGTAAAAAACACAAAAGGTATGCATTGAAGCTTTATATTTGGAACCCAATCAGTTTGTATGGTATTAATGGATTTCTCCGTAAAAATATTTCCTCTTGGTCAATCTTTACGGAGTAAATGAGGGCACATTATGAGGATACAAAGAGAAACACATTCTTTAGTTAATTGATAAATATCAAACAAAAAGGTTCAATGGTGGAGCACATTGAGGACTTCCAAAAATTGAATATAAGGTCAAATGATATTCCAAAGGAGCATAGGATTGATGTGTTCATAGAGACCTTAAAGGATAACATCCAATATGAGGTTCTCCTTTGGGAACCTGATTCATTGGAAAATGAATTCAAGTTGGCAATAAAAATTGAAACCAAAATTATGGCAACAAGGAAGCCTACCACTCACAACTATAAAGATGGAAGTGTTGCTACCCCTAGCCTTCCACAACCTACAAGGTTGACACCACAACAATTGGAAAAAAATAGAAAAGGGGGTTTGTTATAGTTGTGATAGAAAATACACTAAAGTTCATAAGTGTGATGAGAAGAAATTATTTTACATAGATTGTGAAGAGGAGAAAGAAAAGGAACAAGAAGTGTCAATAGAAGATGATATACACCAGAACAAACTCTAGAGGAAGAAGAAATGAATCCAACCATATCTTGTAATGCATTGGCAAGAATTACCACTCCTCAAACTCTCAAGATAGAAGGACATATAAAGAAGAAAAAGGTAATAGTGTTGATTGATTTGAGTAGTACCCATAATTCTATTCATTGCAAGATAGCCAAGGAATTTAATTGCTTCCTATATCTAGCACTAGATTGTCAAGTGATAGTTTCAAATGGAGGAACCATAAAGTTCTTTAGAAAGTGCCATAACATTAAGTTATCTATGGGAGAATATGTATTGAATAGTCCAATGCTTTCCATTCCAATCAGTGGTGTTGATCTTGCACTAGGAGTCCAATGGCTACAATCTTTGGGCACAATATCTTTTAATTTTCAAGAACTTTTCTTTATTTTTTTGGGAAGGAATGGAATTTGAATTAAGGGGTATTGCAGGGAAACTGGGAAAGATAATCAACTCTAACGGCATGAAAAAGCTTCTAAATAAAGAACAACGGGGCATAATTTCACAATTATGTTCACTAGAGGTTCCCACATTGAAATCATTTATTTCTCTAGATCTCCAAAAAGTCTTGGACAATCATTCCAAGGTATTTGGGACTCCCAAAGGCCTTCCACATATTCGTGATCGTGACCATGCTATTAATTTGATTCTAGGAAGTGTTCTTCCAAACATCAGACCTTACAGATATCCATATGCCCAAAAGAGTGAAATTGAACGTATAGTTGCAGAAATGGTAGAGGCCAGTACAATTCAACCTAGTCAAAGTTCTTTCTCTTCTCTAGTAGTATTGGTGCACAAGAATGATGGTTAATGGTGCATGTGTCTAGATTATAGGGAGCTCATAAGCTCACTATTAAAGAGAAATTTCCCATTCCACTCATTGATGAATTATTGGATGAATTACATGGAGCAATTTACTTCACCAAGTTGGATCTTCGTTCAGGATACCATCAAATCAGAATGAAGATTGAATACATTCTGAAAACAACATTTAGAACTCATGAGGGTCATTATGAATTCTTGGTCATGCCTTTTGGCCTTACCAATGCACCTTCTACATTTCAAGGTTTGATGAATTCCATTTTCAAACCCTTCCTTAGAAAAATTGTGTTAGTATTTTTTGATGATATACTAATTTACAAGAAGTCTTGGAAGGATCATGTTCAACATGTTGATAGGGTGCTTAAACTTTTGTTGGAGAAACAATTATATGAAAAAACCTCCAAATGTTTCTTTGGAGTACAAGAGGTGGAAAATCTGGGTCATATTGTATCTCATGAAGGTGTTGAGGTAGACCCTAGAAAAATTAAAGCCATTAAGGAATGGAAAATTCCCACATCCATAAAGCACCTGCAAGGATTTCTCGTGTTGAAAGGGTATTATTGCAAGTTTGTTAAGAATTATGGGAGAATAGAAGCACCTGTAACAACATTTATGAAGAAAGACGCATTTTCTTGGACTCCAAAAGAAATGATTGCCTTTGAACATCTTAAAAAGCCAATTTTTTAAGCACCGGTATTAGCTATGCCAAAATTCACAAAAACCTTTGTAGAATGTGATGTCTCAGGCAATGGAATTGGTGTTGTTTTGATGCAAGAAGGAAGACCCATTTCTTTTGAAATTCGTTGAATCAAAGGAAAGTATTTACGCAAAGCTATTCATGAGAAGGAATTGTTGGAAATACTACATGCACTTAAGAAATGGCACCCTTAACTAATGGGAAGACACTTCAAGGTAAAAATGAATCATGATAGCCTTAAATACTTTTTAGAAAAAATATTATATTCAGAAGAGCAACAAAAATGGGTCATAAAGATGTTGGGTTATGAATTTGAAATCATCTACAAAAAAGGGAAGCAAAACATTGTTGCAAAGGCACTCTCAAGAAAGGATGAGGATGTGGAAGCATTGTTTTGTGTCATTTCTATTATCCAACCAGATTGGATAAACGAAGAAAGGGATGAGTGGAAGAATGACGAAGAAGTGTGGGAACTCATTCAAAATTTCCTGCAAGATCCTAGTACATCTGACAAATTTAGCTAGAAGCATTATTCGTTATGGTACAAAGATCGCTTATACCTCTGTAAGAATTCCCAACTAAAGCAAAAGATTCTTCTTGAATTGCACACCTCTCCGTTAGGAGGGTAGTTAGGATTTTTAAAAAATTACCACATGGTTAAGAAGGAATTTTTTGGGATGGCCAAATCAGATATTCAAAAGTTTGTGGCATAATGTTTGGTTTTCCAACAAAATAAAGTTGAAACAATTAAGACCCCGGGTCTGTTAAAACATTTATCCATTCCACGTCAAAGTTGGGAGGAGGTTTCAATGGATTTTATCATAGGTCTACCCAAGTCTGAAGGAAATAGTGTCATCATGGTGGTATTTGATAGACTTACCAAGTATTCACACTTTTGTGCATTATCTCATCCATTTAAAGCCAATACAGTTGCTACTGCATTTATGGAAACAATACAAAAGCTACATGGAAACCCAAAGATTATTGTAAGCGATAGAGATCCCATTTTCACTAGAAATTTTTGGATGGAATTATTTTCTTGTTTGGGTACTTAGTTAGCTCATAGCTCATCTTATCATCCTCAATCTGATGGGAAAATTGAGATAGTGAACAAATGTTTGGAAGGATATCTTCATTTCTTTGTAACTGATAAACAAACATAATGGGTCAAGTGGTTTCCTATGGCTGAATGGTGGTATAACACTTCCTTACATACTGTAGCAAAAATGATCCCATTTATGGTACTTTATGGATATCATCCATCGTCCATCACATCATCTTTAAGAGAAAATTCTAAGGTTCAAGCAGTGGAAGATCCCATCAAGCATCAACAACAAGTTAGTAAAATCTTAAAGGATAACCTCACTTTGGTGCAAAATATAATGAAGCAACAGGCAAATCAACATCACAGCGAAAGAAGTTTTGATGTAGCTGACTTGGTATTCCTACAACTACAACCATACAAACAAATGTCCCTCAACCAAGCTAAGAAGGATAATAAATTATCACCAAAGTATTATGTTCCATACAAGGTGTTGCAAAGTATTGGTACTATGGCATACAAATTGGAGCTTCCTGCATCTTCCTGAGTGCACCCAGTTTTCCATGTTTCATGCATAAAGAAGGTTATAGGTGACAAGCGCCCAGTTCAAACAATATTTCCAGCACTTGACAAGGAAGGAAATATCATATTGGAACTTGAAGCAGTCACAGAAACAAGAACTCGACAACTATGAACTCAATCAATTTCAGAGTATCTCATCAAGTGGAAGAACTTACCTGCTAAAGATTCCACATAGGAGGATGAGAATTTTATACAGAAGCATCCAAAACTACTCAAGCCTTGAGGAAAACACTTTTTTTGAAGGAGAGGGGCATGTTAGGTCCCTATAATACAAGTGTATTACCCCATTATTATTTTCATTGTAGCCCTTATTGTCATTATTATGCCCCATAGAAGCCCACTATTGTGAGTGTTGTGCCCTTACATTATTATTGTTATGTCAGCGCTGATTATATTGTGACCCCTTAGACTCCTATATATAAAAAGGAGGTTTTGTCATTTGAAACATCCAATAATTTTTCATTTGTGTAATGTAAATGCAGTTGCCCCCTCAAATAGGCTGATTTTGAAGTCATTAATCTATATTTTCTATCTTTTTGTGAGCTAGGTGCATAACAGATTTGGTTTGACCATGTCTATGGTTGGGTGGTACGTGGAAGTCCTGAACCTGGTCGAATTTTCCTATGATTACTAAAAGGCAAGTTCTCTTACTTTTACACTAGTTCATATGTGGATATAATGGTTTTTATATATCTAATATTTATATGGTTTTATGTTGGCTATAAACATGGTTAAATGATTGGTTCATGTCATGGTTATTTCATGTATTTTCTTGTAATTGTTAACCGGATGGACGCAAGACCTAATTGATGATATAATAGCTTAATGGAGAAGGAAGTGATCCTTTTGTTTATGTTTCATAAGTTCTTTCATTCATTTATGATTTTTCTTGTATCCTAGACCTCTAGGTTGTATTGATGCCAAGTGTTTGACAGAATGTCAATCCCGGTTGGGGATGCTCATACCTAGTCCTAGGGTTGATTTTTGATTTGTTTATATTTTCATCATGTCCTCTATGGATTCTGAAGGTTATAACAAGTTTTGTGCAGAGAATGAGATTCTCAACTATAAAAGTGGCTCAAATCCTAGGGACACTGGCACAGGTCTACTAAAAAAGTCCAAGAATGCTGGTACATAGGCCCGTGAGAGCGAATTTTTCTTCTAGCCATTGTCTTGCCTATAGTATGAGAGCAACTAGGGGTTGAAAGGCTTAAATCATCAATAGGACTCAAGAAAAGGATATATGAGTGGATGACCTATCTCCCAAGGGTGTTGTTTCTGATGTGGATGGGTTTTTTTGATATGTTCCATGAGTTCCATTTCCTTAAGGTCACCAAGGAAGTCGAATCCCTTATAGTAGCCTATCTCATTGCATGTTTACCCCAACTAGTTAGTTGCTTGGGTGGACCTGGGAGGAGGGGGTCTTACTTCTTGTAAGAATATGTACATACCACAAACTCTTTATCTGGATCTATAATCTATAAAACTAGAGCGTTTTTAAGCAATTTCTTCAACTTCTCAAAACAAGTTCCACATTCCTATATCTATTCAAACTTATTTCCTTTTCTCTACAAATATGTAATACGATACACAATCTATGATAAGTTCCTGTTGAACCTCTTTTAGTAACCTCAAAATCCCATAAATGATCTGATCTGATCCACATTCCTAGGTGCTTCCCACTCCATGATAGCTTTGATATTTTTCGGATCCACTGTTATGCCTTTAGTGGAAACCTCATGCCACAAATAATGTACCTTTGTGTGAAAGAAACTACATTTACCAAGTTTGGCATACAATTGATGCTGTCTTAGAAATTTCAACAGTACTTCTAGATGTTTCGTGTGCTCTTCCTCATTCTTAGAATATATCAATATATCGTCAATGAATAAAATCACAAATGTGTCTAGATAATGACATAATACACTAGTCATCAAGCACATAAAATTAGCTCAAGCATTAGTCAAAGAAAAAGGAACCACCACAAACTCATAATTCCCATACTTGGTCCGAAAAACAGTCTTGTAGATATCCTCTTATTTTATGTGTACCTGATGGTATCCTTATCTTAGATCAATCTTTGAGAAAATTGCTTCTCCCTTCAACTAATCAAACAAATCATCAATCCTCAACAATTGATACCTGTTCTTAATTTCCACCTTGGTCAATTTGTTGTAATCAATACACAACCTAAGAATACCATCCATTTTTTCACAAACGATACTGGCGCACCCCATGGTGACACACTTGGCCTAATATATCCCTTATCAAGAATTTTCTTCAAATGCAACTTCAATTCCACTAACTCTAGTGTCATCATGCTATAAGGTGTCTTTGATGTTTTTGTTTCTCCCGGGACCAACTCAATAGAAAATTCCACTTCCTTGTGAGGTAGTTACTCTAAAATATCTACTTGGAATACATCCTTAAATGGTTTCAAAACTAGATACCTCTTTCAGAGCTCAACATCGTCAACATCCTTACCTTTATCACTAGAAACATGCACTGAAAATAATACACACCCTTTATTGCAACTATGCTTTTCGTACATAGTTATAACCATTCTAACTGATGTCTCCTTCTTCTTACCATGCAAGATTCTCTGTTCTCCATTGTCATCCAAGCACTTAATAGCCTTTTTGTAACAATCCACCTTAGTCCTGTGAATATTCAAGAAATCCATACCCAATAGCATAATCTATGATCCCAATAGAAGCACATTTAGATACGTTGATGTAGACATACCATTCAACTCAAATGTACAAGATCTTACCCAATGATGAACTCTATTCTTGGTACCTGTAGCCAACTTTACTAATCAAGATTTTACATGCATTTATTTATTAAAACCACACTTATTCATTAGGTTGGGACTGATATAACTATAGTTAGATCCAGGGTCAATCAAAATTGAAAAAACTTGATCACAAATATTACCTTCCATCTCGATAATAGAAGCATGATGATCAGGTTTCTTGTCATCCAACGCTTTCTTGCAGGAGAAAATTCCCTAAGGTAATGGTTGACAACCTTAACAGAGCAAAAGAAAATTATCAACAAGTACTCATTCAAGAAAGAACACTATGAAAACTAATAAAGTGGGTTTAGTAAAAATATTCATAGGTCCTACGTCTGAGGTAGATCTTGTAGGGTCCAAACCCTCTGCTTCCTCTAATATGTTTAGACCTACAACACAAACCAGAGGAGCAAATACATAGCAAATATTTCAAAGAATGTGCCTATTAGACATGATAGATCATCAAGTATAGATATATAAATCATAATATGTTGGACATGAATTATAGAAACATGAGATCAAAACATTTCAGGAACAAGAAAGAGCTTTTTTTATTGATAACAACAAATAGGAGTGGAAGAGTACAACTTGATCCATCCACGACACTAATGAACCTTCCTTCAGATCCATCCATCCCAAGCTGAAGATGAACATCTTTACAAGGAAACAAGGATATTCTATGACTAGAAGTGTAGGAGGCAGAGGGGAAATCAAACTTGATTTGGGGACAAAAGGGCTATAATGTCGATATCCTATCTCCTTCTATGAATTAGGCCTTCCCATGAGGTGTATAAATACCACTAGAAATCAGTTAATTTAGTTAGGCCACAAGATCTTGTAGGTGGGCTTTCGATGAAACCCGTAAACCTTGCCTGAGAAATAGGATTTTTTTTCTTTCATATTTTAAATTATTTATGCGGGTTCGGTATTATGGTACCCGCGTGTACACATGCTTTTATAGGGGTAGAGTTGCATATGGTTTTTTTTTTTTTTTTTTTAATATATGAATTATTTTTAATGGGAAAGGGCTACCCAAGGCTATATAAAAGAATCATGACTATAGGAGTGTTGAATAATGCTATAACGGATGCCCCCTAATATATGAGGCCGAAAGGGGTACATGATGGTCAGAATGTTTTAAGTGCATAGAGAGATCATTTGAGAACCTGAGAGGAGATCACGAGATTGTGATCAGTTGAATACCTATGTAAGGAATCAGAAAGAAGACTCATGTCTGATGTGGGCATACCCATGCTCATAGATAATAAAGCATGTCCACAGATCAAGTAGAAAGCAGGTCCATCATGTATACATAAGTGTACAAAGAATACTGAAGAATACATAGTGGCTCATCTGATCATAGTTGCAAAGGAGGAGAGCAGAGATATGTCCCAATATCACATGTATAAGAACTGATCAATGATGCTAGGAGAATGTATGATCATTGATAATACATAAATGATCCCCAAAATAGTATGATTATATATAGGTGAAATAGTGGTACTGCATAAAACATGGGTGTCAACATATAGAATGTTGTTGAGATGAACTAAAACATATAATGGTGTTTGGCTGCACTAATAGAAAAGATGAAAGGACTGATGAGTGAACCAATATGCTAACACAACCTGAGGTCTTCACCAACCACAAATGGTACAATTCTACATGATGGGAATAAATGAGTTGAAGTCGACCATGCGAGATATTGTTTGATTACCGGTCATTGATGTATACTATTAACAAACGTGAGACAACTCACCAATAATGATGATGAGAATCAAGGTACCCTAGTATAATCTAACAAGTGTGAATAAATGTGTTGAAGTCAAACACTTGAGACAATCTATTAATCAGGAGACACTGATGTATTCTCACTCCCGATAGCGAAGTAGTCTGCCACTAATGACTGAAAACCCTAAGGTACTGAAAAAAAAGGACTCTAGATCTTATTCCTAGATAAATGAGTTGGATTCGATGGGAAACAATCTGCTGGAAGTAAGGAATTAAGGCATCCCACATCAACCAGTGTGAGTGTAACCCACAGGCCAATAATTTGGAAGAACTTAGATGAAAAGAGATGAAGTAACCATTCTGAAGTACGTTTCTAACATACGTAAGACATCGCTAGCGCATGATACAAACCCTCTAAACCAACCAATAATGAAGTATGACACAGAGGCAAGGAATCCACTAATAGGGTCAAATGGAAACCAAGGTACTGCATGAATCCTAATGTGTGATAATGTAAGTTGATGTCAAACATAAGGGAAACTACTCAGTCAAAGACCCATGATACTGATCGATGTTGAGCACAAGGTCACCTATCAATGATGTAAATAGGGCTAGGGTGCAGCTCTAGGCCTACTCTTAGATAAATTTGTTAGAGTCGATAAGAGGAGACCTGCCGCAAGAAGTCAATAGGGACCTTCTTAACCAACATGAGAAAAGGACCAAATAATTGATGTGATACTCAAGATAACTCTGACCGACCGGGTATGGCCAACTGAAAATGAGTCAAGAGACACCGCAGAATGGATGACATAGGTTGACTTCACTTGAACAAAAGCTCTACTCATATATGACTATATGGCATCCTAAAATAACTTTGTATAAGTTTGCAATGCAGGAGGAATTAATAAACTCTCCATATGATTGGAAGAGATAACCAATTGGAGGAGGACTGACTCAATAACAAGCTTATGGCTCTCCTAAATTCAAACTAAGTCCCATCCCAAATGGTGGAAAGACTTGTTTTTAGCGCTTTGTTCAAGGGTGACACAACTGACTCTTGCTGCCATCAAGTATGGAAGTAAATGTCCTGTTCCCACTCTTTTCGAAATATATAATTTTTTTGTCTTTTTCATATTTAAAGCCTAAAAAAGAATAAAATAATGCCTATAGTACAATGGAAAGAATGAGTGTCTGAAAATAGATGCTCTAGTTCCTAGGGTTGGAACATTCCTATTGCTCAATGCAAGGTGGCAAAATTGATTTTTGATACTTAATCAAATATTATTTCCACAGGTGTAAGGTGTCAAATCGTAAAGGCAAATGAATGCATGGTTTTCAACATGCAAAAAGGCCTTGGTAAAAAGGGGCTTATATACGAGTCCAAATGAACTCGGCTTAAGGCCAAAAAGGTACAATTAGTCAATATGAAATGTAGCGATACAACTTAACACATGGGAGCCTCTAGGGTGTAAATCCAGAAAAATAACAAAGAAGAAGAATGAGGCTTCATCGCAAATTCATGGCGGAACTAAAGAGGACTCCCGAGCCTAAGAAAAAAAATTCAGCATGGGTGCCAAGTGAAAACAAGGTACTATCTAGGGCTCCCATGATAAGGTAGGCTCTACCACACAAGTTACGAAACTTCTAAGCAATGATAAGGTTCCGCATCACATCTTGGTGGCGTCGATCCTAAGGTCAAAATGGAAAACAACACTGATAAATGCACAATGCAGGTGAAAAACCTAACCTGTATTCCAGTTTCGAGAACCAATACCTATCAAAGCAGATCAACCATAAAAATTCCCGAAGGAGAAGTCTTCCAAGTTCTGTAGGCGTAATTAGAAACACTATGAAAGAAGTTAATAGATCCCATATATAAACTTCAAATAAAATATTTTGTTATAGAATACAAAACTTGAAAGTGTGTACCTTATATATACAATATGGTACATGGAACCATGCAACATTCTAGATTACGTATAATAGTTCTTCATGGCAAGCCCTTTGCAGGGCTCTTCCCAAGGACTCCTTTGGTAGTTAAAACTCACATCTTCAAAAATATCATCCTTCAAAGGAAACTCAACTTCCAAGAAATCATGAAAACTAGAAGGATTAAAACAGGGAATTAAGGGGTCCCATGCCCCCATAGGAGAAATCACTCGATCAACTATTGGAACCAAGTCCCAAGAAGGAAAATAATAGTTTAAAGGACCCTTCTCAGAAGTAATTGAGCATTGAGGATATAATGCCACATAGTTCACCCATGGTAGGGCAGAGTCTACTTGAATACTTGGAACATTTCAAGGGGTATTCTGAAGTAAATTCTTAGGACCGTGATTATCAAATGAAGATGGTCAACAGTGAAAATACTTCCATTATGAGGAAAATACATCACTCAAAAGAGTGAAGACACTACAACATTCATAGCATAGAAATACTCACAACCAAGAAGCATATTGAAGTCTAAAGGGAAATCAGCCACCACCATATCGATTAAGATAGTCTTCCCACCTAATGTAATATGCAATTGAGGAAGAACACCCATAGATTTACCAAGTCTTCTATCATAGGCTAACAATTGACTATCAACTGCCAATAACTTTGGAGAACCAAAATATTTCTAATTCAAGGAGGATATAATACTTCCAGAGGATCCTTCATCCACCATAAATCGATAGAAATTTGTGGAATTGACTCTAACCCTTATTTGAAAAGGTGCAGAAGAAGGAAGATGGGGCTCAACAACATTGTCCCAATCAAAGGAAATTCTCTTAGAACTTGGAGAGGGTACACTCAAAGAGATAATCATGCCCCCTAGACCAAAAGAATTTGAACTAGAAATCATAAAGACTCTGTTGTTAGGAACTTCACCCCCCAAAATAGGAGTGGAATCGACCAAATATTACACTGGCTTGACCACATCATCAATTAGTGATTTATTAGACTATTGAGAAACCATAACAGATTCACAAGTAGAATAACCTTCATACTCGAACCATAACCTTTGTACCACTGGAATGCCAGGGAAAAAATGAGTAATATGGTCCCTCTTACATATATTACAAGGGAAATTAAGTTTAAATCTTCTACGCATAGGTTTATGTTTAGCATCAATTCCACCAACATGACTAGCAGTGGTTGGTGGAGAGTACCCAACATGACTCGCAGAGATTAGTGACTCTTTCCCAAGAGAGATAGGATTTGTTCCCCCAATCCTACTCATAGAAGTAGGTGAGTCGACATAAATATGACTCATAGAGGTAGGTGACCCTTGCTAGTATGACTTGTAGTGACTAGACTTATGCCCCCAACATGACTTGCAGAGGTTGGTGATGATTCATGGAGAGAACTACTCTTCTTCTTATTCTTCCTCTTTCTCTTATTTTTAGATTTCTTATTACAAGATGGAGGAGAAAGAGGAATTCTAGATTTCTCTTGTGAATAAGATGAACAATTAACACCCATTTGATGTTCTTGAAATAAAGCATTCATCTAAGAAGATTCAAGAACATTTAGAATATTCGGGGTGGACCACATTCAATCCAGGAATATACAAAGTGGCCATCAAGGGGGTACCAACGTTTCCAAAGAAAGGAAAAGCACAAGGATCCCCTTTGGGAGGTGTCACTTAGTTTGCCTCCACAGGAATATTGGCCATACCCAACTTTACACAGATCCTTCCCTTACAAGATTATTCAAATGAATTTTCAAAGAAGATAGACACACAATCAAACCTTTTCCATTAAGGAGGCAACTCCAAAATTTCAAAAGAAATATCAAAATCCTTTCAAGACCAGTGGAGTGGTTGGTCAGTTAATCAGAATATAAGGTCCACAAGTGACAAGAAAAATCCATATAAATCCAACTAAATACAAAAAGAAAATATCACTCCACTATAAAGTCCCTAAATATACAACCAAACAAGAAGCTTCCAAGTATTTATGCTTTGAGTGATGAGGACCAGACACCAAAATACAAGAAAGTGAAGATAAGGGCCTTCTGAATATATTTTGGGATAATAACAGCCCAATCCTACCAGCGAAGGTATCAGAAATAGTTATGTTGACCTCCAGAAAATAGCCTTTGTCAGTGCAAGTACTTGAGCTTCACAAGGACACCCTCCAGAAGTACTATGAAAGTGATACAACATTTGTCGTAGGTACCACGTGTATTCCCCCCGCAGTCACCTATGTGGTCCCTAATATAGGAAACTAAGGTCACCAGTTTGTATTGGAATTTGGGTGAAACAATCATGGGCGTAGAATCCAACAAGTAGGAGAGGGGGTATCTCTCTTTCCTTTTCTGCACTTGTCCTTGTGATTAACTCATGTGCTAGAAGAGCTTTCCCAGATAGCTTAACAGGATTGGATTTTTCACTCTTTAATAAACTTTTACGTTTAAGTTTAGAGTGGCCTTGGAAAGTTTACTCTCCACACACCTATTCCAAGGCCCTAAATTTCCTAGACTAGTCGAGTTATCTATAACAAAAATAAAAGTCTAGTTCATTTTAATTAAGGGCTTACTTTAAGTGGTTGTTTTTTAGGACATAGGGAAATGGAAGTGCAACTGGTGGTGCTTTGACTCGAAATAAATCAATAGAAAACCTAGCTACATGACAACCCTTTTTCTTCAATGAAAAGTGATTTCTACAAAGGTTCTACGAAGAACTTAATAAAGTAAAGATTCCTTTTATTTATTTATTTTTTGCATTCACACATTCAAAATCTAACAAAAAGATGTATAATGCAGCTGACCTAATGCACACTAGTATGCAAATGCAAAATTAAATTAAAGCTCTAAACTAACAAATGTGTTCTTTCAAAGACCAAAAGCCAAGATTTGACAAACAAGGAGAGACAAATATCCAAGAAAAAATCTCCCAAACGAAGCAAATTTTAACTTCAAGAAAAGACTTGCACACTTGTTGAAAAGCCAAAAGACTTTCACTTTTTATTTTTAAGTACTTTAAATAAAATATTCAAGAAGAAAAACAACTAATGAATTTAAGATCAAAATCAAGTAAAAAGGCACCAAATCTCATTGGCCACAAACAATCACTGAAATGATAAGGCCAACAAAAGGGTAAAAACACTTGAAAGTTCTGATAAAAAAGACACACAAAAGATTCAACAAACAAAAGATCTCATGAAACCCAAAATATTTCACTGAACCAAAGTTGCAAATCTTTCTCAAGCCATCAAAACGAAGCAAAAAGAGGCAACTTCAAGAATGCAAGTAAAGCAATGAAAATATTGGACCTTAAAGAAAATTAGAAAACAACTATCTATTCCAGATGTATGGAACAATTAGACACTTAGTGAAAAGCTCTGAAATCCAAACTCAAAAGGAAAAAAATTCACCAAATAGGAAGCCCTAGGTTGACAACTTCTTTATGCAGAAAGAGACCAAGAAACCGACACCGGCAAGAAATCAGATCATTCCAGACAGTAAACGATTCTTATAAGGCAAGAAAATTAGGCTACTTCCCCGAACTGGAAGAAAAGATCTGAAAAAATCAAACTTTTCCAGATATATGTGATTGTGTATCTGGAGGGTCACGTGTATACACAACTATGACTGAAGAAACATGCGTGTACACGAGTTCTTTTTGAATTATCCGCATGTGTATTAAACTGTGTACAAATAAAAATGCATATACATGGAAAAATAAGGAAAAATAAAAAGTAAAGGCCTGATCCAAAAGATCAGATTGACTGCCCAGACTATAACATAATTGATAAGACTGGAAAAATCAAGAAACAAGATAAAAGAGACCAGATCAAGAATAAAACAACCTTTCTAGGAAATACAAGACTGTATTCCCTAGCAGAGTCACCAATTCTATTTGCGAGAGAAAAATTCCCGAGGTAAGGGTTGACAACTTTAACAGAGTGAAAGAAAACTATCAAGAAGAAGCACTCATTCAAGCAATCAGACTATGAAAAATAGTAACGTGGGTTTAGTAAGAATACTTGGAGGTCCTATGTTTGAGGTAGATCTCGTAGGGTCCAAACCCTCTACTTCCTCTAATACATTCAGACCTGCAACACGAACCAGAGGAGAAAATACATAGAAAATATTTCAAAGAATGTGCATGTTAGACATGTTAGGTCATCAAGTATAGATATATAAATCATAATATGTTACACATGAATTATAGAAACAGGAGATCAAAACATTTCAGGAACAAGACAAAGCTTCTTTTATTGATAAAAACAAATAGGAGTGGAAGAATACAACCTGATCTGTCCACGACACCAACGAACCTTCCTCCGGATTTTTCCAACCCAAGCCTTAAAGATCACCTCAATATGTGCAAAAGGATGTGATATAATGGAAGATGAACATCTCAACAAGGAAACAAGGGTTTGCTATGATTGGAAGTGTAGGAGGCATAGGGGAAATCATACTTGATGTTGGGAGAAAAGGGCTATAATGTCAATATCCCGTCTCCTTATATGAATTAGGCCTTCCCGTGAAGTGTATAAATACCACTAGAAATAAGTTAATTTAGTTAGTCCATGGGCTCCTGTAGGTGGGCTTTTGGTGAAACCCATAAACCTCTCCCAAGAAATAGGATTTTTTTTTCTTCATATTTTAAATTATGTAAGTGGGTTCAGTATTATGGTACCCACGTATACACGCGATTTTATAAGGGAAGAGTCGCGTATGGAATTTAAAAAATGGTGTTTTAATATATGGTCAAATCTGAATGGTAAAGGGTTGTCCAAGGCCACATAAAAGCATAATGACTATAGGAGTGTTGAATAATGCTATAACAACACTACATAAATCCAATAAATACTTTTTCCAACATCCTCAACTATATGTGCCTCCTAAGCACTGTAAATCTACGATCTGCCACCCTGATGTTGTGGACAATCTCTCCGGAGATGATCTTTGCCATGAGTCCATCACTGTAAATGCTTCTTTCCATCACCCTTGTTTTTGTCTTCGGACTGGAATCCCTGTCCTCTCTTAGATGCATTGAACTTATTGTTGGGTGTTTCATTTTCCTTGTCATTTGTGTCTTGTGGTTTTCCTGTCTTCTTAACCCACTTTCCCTTATTATTATCATTACCTTTCCAATCCTTCTTAGTCATATACCTATGCTTCGATTTCTCATAACAAGTTTCAACTTTCTGATGGCTTCCTCCAGCGATCTAGGATCATAAAAGTCAACTTTGTCTTTGCATGATACCAGAAACCCATTGATGAATCTCTGAATATTCACTTTGTCCTCCTTAAGATAAGGTACATATCTCAACAACTCCAAGAATCTTCTAGTACACTATTCATCGATCATGGATCCCATCTTTATCTCATAAAACTCCTTCACCCTATCATTGTAGTATCTCTCAGATAGGTACTTCTTCTTGAAAAGTCTCTCAAACTCACTCCAAGTCAACTCCTCTTCTCGAATGCCTCTAACATTCTTTAAATCTTCCCACCAAATATCTTATTTCCATTTGAGAGTGAAGTTAGCTATCTTGGATTTCATATTCTCTGAGTAGTCATGCAACATGAAAAACTTATTAATCCCAAGCAATCAAGCTTCCACATCTTGTGACTTCTTCATTTCTTCATCAAATGTAGCAGGATTTTCTTTCTTGAACTCCTCTGACAAGTACTTATTCTCATTCCTTTTATACGGATGGATGTTGATAGTGATGATGATATTGTCTCTCTAAACCAGAATGAGAATAGAATCCATAGTCATTACCCCTTGTGTCAGGTGTATCCAAAAACCTACCATCTCTGACTGTGTCATCCTTGTCAAGCTTGCATCCTAATTGAGACCTGCTGGCATGTGTCCCATATGTCCTTTCCTCTTATTCATGACCGATCCTAAGTGGCCCTTGCCTCTAAAAATCTAATAGACTTTGAAGGATGACTGGATTAACTTCTGATTACTTTTCCTGTGCTCTGGTAAGTCTTTCCTATGACAGAATCATCCTATCATTATCCTCCTTGAAACTTATGATCTATGCTTTGAAGCTTTCAAAATTTGTTGTTATGCCAAGAGAGTACTCATCACCATGTTGTTCATTTGATCTGTAGGGAGAGTCACATGAACTATAGTCCACCATTTTTCTTGTCATATTTGATCTTCTTCTTAAAAATATATTATGTCAGATAAACCAAATATAAACATGATCAAACATACCTTAGTGAAGTTCAGGGGAGGCTATCTCATATGCACAAATAATTCCATATTAGCACAACATATGGACATATAATGAAATCAACATATCAATCATTCCAACATCAGCATCATGATGACACAAAGCCACAACAATGACCATCATAATGCAAGCATAAAAAACACATAGGCAACTAACATGCATGCATTGCAAACACATTCTTCCCATCTAGTCTAAGTGTTTGAACCTGAAAGCTATGGTACCACACTGTAACACCTCCTCCCACATTTACCCAAATTCATAAGATCACTAGTGTAAAATTGAGATGAGAGTTACTATGCGAGACCTGATTTCCAAGATGCACTTTTGGAAAATGGAATCCACATGCCCATAAATGATTGTAAACACTCAGTGACACATGATCACATTGTCATCATCCTAGTTTGACCCAACATTATTTCTTTTTAGTTTCATTTCCTTCAATTTAATAGAACTTATGGCAATTTTTCAGGTTCTAAACTTTTGAGACCATTTTGAGGGCCTAAACAACATTTTCAAGGAAACCAGAGACATCAAATAATTGCAAAGTTGGTTTACCACTTTGTTTTTTGGACTCCTCATGTAGTTCTTCACAACATGGTGTTATAATTGTCAAACATAGATCATATGCCAAAGTTACGACCCCAGGAAGTTGGAGGTCCAAATTACTCATTTATACAAACACTTTGTGTACATAGTACCTGTAGTTCATAAATACCTATCTGTAAATTAATTAAAAAATCTCACTAGAGAATCACTGAGAAGGCCTTATTCCCTCTCCAAATAACTAGAACACCACTTATTTGTCCATACATTCATTTACCAATCAATAGCTAAACAATTCATGACAAGAGCAATAGAATATTCACATCATATGAACAACATATAACCAACATATAAACCATGGCAACCTAGCCATAATATCACCAACATAATGCTAACAAATGAATCAACATAGAATAATAACTCTTATTAACATATGAGAACGCCAACCAAGTTAGGCACTTCCACGTACCACCCGACCATAGATTGGGATGAACAAAATATCTCTTTCGACCAATTACCCCCGCACCATATTCCAATCGTGAATGTGGGATCTCATGGAATAAACTAAATAAAACCAAACCAGGGCTTCCAGAGGCCAAACCATCTGAACCATAAACTAGTAATTCCACCTCATGGTCAGACATCACCAACTCAAACAATATCAGTCTCTACCCAAGCTATCGAGGGCTCTAGGAACTAGTAACTCAACCCATAGCCTTCTAGGGCTCCAGATCGTTTGTCCAACGCAGCTTCAGGACTAGTAACTCAGCCCACCAAGGGATCCAAAGAATTTTTCCAACCTAGGGTATAGGACTAGTAAATCAACCCAAGTTGTTCCACAACTTCCATAGTTTTTTTTCTAACCCATAGCCATGAGGAAAAACCCACAACAACATGGATATCCAGGAAATGGCAAGGCTAAACAAAACCACTGTCAATCTAGGAAATCCTCCATGTCAATGACAGATCATAACCAAATAATAACATGCATATATAATGCATCCATCATCATCAAGGAAAATCACACATGCAACCTGTTACCTACAAAGACATCTAGCTACAATTGTTGATCCACCTATTTCCTTGCACTTTCCCGCTTTCCTTTGCCTTCTCTCTCCAAATACAATGAAAACTAGAGTGTTCCAAGCATTCTCCAACAATGCTCCAAGATTTCTCCAAGTGTACAAGAGTTTGAGAGAGTGAGAGAATAGAAGAGAGCTCCAACCTAAAACTAACAAAAGGCTGTGCACTGATCCTCATAATCCTTGCTATCATTAAGGTCTCTATTTTCTTCATTTTTCCTCAATTTTCCTTTGATTTTCCTCTCATGCAAATTTGTGACCTTTCATCTCCCTTTTCTCCTATTTTTTTATTTTTATTTTATTTTTTTATTTTTTATTTTTTTATTTCATAAAGAAATTACCAATTAATGCCACTTTGCCTTTTCCAATGGCTTTTCCAATTTCCATAGCCATTAACTAATCACCACTGATCCCCATCACTATGTTTTACCCAACATTCAGCTTGGAATATGTGTCCCATGACCTTGGTTTTATTTATTTTTTACATATAAAATCGACTAGGGGTTGTTACAAAAACCTCCCCCTTATGGGAATAACTAACAAACCCTATGAAAACAACAGATACTACCCATGGAGCTTTATAACATAGATCGATGTAGTATTTACAATGAACAATAGCTGCAAACCATGAACAACATGACAATCATACCACTTATTGGAGCTTTATAACACAACTCATTATGGCATCTACAAAACAACCATATACATATACATATACCAAAAATGAATTTTCTTGAATCAACAAAGAATGAAGGATATAAAGCGTGCATCTGATAAGCGAACTCCCATATAGCGTCATCAGGCCAAAATTGATTCCACTGCACTTTAACTTGCTCGATTTCTTGGTTCCAGAGAATGAGTTATTTCCAAGGCAATATGCATTGTGTTTTTGGTTGGAATTATCCCTTTGGTTGCACCTACAATACAGACTATTCAATCACATGGTCAACATCCTAGACATACTTCTTAAGTAATGAAACATGGAATACGTCATGGACTTTCACTGTCGGAGGTAGTGCAAATCAGTAGGCCACTGGTCCAATACTCTCAAGGATCTCGAAAGGACCATAATATCGAGGTGTCATCCTGGCACATGTCCCGATCCTCAAGTAGCTCCTTTTGGGCTTGATTAATAAGTACACATGTTCCCCAACCTGAAACTCTTTCAATGCCCTCTATCGATCTACGTAAATCTTCTGCCTCTCCTCTGTTTTCTTTAGATTCTTCTTGATAACCTGCATTTCTTGTTCCATCTCTTCCAACATATATGGTCCAATCAATACCCTGTAAACTAGATCACTCTATCAGATAGTATTAGTACAACTTCACCCATAAAATTTATGAATGGACTCATCTTCAAGGACTCCTAATACCCATTATTATACGCAAAGTCCACCAATGGAAGACACTCTTCCCATTTCCGCTATTGATGCATGGCATATATCCTCAACATGTCCTCAAAAATCTTGTTGACCCTCTTTTTCTGTCCATCTTTCTGCAGATGATAAGTTTTACTAATGGCTAACTTTGTGCCCAAACCTGCAAACAACTCTTTCCAAAACCTAGAAGTGAACTTGGCATCTTTGTCTAACATAATATTCCTAGGAATACCTTGTAACCTCACTATCTCCCCGATGAAGACGTGGCTACCTCATTGGTTGAATTCGTAGGCTTCACTGGAACAAAGTGATATACCTTGTTCAACATGTCAACCACAACCATAATTGAATCATGTTGTCTGGGTGTCCTTGAAAAACCAAAGTGTTTGTAAGCAACTAATTCAACTGCTCAAAACTAGCTTCACATTCCTCTGTCCATTCAAACTTCTTTCCTTTTCTCTACAAATATGTAATAGGATAGGAAATCTGTGAGAATTCCTGATGAACCTCTTGTAGTAACCTACTAATCCCATAATTGATTTGATCTCATCCACTTTCTTAGGTGTTGCCCACTCCATGATAGCTCTGATCTTTTTGGGATCCACTACTATTCCTTTTGATGGGCCTCCAAATTAGACAAAAATTAAGGCTCATCTAAACTTTCTTAGGAACATAAATAATATATTACATCTCTCCTTCTACACTTAATAATGCTTTTTTATATTTAATGTGTTCTTAGGAAGGTTTAGACATAATTGCATAGTGTGTGCCTTATTTTATTTAATTTTGCAGAATATTGAGTAAATTATGAATGAGATAATATGTGGACATACTCTCTAATAAATTATGGAAAATATTGGATAATAAAGGGAAAATATTATGAAATTATTGAACAAATTCTAGAGCTCCACTGATTGAGAAAATCTAGGAATGTGTTCCCTATCATTAAATGAATATTTCTAGTTTTGGAAACCAAATCCAATTTTTGAGGGATTTTGGAGGGGAAAATTACCTTCTTTCAATGAGGATGTTTCCCCATAAATTTTTTTAGGTACCAAGTCGAATTTTCCTCTAGCTCATATATTTTTTAGTCTTCTTGTGGAGAAAGCTTGTTATTTAGCAGCTCCACTTTCATTTCTAGCAAGGATGTACTTGGATTGATTCAAATAATGAATTTTGGAGCCATTTTTAGCATCTAAATCTTTGTTTCCTTTGTAGTACTCTAGTTATCCTTGGGCTTGGCCATCCCATGAGCCTCAAAGGCCTATTATACAATTTCTTTATTTCCTTTGAATGCCTTTTTCACTAGCATCTCTTATTTCTTCATTTACTATTCATGCTTCTTTTTTTGTAGCTCATATTGGTTAAATGATTGAAGTGAGGTTTTTTTAAGGTTACTTAAAGATTCAAAAGAATTATTCATCCTTAAAATAACTTTTAAAATTCATATTCATCATTGAACTACTTGGATTGGTTTACTAGTTCACAAATTTAGAATTCTCAAAGTCTCTTGTAGCAAAATAATAGTAATTTTCTTCTATTTTTTAGCACATGTTAATGAGGTTATTTTGAGTTGATTCCACTTGTATTGAAACCTAAAATTTAATTTAATAACAAAATTTATCCCATAGAGTTTTCACTTGATTAGGTTAAAAATTTGGTAGGTTAACTAACTCATTGATTCTTGAACTTGTAGTTTTTGGAGTAGTAATTTTATGCTAATTTTCATCAGATGTTAAAAATGGTATTTTTGAGTGATTTAACTTGTATTGGAGTCATCAGATGTCCTACTTAATAAAAAAATTACCCCATCTCATTTTCATTTGATTTGCTTGGTCATTAGTGAGATAACTCAAAGGACAAACTAGCGGGCAGACTAGGTATTTAGTCTTTTCAAGTATAAAAATCATAATATATTTGTGGTGTTTAGGTTATACTATTTATTTGAAGGGTTACAATTATTATTTACACTGCTTTTTCTACCACCATATGGACCTTCTTTATACCTCAAAAACTCCCCATTGTTCACTGAGAGTACATTTCAAGTTTGTTGAAGGTCGTCGTGTGTATTGTTCCTTGTGCAAGATGAGCTTTAGAAGGGTACTAAGATTGAAAATGGATACATACAACCTTCTCCTACCTTACAAGACTCTTTCCCACATTTGGATAAACTTTTCCACCCTCAAAATGCTCACAGATAACAGGGTAATTGTGTAGCAGTCCTGTAACATCTTGCAGTACCATGTAAAAGCCCTCCAAACTTGACCATAATTGTCCTTGAATATTTATTTTTGCCTCCTAGCCCTCAATAATTAATATTAATCTCCAAAACCATTATTTATTAATCCCAAATACCTTTGAAGGCTTTCCTCTTCTCTATTGAAATTCACCTCTGTAGTTATGGTTAGTGGACAAATTTATGAATTGGATAGAAGGATAATGATTTTCTTGATTGCCACATCTAATGAACTATGTCAATGGATCTAACCTCTTTGGAATGAAGTGATTGATTAAATTTTATTTCCTTCATGCAAGGTAGATTAGTTTTATTTCTTTATTAAGCTAAGGTTTATATTTCAAACATTATTATTTCCATTCCATAGACTAGATTTCCTTTCAATGCAACATTTACATTTTGAAAGTAACTTAATCCTCTTACAAGTAGTATAGCTTTTACATTTCTGAAATTAGGATAAACATTTATATCTAAGAAATAAACATTTCCATTTCTTTCAAATAGAGTCACATTTTGATTTTTTTAATTAGTTGAGCCTTTGATTTCATGACATTCACTCCATTAGATTAGATTAATAAAGGAAGGACACCTTGTATGTTGTACATATAGTGTCAACACCTCTTAAGTTTGTACGAACCTTGGGTTGATAATTTAAGTTAGTAGGTATGGGATTTTCAACATTCTTGTTGCAATACTGGGGCTCATCACCTTTTGGCACCATTGTCGGGGAGGTGTCAAAGTATGCATTGTTTTCTTCCCTAGTTCATTCATTTCTTTTATTTTATACAAAAACAAAAAAATGCATTTGGTGTACTTCATTTCAAAAAAAAAAATATTACATTAGCATTCTCACTCAATTTTTTTTTATAAAAATAAAAAAAAAATACTTCTCCAACACTAAAACCTCCCCATTTGGCCATGTGGTGTAGTAAGAACCACATCACCTTCCACTTTTGTAGGTATAAGAAGAAGAGGTGGGGAAGAAAGCAGAAGCAATGGATGGAGATGATGAAAATGAAGAAGAACCTCTTGGATTTCCCATTCAAGATATTGATGTCAATGTTCATATGAAGAACATCTCTCCAACTTTCCTTCCAAAATTCCACAGTATGAGGTCAGAGGATCCGAAAACCTTTCTCTTTCAATTTGAAATACTTTGTAGATCTTATGGTTACTTATTAAACACTAAAAAATTGAGATTGTTTCTGACAACATTGAAGGATAGAGCTATTACATTGTTCGGGATTTTAGGGACTAATTCAATAATATCATGGAATGATATGCAAAATATATTTATAGAAAAATATAAAGATGATGATCTTAAAGAAGAAGTATTTAGAATGACTCAAAAAGAAGATGAGAGGCTTGATGATCAAGTAGTGAGATTCATGTAATATATTAAGAGGGAAAAATTACATCATTTAGGATTTGACACACTAAAAACCCTCTTTCTTAGAAAAATTAAGGATGAGTGGATTAATCTCCTTGATCTCATGAGTAGAGGTGATGTATATCAATTATGAAAGTGCATATCAAAGAGGAAGGGAAAGAGTAAGTAAATCAACATCGAGATTGTTAAGTCAAGTTAAACTTGGAAATTTGCTTGATAACTTAAAAAATAAATATTAGCAATATAAATGAACAAATATATGTGTTAAGAATGCAAAATTAGAAAAAGGAGGATGCTGAAATTTGTGTTATTTGTGCAGAATAACATGCTACTAAATATTTCCAATCATTACCAAGCTTGAAAGAAGTTCGTCAAGAGGATAATGGAGAAAATAAAATACCAAAACAACCCTATTTCATAGCTCCAAGAAGACCATGGTAGTTTAATCAACCTAGTATGTTGCAAGCTCCTTACTCACAATTTCAAGGATACGCAAAAGAATCTCAAAGTAATTGGAGCACACCATTTCCTTGGAAATCTTGGCCATCTCAACCCCAAAACCAATGTTCACAAGGACCTTATGGGATAAATCTACAATATCCTCAATATTTTCTTCAATATCCTCCATACCCAACTCCATGTTTTATTCACCATCCACCACCACCAGAACCACAACCTCAACCACATCCATCGCATAGATCCACTCCCACTCAACTATGTGTACAACCATTTCTGAATCCAAACAATAAAGTAACTCAGCTCACTTATAATACTGAGCTACAACACTTCCAAACAACTCCTCTTGATCTAAATCGTATTCATCTTAGATCAAGGAGAGTATTGCAAAAAATATATTCTATTAATTTCATTGAATGACCCAATTCAGAAAAGAAGAAGAAGAAGAATATATATATATATATATATATATATATATATATATCTCTCTCTCTCTCTATATATATATATATATATCTATATCTATATATATATATATATATATATATATATATATATATATATATATATATATATATATATAGATATATATATAAATGAAAAGACCAAAGAATCATGAATTGCATGTAATGGAGAGAAGATATTAGAATCAGAGATTGAGAAAGTTAAATTATTCTTACCATTAGATCCTCTATGTGTTCAACAGAATAATCAACAAAAAGAATAAGATTTGAATGCCATGGAAGGAGAAGACATACAAGATGATCTAGATAAGTAGAGAACCAACGGCATCACAACTATACTGAGCTTTGGTTCCAGAAAATGAACAAGATGGAGCACCACTCTCTTTTTCAACAATGCTTGATATCATCAAAGTCAAAGCAGTTGGTCTCTCATATTCAAATACATGTCAAAGCATATATTTTAAGCCTACACATGAGTTTACCTATCATATTTTTATGTGCATGGCTCCATTGGACGTATTCTTATACTTGAAAGAGTTTTTTTTTTTCAAGTAGAGTAGGATAGAGGAATAAAATGAAAAAAAGTGAAAAAGAGGAAAAAAAATAAAATATCAAGTGAAAACCTCCTTTGATGCACCTAAAATTGGCTCACTTATTGAAAACCTCCTTGAGGTAGTCAATGGGTTGGAAAAAAGAGAAAAAGATTCTAGGTGAAAATGTCTTCTAAGACACCTAGGCATACTCGATGGTTGAAAACTTCATTGAGGCAGCTAGTAGGCCTAGGGAAAAAGGAGAAAAAAAATACACATAGGAAATGTCCTTACCATGATGAACGTGTAGGAAAATCACCAAAACAGAATAAATAGGCCAACTTGCATATTTGGCTCGAGGCCCAATGCAGGCATCTTCAGAAGAACCAGGAAGCTTTCCCACACCACTCTCATCCATTTCCTAACCGTCCACAACCTTCATTAATCATTCCCAAGGATTTTCCTTTCACTTTTTTCGTTGTCCTAAGTTTCTACAGGAAGGTTCTTTTTTTCTACAAGATTATCAAAATACATAGGGCATAAATTGCTTTCACCATATCCAAAAAAACATGCATCCATTGGCCTATTTTTTTCATGGGGATATGCATATGGATGATAGTAACATGCTCAAGAAATTTTAACAAATTCTAGTGCATATTTTTTTAGAAATCGACCACCATCACCTACAACCATTTTTAATTTTTATTGATATTCATACATCCATTCACCAAGGTTTTTTATTGGGAGGTCCATAAGGATTATGGAAAAATGCTAAACTGTTTTAGGTGAATCCAATATACCATTTTAGAGATATGGATTAAACAATTCTGCTATAGGATTGTCTTGTAGTGATACTGGATTGACCAAAATTGTGATCGACATAGAGAGATGGGCTAGATCCTATGTTTCCCTTGGGGAAATGAATCAATTATTCTACCACACCTCCATCATCCATCTTGTGCACCATTTAGTCACTTCTCCATCCAAAAATTCATCTTTTTCCATGAAAAATCCCTATTTTCACCCCTTTTGTCATGACTTTCACCACAACCAAGGCTTTTGATCCTTGTCCATAGATTGATAATGTATTATCATTATGTTTAGAAGCATTATCTAAAGGATATTGTTGTCATAAAGGGGTTTTGTGGCTGCTATAAGAAGAAATACAATCATGTAGCAGTCTGCAATTACCCTGCAAGACCGCAATTGAGAGCACTAGAATGAATAAAAAATCATCATGAAGACAATCTAGAGTCATTTCCTCAATTTTGGGTAGCTACAAGACCTCTTCAAAGCTACTACAAGATCACTACTCATCTCCAAAAACACCATCTGATCCATGGTGGCACCTATATTTTGATCACATGAACCATGGAACTTCAATCAATAATGAAAATATTCTAGCCAATGATTTTTATTTTATGAAAATGACATTTTGTACCTCAGAGAGAATTACAACAACTTCATCGATGTTCAAACAGCCTCATGCAAGAATCAACAAGTCGATCATCAAATAAAACACTCACATCGTGAGCATCTCAACAACAATATTTTATCTAGGGATGTGAATAAGAAACAACAACAAGATGAAGATACGTAGTGCTGGGAACCAAATCAGGTTAGGCATTTGGTAGGTTAACTAGCTCATTAATTCTTGTATTTCTAGTTTTTGTAGTAATTTTATGCTATTTTATAGCACATGTTAAAAAGAATATTTTTGAGTGTTTTCACTTCTATTGAGGTCCTTATACATCCTACTTAATAAAAAAAATCACCCCATCTCATTTGCATTCAATTTTCTTGTCCATTGGTGCGATAACACAGAGGAAGGACTAGGTATTTAGTCTTTTCAAGTATAAAAATAATAATATCTTTGTGGTGTGCAAGTTATACTATTGATTTTCAGGGTTATCATTGTCATTTACGCTCCTTATTCTACCACCATATCCTTCTTTGTACCTTAAAAACGCCTTCAAAACATTGTTCACCGAGACTACATTTATGGTTTGTTGAAGGCCACCGTGTGCATTGTTCCTTGTGCAATATGGGTTCCTGAAAGGTACTAAGCTTGGAAATGGAAACATACAACCATATACTACCTTCAACTACCGTTTTCCACCTTTGGATCACCTTTTCCACCCTCATAATGCTCACGGATTCAATCATATAGAAAAACAGGGAAGTCCTGTAGCGATCTTGTAATAGTCATGTAGCATCTTGTAGCATCGTGTAAAAGCCCTCCAAACTTGACTAGAATTGTCCTTGAAGCTTGATTTTTGCCTCCTACATCTTATCAATTTCAATTCACCTCGGTAGTTATGGTTAGTAGACATATTTATGAATTGGATAGAAGAATAATGATTTTCATGATTGACACATCTAATGAACTCTGTCAATGGATCTAACCTCTTTGGAGTGTAGTGGTTGATTACATTTTATTTCCTTCATGAAAATTAGATTAGTTTTCTTTCTTTCTCAATCTAGTGCTTCTATTTCAAGCATTATTATTTCCATTCTATGGACTAGGTTTCCTTTCAATGCAACATTTACATTTTTCAAGTACCATAATATTTTTGCAAGTAGTATATATTTTACATTTCTGCAATTAGGATTAACATTTAAATTTGAGCAAGAAGAATTTCCATTTCTTGAAAATATAGTAAAATTTCCAATTTTGAAATTAGTTTAGGATTTTATTTCATGACATTCACTCCATTACATCATATCAATGAAGGAAGGACACATTGCATGCTGCACAAATAATGTTGACACCTCTTAAGTTTGTACAAACCTCAAGTTAATAATATAAGTTGGTAGCCTTGGGAGTTGCAAAATTCTTGTTGCAATACTGGGGCTCATCACCTTCCTTGGAAACCACATGCCCCAAATAATGTACCTTTGTCTGAAAGAAACAACATTTACTAAGTTTGTCATAAGACGAATGATCTCTTAGCAATTTCAACACTACTGCTAGATGTTCTGCATGCTCTTCCTCATTGTTAGAATATATCAATATGTCATCAATGAATACAATCACAAACTTGTCCAAATAAGGGCGCAATACACTATTAATCAAGCACATAAAAGTAGATAGAGAATAGTCATACCAAAAGGAAACACAATAAACTAATAATGCCCATACCTAGTCCAGAAAGTAGTCTTGTAGATATCCTTTTCTTTGATGCATACTTGATGGTATCTTGATCTCATATCAATCTTCTAGAACTCTTTTTCTCCCTTCAACTAGTCAAATAAATCATCAATCCCGGACAATGGATACCTATTCTTAATCGCCACCTTGTTCAACTGCCTTTAATCAATACACAACCTAAGAGTACCATCCTTCTTCTTCACAAACAATATTGGTGCACCCCAAGGTCACACACATGGCCTAATTTATCCCTTATTGAGAATTTCCTTCAACTACAGCTTCAATTACACTAACTCTAGAGTGCTCATCCTATACGGTGCCTTTGACACTGGTGTTGATCCTAGTACCAACTCAATAGAAAATTCTAGTTCCCTATGAGGCAGTCACTATTAAATATTTGTTGGGAATACATCCTGATATTGTTGCAAAACCGGATACCTCTTCAAAGCCTCATGATCCTCAACATCCTTCCTTTATCACTAGAAAGATGCAATACAAACAATACACACCCTTTCCTATGACTACACTTTGCCTGCATTGTTGTAACCATTCTAACTGATGTCGCCTTCTTCTTACCCTACAAGATTCTTTGCTCTCCATTGTCATCTAAGCACTCAATATCCTTTTCATAACATTCACGATAGTGCTGTGAATATACAACCAATCCATACCCAATAGCATATTATATGATCCTGATGGAAGCACATTTAGATGCGGTAATGTAGACATACCATTCAACTCAAATGCACAAGATCTTACCCAATGATGAACTCTTTTATTCGTACTTGTAGCCAACTATACAAACTAAGATTCTACATGCATTTCTTTATTCAACCCACACTTATCCACCAGGTCAGGGATGATATTACTATAGTTAGATACAGGGCCAATCAAAATTGAAACAACTTGATCAGAAAGCTTACCTTCCATCTTGATAATAAATTTCTAATGATTAGTCTCCCCGTGACCCAACTTTGCATAGACCCTAGGAATACCCCACTGTCTGTGCCTCTTGAGCACTCTAAATCTATGGTCTTCCACCCTGATGCTGTGGAAAATATCTCTTATGATGATCCCTTCCAAGTGTCCAACACTATAAGGGATTCTTTCCATCACCCTTGTTATTCTCCACAGACTGAAATCCTTCTCCTCCGTCATATGCATTGAACTTTTTTGGTGGTGTTTCATTCTCCTAGTCATCCATATCCAACGGTTTTAATCTCTTCTTAACCCACTTTCCCATATAATTATCATTACCTTTCCAATCCTACATAGTCTTAGACCTACGCTTTGATTGCTCATAAAAATGTTTCAACTTTCTGATGGCTTCCTCCATATATCTAGACTCATCATACACAATTATGTCTTTGAATGATACTAAAAACACACTGATGAATCTATGAATATTCCCTTTCTCCTACTTAAGATAAGGTACATATCTCAACTACTCCAAGGATCTGCTAGTATACTCTTCATTGGTAATAGATCCCATATTTAGCTCATAAAACTCCTTTTCTTTGTCATTGTAGTATCTATTAGATAGGTACTTCTTCTTGAAAAGTATATAAAACTCACTCCAAGTCAACTCCTCTTCTAGAATGCATCTGACATTATTTGCATCTTCCCACCATGTATCTTCTTTCCCTTTAAGATTGAAGCTAGCTATCCTGGCTATCATGTTCTTTGAGTAATCATGGAATCTGAAAAACTTATTCATGCCAAGCAACCAAGCTTCTACATCTTGTGACTTCTTCATTTCTCCATCAAATGTAGGAGCCTTTGATTTCTTGAACTCCTCTGCAAAGTAATTCTTTTGAATCATCCTATATGGATGGTGATAGTGACAATGATTATCTCTTTTTGAACAAGAACTAGAATAGAACCCACAGTCAGTATCAATCCTGTCAGATGTATCCAAGAACCTACCATCTCTGACTGTCTCAACCCTATCAAACATGTATCCTAATTGAGACATGCTGCCATATGCCCCATTTTTCCTTTCCTCTTATCCATGACTAATCCTAAGTGGTCTTTACCTCTACAAATCCGATAGAATTTGAAGGATGACTATATTAACTTCTTCTTTCTTTTAATGTGCTCTGGCAAGTCTTTCCTATGAATGAATGATCCTGTCAATATCTGCCTTACAACTTCTATTCTTTACTTTCAAACTCCTCAATGTATTTTCTATGTCAGGAGAGTAGTCATCACCATGTTGTTCATTTTATCTATAGGAAGAATCAAGTGAATTGTAGTCCACCATTTTTATTGTCATCTCTGATCTTGTTCCTGCAAACATACCATGTCAGATAAAACAAATATAAACGTGATCAAACATACCTTAGTGAAGTTCAGGGGAGGATATTTAATCTGCACAAATAATTCCATATTACCACAACATATGGTTATATAATGAAATGAACATATCAATCGTTCCATCATCAACATCACGACAACACAAAACCACAACAATGGCCATCACAATGCATGCATAAAAAACACATAGAAAACTAACAGGAATGCATGAAAAACACATTTTGCCTATCGAGTTCAAGTGTTTGAACCTGGAAGCTTTGATACCACACTATAATGCCTCCTCCTACATTTTCCCAAATTCACAAGCTCGCTATGGTAAACCTGAGATGAGAGTTACTACGTGAGACCCATTTCCAAGGTGCACTTATGAAAAATGGATTCCACAAGCCCATACCTGACTAAAAAAACTTGGTGACACATGATCACACTATTATTATCCTAACTTGACCCAACAATATTTCTTTTCAGTTACATTTCTTTAAATTTAATACAACATTCTATTTTTGGCAGCTTTTCGGTTTCTAAACTTCCAAGGCCATTTTGAGGGAAACCAGAGAGACTGGAAAAGTGAAAGTCTAGTTTACCCATCTATTTTCATCCTCCTCACGGAGATATTTGAAATGAGGTATTATTATAGTCAAACGAAGACTGTATGCCAAAGTTACGACCCCAGGAAGTTGGAGGTCCAAATTACTCATTTATACAAACACTTTGTGTACATAATATCTGTAGGTAATAAATATCTATCTGTACATTAATTCAAAAATCTCACTAGAGAATCAACGAGAATTCCCTATTCCCTCTCCACATAGTTGCAACGCTACTTATTTTTCCATACATTCATTAACCAATCAATACCTAGAAAATTCATGAAAAGAGCCATAGAAGATAGTCATTATATCAAAAACATATAACTAGCAAATAACCAACATATAAACCATGGCAAACTAGCCATAATATCACCAACATAATGGCAACAATTATACATGAATCATCATAAAAGTATAACTATTATTAACATATGAGAATTCCAACCAAGTCAGGGACTTCCACATACCACCCGATCATAGATTGGGCTTGACCAAATCTCTCTTTTAGCCAATCACCCCTACGCCATATTCCAAGTGTGAATGTGGGATATCATGGAATAAACCGAATAAAACCAAACCAAGGCTTCTAGAGGCCAAACCACCTCAACTCTAAACCAATTATTCCACCTCACAGTCAAACATCACCAACTCCAACCTGATCAGTTTCTACCCAAGTTGTCTACGTCTCCAAGAACTAGTAACTCAACCCACAGCTTTCTAGGGATCCAGAGTGATTTTCCAACTTGGCTCCAAGACTAATAACTGTACCCACCATTGGCTCCAAAGTGTTTCTCCAACCTAGGCTCTAGGACTAGTAACTCAACCCAAGTTGTTCTAGGGCTTCTAGAGTGTTTGTTCCAACCCACAACCATAAGGAATTACAAGCACCAATAAGAAGAAAAATCATGTGGAAACACCCACAAGACCATGGCTATCTAAGAAATGGAAAGCCTACACAAAACCACTATCAATACAGGGAATCCTCCATGCCAACGACAAATTATAGCTAGATAATAACATGCATATACCATTCATCTATAATCAACAAGGTAAATCACACAAGCAACCTGTTACCTATGAAAAAATCTAGTTGTAGTTGTTGATTGACGCAGCCCAGGCCACTCCTAGGCTGCAGCTACCAGGATCATCCCATCATCCATGCATACCAACCATACATTCAACACACGACAGTGTACCATTACAGATAATTTATAAAAACCATTGGCAATTCAATAAACTGTTCAAACTTAGAGTTGCCTTATGCTTGGCGGATTCAATGCTATGAAAACTATGCGTTTTAACATGCGGTGCTCTCATGCAATTCTTTAAAAGAAATTTCAATGGGCGGTCATAACAAATATATATAAGCTACCATATATGCGCTCCCGGCATCCTCTTTCCATCTGCGATAATTAGAAGTTTGATTTTACCATAGACACATATATATGTATTGATCGCCCTTTTTATGCCAACACCGGTTCCTCGTTAATTAACCGCACAACATATTATTAACGAATCTTCAAACACTGCATACAATAGACATATGGCCGACAGTTATAAACAATTATACCTGATGCTCCAGCTGTTCTCGGTCCACCTACGACGGGTCTGATAGAATGATAATCTCTGGAATACTGAATCCCTTTGTTTAAAAAGAAGCCTCGCCTCTGTTACGCTATACCTCATATGGCATTCAGCACACGCATACAGCTTTATTGTTCAACGATAGTCAACCAGCAACGATGGCTTCGGAAAGGCTCTCCACGCGCATGGATATGTAACTATTGGTTTGGTAGCTAAGAACCGACTTGCCAGCGGACACCTTCTGTCTGCGCACAATTATATAATGAACAGAAACCCTTTCCAGACATATTCAATACACATGGTTATAGATATTTGCAATTGTTCGACGTTGATCTTGACGGTTCTGCAATACATATATGCTGGAAATTCTATTAAATCGATCCCACTCAGCTTTGTTTCAATATGGCGATCCCTCGATATCTACAGTTCTAACAAAACTCCCGCATATTTGCATCCCCAATATACTTATCGTATATACTGTTCTTATTCAAGAATGCGCCAAAACAGAGAATTTTAATCTGATTGTAATGTTATCAAATCAGAGTGCCGGTTTAATGCACACAGTCAAATAGTAAGCGGAGGAATAAAAAGACCATCAACGCCTTCCAATCCACAGTGAAATCAACCATTAGATATATGCATGGATCATATCTCAGAGTTTAATAAATGCAACCAACATAATATCAATTGAATTCAAATACTCATAATTACATAAAACAAGCATACACAACAGTTATATTTATGGCCAGATATACAATCTATGGCCCTTTTACAAACTGCTGAAGGCTTACAGCCTTGCTGATCAAGCCTGTTCTCAATCAACCTCTCTCACAATCTCTAATGTATTTTCCCTCAAAAAGCCCTCCTATTTATACAATTTAAAAAAATCATTTAATTAAATGCTCAATCCCTTCACTTCCTCAACAAACCCCTAAATCTCTCAACATCCCTAAAATCTAGATCTGTCCCTAAAGTTTTGCAACTAAATCTAATTTAAATAGATTTTAGGTGTGGACTCAACTAAGTCCCGTACATAGCATTTCTACTTCCTAGAATTTCTATCTAACTCTATTTTCTCTCATATTCCTTAAAAGAATATTTACAAAATCCTCACTTTCTCCTATTTTATTAAAAATAACAAGTTAATTAACAAAATATTACAAATTGTCACACCCCCTATAATCACATATTTACAAATGAAAAAAATGGTCTTGATGCTCCTGCATCATTGATCCACCCATGCCCTTGTGATTTCCCACTTTCCTTTGACTTCTTTCTCGAAATACAATAAAAAATAAAGTGCTCCAAGCATGCTCCAACAATGCTCTAAGATTTCTCTAAGTGTGTGTTGTGTTGTACAACAACCCCCCATTTTTTAATTTTTTTTTTACCAAAACTTTAATTAGAAATGGGTCCCTTTTTAATAAACTTAGTAAAATTAACGATTCAATAAAATCGCTTGCATGGCATTAATCATATCACACATAAAAACCCTTATCAAAAGGCCCGATGCAATAGAGGAACTATCCGAAACCTTTTGATAAAATATGAAATAACCTTTTTAGAAAGCCATCATAAATAAATCTCTGATGCAATAATGCGATCGGAGATCGCATATCGCTAAGTTAACCCACAATGCATCCTAAACGCTCCTTTCTAAACCTTCGATTTGATAACGTAATCGCAATCAGCAATCGGAGGTATCGCATGACACATAGCGAAAGAAATTTCAAATTCCCTAATTGCGATATCATAAAGTAAGGCACATGTTTCAAGAACCGCCAAAAGGTTTTATTGGCAGGCGGAAATCATAAAAACAATAATAGACAAAAAGGTAATAAATCGAACAATGCGTTGATTACACCCCTGCCTTATTATATTCTTTTATTGTGATCGAAGCTATTAGTCCGAAACGTTAAGCCTGACCGATTGAATCTCCCGATTGAGATTCATGATTTATCGTTGATCGCTAATCAGGAAAATCCAAATGTAGAAATTTTGAATAATTTAACACATATTCAACAGAGATTATCCTGATCATGTACTATTGCGGAAAACATACACAATACATAAGCTCCTCTACGTTGATCAACAATATAGCAGCATCAATAACAATAAAACATCAAGAGCATTCACACATTAACACAGTATGTATCCCGGGGAAAGCATCTCGCTAAAAACCCCAACTATCTGTATATTAATGATTGAGTCATGTAACATTACACAGCATAATACTTCTCACAAGTATCTCCACCTCTGTTACACACAATACAGCTCAGATCTGATCTCCAAATCTCTTCCACTGCTTGCCTGCCTCCACTGCTCAATACCTGCTCAAGAACTGATGAGAATGGCTCACCAAACTCGTTTTTCACTTGCAAAATAGTCACTCACACTTTTTTGGACGTGAGCACAAGCTATAATGTGGGAAAATATGTGAGCAAACTCATTGGCATACTCAATCCCTTGATTGTGCAAGATCTGGTGCACAACTATAGTCACAACTGATAGCAATCTGATTCTCTACCACCTGTCCCTGTTGAACTGAACATGCACTGACATGCAACTGAGTTAACTGATGTATTCATTAGTTGTATTATGAGTTAATAACTTGTGAATTAATTAATAACTAATTCACCCAACTCATCTCTAGTCTATTTGCCAGTTAGACTAAATACAACCAGTTTAACAAAGCTAAACTGAACACAACTCCATCAACTCCACAATCAACTCCACCAAACTCAACTGATTGAGTTCTAACTGAAGTCATGCATGCAACAACTCAACTGACTCATAAGAAAAGCGTATTTCCTTCTGACAGCTGCATGTGCCACCTCTGTAGCTCAAACTGAAGTGCTCCAAGAGAATAAGATTAAGTTTATAGTCCAAATATTATTGTGAGATAATAATATTTGACTTTTCTATTTTTGACAGCCAATCTAAAAATAGACTTTGATCACTCACACTGTAATCACTCACACTTTCATCAAAAATAGAAGTCCATCTATTTTTTCCCAACTTGATCAATCATCCATAAACAACAACCTGCAATCCATAGACATGATCCATATGTCTAAAAATAGACATAGTCTAAAAATAGACTTGCACCAAAAATAGCCTGCGGGCCCACTTAGTGAAGGCGACTCTTTTCACTAAGCTCCATCATCTTGTTGCAATCTCAACACTCCCTCTCGACAAGATATGGATTATCAGCAACCCCTATCCTGCCTCGGTGGTACTCGAATTTGCTCCTGGTGAGAGCCTTCGTCAGAATATCAGCATCCTAATCCTCCGTTGGAATGTACGAAAGTAACATGATCCTCCGCTGCACACAATCTCTGATATGATGGTACCTGATGTCAATATGTTTAGATCTATCATGAAATACAGGATTAGCCGAGAGTTTAATGCAACTCTGGTTATCACAGTAAATCATAGTAGGATCCAAATGAGAACCGAGCAAACCAACTAGGATCTTCATCATCCATATAGCCTCGCATGCAGCCAAACTTGCTGCCATATACTCGGCCTCTGCTGAACTGAGTGCCACGGATCTCTGTTTCCTACTGTACCAAGAAACTGCTGTTGATCCAATACTGAAGACCCCTCCTGATGTGCTCTTTCTGTCTGTTGGGCTCCCTGCCCAATCTGCATCCGTGAAGCCACATAGCTTCACCTCATCCTCCTGTCTGTACCACAAACCATATCCCGATGTGCCTCTCAAATAGCGCAATACATGCTTGCCCGCCTTACAGAAGAGCTTGGTAGGCTTAACCATAGCTTGTGAAAGCTGGTTAACTGCATAGCATATATCAGGTCATGTATTGACCAAATACATCAGCGACCCCACCAACTGTCGATAAACAGTGGCATCCACTTCTTCTCCCGAAGTGGCATCCTCCTTCCTCCAACCTCCAGGAAGAGGAGTATCAACAGGCTTGCAGCCATGCATGTTGAACTTCTCCAGTATCTCCCGAGCATACTTGCCCTGAGAAACAAACAGTCCACCACTACGCTGCCATATTTCCAATCCCAGGAAATAGTGAAGGAGGCCCAAATCCTTCATCTCAAACTCTGTAGCAAGATCCTTCTTGCATGACAGTATCAATAGCTCATCACCCGTTAGAATGAAATCATCAACATACAGTACAATGATAAGCAACTTACCCTCCACCACAATCTGGTATAGGTTCGGATCCGCCTCGCTGTTGGAGAATCCAAGTCCTGTGAAATAGTTGTCTATCCGTGTGTACCAAGCACGTGGTGCTTGCTTCAACCCATACAGCGCTCTCTTGAGCCTGCACACATGCGACTCGCTGCTGAAGACTTCAAAGCCTTCGGGTTGCTCAATGTACACCTCCTCCTCAATGAATCCGTTGAGGAATGCAGTCTTCACATCCATCTGATGAATGTGCCATCCCATCTACGCTGAGAGAGCAAGAATCGTCCGTATGGAAGAATACCTTGCGACAGGTGCAAAGGTCTCCTCATAATCGATCCCCTCAATCTGTGAAAAGCCTCGGGCAACAAATCTTGCCTTGTACTTCTCCACACTCTCGTCAGCTGCCTGCTTAACTTTGTAGATTCATCTCGAACCCACCACTGATTTCCCTTCCGGTCTAGGAACAATCTCCCATGCACTGTTTCTGACAATAGAATCATACTCTTCCACCATGGCATCTACCCATGCGGGATCCTCCACAGCTTCCTCGAAAGAGGATGGCTCAGTCACAACACACTTGCTCATAAGAGCCATGTATCCAGTGTACCGATCAGGTGACTGTCTCTACCTGCGTTGGGCTGTAGGTGGTCCTACAACTTTCTCTGCATCTTGAGCCAGTCGCTCAGCTTCTGTCAAGCGCTTTCGCCCTCTGATGGTTGGCGCTGCATGAGTGGTCTCTTCCACTCCATGAACCTCGTCCTATGGCTGATCCACGTCCTGAAGCTCATCCTTAGGAACTAATAGCTCCTCATCTGCATGCAAGTGTAGCTCCCTCTCAAGCGAACACTTCATGGCTTTCTCCTCCTGAAATTTTATATCCCGTCGCACAACAGTTTTACCACTATCTGGCAAATACACACGATAGTTGTGGGGCATATCAGTGTACCCCACAAATATCCCAACCTCTGCGGTCGGCTCCAACTTCTTCCTGGCATCCTTCGTCACATGCATGTAAACGTTAGCACCAAAAATCCTCAAATGAGAAAGATCAGGCTTCTTACCAGAATAAGTCTCCTCAGGTGTACTCATGCCAAGTATCCTATGAGGACAACGGTTCTGCACATAAACTGCTGTATTGCATGCTTCTGCCCACAAGTGAAGGGGTAGGCCCTGATCATGCAACATTG
Source organism: Pinus tabuliformis (assembly GCA_031772625.1). Taxonomy (NCBI): domain Eukaryota; kingdom Viridiplantae; phylum Streptophyta; class Pinopsida; order Pinales; family Pinaceae; genus Pinus; species Pinus tabuliformis. Next base: position 1,252,165,438 of record CM062816.1, on the reverse strand, counting down.
CCCGTGCAACACCCACAATCGTTCTGTTCTTCCGCTCAGCTACCCCGTTTTGCTGTGGGTTATGGGGAGCTATGAGCTCTCTACGAATCCCTTCTGTCTTGCAGAAATCCTTGAACTCGTCCGAGATGTATTCACCACCATTATCGCTCCTAAGAGCCTTCACCTTCTTCCCCAACTCCTTCTCGACCAGTGCTTTGAATTCACAGAACTTTGAATATGTCTCGCTCTTCTTCTGCATGAAGAAGATCCAGCACTTACGAGAGAAATCATCAACAAAAATCACATAATACCTGTGTTTTGCTGTCGAAGCAACTGAGAAAGGTCCACACACGTCTGTGTGAATTCTCTCAAGGATCGTCGTGGCGCGACTATCCTTCTCGTGAAAGGTGGCTTTCACAAACTTCCCCAAAGTACACCCCTTGCACTGATCTGACTGTGCAAGTGTGCCTTTAGGAAGCCCTGTAGTGATCTGCTGCAGTATCTTCAAGGCTCCATGGTGAAGGTGACCCAATCTCCTGTGCCACAACTCGCCATCATCCCGACTCACCAATCCTTCTGCCTTACCTGCCATTGCTGCGCATCCATCTACATGCAACTGATAAAGGTTCCTCACTCGAACCCCTATCTTCCGGGTCTCACCAGTTGTCTTGCTGCGCAGGAAGGCCTTTCCCTCGCTGAAAACAACATCATACCCCTTGTCTTCTAACATCGCCACTGAGATGAGATTCTTCTTCAATCCTGGAACATGCATGACTTCCTTCAATACAAAGGGTTTACCAGACTCCCTCTCAAAGGAAATGGTACTGATACCGGTCGCACTGTATCTACCATCATCGCCCATCTCGATGTGCACTCCAAGATCTTTGTCCTCCAGATCAGAGAACAAATCTCTATCTCCCGTCATGTGAAAAGACGCACCACTGTCCAAGAACCACACTGATCCCATCATACTTGAAACCAAGCGTGCAATTAATGAAAAATCAAGCTCAAACTGAGAAGCTAAGGCCTCTCCCCCTGCAGATCCAGCAGCTTGCTTGTTCTTCTTCTTCTGCGGACAATTTGTGGCATAGTGTCCGTGCTGGTGACAGTGAAAACACTTCACCTTGGACATATCCTGCTTCTTGCCTTTCGCACCAGACTGAGAAGCTTTCTTTCTCTTCCCTTTCTTTGCTTTGGCAGCCAAAGCACAATTCTCTTCATCAGCTCCCTTTGACGAAGATCCGTCCCTGGTACTTCGCCTGATCTCCTCCTGCACAAGATCTGACCATAGTCTTTCCCATCCTGGCAACTTCTCCCGACCATTGACAGAGTCCTGATAGGAATGCCAACTCTTCGAAAGACCAAGGAGAGCCAAGCTCACCAAGTCCTCATCATCGACAGTAACCCCCACACTTCCCAGCTCATCTCGACACTGAGTGAACTTCGTGAGATACTTGGGAATACTGTCACCCTTCTTGCATTTGATGTTTCTGAGTTTATCTTTGAGCGCCAGCGTCCTCTGATCGCTCTTGCTTTGGAATAATTCTGTTAATGATTTCCACATCAAATATGGAGTAGCCTTTCCATGGAGGCTGGACACAATGTGATCCTTCACTCCCTCCAACAGAATCCTTCGACATTTTGCGGTCTTCTTTTGCCAAACTTCCGCCTCAGCAGCATCAGTAGGCTTTGGGATATCCGTATCTATGAACTCCTTCAGCCCATTATCATCCAATACTGCCTCCATCCTGTCCTTCCATGCAATATAGTTTGAGCTGCCCTCAAGAGCATACTCCAATCGCAATCCGTTGAAAGACATTGCTGCGTTGTCACCAAGAAAACACTGCTGCAAATTCGAATTCCACCAGCAACCAACTCAACCGCCTCGGATCTAAGATTCGTGAGAACACAATATTTCTCGTACAGAGATTGACTGTATGGGCATTCAACGGATATCTCACCTTCCAAAGGAAGGATGAATCCAGAGGCTACTTGGCCCGATTACAGACTCTGCCTGAAGAAATAGAATGTAGACACTTCCTGAATAGTAGATCTGATGATCAACAGCTCTGATACCATGTAGAAATTTTGAATAATTTAACACATATTCAACAGAGATTATCCTGATCATGTACTATTGCAGAAAACATACACAATACATAAGCTCCTCTACGTTGATCAACAATATAGCAGCATCAATAACAATAAAACATCAAGAGCATTCACACATTAACACAGTATGTATCCCGGGGAAAGCATCTCGCTAAAAACCCCAACTATCTGTATATTAATGATTGAGTCATGTAACATTACACAGCATAATACTTCTCACAAGTATCTCCACCTCTGTTACACACAATACAGCTCAGATCTGATCTCCAAATCTCTTCCACTGCTTGCCTGCCTCCACTGCTCAATACCTGCTCAAGAACTGATGAGAATGGCTCACCAAACTCGTTTTTCACCTGCAAAATAGTCACTCACACTTTGTTGGACGTGAGCACAAGCTATAATGTGGGCAAATACGTGAGCAAACTCATTGGCATACTCAATCCCTTGATTGTGCAAGATCTGGTGCACAACTATAGTCACAACTGATAGCAATATGATTCTCTACCACCTGTCCCTGTTGAACTGAACATGCAACTGAGTTAACTGATGTATTCATTAGTTGTATTATGAGTTAATAACTTGTGAATTAATTAATAACTAATTCACCCAACTCATCTCTAGTCTATTTGCCAGTTAGACTAAATACAACCAGTTTAACAAAGCTAAACTGAACACAACTCCATCAACTCCACAATCAACTCCACCAAACTCAATTGATTGAGTTCTAACTGAAGTCATGCATGCAACAACTCAACTGAATCATAAGAAAAGCGTATTTCCTTCTGACAGCTGCATGTGCCACCTCTGTAGCTCAAACTGAAGTGCTCCAAGAGAATAAGATTAAGTTTATAGTCCAAATATTATTGTGAGATAATAATATTTGACTTTTCTATTTTTGACAGCCAGTCTAAAAATAGACTTTGATCACTCACACTATGATCACTCACACTTTCATCAAAAATAGAAGTCCATCTATTTTTTCCCAACTTGATCAATCATCCATAAACAGCAACCTGCAATCCATAGACATGATCCATATGTCTAAAAATAGACATAGTCTAAAAATAGACTTGCGCCAAAAATAGCCTGCGGGCCCACTTAGTGAAGGCGACTCTTTTCACTAAGCTCCATCATCTTGTTGCAATCTCAACACCAAAGACACATTTTAAAGGATCAATGGGCATATGTCCGATGCGACGGGTAATTATTACTTTTATTTACTACGATTGGCGGTTATGATGGTCATTAATTTTGCAGTTAAGGGTGAATCCTTCTAGGATTTCACCCGTGGTGATACTTAATTACATTTGGTTTATCATATGCGAATTACCTTAACTGTTTTCATTCCGTATTAGCTTTCAGCAGAAATATTTCTCTGTTACATTTTCCATTGTCTGTGCAGAGCTACTCTGAGCTTATGAATTCGGAAAAAATGGAAAAGAAGGTGAAGAAAGCCAAGGCCCCTATCATAGTGAAAGAACCAGAGCCGAATAAGAAAGGATTGATATCAGATATGACTTGCCTCAGTTTAGGAAAGCAAGTTGGGAGAGTATCTATAATTTATTAGAAGCAGAAGACCCCGAAGAACTCGAAGAAGAAGCTATAGCAGATTCTACAAGCAAATCAGAGAATACGTTGAAAGAATTGGCCTGCTCACAGAATAGTAGCGCATGCCAAGGTTTTGCCATATAATGATGTGGTTAGGTGGATTGTGGAGAGCATTGCAACCACAGACAGGACATTTACTACAACTGATGGAAAAGTGTTCAAGTCGTTTAGAGCAGAGGATCTTAGACAAATGTACCATTTACCCAAGCCAGAGAAGCAGTATAATAAAGCATTATTAGAAGATTTTTCTGAGGAAAACGACATTGAATCATACTCTATCAGGAAATGGAGACATTTCTCAACCAAACACAAGCACGAGACATTGGGAATGTACTCTGTAGATTCATTAGCCTCTCCTTATTGTTATGCTTGTGCAATGATGTGCAGACTCTTCGGAGTCCATGATTCTGCTAAATTCTCTATAGATATGGTTCCATTAATGGAGGCTGCAGTTCATGGCTATATCATGGATTAGGAAAACATTCTGTTTGATAAAATGGCCACCGAGATACTTGAATATAGAAGAAGGAGGTCTGTGACTTCCTGAGTGACACCTCCCTTTTACTTCAGTGCCTATATTATGGACACCATCTATTTTAATTCCAAATACCCCATTCTCGGATGGAAATGGACTCCCCAGGATCCCAATCCCGTTCAGATCTATCACAAGGAGCTATGGAAAGCCCATTATAAGAATCACTTGTATAGAATCTGTCATGGTTTTATTCTTATTGCACATTATGCCATGTTCAATAAGCCTGCTCGTAGGTTATCCGAAGAGGCAATGGTCGACTTAACTGCAGTTGGAAGTTGGTTTGGAGAAGAGAAATTCACCTATATAAGGCTTTTCGGCAGTCTTACTGATCCTCATGTTCTTCCTTTGTACATCCTCGATAAACTACTGGTCCAGGAATTAGCATATTAGATAACAATTGCATGGATGTCAAAGACCCTTAGGGATTCCAAGAAACACATGTGGCTTGCATTTCCCCTTCGGTGTGGTGCCTTTACCCTGCATGATTTTAAACATGCAGAGAAAGAGGCGAAGAAAATCAAGTTGTTAAATCTTGCAACTATTCTAAAAAGGCAGTATGACCCTAAAAAAGTTGCCTACAATGTTACTTCTCAGGCTAAAATCGCCAGATTTGATCACGAAGAGTATAACTTTGGTGACTTGTTTGCTTCAGTAGAGATATTTTCCCAAGTCAAAGAAATGTCTAAGACTAAATTGGGAACAGAAGGATTAGAGAAATTCAATAGGCTCAGGGCCCATAGATTGGAAACCCTACCCCTAGATATATTAAAAACAACATCTATGGTATGACCTCAAGGCTACGTTGAGGAGAAAATTACTAAGAATGCTCCTGAAATTGGAAAGGTTCTTGAGAAGAAGAAGACACCAGAACAGGAGTAGAAGCAGGTAACAGTTAGTGAACCCCTTGTTACACACATTAATATTGACCCTAAGTTAATCAAGGAACGAGAACAATTTGACTCTATTATCAGTAATCCAGAGAACACCCAAGGGTTCACTACACCAGAGGTGTTTACAACACAGAAATTAGTAGTCAACACAGTTCCAATTGTAGGAACAAGCAGCCCACCCAAGCTTCATAAAGACATAGAGATCATCCCTGAAAATCCCACTGATAAGATTGTTTTGCATTGTAGAAGAAATACCACCACTAGATGTCTTCTACAACCCTAAGCATAGGGTTGTAGTCAAAAGACAGAGGAATAAGAGGAAAATTGATCTCTCTCCTCTTTTGACTCCTCAGTTGGAAATGATGAATGTGGTATGGAGGGAGGAAATAAATCCCTTCGAAGATTTAACCAAACTTTCTCAGTATGCCGAGCATATACAATGGCAAAAATAGACAAGGTTTCAGAGGTTAATCATTTGTTGAAGGAAAAGGACCAAGCGATCAAACAGCTAGAGGCACAATCAGTTGAGCGACAACAAAAAATAGAGCAACTTGAACAAAAGTTGGTAGAGTAGAAACAACTTAATGAGCAGTTGAATGAGCAATTAATTAATGAAAAGCGGAGAATTGATGAACAGGCCATCCATAAGCAGCAAGATTTATCTCAAGCATTGAGTAAACTGCAACTATTAAACAAACAGGTGAATAAATCAAAAGAAGAGAAAATCGCTCAAATTAAGGATCAAATAGAGTGACTCAAATGATATCCCAAGGTAGAAGAATTCAGAACTAAAGCCCTGGAGATGACTAAGGCTCTATCTCGGCAGTTGGACCTTCTGTGTCATAATATATTATTGACTGTTCCATTATGTGATATTTCAACATCTATGATCGAAAAATCGGTGGATGCAAGACTGGAGTTAGAGAAGGTAGATGAAAGAATAACAAATTTTCTGTCTTGGGAAGATTCAAAAGAGGGAAAAGTTTCCAATCTTCCAAAGATATAGGATTCACATAAAGAAATTATGTTTTCCGAATGGGAGTCTCAGTTAATGAAAGCAGAGAGAGCTACATCTAGATGTAGATCAGCAACAAATAATCTTATTGAATTAATCAACAATAGTCTGTGTTTATCTAATCTAATAACAGAATGCTCCCCAGGAAAACTCCCAAAAGTGAAATCATTAGAACAATAGTGGAAGCAGGAACTGGAACAAAGAGAAAAACGGATCGCAGGCATTCATATCTTAACATGGGAAACGTTTTGGTTTTTCATTGTAAAACCACATAGTGAGCAAATGGCAATGAAGTGTCCCACAGATGCGATCAACCACATGATACCCAAACTTGCCGATGCCACATTTATAGCTCAGTTACACTCTCGTATGAGTCAGCCACAAGAGGTCCAGTCAATGCTTACCATTTGTCAACTGCGATCACAAGAAGATAAGCCGATATAGTGAATCCTTTCGACCAACTGCATCACTGCTATTTCAAGATAAATCCCATATTTTTATGTTTTTGGTTATACCAGCTCATAGCGACTTTCTTTCTTAGTTTGTTATTTTTTGTAGTATTTATAGACCCTTTCATGTTTTTATAAAGGGTCCTTAATTTTGTATTAATACTTAAATCGGAGGTTGCACTATTGTACTTCCGATATCTATTTTTTATAAAAGACTGGACCAAAATTCTGAATTTTGATAAAGAAGGCTTCTATGAGATATGGACTTTTGCTTCCAGTGAAAGTATTTCCAAATTAGAAGGCAGAATTTGAATGTGATTCATATTGGAGGAGATCCAAATGCATACGGTACTACTATATATGTTTTTGCTTTATTTTTCTATGTGAATTAGCATTTATCAACTTTGCTATTGTTGATGTGTATATTGTTTCTACAACAATTTTTTAACCTATCACTACTGAATGTTTTTGAATTGTCATCTTTCATATATATATGTTAGTGAAATATTACAATCAGTGTGATAATGTTTTAATTATTACTTTGTTCAATTAATTGAACAAATTAATTATCATATGAATGCATATTTTTATTTATGAGAAAGTCATCTTCATGTTTACTTATCAATAGAAATAATCAAAAATCGCATTGTTAGAATAATTCCCGAGATATATTAGTTATCTTTGTATAATTTTGCACTTTAGAATATAGCACTTATCACTCTCGTTATACATTACAAACCAATCACCCATCAACTCATATATCACTATGAAACTGGTCCCATTTTATCTAGTCGAAGCCACCACACCAAACGGAAAAGGAGCTACTTTAAGGTCCAGATCGGGTGGTTTTCCCCGATGTTGATGTAGCGATTTTAGAGGCATCAACATTTTTGGTGCTAGAAGGATGGCATGAACTATGAATGGCAAGAAAATCCAAATCCATAGCCCATTCTAAGAGTAAATCTCCCTCCACATCACCTCCGACTTCTCGCTCGCATTCTCAATCTCCAATTTCTAAGCGAGAAGTTGAGAAAACAACAACCATTGTTGAACCCCAAAACATCTCAGATAAATCAACTCTCGAATCTCCTGAAGTTCAGTCTCTAATTCATAAAATTCAAGGATTTTCAATATCACCACAGAAATCTGAGTTATCTCAAGGCAATGTGACCTCACAATACATTCCTTCCCATTCTCTTACCAGATTACAGAGTGAAAAGCTTGGTATTGAACCTACAGAATTTCCTCTACCTAAAGGAAAAAGAGTAAGGAAGACACATGAAGAGTCCGATAGTGAGACTATTTTATCATCATCATCCATTTCATCTACTCCATTACAAATTCAACCATCCACTCCTCCACTCCATATTGTTGTTCAACAACGTACTGGAACTTCAACACCATCTTCTCAACCAGTTGTAGCTTCATCTGCGCTTTCCTCTGTTATTAGCTCAACAATGGCACAAAGACCATGGAAAAATCTAGAGATAGTCACAATGCCTACACCCTTGAGTCAATTGCTGTATCATCCTGAAAAATGGCTACCAAAGTTTAACCCAGATACAGGCATACTGGCAGAAGAACATATAAGCAACTTTATGTTGTCAGTAAACTTAAAAGGAGTTACTGAAGAAGACGTTGTTGTTAGGCTTTTCCCATATACCTTACAAGGAGTAGCTGGGTATTGGTATTTTTCATTACCATCAGGATCCACTACTAGTTGGAACATTTTCCAAGAGAAATTCTTGACTAAATTTGGTGATGATAGGTCTACAACGACATTAATCAACGATATTTCAAATCTCAAAACTGAATCAAGAGAACCAATCAAAGATTTCAACTTGCGATTTAATAAGCTCTTAAATAAGATTCCTACTGCATCTAAACCTAGTGAAGAGGTTTGAAGTGGTACATATCGGCCTTACCTTCAAATATAACAATCTTTGTAGATAAAGCTGCAAAGGCCACTTTGGAAGAGAATATGAAGGAAGCAATTGCTGTGGAAAAACGTATCATTGCCTTAGAAAAGAAAACTGCCCTTGAAGAACGAAAGTCCAAAAAAGTTACTTTTAAAGATGATTCATAGAAAAAAGTGGCTAAAGATCCATATGATATGGAAGGTCTGCAAAAGGTTTTAAAGACTATGTCAAATGAGATGGTAGAAATTAAAAAACAAGTAGCCGAGACCTCCACTAAGAAGCCATTTAGAAACTTCAAAAGACCTGAATCAAAACCACCTAATGCTATATCTAATGCAGAATCAGATCTAGATAACAATGAAGACGAAGATACAATCTTATCATCAAAGGAAACTGAGGAAGAAGAAGTTGTAGAATGTCATGGTATGCGGGATTTTATTTTGCCTAATTCAGATACCGAAAATGAACAGGAAGCTTTCCCAGTAAGTACCAAGAGTAAAGGAGCCTCAAAGCCTATTCAACCAACTCAAAAGAAGGAAATTATGGGTCCCACTACCAAAGATAAGGTTCCCACAAAGAAATCTACAGCAGTGCCTACTCAAAATTAGCCATCATCTTCCAATCCACCTTCATCATCCAAGACATTAGTAGTTGCTGACTCTATGGATTACAACATCATCAAAGACATGAAGAAGACTAGAGAAAATATATCTATATTTGAGCTTAGAAAGCTCAAACA